>JACBWW010000010.1:22185645-22785645 GCA_020086605.1 Lanius collurio | reverse complement strand
AATCAGATATTAATGAGATTTCTCACCTGAAGATATGAGACTGGAAAGCAAAAGGACAAGGAAAAAGAAGTCCTGATAGGACAATTTGCAATATCTTCCTGCCTTTGGGGTCAAACTGTGTTGTCAGTGTCCTTAAGGGTCAATGTCAGCTCTTTATTTGTATTAGAGGCTTATTTAGAGACTCTCTCAGCTCAGTTTCTGAACAGCCATCAGCCTGTCAGACATTAGGATGATTGCATGTTTAATTCATCAGACTGACACAGGATCCATGTGTCTATGCAGAGAGGGCCTACAGACATCAAGAGAAGAAACAGAAGAAAGAATTGAAGGATGAAAAATGAAATTAACATGTATTTAACTGTAAGTGAAAGATTTTAGGGGTGTGCTTTACAAAATGGTTTATATGTGATGGTTATTGCATATGACAAAAAGGACCCCAAAGCAAACAAAAAACTTAACAAAAATTAAAAACCTAAATGAACAACCAAACCCTGAAAATTTTTCCAAGAAGCAGATGAAGTTGTGCAAGATTATGGAGGAGCAATTATTTAATTTCATTGCCTGCCAGTGGGTCTGAGGAGACTAGTTCAGATGGAGATGTCTGTACTGTGATCACACATACAATTAACTGAGACAGCGCATCCAAGGCTTACTACCCAATTATGCAATTTTTAAGAACACAACCTGGGGTCATATCTTGGACTTTTGATTTTTAGACTTTTCAACCACTTGAACTTAAAAAGCAAACTATCAACTCCTTCCCCCAAAACCAGCTGTGGATGTTTCAGGAACATGGTGCTTTGTCTTATTCCTCTGGTACAATCACAGACAGTGAGCCAAGGGAGACTTCTGTGCTTTTGTATGTTGTGACCTTCCAACAATTGTGTGCTAATGTGCAAATAAACAGCTATGAATTTTATTTTTAGAGCTTTCCCTCTTATAATCCACTAAAATTTGGTCCTATTTCTCCCACACATTGGTATATTGTTTGTATCATACACACATAACACACACACACAGAGTCTTTTCCACAAAGGAATGAAATTGAAATTCTAGTCTATTTAGAATTAAACTGAGTGTGGTTTCAAGTTCTACAAATCAAAACTGTGTCAGCTTGCAACTATTGTCAGATTTAATGAGTTAATGTCTGTACAGAGTTTTGAGCATCTCAGATATTGTATAAGTTGTGTGTATTATAATGAATTCATTTGATTTCATGAAAAGCTGTACATTTCACAGTATCTAGTTTTGATGCATCTCTAAGGACTTATCTGAATTTAAAAGTTTTCCAAAGAAAGTGATCCTAAAAAACTCTCTCAGCATGGATGATATTTATCCTAGGAAAGAAAACAAGAAGAGAATACCAGCACAAGTCAGCAGTTCTGTTCCTTTGCAGAAACAGCTAACAGTACTTCTCTGAGCTGTACTGATAAAAAGATTTTCTTGCCATTACTCAGGAAATATATATGCAATTTTCTCACATATATAATTGTAAGAAATTTATTATAATTACCAGTGTAGGTATAGCCAAATATTTCAAATATATTCATTTCCAGTATGTGGGTGAGTGCCCCAAACAAACCTCCATAACCTGCAGCAAGGCAGGAGCTGTAATATCAGGTTACAGGGGAATGGCTGGATGGATAAGGCTCCCTTGCATACAAGGAAAAATATTTTGACAAAGAGAAAAAATATCTTTGTGTTGGACATTCCCCATGTCTTGGGAATCCTGAATTAGCATTTCATAATGGGTACCCAAACTCTAATTACCAACCAAAAATGTGTACTCAAATTACTTTCACAGACATTTTTAAGCTACCTTTCATTTTCTCCTGATCTCTGTAAAGAAATAAATAAAGGAATAAAATGTTAATGGTCCCTGCTAATCTGATAGTATATTCCAGCCTTTGATCTCCATGAAGTAAGGATGATCAGAAAAGCATATAATGTATGTCAAAGTCTGACACTGATCGTGTTTGCACTGGTTCCTTCATTTACAAGATTATGTTCATGTGGCAACCTTGATGGAGCAGCATTAAATAAGATAAGTTACTAGAGCCTATTGGAATGACATGACAGTACTTTTTTTGCAAAGATGTGACTCAGAATATAAAAAAGTTAAAACCACATTGAAACTCCTTCTAAAAATATGGTCTGAGGTTATTTATTTCCAAGTTAAGGCTAAGGATGGAGGAACAGAGATGGAAAGATCTTTTTAATTTCCCAGTCTTAGAATGTAGTTTTTTAAACATTCTTCAGGGACTGCTCATTCACTTTGCATCTTCTCACTGAGCTACAGGAATCTATTTCTAAAGAAGAGCTCAACCAGGTTTTCAGCACCATCTCTCTCTGATATTAGGGAGACAGAATAGTCCCTTTCTTCAAGAATGCCATCTCAATCCACTCTGTCCCAGGAGCTGGGCAGCATAAGCAAGGAACAAAGATCTCGGGTTTTCCTTTCCATTCTTTCTTACTCCAGAAGAAATAACAGAGGTGAACAGAAGGGCCAAGACCTCCACTGCCTCCAAGAGCTCTACAACTTTAGAATCTAGAAACAGAACAAGATGCATTTTCTCAAAGCTGAAATGAGGCTGTGGCTCTATTTTAGCAGAAAAGAAGCTGCCACAGAACCTTCTACCTCGCTTATATCCCTGTCTATATCTGACAGGACCTACAGCTCCAGTCTTCTCCAGCCCATGGAAGACTAGTGTTCCTTCATCCTCCTTTCCCAGAGCAAAATCGATGGAATTTACCTGTATCATTAAGACCTCCTATTTCCAGAGAAGAAATCTGCAAAGACAAATATTTTTATTTACTGAGGATTTGCTGTCATGTCCTAGTTTTTTTCTGTGATGCGCCAAGTTTAACTCATACTGGGGACACAGTAACCACACTCCAAATCTTGGCTTTTTCTCAGCACCCGGAAAATCAGGTGGCTCTTTCTGTATTTTGACCCTTTGAAATCACAATTCAGTCCATTGCTTTAACACCAAGAGTGAGACACAGATGGTAGATGTCTCACCTACACAATTACAGCAACATTTCCTCCACTGCAATGATTCTTTCAAAAGGGCAAAAGTTGTTATTGCACAGAACTGAATTATTTTAGGTCCTGAACCAAGACTGGGTCAATGAACCATGCTAGAAACTGAAGACTGCTGGAAACAATCCTGTCTTCTCCAGTTTCACTCTCTCTGTCTCACATCATTCTCTAACACAAATTGATGGATATTTTTCACTTAAAAAGAAGTATTCCTCTTCCTTCTTCCTTCAAGTCACTATCAAAACAAGACAATAATGCATAAGCCAAGTAGGAGGCTGAAAAAAAACAACACAGAAGCAATGAGTCACATTATTCACTGGGATACTGATAAATACCCAACTATTACTGGAAAAAGCATAACACAAAGCCCTAATCAAAGCAGAAATGCAGCTACTGCTGGGGTGGAGCTAAGCAGCAAAGTACATTTACAGAGCAGCAGGAATGAAGACATATCACTGAAACTCAAGGTGAAAGAGAAATTTGGTTCTGCCATTACCCCCAATGGCAAAGTGGAGTTTGGGAAGGAGACAGTGCAGGGACATTATCATAGCTGGAGGTAGGCAGGGGTGCAGTAACATCCTTCTCTCAGATAAACACCATTCCCTGCAGAGGCCTCCAGTTCTGCAGGCTAATATCTTAGTTTTGCAATCAGCTTGTGAGAAGAGAAATGACCCTGAATCACTGTGTTTTCCCTTCAGTTCCTCCATTACAAGGAACAGACTCTTTCTTACTCAACTTAAACCTGTGAGAAGGGGTGAGAACACAGCATGAGCAATTAGAGCTACAGAGCTTAAACTTTTATGGTCTGCATCTTTGCTATAGGAAAGATAACATTTAAAGGCTCTGAGGGTAACTTAGCCATTTGTTGAGGAAGAAAACAATGTTGTCTCTTGACATAATTCTTCACACAAGACCAATCGAAATATATAGTTTTATTACCATACCATTTACAGTTCTGAAGGAAACAGAAAGCTTACCTATCTGGGCATGATTAATATCTCCCAGTTACAAGAAACAACACAAAAACCCAACCAAAAAAGAAACTCTGAGAAGAATCTCATGTATTTTCCACCAGCTGTTGAATTTATTTACTCCAACTATCCTTTCTACAGTGCACGGGCCCCTAATGCAGGCACAGGAGACACACACTGGACCCCTTTGACCCCTGTAGGCTTCAACTGAGAGAATCACATGTGATCTGAACATTAAATCCCTGAGGTTTTTGTGCATGTGAATGAGAGTGAAAATTCCAGGCCTAGTGACAAGGTCGTAATCCTCTCACACAGCTGTATAACTTCAGCTGAAACAATATTAATATTGACATTTGACAATGGATGCATTGCTGAGAGATGGAATGGGACATGAGTAAAAATGAAGGAAATCTGAAAATCAAACCACTAATTCTGTAGCACTAGGCTACATTCTGTTGTAAGCTCTGTACATGCTTTGTTTTTCCTGTTACTGAAATATTTTAGTTTTTTTTCTTGCAACACTTATGTGTAAAGGAATTTTAAATACCATTAAAGAATAAAAACCTAATCAAACAATCTGTGCTGTAAATCCACCCAGTCTTTCTCCTTAGGTAACATTAAGCAACAATCCAACAATCAAGGTTATGTTATTTGTTTGTGACTTGCTAGACCAAATCCTTGAAGGAATGTTGTTTCTTCCAAAGAGCTACTTTCACATGGAAAGAACTCCTTGTGGCAACCAGGGTAGGTTCACCTAAGGACAGACTTTGCCTATGGCTCCCAGTGATCTATATGGGAGTCTCAACTTCACTGGAGTGTGAAGACAACAAAAGTTTCTTGCCTGTTCTATAGGGATCATTTGTAAATCCCAGTAACACAGAAAAAAGAAAAAAAGAAGAGCTGAAGTAACCAGTCTTAGTAGTGGAGCTAGATGATGTTGGGAAAATGCAAAGTATCTACTGCTTTTACTTAAATCATTATCATGATCAGAGACAAAGCTCAGAGGGAAGAGATCCACACTGTGGGCTGAAACATTCAAACAAGGGATAATATTTGCATCAATCTTCATCTTTCTCTGGCTGTTACTGACACCTCTGACAACATCTGGGTTGATGTTTTCACTTCTTCCTCATCACAAACAACTTAGTGGCACCTGGGTGAGAACAAACCCTAGATCAGAAGCTCATGTAACCTGGCCAGCAATATACAGGGCTGGAGTCAGGGAATAAGGACCTTGGCATGCTGAGGGCAATGCACCTGAAGCTTTCTCATTTAGATTCAGCCCTGGGAAAAGGGTCAGGAAGCATGAAAGTGAAATGAGATGATGACCAAACAGATCCAGCCAACTCATAAGGCAATGCTCCATGGACCTTCTTTTTTTTTAATAAAGCCCCCCCCCCCTTACTTTTCCACATTAAAATTGAATTAATGCATCATATGACCACATTCTCTAAAGCTCTGACATTAGTATGCATTTTAATAGCTAATTAAAAAACTTCCACCTCTTGTAATTGCCAATAAATTCCATACAAGGCCTTCTTGAGCTCCAAGCCAAGAGGGAGGAGAAAAGAAAGAAATTAAAAGATGCCACTCTTTCAACTCTAGACAAGAGGCAGAAGCACAGATTTTCATGTTACATTTTACTAAGGACTCACAGTGGGAATCTGACATTAATTTCAGCCTAGCAGTCTTTCAGAGGAGGTATTTATCTTTCAGTTTTGGAATTGGGGATGTCACATTCATTCACACTAACTTTTTATTTGATTATTATTTTCAGATGCATAAAGGCCAAAATGCAGATTTGCTCATCTTTCACAGCCCCCATTGTCTTTAACTGCACTGCAACCAGACAGGGAATTCGGAATAAGATTAGGGGAAAAAATTCTAAAAAGGCTATTTTTGCTTTCTCTCACAACATTCTGACAGGTTTTATGATGTCACTGTGTGATAGTGACAGTTACTCATATTCCAGGAGGCCTGAATATCTATAAAGGTGTCCATCTGCATCAGCCTTCTGTAATTTCCTCTGGAAACTCTGTGTGCACACATTTCAAATCCCAAGAGAGTGGAGCAAACAATACAATGTCTTTAGAGTTTACAATGAGAATTTACTTGGACTTTTACCATTAAGGCTCTGTAGTTATGGTAATGGCTATTTTCCTCATGCAAAGGAACATAGAGCAAATATAACAACAAAGGTTTTACAGATGAGTTTCTATGGTTTGATAAAACTGTTGCAATTGGATTGTCTGTGTACTCACATCTTGAGAGGAATTTTCTGGATCTTTTGTGGCTGCTTGTATTACTTAACAGGTAAAAAATTCAATTTATTTAAGATATTATCATCTTCTCTCATCATCTGATCAAAATTGGTCCGAGCAGGAAGGTAAGCAGGGGCACAAACATGCAGTGCCAACAAGTCCAGTTTCTTTAGCTGGAAAGGAGCTGATGCTGTAGAAAAGGTTGTAAAAGGGGGATGTGCTCTGGAGTTTTAACCTGTAACCCTTGGCCCTGCATACATCAGGCTTGGAACTGCTGCACTGAACTGATTTTAACTCTTTTTTTTTTCATTTTTTTGGAAGCCAATGGATTCAAGGCCAACATCTACAAAAAAGGCAACATCTACATTCAAGGAAGCATCTACAGCAAAGCCAGATTTTGTATCAATCAGGGTTTTACACACTCATACAGAGACATCATGGGACAAAAGTTACGGTGAGGGAAAGGCACACATAGAGCACTGGTCCATAGGTGGCAAAAGGCATCACTGAGCTGACACCATGTGCTCTCATTCCCATGTTTCAGGTGGGAAAGGGAGGGCTTCCCTGACTCTCCCTTAGATCAGATAAATATTCCTTTCAAGAGCAATTACATAGAAAAAGGAGACAGTATTAGAATCTGCTTATACCTTACTCTGCAGACAAAATTGGCGGGAAAGGATATTTTTGAGGCAGAAAAAGAGGGAGAACTTAAGATACTGTGGGCAAGAGTTCAGAGAGAGATCCTTAAGTCCTGGTTTGGATACTTTATTACTCTGTGGAGTCAGTGCTGAGCTTTCTGCATCTCCTGATTCTGAACAGGTAAAAGATCGAAGAAGACATCAAACTTTCCATGAATTGCAGAGCTCTGCTCTTTCTGTCCGACTTCCAAACCAGCAGGATTAAAGCTACCATACCAAGGAAGGTGTAGTGATGGAAAATGCTGGAAATTATACCTGGATTACAAAATGCAGGACCACATGCCTTGTCATGCTCCCCTTGGGGCTTCATTGTCACCAGAAACACAACAAAACAAAACACAAAAAAACCGCCCAAAAAGTCCCCCAGACCAAAAAAAAAAAAAATATTGAGTGAGACAGCAGAATCTAAATTCTCTTCACAGCACATTTAATGATGAATCCAGAAAATTCAGCAACGTCCCACCCACAGGGTCCCATTGCAAAATTCCAGGGGGAATGCTCTTTCCTTAGAGAGAAAGGCCTTTCCCATTTCACTAAGATCGTGAAGGAATTAATGCCGCTAAACATAAACACTTAGAATAAAGAAACAAAAAAGGCAGTTCCCTCTCCTGGTATCTGCTGCATCTCCACGAGGGGTCTCTGCAGGCGCAGCTACGGCTGCAGGTGCTGCACCATGGACTGGCAGGGGAAGAGAGGGGTGGGCGATGCTGTGGGTGGGTGATGAGATGGGGGTGATGAGAAGGGGGTGATGAGAAGGGGGTGATGTGTTGGGAGTGATGAGATGGGGGTGATGAGAAGGGGGTGATGAGATGGGGGTGATGAGATGAGGGTGATGAGAAGGGGGTGGTGAGATGGGGGTGATGAGAAGGGGGTGATGCATTGGGAGTGATGAGATGGGGGTGATATGATGGGGGTGACGAGATGGGGTGAAGTAACAGGGGTGATGAGACAGCGGTGATGAGATGGGGGTGATGTGCTGGGGGTGGTGTGGTGGGGGTGATTCTATAGGAATGATGCCATGGGGCGATGACATAGGGGTGATGCAATGAGTGGCTTCACAGCTATACCAGACTTGATGGAGAAAAACTAAGGAAGAGACCAGGAATGTGCTCTGCCCTCTCATACACCAACCACCCCAACCCCAGAGGACAGTAACAATTGCAGCTCTGGGCATTCATTCGAGAGGAACTGCTCACAGATGTGACAGATAAAGTTTTTTCTACCCTTTCCTTCACTGCATTCATTTGCAATGTAGACAGAGTGAAAGTAGGAGAGTCCAAGGCTTTTCAGTTCCTTTGAATTGCCCCTGGGTTCCTGTTCCTTTATTAACACTTCCTCCCATCAGTAGCTTGTCAGTGCAGGACACTAAGTTGCTTTTTTGGATGAGACAGGCTCACTTGATCATTATGTGAAGGATGCTTTATTTTTTTTTCCATCTTAAGTTCTAAAAATTAGCGCTGCAAGCATTGTGATCACACTCTTCATGTCTTTTTGCCTGTACATGTGGACTCACATTTAGCTGTCAGAAAATTAGTCATTTTGTGTAACATAATTTTGAAAAATATAGAAAATAGAGTCAAAAGAGACCTCAGGATTACTGCCTCACCCAACCAGCTTCAGCAAGAAGGAATGAACTCTAGATAATGCATCTTTTATATTTATCAACACAAGCAGTTTAATACGTGTAATAATGGTGATTTCCAGCCCTCCCAAGGAACTGATTTCCATCTTTCCCAATAGAAGGAGGTTTCCTGGTTTCTCACCTGTGGCTATTCAAATACCTTTTAAACCCATGTGTTCCTACACACTTGACCATTTACATAGAAAAAAATCTTAATCCCTTCTTTCTTCCCCACTTGGCTCAAGGACATGACACGCTCTTCCCTGCCGAGCACTGAACTGCTCTCACACCAAAAGGGCTCCAGTTGGTTCAGGGCCAAGGCTGCCCTATGCCTGTTGACTTGCTGGAATGGACAGCTTCTCAATTTAAAATTTTTTTCTATATGTGTAATATTTATGCTTTGAATTTATTCACTTTAATAAAAGACTTGAGGCCTCAGTACAGAGCTGGCATTAAGCACTATAGGCACTTAGACTTCTCTTGCCTGACTAAATTTTCCAATTAATTTCAGCTTATCTCACACCTTGAAAAACTACACTGAAACATGTAAATCAGAGAGGCTTTCTCCACTACTTTTCTTTAAACTTTGCTGTGTTCAGAGAAAAATTGGACTCTTTCTCCTCAGCTGAATCAGAAAATCAGATCTCTACACTGAGAGAAGCAAAAAATATCTGTCCTGGATTCAAATATTCCCAAATGACGTTTAATCCCAGGCCTCAAACACAGCTGCTTTCTGTGATACAGAATGTTCTTTAGTGTATATAAGCTTTCCTGAGAGTGGAGGGAAAGGCTCAGAATTTAATGCTCTTATTTTCATGTTTATATTTTGATAGAGAAAGCTGATCAGATATAGGAGAAAGGCTATTTGACACTTTCTTAACCCGATCAATATTACAGGGCTTCTTATCTCTTTAAGTAGAGTCACTGGTCTGGAAAAAGATCTTAAGGTACAAGACCCATCCCACCTGCTCAACTACAGTAAAAGGCATCCTAAATCCTGGCAGCACTGAACACAAATGTTTAAGGTCTGAAACAGGTCCTGGTTCAGCAAACTCCATTTTCCTCAGTCTCCAGCAAGAGTGGGCATCCAGAGCCTCACAGGCAGAGAAAGAGAAAAAAAACCCGCAAAAAAGAATCCCAAACAAAAAACCTACAAAAAAGTAATTTTTTTGAACAAGCCTTTTCCTGCTTCACTGAATTTCTATCCTATGAAGCATTAACCATTTATAATGTATACAGCCTTCTCCCTGAAGGCTACTGGAGCCTTTTGCAAGCATTTTATGCAAGACTCAGATATAACAGTGCTGAATTCCATGTTTACAAAGCTTGACAACAATTTACTTCAGATTTTACAATAAACTCTGTGTGCGTATGAGTATGAGGAGTTTGAGGTACATATTTTCCATGCTGCCTTCTAATGGCTTTTTCTTACAGAGCAGGTGAGGCACTGTATTCATATCTACAGTGAAAATGTCTCAAACACTGTGGACTTTCACACCAGGCAAGGCATTAATTCCCAACCTCTTTACTTGAATATGTCATTCTAGGTGTTATTTCTTGGCTTTTGTAAGCAAAAAAAAGGACAGAAACCACCTAGTGGAGCCAGGACATTGAGCTCTAAGAATATCCCAGAGGAGAAATAAAAGCAGACATGCAGACATATCCCTGCTATCTTTTTCCATCAGTTTTTGTGTGTTCCCTATGCAGATCATAGTTGCTTGCATGCTTTGGGTTTGTCTGCTGTGGTTCACAGTAACACTGCTCCAGCAAAACCCGTGAGTGAGCAGGAGCCACCTTTCTCAGGAGACTTAAGGCAGCTCCACGGGTGCATCAAACTGCAGTTCCCTAATGCAAGGAGTGGAAGCAGGGAAACTGTCACCAGGAGAACTCTGGCATGTGATGGGTATCTCACAGCCTGGAGTGAAGAATGGTCAAGCTGACCTAGAGCAGCAAACAACTACACAAGGTAACTTGCATTATTCATAAACTTTACTGCCAAGGATAACAGCATGTTTAACAACTCAATTTAAAAGCACATTTTTGGAAACTTACAGCCAAGTCTGAGTGATGGATCTGTATTAGACCCCTTTGAGGCCTCATAGAAAAAAGCTATTTTCTGGTTAATTTCCATCCTTTAAAGAAGGTCAAAGGAAGATTTGTAGAAAATAACATCAAAAAGAAAATACATGAACCCATTAAAAACAGAGAGGTCCATAGATCCAGTGAGACAGGCACTGAAACATTTTCCTGGTCCCTGCCTCACTAGAGAATCTGGAGCTCTTTCTCTTCCAGTTTGCAGGTGAGCAAAAGCCTCTGAATTAGTCCACATGGATTTTAGTTCTATGTAAATAATCCAAGGGGATGAGAATTAGTAGTGAGAGTTGTTCAATGGTACTTGAACACAGGAATCTTAATTGAAACAAGTCAATGTCAGCAATGATGGTAGGAAGAAAGAACTGATTGAAGAGATTTAAAATGGAAAAGAGGAGACTGAATTACACTTTGAAAGTTTCCAGAGATTCTGTGACTGGTTCAGAGCAGTATATTTTTTCTTTCACAGGGGAAAAAAACAAAGCAAAGCAAAACAAAACAAAAGTAAAGCAAAACAAAACAAAATTCCCCCCAAAGCTGTCACCACCACATACCACTGCTCTGCTTTATGTCACTCAGAATTATTGCCACAAGCATTTTGCAGATTTGAAACTGGGATGGCTCAAAAATTCAAAGACATATCTAAAACATGAGAGAGCTGGAATACAGAAGACAAAGACTAATTAGGAATATGGGCTGTGTTGCAGATCTCTTCTCCCTAAACCATGTGATCTCTGGACAGAAAGCCATTTGAGCTCTCTTGAGTCTCTGATGTTCCAGGAATTAGAAATATCTCAGAAAAAATTCTCTTCAATGCTTTTTTTTTCTTTTCATCTGTAATAAGCCTTGTAGAACTCATAAAAATATTTGTTACTCAGCTTTCTCTCATCAAAAATGAAAGGTAATCCTAAGAACTGCAAAATCTAAATTTCTTCCCAACCTCCTAAAATTTTGTTGAAAAAATTACAGATTACAGGCTGACAGAATACTTTCTCAAGTTTCATTCTTGTTTCTGCTGCACCAAATGAGGAACAGTCTGGTTTCTAGTACTTTTGTTTGCCAGCTCTGTCACTCACTACACAGGTACAGTCTCTGGGATGTGTAAATCTATAAGGGTTTCCAAGGGTTTCATGTGGACAGCAGTGGCACAAATCGAGTAGACACCATCATCTGTTGTTGCCATGGAAGGGTCAGAGCTGGAGACCAGAGGAACTCAAGTACTGAAAGTCAATCATCAGCTATCCATCCTCCCACCCTGGTAACTCATTTATCCTTCAGAACTGGAAATGGCCAAATCAAATCAGGAAAGATCAGCTGGCAACTCAGAATCTGTCTCTCCTGCTGAGACTCCACTTAATCCCAGTCCATGGTTTGCCTTGCTTTATTTCTTCTTCTACGCAATTTCCCTCCCTACTCATCTGTCTGTCTCTGAAGCAGCACTGCATTTTACTGACTCTGACAGATGTTTTTATTGTCATGTATCCCCCTCGTTTATTGACACATGTCTAGACAGCTATTAGAAATTAATTAGAGGACTAATTACACCAAAGTCTGCCGCTGCACACAGCATTATTGCCAGAGCTGGGTTTCAGGTTTCCTCACATTTCTCGGATTAACCACGTGAAGCAGAACATTCCTCTGTTCAGCAGGGCTGCCAGTGGGAGTTGATGGCTGCTGAGGGTCAGACTTGAAGGCTGCCCTCAGGGCAGGCATCGATGAACTTCCCCACCAGACTCCTCAGGCTGGGTTTCACCTCCCAATTATCATTAATGGGGCTGATGTGCAGAGTGTGACCAGGTCAGCTGCCCACGGAGGATGGAGACCTTTCCCAGCCTTGCCTCCATGTTCATTTAGAGTTTGCATTTTTCAGTATTTTTACCTTAAGGAATTGTTCAAACCCTAAAGTAACAGCTAGAATCACCTAACATTCAGCAGGTCCATTTTGGAAGCAAATCCAGAATTCATCACTACTGGTTTGGGAAGTTAAAAAACCTGCTCTGGGAAACAACAAAACTGAACTTCATCCCACTCTAGCTCATCCTCCTCTACAGTGCTGAATGATCTTTTTTGTGCAAGAAGAATATTTCTCCCATTAAACTCTCATCAGCTGGCATATATTTTTTTAGAAAAACATAAATTATCAATATGCTAGCAGCTAGATAAAGGTTTTATTTTGCATGACCCAAATTTGGCCGTGAATGCTTTTCCCATAAATATCTGCATAATATTGCTGCACAAAAATATCTCACTTATCTTTCAGTTTTAATACTACTTCTTGGAAATACAGAGGTCAACAATTAATAATCTCATTAAAACTTACAAGCTGCTTTGATTAATATTCCTTGTCTAGATCTTTGAGAAATGTACTGTATCTCCCAGGCTAATGAAGACAAGGCAGAGTTATTTAGGTGTTTGTTAACAAAGCTGATTTGCATATAATTAACTGAAAAGAACTCTGTATTTACAAGGGAAATGCTGCCAATCTCTTTTGCTAGGGTGTTTTATGTAAACAGACTAAGTCCATGCCAAATTACCAAAACAAGTTATGTTCTTAAAAAACTAAATTAACTCAAATGGGTACAATTTTGGGGGCTATAACACATAAAAAGTAAAGCACATATTAGAAAACAAACTGGCTTCTTTCAAATGGTGTTTTTTCTGTCATGTGGTATTTTTTCTTGTATGCTTTCATTCTTTTAATTAATTAGATGGCATTTTAGACATTCAAATGAACAAAGACTCTCATATTGGATTACTCTTTCCTATGACCTATTTATTGAAAAAATTAGTACCATCTCAGCAAAGATGAGATGATTTGTGCTTTTGCACAAATATCTTCTATAACATTTCTTATTCTACACCTGACATATACCCTGAAGCTCTAAATATGAAATATTATACAAAATAACTAGCAATTGCAGCCTGCAAGGTGACCAGACCTTCCTTTAAAATGTATTTTAATTCAGATAAAAATAAAGGTATGGGCCTTTAGTCATTCACTTCCCATTTTGTCATCATGATTTCATCACTAAAGGGTTGTCAGGTGTTGGGAGAGGCTGCTTAGGGACAGGGTTGGGTCACCACACCTGGAAGTACTTGACCACCATGCAGATAAACAACTTAGGGACATGGTTTGTAAGTAGACTTGATACTGTTGGGCTGGATGATCTTGGAGATCTTTTCTAACCTAAACAATTCTGTGATTCAGAGGAACACCTGAGGGAGAAAAATCACCCTAAATTAACAGCTAAATATCCAATGAGATGTTAAGAATTAGAAGAGGTTGCACAATAGCCAAACGCAGCTGAGGGTACATGAAACTGTAGATCAAATAGCAGAGAGGGACCCAAAACCTCCTAGTTCATGACCTGACCATGCTAGAGGATCCTGTATGACCTTGGTTGTGTCATTTTTAATAAGGCTAACAGGAACTAGATTTTTTAAAAAATTAAAAATGATAACTCTATTGAAACCTTATTTACATCAGGTTGTATATAAAAACTGTCTGATTATGTTCCACTTCCATTCTGCCTCTTCTACAATTGCTCCGATTACTACAATTAATCTACTATTACTTCACTATCCAACTTTATGCCCATTTCTCCCATTTATTTATGTAGAAAACATTTAATAAATGAAAACAGAAGACATCACATTACAGGCCAATTCCTGTCGGTGACAAGAAGTTTCAGGAAACTTTCCTGAAAAACTCTGTCTAAACCAAGAAAAACTCATGGAACAGGACAAGGCATTTATGTCCTTAAATAAACAAAACTCTCTCTTAAAGCAGAGACAGAAAATGGTGAGCAACAGAGATTCCAGATTCTGACAGCTTTCTGTGCTTTAGTTCTACCACAGCAGCAAGCAGAAGAAAAAGAACATATTAAAGAAAAGCTTGTGGACACACTGGCACTTCCAATCATGGACTTGTTACATGGAATGGAGAAAATCTGCCCTCTGTGGGGAAAAGATAAATAGCCAGCAAACAGAACCCCCAAATAATCAGTAGTAAAAAAACAGAGCATCCAATATTTTATTAGATCTGACGAGAAAAAAAACAACTCACAAAGCAACCATAAAGGAGCTAGAAGGAACCAAAGCAGGGAGTGGGAACAAGGTGGAAGCAGTTTGATGAGTTTGAGGGTCTTCTACTCTGATGTTCTCATTTCAGAGAGGTTTTCTCAGTTTTCTTCATAGTTGAGAACAGAGCCCTTTGCTACTGCTGACAGCCTGCTGGTGCATGACTGAGAACTGACCTATTTGCAAAGCAAGAAGAGACCAGTAAAGTGCAAAAAAGCAATAGCTGGGGAGCTGCCATGGTCTCTCTTACTGCTCTAAATCATAGCCAATGACTCAATGAAGATAACAGAAAAAGGCAAACTCTCCAACAGAATGTCTGATTAAATCCATGTGAAAAGTCTCCATATCAAATTAAATCATTACAAGTAAAAAACAAATAAAAAATAATAGCATTAGTTTTGATTCTGGAATGCCACAGGGAAGTGAAAACCTTCCCATTGAAATAGGTCTAAATAGGCTAATAGATCTAATTTGAAACAGGGTGCCCTATATAATATTTATCATTGCTTTATTTTAAGTGTCTTACAGATGAAATACTGATACTCAGGATCATTTTAAGCTGTTTTGTGAGAAAGTGCCCTGGTGACTTCTCCTACTGAGTACAAAAGCTAGTGGTCTAAAATGGACAGACCTGTATAAGAATCAGTCTTTAATTGCAAGGATAATATTCAGCCACAACATGGATTATTCGATGGTGCTAAGCATAAAACCACTGGGAAGAACTTGAGAGACTAGAGAAGGTATTAAAAGGTAATTCACCATTTTCTCCTGACCTCGATCATTCCTATTTTCCCCCTTACAACATTTGTAAAACTTTATCACCTCATAAATATTGTTAAAAAAAGAGAAAAAAAAAAGGGATAAAAGAAAGAGATGACACTAAAGAAAGTATTTCTCCCACTGCTGCTGGATAATTCAAGTCACACTCAGACAAATGGACATACATGAGTTTTATGCCAACTCTCGTTTTGCCACTTCATTATTAATAGTAGGATACTTACTCTAATCACAATTGCTACTCTCTAGACAGAGTCTGCAAAATACAATAAATATGAATCAAGCCATTAGCAAAAATTTACTGCTGGAGAAGGATGAATATTCTGGGAGAAAATCTGTCTGGCACTGTAATGCATAGACCATGTGAGACTGATCCTAGCCTTAGCATCTCAAAGCTGAGAGACCAAGACTGCTGTCACCAAGCTTTTTCTACGCAGAATTGTGATAAATATCCATTCTCTATAATTTTTCTGCATGCATAATTTATTTAAAAGTTGACTTTAATATGGCAAAATTTGTGCCACCTGAGAAAACTGCAGCAGTTAATTCAGTGCTGTAAGGACAGAGCTGTGGAAAGGGGCCCAGATGGAAAAGGATCAGGTCCTAAGAACCTCTCTCACAACCTGCTTTATGTGGACCTGAAACATCTATGAGGCGTTCACTGGTGTGGGTAGGCAGTCCACAGTAAATCTAATTAAACTGAGGAACAAAAGGACCCTGGGGTGAGCAGAACCATGAATGGAGCCTGCCTTTTAGGCCATTCGCTCTGAATGATTGTGTATTCCCAAGGCTTTCAGAGACTTTCTCTTTGGAAACAACAGAAGAGTGAAAAAGGGACTTTTCTTCCTACTGCAAGGTGAGGGAGTTAGATAATGCACCTCATTAATTACAGGGAAATCATCACCACTGCACATGAAGCCAAAGAAGAGGCCAGACTGACACTTTTTTTTTTATTATTGTTCAGTCACAGTGACAGAAAAATAAGTAATAAATCAGAATCAGAGCGCAGTTGATGGTTTTATTTTGCAACTCATCTTGCTATTGTGACAGCCTGACACTAATTAGCACTCAATGCACAGAGGATGGATTGCTGTGGCCAATGGATCTCATTAACTGCTGTGAAATTTTCATGCCAAGACCAAGCACAACAAAGAACAGAGACCCCAGCAAATCGCCTGTCAGCAGCTGTAAGCATCACCACAGAGCCACGGGTGCACAGATCAAAGGGCACAAAGAGGGTCCACATAGCCAGCTGCCTAGATTTTCATGGATTTATTAACTTGTTATCTCATGAAGGCAGAGAACTTGCCAAAGAGAAAATCCCAGTGTCCACAGTCTCTCACCACTGTTTGAGCTGAGCCAGCCCACAGAGAGGGAAACTGAGGGCACCTCAAAGCCTGTGGCACTGCTCTTTCATGTGTCTGTGTGTTAGCAGATGTGCCCTTCCAGGGGTGACCCAGTTTGTGATCACCTTGGGAACAGGGATGGAACATTGTGGGCTCCCTGCTTTGACCAGCTGCCTATTTGCATTAAGCTTATAAGAAATTGATTCTTTGAGACTTGTCAAGCATGTTTGGCACTGCCCAGCAGCTCCATTAATAAAAAAGGAAGGGCAGGAAGGAAGAAGAGTCAAGAGAGATATCAAAACAATCATAGCCACAAGCACTGAGTGACTGCCTGATCCTGCTTTAGGAAACAGGGCTCCCAGTCTGTTTTCTCTTCAGTGGTGCCCATCACCTGTCCCCATGGGCCTTCCTCCCACAGGCACTGTCAGAATCAGCCTGGGCACACCACTGAAGGCAGACAAGTACTTAATGAACAAAATGCTAAAAGCCAAATACATCACTGCAATAGCAGAGACTCTCTCAACCTTTTTTGGGCAAATGAGACCCAACAGTCATAAAGTTTCCCCCAGCAGCCTGTGCTTTACCCAAACCAAAGCAGCAGAAGAGCCAACAGTTTAGGCTCCCAGGTGATCCCATATTAATGGTGGGGTGTGACAGCCTCCACGTCTGAGGTCACTGGGAACCCACAGAAATGGGCTTTCCTCCCCTCAAAGCCCTGTGTGGGAGCAGGCACCCTGAGAGCTGTCTCACAGTCATTTAGGTGACAACTGCAGTCCATACCAGACTCCTCTGCAGAGGCAGGGGTTTCCTAGCCCAGCACTACAAGCTCCACTCAACAGCATCTCCTTTATCCTATAGCTCTTCTAACCAATGTGAAACCAACTGTGCTTGAAAACACGTTTTAGGGAGAAGCTCATGTAGGGGCTGGCAGGTCCTCTGGATTACAGCAGCAGCTTGCAGGAGGTAAAAACTTAATTAAAAAATAAAACACCAGGACTACGAGTGGATCCATTGTCTTAACACTCCTTCAAGGAATAAAGCCCTTATTAGACTAAATGTTTCTGCTGAGTGCATAATTATTCCTTGCTTTTTCTAAAAGGTGACTTCTGAACTGAAAATTGAAATAAATTTCCTTCTTAAAAGAGGATCATTTCATGTAAAAAGTCTGTATGAAAGAAGGTTGCTTTTAATTGTTTTTTTTTTTCTTTCTGTTTGTAATTTCAAAAAGCAATAACGGATCCGAATTGGATATCCAAGCAGCCTCAGTGATCCAATGGCTCTTGGATTTCCTTTTTCCTAAAAGATATGAGTCAAAATGCAGCATTTAGGCCTAAGAAAGTAAGAAACGGTCATTAGTACCTTTTTTTTTGTTTGTTTTTGAGATGAAACACAGCTATGGTTATTCACATCCCCTTTCAGAGATTGCCCGGGTTATTTTAACCAAGAAGCAGGAGAAATGTTATCTTAAGTTTATGGTGCAGCAGTCAAGAAGGTAGAGGTCTGCTATCTACCCATAACCTTCCAGGCTCAGCTGAATACATCATCAAACAGAAGACAGTTTCTGGCACACAGAACTAGAATATCTTGGACCATGCTGTTTCTGGTCAGGCCTGTGTACGTGATTTATTTATTTATGGCATTTTTAATAGATGGAACATCAATATTTGATGACACCCTATGAATGATTAAAAATCAAGAAAATCAAGAACATGAAATACAAACATCTACTTTTAAGTGACGATGGGGTTGTGATATCCATAAATAAATAATCTGGTGGCCATTTCCAGCTTTCTGAGATTGAGTTAAATGAACAGGCACTTCAGTGGATTTACAGCATGTTTACAGCCATGTGTGTGGGAGCAGAATCTGACCAAGGGATTTCAAAGTTGAGTCTAATGAAGTTATCCCAGAGCAGTGTGTGAATTTTTAGCTCCGTAAAAAATGTATTATTTAAATAAATAAATAAATATAAATTTTTTGGTCAGAAAGGGACAAGCAAATTAAATTTAGATAGATGTAGCTCTACTTTTGCTTTTTGGCTTCTTTATGGTAAACAACAAAGGCCTAGTTTTACCTCAAAGAAATTTTCTCTAAAAAAAACAAACAAAAAAGCTTTCAAAACACTGAAACAATACACTTGAAAATAATTTTCTGCAGCTGAAGTGTTTTTCACACTTTATGCTCTCATAATTTAATTGACAGATAATATTCATTAGCCTTGCTGTTGTTGTTTAGGTGTTTGTTAAACAAAAAGTGTTAGTTAGCCAGTAGGAAACCCTCTTTTTCTTTGCAGCAGTGAACTGAGATAAACACCACAATAGGTAAGTCTCATTCTTGTATATAATATGACTTTATTTGCTAGAATGGCAGAAAACAAAACATGGGGGAAACTCTAACAGCAGAGCTTCACAGATGTGGTCTGATTCATAGAGAAATAAAATAATTAAGTCTGTTAGAACAACAACTGAGTATACTTCTCATGATCCACTGTCAACAAGAAAACTCTTTTGTTCCATCGCAGTTTGAAGAGTACGGAACTCTGCAAAACCCCACTTTCTTTTCTTTGTGGATAACAGGAAACCAAGGAGGTAAAAATGTGAGAACACAGAGACCGGAGACAGAGAACTAGGTTTTTGGGCTACTGAAGTTAAAACTTCTAGGGTATTTATGTCAAAAACCACCAAACTACTAGTGAGAACCCAACACAGACTGCTTTCATCTCTAATGGAACGCACTATGAGACAAAATCCAGATTTTTCCTGATGTGTTTTGAATTAGCACAATCATATTAATAAATTGAATGTATATTTTCTGAACCTTGAATTAACTTTTTTCCAAATATGCTTGTGGATGCTTGTGTATGTTTGTAGTTTAGGAAACAAAAGTAATATATTAGCACAAGTAGGTACATGCATATGTGCAGGTAGTGAGTTTAACAAGTGTCATTTCTCTGTTTCTCAGCACTAAGCAGATGCCATCTCTTTCTTGCCTTGTTGTGCTTTATTACTGCTTTGTGAATATATTTCTGAACACTGCCTTGGACATCTCTGACTTTTCCAGTCACTGTAAGTTCTTCATGAACTATTTGTTTCTGCAGTGAATTTACCTGATTGGCTCATATTTGTGTGCATAAATGCCAGTAGGACATTGTAGTTGTGCTGGTTTTACCAATATGAATGTTTTATGTGCAGATCTCAAACACCATGATAAGGCTGTATGGATAATACAGGGATGTGGACAAGTTAAGAGAAATGACCAAGAACTGACAGTGAATTAATGGGTCAACCCATCACTGCCAAAGTCTTTCCAACAGATCTATGAGCATCAGTGTCACAACAAAGTGCAAACTGTCTTTTGCCTTCATAACTGCAATGTCAGTCCTTAAATGAAAGGACATGGAACTTGCTTGTCTAGCACCAACTCGTTCATCCCATCTAGAGCTTGTACATTCCCAAGAGATAGACAGCTACAGTACCATTATTCATGTGCAGTATCACCCTCAGAGAGGGATGGGGACTTCACATGACAGATCCAGCATGTAACCTGACATGAAGATGTCCCTTGACACAGAGATTTCTATTAAAGACATGAATCCACTGAAGAATCCTGCTGGCAATATTGCAGGAATGACAGCAATTAACCAGAAGCTGTCTGACACATGGCTATCTTAAAGAACTGCAATTTTAATTAAAAGCTGCAGCCTGTCACAGGTTTGCACAGTAGTCTCCTATCTGGTTCCTCTCTGTGGTGGTTGCAAACTACAGCTACCCCTTCCCTCTGTTTTAATTAAATTTTCTTAACCTGACATAATTAACTCCCCTTAATTTTGTTTTTTTTTTTTTTGTTTTCCTTTTTAAAAACAGTCATTAAAGAAACAGAACTCAAGTGCTATTCAGTATTTTCCAGATTCACTGATGGTTAAACACAATAATGCTTGTCATTAGACGTCTCAAGGTTAACCTGATTAATTAATTTATCTCCTTTGGAAAATTTCCCTTCATGCTGACAAAAGATCAAATCACAGCAGAAAGGTTCTCTTCTCAGCAGGCACAAGTGTGCTGTCAGTGTGTCAAACGCAGCTGCCGGTGGTTCCATCCGAGCCACAGCAGTGGCTGGATCAGTGGCCTGTTCTGGGGATGCTGGTTCCCTGGTGCTGCTGAACTGCTGTGAATTTCACAGCTTCACTGACAGCAAAGTTGGGGAGCTGAAAGGCTGCAGCAGTAGACTTTTCCTCTCTTTGCCCACCCTCTCTCTTTCCCAGGGCATGTCCAGATGGGTAGGTTTAGCTCACGCTTCTGCTGAACTTGATGTCTCTACTTAAAAGACCTTTTACTTGGAGGGGAGCATTTCCTCATGCTAATGTTCAGAGCACATACAGCCTATTATTTACAAAACAAAACAGATTTTGTCTGATAAATTCAGTGTGGTATTTTGGGACAGACCCTAAGGCTAGAGGAAGGAAATGATCCATGCAGACTGCTCTCCAGGCTCTGACCCTGGCCAGAAACCTGGAGAAGTGCAAAAGAGCAAGCATGCAGAGTGCTTCCCCAAAATAATCTCCTGTCTCCAAGCAATTGGAAGGTTGGAGCCTTTTTCAGCCAGACACAGCCTCTATGTATTTAATAACAACCAGTGTACATATTTTTCATTCATTTTCCCAGCACAGCATGGAGCTGTGCAGCCCTTTGTCTTCTCTTCCTTCAACCAGGAATAGGGGAACACTCCCCAAAGCCTCATTGCCCTTAAGGATGCTGGGCAGACAGCATTGCTGTCAGCAATGTTTTCACTCTTTTTTGCTACACTGTGAAACTGAGACTTTAATGCCTCAAATTCAAATATTGCCCCATTTTGGTATTGCTGAACCTCAAGCATATGTTTTAGAAGGTGGGTTCGGAAATGAGATTCAAGTGAAAGGGAGGAAAGGAGCTGAAACTGCTCCAGAAAGGCATACAAGGGATTTAAACTTCAAACATTTAACCATGAGGGTGTGAGGCAAGTTTGATATTGGCTCAAGGAGGAGACTCTCCTTCTAACAGGAGCCATATGGTTTGGTCCCTCTGTTTCAGGCTTTCACAAAAACTTGAGTGGTCTGCCCAAGCAGTATCCTACCTGCAGCCGTGGCCAAGGGCAGCTACTGTGAGCTGTCTCATTTAATTTCCATGAGGAAAGTCAGTCTCTGCATCCTGCTAGACTGACAAGCTGTTTAGGACCCTCTGAGGGCTTGGCTCTGTGAAACCACTCCCAGGCTGCTCTTCAGGATGCTCGTGAAATAGGACCTGTGAATGAGGTACTTTTCTACTGCAAACTTGTCCCTTTAATTTTAAGCTCATTTTCCTAAGGCTTTTCTGATGCTGCCTGGCATCCTGCCACACACTCATTCCTTTGCCTGTTTGTCACACATCAGTGGGATTAATGTTGCTTTTGTTTGGTTTTGTTTGTTTTTTAAAGAGGTTAATTACAGGCTGATTCTAAGGTTAGGTGCACTTGCCCAGAAGGAAGCAAATTTATGTATCTATATCCTTAAAAATCTCTGTTGTTTTTTATTCCCCCTCCTTGACTTCCAGATTTTTTCCTCTGTGGATTTGTGTAAATCAGTCTCCAGGGCCAGGAATACCATCTTTGGCTGGTTTGATTTGATTGATCTATTTTAGAGCTCAGAACCCCATCACAGTAAAGCAATATTTTCTGCAGTAAGTTAATAGGAAAATGAAAGTCACTAATAATAAGAGAGAGGAGGTTTTTATTTTTGAAACAGCCCTTTGCCTACATAAAAGACCCTGGTCTGAATTATTCTTCCTGCCTAGTTAGCAAATCCAGCTTGATTGCATTTACCAAGGTTGTAACTGAAGATAGGATTTAACCAGGCAAACCTACCTTGCATTTTCCTATCTCCTGCTGTCACTGATGCTCTATACTTACAGCTCCTACATCCCTTTGAGAGTGCAGAAGGCTATGTAAATGTTCATTATTGTTATTACCCACTTTACATCCCTGCACCACATGCCTTTTACAGCATATGGTCCCCCATTCAGCAAGTTACATAAGCATACACTTAACATTAGAATTCCTAAGTGCTGCTTCTAACTAGAGGTAGCTGTAAAAGCAGGCTGATACTTTCACCTAAAATGTTTGCTTTAGTGTAGACAGAGGTAAGACCTTCTCTGTACAGATGCTTTAATGTTTTAAGTTGAAATTTGAGGCTGAGAATCTGCCTCAAACTGATTTTTTGAGGGAGTATTTGTTGAAAAAAAGATTATGAAAGAATGCCTCCATCTTCACAGACACATGCACTTACACACAATTGCTCTCTCTTTCAATTTAAAAAATAAAGTACAGTAATTTTGGCAACCATTTAAGGAGGAAATTGTGGGGACCCTAATTTCTGGAACAACAACTTGGATTTTTTGCACATTTACCCTACTTCCTGCCCAGAGGATCTGGACATTGCCTTGGGATAGATGGAGGATTTTTTTTTTTTATGGTTAAGCCAGTCATCCTCTTGGAATGCTTTCCTGATGAATAGAATGCCTCAGAGTTCAGCCCAGGGCCTCAGATGCAAATTCCAGGTAGGCAGGCTGCATCCAGCTCTGAATACATGAGCACTCAAATTGGTAGCCTCATTTATTTTAAAAATGAAATTGTGAACAATTTCCTCATGCTTCAATTTCATTTTGATCGACTCGAGGTTACAATGTGTCTTACTCCAGAAATGTGATATGGAAAGAAGCACTTTATAATTTTAGCAGGTTCCAATGCTAAGTAAGAAGAAAACCTCTACCTTCAGGTTGGTCTAAAAGGAGAGAAATGATAAATCACTGTGAAACCTTCAACCAGTGATTCCTGATTTACAGCCAGGCACTCCAGCTTTTCATATAGGGTTTCTACACACCCTTACACACACACACAGAGGAGAAACACAGAGCAAAATCTGCCTGAGCAAATAAACAACCTCCTTCATCAGGAACCAAGAAAAAACACAATGTCCAATTAAGGGAAGAGCCGAGCCATTTTTGTCTTTATCTTCATCCTTGATTTGCCTAAATTTTAATCATTTCAGATGCTAGCTGTAACAAAGGTCTGCTTGCACCAAAGGTGTATGATTTTTGTTTTGACACCCATCACTGTCCCAGGGAGAGAGAGCAGATGATGAATTTCTTGGCAGCAAGTTCATTAACCAGAGGCTGTGTATTATCAGCCTTCCACCAGCTCCTCTCTTCTCTGTTTCACTGGGCTCCAGGTACCAAAATTATTCCCTTTTGCTGTGTTTTTTAAAACCTCTCAAATTCAAATCCATTCAGTGATCACATGCAGTTTGCATGTGATTGACTGGATCAGGCTTTCAGCAGACTAAAAAAATCATGGGTCACATCATCTGGAAACTTAACAAATAAGAGTAACAAGGAAAGTCAGTGGCAAACAATATTAATAATTCACCTGTCCTTCACTGCAGCTCACAATTGGAGGAAGATCCTCTCTCCTCTTGATAGATAGGCAGGAGGAAAAGCCCTGTCTCAAATGATTAAAGGAGGCAGTATATAACAAGCTTTCCCCATGCTGAGAGAGCCAAGAAAGAGGCTGGTCAATGATATTTAAACACACATTATCCTTCCATCTTCCTGTCATTTTGTTCTGCAAGCTGTTCAGATTTGTCTGTGCCAGTAAGGCAGCCGTGAAAAGCAGCTGAGCAAACAAAGAAAAACCAGTCTGAGAATAGGATTTGGATTTCAAAATCTGTCCCTGATTTTTTTTCCCCTATTTCCCTTCTTCCCTCTCCTGTCTTTCTGACCCAACATCCCATTAACTTTTAAATACACCAACACCTAAACAGAAGGGAAGTAATGCAGCCAAGCAGAGAAAATGCTGCTGTGTGAAAAGATGCAGAGAATTTTAACGTGAGGAGAAAAATATAGCCTCAAACTTATTAAGTTTCCTCTCAAGACAACGTCTGAAGCAGTGGTGGGATTTTTTATGTCTGTCTGGATGCCCTCTCTGCTTTACCCCTTCCCCAGCAGGACCAGCCTGGTAAGCTCTTCTGGGCTTAGGCACAGAAAACACTTGGACACTGCTACTGGCCAGTGCTTTGGGACCAGACTCCAGCTGTCTAGAGATACAACACATCTCAGATGTAAAGCTGAGGTTCCCTTATGTTCTTATCAGATGCTGCTTCCTTCTCTAAAGAAAGGACACTGACTGGTGGTACTGCACTGGTGCACGGGACCTGTCCCAGCCCCACTCCTATCAGACCTGCAAAAGCATTATCAGAGCAGTTTCCTCTCTGAAAAGATGGGGCAGGGACAAATCTGGGGACAGAAGCCTTAGCTAAACAGGACACACTTCAGGATTTATACCAGCCTGGAATAATGCCTAGATTTTATTTGCAACGTGAGTAATTGCAAAGGCACTTAAAAACAACATGTAATATACCAAAAATGGCTAAACTTATTCTCCTTCCTCTTGGACATAAACTGAGATCCACAGAAGGCAAAGGAGGTGTTTATTCAGCCTTTCTCTATAACAGATATTCTTTTAAGCTTTAATCTCAGGTTTACTATGGAAGAAAGGGTAGAGCTGACCCACCAGATGCACCTGGGTGGAAAAGCAGTCCTGGTTGCTAATGTAAGAGATCTGCACATCTCAGCACAGTGCTCATGAAGTTTGACTAATATCTTAATTTCTAACCTTTATTATTCTTGAATAGCCACTTCAGGTCTTTAAAAGGCAAAGGCTCTTTGCCTGTCCCCAGGATTAATTGACACAGGCAGGTGAAATCAAAGCTGGCAAAGAATTTAGTAACCTTTGTAGATTTTTTTAAATTCTGACTTTTTGTAGATTTCAAAAGTGGTAACCCATAATATTTGGGGGCTCACAGTAACTTTTAATATGCTTCAAAGCTCAGGCATATAGGAATTAAGTCATATTTGTTTCATCACTAAGAGAGAGAATGTAATTTTGTTTGCAGATGAAAAGGCCTTGGAAAGAACAGAAATGGTAATGGAAATTTTGAACCCCAAAAATGTCATGCTATTGAAAAGCAATTGAATGTATATAAATCCATCTTTAATCAAAAAAGTGTTTATGACTCCCTTGATTTTCAGAGAAGTATGTACTTAAAAGCTTCTCTAAGAAGAAATGAAAGTGAATGAGGCAAAGTCAGAGCTTCCTTCTAAGGTTTCTTTCAGGACCTCTTGCTCTGTGTGTTTGTATGGAGGCTCTTGCCATTTGTAACAGCTGCTAACCATCTCAGCTGCAGTTTAGAAAAGATTAGTGATAAGATACCTTCGTAATAGCAACCAGCAGCCCAAATTAGATCTGTGAGAATAAAATTATCTTTTGATTTCACAGTCACACCAAATGCATTTGCTTGGAAAAAAATGAATTATTTTGGAAGCAGATTCAAAATTCTGCACTTCAAGAAGTTGCTTTGTTTAACACAACTGTTCTGATCAGAAGAAAGGAAAATTCATTCAGCTGCCCTCAAAATAAATCCAAGAAAAGAAGAAAAAAATTACCTGTCTGTATTGGATTACCAGCAAAATGAGATTTCTACTACATCAAGTCAGGTTAAAATCTATTTTAGTTTATTAATATCCAGGTTTAATTCTCTTTAAAATTAGTGATTAGAGGGTGTCTTATTAGTTGAGCTTTATGTTCAAAGTACACTATAGCTATTAAGCTGTCTCTTTGTTTTACATTTCAAAGATTTAAATAAGATACACAAACACAATCTATGTTATTTACTTTAATGGAGTAGCTTAATTGCTCCCCAAGCTTTTCTGTACACATTATAAATAATTGCAAGACACAAATAGAGAGTGAAAGGAGCAGGCACATAGATGACACCATAACCTTCCAGTGACTCGCACTGCCACTCCTCTGCCTTGAGCACTTAACAGCATATATTAAATACACAATGTCTCAGACATAAAAATGTTTAAGTCCAGGGCAACCTACAGATTTATTTTCAAATGGAAGAAAAAGATAGTCACCCCAATTGTGCAATTGAGAGCAAAAAGTTGTAAAGTGGAGCACCTATTAGTCACAGTTTTATTGTTGTTACTCTCAACCCATGGATCTGGCAAGTGAGCCATGGTGCCTAATTGTTCCTGAATGCATCTGAAAAGATGCTAGAGCTAGGTACATGTGTATGGTGGTGGGAAATGCTGCTCACTACTCCCTGCCAGGTGGAAATCAGTCTCTCCTGCTGGAGCTGAGGAGAGCAGGCACATTGGAGGCTTTCTAGGAAAATCTGTAAGGAGTGAACCTTTGCTGCAGTGGTAGATAAAAGATGGAGAGGTTCACATGTCACTGCTCCTTTTGGACCCTTGTGCCCCAGGGGCTAAGCAGGAATGTCACTCAGTTGCCTGGCAAGGAGATGTGCCTCTCTGAGGTCAGGATTTTCATGCATTTGGTGTTAATGCCTTTGGCTCGTACCTCTCATCAGCTCCCTCAGGCCTCCCTTCACTTAGTTCCTCTAAGGAAGTGGCCCACACAGATCCATGTTGAGTCTGAACCTGATGATAAATGCTAGATTTTCATAGACATTGAGCTTGATCTCATGGAACAAGCTCAGTTACTCAAAGGAAAGTTAGGACTTTTTTTTCCCACACAGTCTGAGTAGAGCTGCTTAGAAGAGGAGAAAAAATATCCACAAACAAAATCACTTTCCTTAAAGGAATTATCCTGTTGTAAAATCAGCTAGATTTTTCTTGAACTGTATTTGGATAAGTATGTGTTTGTGTGTCTGTGTGTGTGTGTGTGTCCCTGTGTGTTGAGGAGGAAAGTCTAACAATCTCAAGGCATCCTGCTTCAGCAGTTTTGACATTAAATAATTTGATGGCTCTATCAAGAAAGCATTCTGTTGAATTTAATTTTCATCATAACATTTTACTCTCTATGATTAAAAAGGAGAAGGGAGGGTAGAGGCAGGTCAGTGAAGCTTGTTTGGATACATATAGTGGAGTTTCTGAGGGAGTTTTTTTTAATTTTATTTCATTTTTTTTGATTCCTTTTTATCCACTAAGGCTAGGAAAGCAGCAAATATGAAAATCTACATTGTCACACAAACAGTGAGCTCACCTGAGAGCTGCAGAGCTTCATGGTTTTTAACAATATTCCTCAAGCTAGAATTTCACAACCTGATTGACCCTGAGCTTTGGTGGGGCTCTGGGTGGATCTCTGGACCCCTACTCTGCTCTGTTTACAGGAATCAGGTCTTTTCAGTCCTTGCAGCTGGCTGAGGGAGCTGTTCAGGAAGCCTCTGAGCCAAGAGAAAGGTGTCTTTTAATATCAGGGAGTTTTAAGTCAGATCCTATTATCAAATATTACTGGGGTGAGAGTCAGAAGATGTAGATAGGCAGATCACTAGGAGTACTTTAATATCTTTTTGAAATAACTAAAACAAAGGGATACAGAACACATATATTACAAAAGGAAAGAATCAAATTTGCATCTGTTCTGAGAGATAATGTGTTCAAGCATGTGGCTGCTTTTAGCCATGTTATTTTCACATTGAGAAGATAATGTAATGCTCTTGTGTACCTTATCAAAGCTTTGTCACTTAAAATAACAAAGATTTGTTAATATGACAGGCATGGTAGAAGGATGAGTATCTGCAAGGCCTGGTGGAAAACTGTGACCTACTAAACCTTCACTAATTTACTTTACTATAATTTCTTAACATTTATTCATGCACACACACACAAAATTTAAAAAAAGAAATAAAAGTCACAGTGACATTAAATTTGCTTGATTCTACTATGCAGCACTTTAGTACCTCCTCCACTCCTCTGATTTGCCACCAGCTCATCCTCCTCAGGACGTGAAAGTGCATTTCCAAGCAGCAGGCACTGCCTTTGATCAATGGAGTTTGTGTCACTTGACTGTACAGAAAAAGCCAGCAATACACAGAGCTTCCCTTCCCCAACTGCAAATTCTAGTGCTTCTCTGCTGAACTGAGTAAAGGTGCCATCTGCCTGCCTGAACCCACAGTATGTTTTTATGTTTCTCCTGTTCTATTCACACCTGATAAAAGTGGATGAACACTCTTCCAAATGGAAAAATGTGACTTGGAATCTTGACAGATTTAGATCAAAACCACTGGTAAGTTGCAGTTGGCTTTCGAAAAAAAAGTCTTCTAAGAAGTGCAGGAGAAAAACATCTTCACAAAGGTCTTCATGAAATACATGCAGAATATTTATAACACACTGTGACAACAAGCCTTGTAGGATTAATTTTTCAGGTTGCAAAGACATTCTGTCATCAATCTCGAACCACAGGGAAGTGATATCCACTCTTCAAAGGAGAAAGATATTTCTCATTCATAGATGGGTTAAGAAGGAGAATCTTGTTGGGACAGAATTTAGATGGTGCTAAGGGCCTCAATTAAATAAAAATTTAAAAGGAAAAAAGAGTCCTAACATTTGAGAACAACACCTCCCTGACCCGTATCTTCCAAAACACCAAAGCTAGCAACTTTACATATCCTCCATCTGATGTTGGCATGGGTGACTCACCCATGAATTTGTTTAAGAAAGCAGGTAGATGTTGCAGGTAGGTGTTGGAATTCTCTGCTAAAGATAGAGCTGGAATAACTTGCCACCCAGCAAGACCATCAAACTTCACTAATATTATGCAAATACTCCAGATCAGCATTCCCATGAGAGATTGATATTTCTTCTAAAGCTAGGACTTCCATTGCTATTTAATCTTGACTTCCCAGTCATTCACTGCCATTGCATTGAATATCATGTATTTTATAACAGTTATCCCTCTCTCTCTTTACTGATTTTGTCCCTAAAATTTAAAAGGTATGCCTTTTCTCAAACAACACTGATTGACACCTGGCACCCCTCTCCAGTGCATAACCTACATCATAATGAAAATGTACAAAGCCATCACCTCACACAAAGGAAAAGAATATGTCAAGATGGGACAGAATAATTTCTTCCTCTGACTCACTGCTTACACCTTTTCCCTAGAGAAGTGAGAAGCTGCACTTTATGAGCCTTTGAGGTCAGCAATAGGGAAGTTCTTGAGCATTTCCCAGTAATAGAGATATAAAGAAGGAATAATCTTTAACTTACAGTAATGGGGTACTTTTTCTTAAAGCCAGGATGTTATAACCATTTAATTTAGATAATAATGGGGCACTTACATAAGAACAGAGCTTGCTTGGTATAGATCATCTTGTAAAATTCTCTCTCTCACTCTCAAACTCACAGGTCATATTGGATGTCATTAATTCAACAATTCTGCTAAGCAGCTCTAGGGCACTCTTGAACTTCAACCCAGAGCACAAGGGAGCAAAGGCAGGCTGCCAGCTAGTAATTCATTGAAAGGAGGAAAGAAGCAAAAAAGAAAAAGGAAAAAAAGGAAAGGAGGAAAAGAAAAAATGGCCTCAGTTAGACAGTGATTTTCATCTAACTGAAGATGAGCTGTCCACGTATGTTAAGAGTTATGGACATTAGGAGAGAGAAGTGCTTTTAAAAATAAATTGTGCTGGAGAGATGGCTGTGGATTCCTCACCAAACAAATTTGTTTTGCCAGGCTGCAAGATTGCAAACAAGTCTGAGGCAGAGGGTTGTGCTTTCTGGCGTGAAGCTCCATCCTCTTACAAACACAGGATTTAACATCAGCAAGTAAAATGTTAGCATGCATCCTCAAGCTTGACATCTTCAAGCAAGAGTCTGGAGAGACCAAGTCTGTCCCCCACCACCCCAGCAGGAATCCCAGAAACTCTTGAAATGTTGGAAAACTGATGGTTGCCAAGTCATTCTCCAAGAGCCTACTCAGGAAAAGAGTTTGGCTTTCAAAAGCCCTGACAATGACATGGTTTTGTGGCTTTGAAGAAGATGAGTGAAAAAGAGCTATCCAAGTGATGATTTGAGGGAAGTGTTAGCCCTCCTTTCCCAAGACAACTATATTTCAGCATGTGGTTGTGCTGAATTCAACAAAATGGGGAATACAGGTGGATGTGCAAAGTAAGAAAGGGAGGAAATAAAGAATATATGCCAGTCACTAAGCTTTCTTAGTAAAGAATAAGTGTGGTAAGGGAATTGTAATTGGAAAAAAAGAAAAGTCTCTACCCCTTAGTGGTGATAGCTGGTAGCAAAATCCAACATAGGAGGTAACAAAGAACATTTTCACACTTCTACAACTGCTCTTTAAGGAAAATTTTAAGGGGGGGGCCAGAAGTTCATTTCTGGTGTTAAGACTCACCATAATACTTCCACCTCATTAGTCTGTGCACAGGTTTAATCTTTTCTGACAGTAGCTTTACAGGGGGAAAGATTTAAACTACTGGAAAAACAGATCACATCAAACAAGACTTGTCCAAGTTCCTAAAGCCAAAACAGTCTCAAAACTAATATATGCCAGTTATGCTAAAAGTTTTCCCAGTGTTTTATTTAATCAGCATTGATTGTTCAAACAGACCTGGATTTATAGTGGAGCCACTAAAATACAATTTACTTACAAAATAAATAAATAGAGGAATTAAACTCTCTGTGGAGAAGTAAAATTGTTAATTAGCCTCCCTGTTAGCAAAGAGTAGCCACCGGTGCACTTAACAGAAGGTGGCCTCTAGCTGCAGCAAGTCTGTCTTCTAAGTGCTTCCTGGATTTGCAGAACAATATTGATTGGGAAAAACAAAACAAAAACAAATGCAGTCAGTGGGAACTCTAATAACACCTGAAATCTGTCATTACAAGATTTATTTTCCTTCTTAATACAGAAGAGTTTTACCTCGTATTTATTTTAAATGCATTCTGGTGTGTCCCAGCTGTGAGTTATCTTTTGCAAATGGATCTTGTGGGCTGTAATATTTGAACCATAGAAAGGGAAATTCTCCATCCATGATCATTCCCTAGATCTTTACAGAATCAGACTGCAAGACAAATGTGTGTTAAAGTGTACGGAAGAGGCAGAGCAAAACTCAATGTGAGAATTTGGGAAATGAAATGGGAATGAGACTGACAAAAGCAATAATACCAGCCCACCCACATTAGTTATTTTTACCATCACTAAGTCCACTTTTTGCTCATTTTGAAATTAATGAATGCCTGATTAAGCATCTCTCCCCAGCATAATGTAGATCAAAAAATTATACCAGATTGCATTGAGGCTTTTTAAAAACTCTTAAAGCAGAGAAAAATGAAGTATCTTGGAATTACCTTTGCTGTTTGAATCCATCACACTGACAAAATGCATCTACTGCTCTCCTCAGAGAATATAACTCCCACAGTCCTATCGGCCATCGATAACAAATGTCACCAACTAAATTTCCCCCACCTGTCAGTTCCACTCATTCTGTACTAATACAGTCCTTCTTTCTGCTGCAGTGACCACAGGTGGGATTTGACTTGGGATGAGCATATCAAGATTATACGTGTGCTTATTGCTATTGTAATGTAACCTCCAACACTTTTTCCCACAAGTCAGCCTCAGAGCTGAATATGTTCCTGTGTGAAAGAAAAAACTGGAGAGGCTCTCAGGAAGACAGAAAAACTAAGCAAGGTGGTCCTGTAGACCAACATATCCATCTCCAGACTCTGACAGTGCTTTCTTCTTGCATAAATTCAGCCTGGATTTTATAAATACCAAGGCTGCATTTTGTCATGATGGATAACCTTTTTCAAGGTCAACAGCATCAAGCTGGTGCATTCACTCCTTTGCTCTTCAACCTCGTGCAGTGTCATCATCTTGGTCAAGGCATGGCTAAAGCTGCAGTACCAAATACTGGAAGTTACTCTGTGGATTCCACAAAAAGAACAGAGAGACCCAAAAGCAGCCCACAGCCTGCACTATCCATGCATTCTCTTCTGGACAATGTTTTAATACAGCTCAGGCTGTATTTTGATTAATAAAAAATAAACAAAAACAAAACCAAAAACAGGTACAAACCTCTCATAGAATTCCACAGAAGGTAAGAAAAAAAGTAGTCACTGCTGCCACAGAGCACAGGTGTGCTCTGCATGTGAGGTATCCCTCTGGAAGTATTTAATTTACAGATGAACTGCCAATAGATTCCACTCAAGATTGTACATTCCCATAATAGGATCTTGTAGGACCAGTAAAAAGGGTACAAATGGGATGTGGTTTCCTCTATTCAGGTTTTCACCTAAAACCACTCAAGGCAATCCACAAACATGAGCATCTACACCCTGCCTTTGAAGCAAGGTTGACCCCCCACCCCTCTCTGGCAGAGCTTTGGGGCCATGCAGGGATCACAGCCCTTTGCTGTCATCACACACCCTCATGCTCTGTTTCATAAAACATGGACAGACAGAAATAAGTAAAAGAGGCATAATCCAATACCATCTAGAATCAGGAGTCCCAAACTCAGTTCTTCCTAAGCAGAAGTAATGAATGACAGGCTGAGAGACTGTAATAAGAATAGTAAACTCACGGATAAAATGGGATTATGCTAATTCAAATCAATTTTAGTACAGGAGACTTCAGTGATACCCTGAAAAATTGTCAGGTTAAACACAGACAAACCACTGCAATCTCTTCTGTTTAATTTATTCTTTCCTCCTTTGTGTTAGTGAAATCTGTGCAATGTAGTTTCCTACTTTGTTATTTGCAAAAGTTTTTGCATTATATGACTGAGCCAAATTGGCCTGAAGTGGCCACAATGTAATCAGCTCCTTTTATTATCTGTGTGAAACAGAGTTTGTTTTCTGTTGTGGCTTTTGCTCCCCCCAAAGCAATAGTTCTTTGAGTTATGTGTTTAAATATATTAACCTTGTCTTCCTTTAAAAAAATAATCCACTGAACTGTTCTGAGGTTTCTTGACGTGTAGGAAAATTTAAAAAGAAACAGTGTCATCTGATCCACTTTGTACCAGGCAGAGACAAATTAAAAGAGACTTTGAATCCATTGTTACATTTTAAAACTCATGATCTTTAAGCCACTTTATGATAGAGCCTCCTCCATCATCTGGAAGGTGTGTGATTTGCAATACCAAAGTATTACAGCTGCAGTCCCACAACTAAACCATATCCCTGCCCCTTTTAGGAGGCTCGTGACCTGCAGGTTGCCAGTAACAAATGCAATGTGCATTGGGGAGCAGGTGATGGATGGAACTGTGCCTGTGGAAGGGAGCTCCTCGTTGTCCTGCTGCTCAGCCTCTGCACATCAACCTGTCTTTTTGCAACCTACTCATGTGTATAAGGTTAAATACATGCCATGAAAGGGGAAATATTTCCTGGGATCATCCTAGAGCTAACCTATATCAAACAGAGGCCCAACTAAAGCAGTTTGGTGCAACTGCTGTCATGATTTTCTAAACTGATTGTTTTCAAGCCATATTCTCTCTGTCTTTTGTCACAGCCATTGTATACAAACCATCCTACCAGATCTGGTGTTTTAGTTTTCAAATTACTTATTGATTCATATACAAGGAAGGGGGTACGAGGGACAGGTAATTTAAATCTAAAAATATCTCTTCCACTCATAAAAAGACACATTCTTTTTTTACTGGATAACAGAGAAGAATAAATGGTGTGCTGTGTTGTTCCATTGATTGAGGCTTGAGAAAACTATTGCAGTGAACCTCTACTTCAGAATGTCAGAACTCAAGGTATTTCAGCTAAATCAGGGACTTAGTTTTCAGAAAAGACCTCTTATCTTGCTTCCAAGTCTCTTAAGAACACATAGGTCAAAGAAAGCTCTCTTGGTTTTGAAATTTTTGGGTTTCTCATAAGAGCTGTGCTGTGCTATTTTTTTTCCCCACCAGGAAATGCATTGCTTTCTGTGAGAACTGTAAATCTGCAGCTTTGCTCCAAAACTATATATCAAATCAGCAAATTTAGAGATGCAGTAACTGTAATATACAAGAACAAACAACCAGCAGCACCAACAAAAAGACTTTTAAGGAGAAATCAGTAGAGACATTCTTTAGCCATAGGAAACCAGCCCCATATGCAGCACAGCCCTGTCCCTTAATGTTTACCATTAGTCTTTGGTCAAAGAGGTTCAAATCCTACACAAACATTACAGAAAGGACTGTTGTTTCATTTATTCATTCAGTTGTATCTGTCAGCACAAATATTTAAAAATTCCCAAACTGTCCCATAAACATTTGTCATACCCTAGTAACACCCCTCAAGCCAACTTTTCACATCCAGTTTTATCAGAATAACACTTTCAGATCTATAGCCCTGCCTTACACAGGAAGCATAGCCAACACATTAAAAAAGCTTGTTGTGGTAATATTTGTTGAATGCAAAAACTGTTTTTTTAACAAGTAATAAGAGCACTTTACATCTATGCAAATAAATAACATTTGGAGAGCCCAAGTTCCTATTATCTCATTAAACAATTGAGTAAGCTCTGCTTTTCAGGCTCAAAGTCTGTGTTCAGTAGAAAAATCCACAGACAAAGAGGAGAGCACTCCTCAAAGCATGAATGGCTGTCTATGGAGGGGGACAAAAATGTGCAGTTCAGGAAACTTCTTGGAGGTAGCCACAGGCTGGATGACAGAGAAAGAGCTGTGAGGAAGAAGGAGGGATGCTTCATCTGGAACAGAGCTCATGACACACAGATGGGGATCTCTCCCAAAGAAATTGCCTACCACTGTTTCTTTCCACATACACTGCACTCAGTTCAATTAAGAAAAGAAATATCTAAGGGCTGCTTCACTCAAACCATCAGTGCTTCCACTTAAGAGAAATAGCCTTGCAAGCCCTTAATATCAGACAACTTGTAACAAAGGGAAGTAATCAATTTTTTATAGAAAAAAAAATATATAGAAATAATATAAAAGATCATTCATCATTCCTGCTATGACCTTATAAAGTCTCTGTGGGTCAGTTCATAAATTAAAAGAGAACGTAGCTTTATAATATGTTTAAACTTTTGTACTATTTCCCAGGATGGAAAAAGCAGTTTTAAGACCAGAACACTCAAAGGGAGCACTATGTCTTTCCATTTCTGCCCCCCAATGCACTCAGGAAAGGCACTTGAAATTAATTTCTAGCTAAGTTTTACTAAATAGTTATTACTTAATTATCTGCAAGATACATTTTTGGGCTACTAGTAATTTTTAAATAAATCTATATAATAAATTCATGGTTAATTAATTAGTAATAAATGTGCCCTGTATTTTTATAAGGAAGTACAATTAAAATGTGAATAAGGTGAGTCATGAACATTCATTATAAGATACTTCATTCCATGGGATATGAGCTGGAAGATAAAAGCTGGGACAGGCACTCTTCTGATTTCTTGCCACCCACTTTGAAAACCAGTCTGAGAATTGAACTTTGAAAACTGTCTTGAAAACCGGTGAGGAGACAGATCTACCCTTGTGGAGGTACTTTCTTCAGCTTAGTGACATGAAGCAGGTCTTTGAGCTCTAATGTCCCTCTGCAACCAAAGGAACTGTATGATAAAAAAAAACAAAAACCCAGCCAACCAACCAAAGAAGAACAAAACCCCCCCAGAACCTGACCAGGAGGATCTTATATATTAAAGAAGACGTTTCCAGCTGATTTCTCCTATGACTACCTGGATTTTTTTTCTTGTTTCTGCTTCCTTTCGTGGGCTCCATGGCTTCACATTCCAGTGGACCAACAAATCCACTAAACATCAAAGAACTGGAGCAGGACAGGGCAGTGGGGCAGCAAAGGCGTGTGCTGAGGGGGCTGCACATGGACCAGAGCAGAGCCCTCTGTGTCCCTTCCTGCTCACACAATTCCAGCACACACAGCCCGCCAGGGCAGCACACTGGAGACATTGCACAGGGACTGTCCTGTTTTAATGCTTCTGATGTCTTTAGTTTTCAGTTCTCTGCTTCCAGAGATAACTTTTGCCTTATTCATTAGGAGGAGAAGGAAGGATCATCCTTTCAGACTTGTTTGGTTGTGAAAAGTGTGGCTCCATAAGGCACAAATCTCATTTGGAGTTACTCCAGGGGCTCAATAGTTTTTTGTAAAAACAGAAGGAGAGTTTCTAGAGTTCTCATAGCACTGTGAGCAGAGCACTAGGGAATGCTCACCGTTTTTCAGTGCTGTCATCCTTTGCCTCATATGAAAGAGGACAAAATATGACTGTTATCATCACCTGTACTAAAGGAGGTAACAGCCCAGAGAGCAGTAATTCTGCTAAACTACCTTGTCTCTGAAGAATAATCTGGTTCGTACCATAACACCACCTGAAAGGGATGCAGTGGTGTCCTTTGCCATGCTACTTGAGATTTTTTGCTATGCTGAGCAACTTCCAGTGTTTCTAAGAACACTGGAAGTTGCTCAGCATAGCAAAAAATCTCAAGTAGCATGGCAAAGGACACCACTGCCATGGCCCTTAAGCAAAACTCAAATCTTAGGAACCTGTTTAAAGAAGCTAATTTAAAGATGATGCTGATGATGACAAAGATAAAATTAAATCCTATCTACCAAACAGGTTTACAGCTCAATATTTCAGACTGAGTGGACTGCCAGCAAAGCCTACTCTTGAGAGAAAAAAGTGGCAGCACTGAACTTAATATATACTCCCCTTTCTATAGGAAGTGTCACTTTAACAATCACAGGAAATGGCTGTACTCCTGAGAAGTCACTAATCTCTGTGTTTCGTTTGGAGGATTTCCATTGTAATGCCTGTTAAGCTTGGATTATCATTGCTGTTAGACTGTCAGAGAGTAAACAACAGGGAAATGAACTTCTGATCAGCATATATTCTCATCTCTGATTAATATTAATGAACAAGTAACCGCAAACCTACTGCCATGCAAAATCCTGTGACAGCATTTTGCTGAAGACTAAGTGGGCCTGGGAAACAACACAGAGTTTCTCTTGTTGGACTGTCCTGATATTGGTGTGCAAATGTTAAGGGAGCTAAATGTAGAAACACTAAAAACAAAAAAACCCAAAGAGTTATTGAGTATGAAACTTGGGTTATGTACCTGCTGAACAACATCTGCCAGATATCACATGGGATTCAAATAATTTTATCTAGTTAATTAAATTACATTTCTCCATCACTGACTTCCCCTGGCACTCTGAGCACCAGTGCTGAGAGGTGTAAAAGACACTGGGTTACCTGAGAAAGCAACTCTCAGTGTAAGCATGCTCAGAAAATAAGGATCTCTTGTACAGAATAGCATATCCTGGGCTCTTTGGAAGATTCAGACATGGAGCTATTGAAAGCTCCATCTAAGTTCTGAATGTATAATTCCTGCAGCACAAGTACTCCTAAACACATCTTTGATTAGCTGAAAATGCAATTATTTTTATACTAAAGCTTTGCAGACAGCTTGTAAGAATATCAATGACCTTATTTTTTTCCTTTCCTTCTCTATTTTAAAATCAGTTTCTGTTAGAGGAGCAGAAGATTTACTGGAGAAATAAGTGCTTCACTTGCATTTAAACCATGTAAAAGACAGATTGGCTGTGGTTTTAGACACTTGCATCAAAGTAATTACAGCACTATATAAAGTATTGGATTCATTAAGAGGCTCTAAAACAATTTTTATATACTATTAAGTAAAAGGGAATAGAATAAAGAATGGGAAATTATCAACGTTATTACTTGCTTTCTCTGTCAAGTAAGTTCCTCCCAACCTCTGCAAGGAACAAAGACCCCTGACAAAGGATAACATGAGGTGCACAATGAGAGTAAATAAGGTATTGGACTGGGTCTCAGGAGTTTTACATGCAGTGTTCATTTCAAGAGAGGGTTCCTATCTGCAGTAGGGCAGTTACTCTATGTATCCATGCAACTTAGCCTGTATTCAGTTCAACAAATGTAAAATTTTCTTTCTGCCTGGTTGCCTCAAATTGCAGTCTGTTTAGGGAGGTCAGAGTCTCATTCTGAGCATTTATTTAGTGCTTACAGCAGTAGGACAATGGTCTTGGTTAGCTACAAAGATGACATGATTCTGCTTTTTGAAGACACAAATAGCAATATGAGAAAAGACACTTCAGAGGGTTCAAAATAGCCATAGCACAAACAGGATAAAACTAGTAAAAACTACAGTTATCAAAGAAACTATTCAGGGAATGAAATCTCTAACCAAGAACACTGTGGAGAGTGTCTCAGGTGTTCAGATGAGAGAGTGTACTCTAAACTAGATTGGGCAACACAGCTGGAAATGTTCCAGAAGCAGCTTCAGCTGTGGGGTTGATGTTTGCTAATTCCTGCACGAATACATCTGTCTGAGCTGGTTAGAAGAACTAAAGACTTTAGAAATTCAGGCCCTAAAACCAAAAACAGTTTCCTGTGAACAAAGTTGATGCAAAAGAAGTGGGCTGTCTCTTTCCTTACTTTTAACCTTCATCCTATAGTTTGACAACTGGGAAAGAAAATGAAACATCCAGGGACCAGCATGCCTTGAATGCTTTATGTTGTCTACTTTACACATTAATTTCCCAAGTGTTTCCTGATTCTTATTTGGTTAACACATTAGGGTATCTAATTCTTATTTGCTACGCAAATCACTCATTTGCAATCAAATTTCCATCAGTATTTGCTATCTTATTATCTTGGTTAACATCACTTTTGCACTTTACTATTAACTAGAGACACATTCTGAAGAGCAACCCGGTGTTATAAGTTGGGAATACCATGGCTGTGTTTTTCTAACAAAGAAAATTGCTGTAATGTCACCGGGTCATTCCAGCTATCTAATGCCAGCATCCCAAAGGTTTATCAAGCAACCCTCTCAGGCTGGCATTTTCTGTGAGCTAATTAAACCTCAGTAGGACAAAACTGGAACTGCAGCAACTGGACTAAAAGTCATCTTCACCTCAAACTCAAAGGCACATTGACCCCACAGAGAGTGGTGTGGCTCTGTCTGGTGTCAGCTGCTCCACAACTCAGGTGTGTGTATGTTCTGTAGCACCGTGACAATGTCAGTGTGGACCTTTCCAGAGATACTTTTTTTGTGAGTAGGACTCAGTGTAATTTTCTTCAGAGCACTCCTTCTCCAAGGCCCAAAGATTCAAGCTCACATGTAAGAATCTACACAGATACCAGTAAGACTTTTTGGTCTTGTCTCTGAGAACAATCCTGTGAGAAGTAGAAATTCTACTCCTGACTTAAGAAAGAAGCCCAAAAGTGTAGACAGCTGTCTCCTTAATTAACAGTACAACATAAAATAATTCCTAAAGCAATATTATAGCTACACTCTTCATTCATTACTGCCTTTTTCCCCACTTCAAGGCAGCTTCACTTTTCTTCATACCCACAGAACTTCAGCCTGTCATTTTCAGTGCATTTCCCTGAATGTTCCCAGGTAATTGTACTATCCTTTTGGTTTGACTTAATACTGCTTTGACATCTGAGCAACTTATTCCTCCTTACACTACTTCTGTGATGCATGAAGCTTTCACCTTCCCTCCCATTCATTGCCAGTGCCTGACTGCAAACTAAGGAGAATATATCGTAATCGGAGGAATGCAGTGGAGAATGATCTGAGTAAAAATGAAAAGGTGAGTTATAAGAGGAGACAGCAAAGCTATTGAACCACAGATGAGTTTGTGTAACCTACATTTTCAAAAGTCTCTGAAAAAAATTAGTTTGAGATCTCTGTTAATACAAAGTCACTAATTTTGAATTTACTAGGAATATGGGTTGTCAGACATAAAGCCATCTAAAAGAATCAATGTCCCAGATAGCCAAATGACAAGGAAGTTAAGAACCAACCTCATCAAACTTGGCTTTTAATTTTATCCCCAAGGCTTATCTTGGATAATTCAAAATTATACAGATGGGATTCCCAGCCAATGAAATGTGCTTTTGAGTCCTGAAAGAATGGCTGTTATAAAGAAGAAAAGATTTCAGAAAGATGTGATGCTACTTACATTGAACCAAATTTTTCCTGCAGCCATTAAATTGACAGTCAAGAGATACTGAAAATATGGCAGTCAGTGGCAAGATTTACAGTAAATTATCCGTATTTTGAATTAGGGACTTCTAGATACTTAATAGTAATTGTGAAAGTGTTATCTCTTGGTAAAATGCACATTAACCTTGCTCTTTCCCACTTTAAGAAGGATCATTTCTTGGTTATTATTCAACTCAGCATTCCAGCAATTTTCAATCCTAACTTCTCTCCCACCCTCAATTTCTGCTGATACCAGAAGAGGCTGCTTGTCAGCTGGGTAGTTCCCATAATCTGGAGCTGGTTTTACCATATTACCAGGTTTTTGCAGCATCTGAAGTGGTTAGAAAGGGCAAAGCAATGCAGAGGCTGACTCTGACCTTCTCCAGGGGTAACCTGGCTTTCCCCCCATGCCAGCCAACCCTGCAAGGCTCCCCAGTGCCCCTAACTGTGTCTGCAAGAGCTCACTTTAGCACTTGCCCTGGAAGCTTGTGGGAAGATGGAATGAGAGCTGCTGAGAGCTGCAGAAGGACCCTCCTTCTCCTGACTATTGATTCATTTTCCTGCTTGCTCTAAAAGTGGGTGTTACATGCTGCTGTCCCTATATACTTACTAATTAGTGTCCCATTAACCTTGAACTGCAGAGCTCCCAGCTGCCAGCTGCAGCCTGTGATATCTTGAGTATGTGTTTGATGAACTCTGAAGACATTTTCATCTGTTAAATATAGAAAAGCTGAACAGCTTCCCAGGACAGGCAATGCAGCACAGAATCATATGCTTGTCAAGGCCATGTCTGCTCTCATGACTTTAAACTAATAGAGCTGCAAAGTTAGTGAAACTGTGCAATTCCACCTGGCTCAGACCCAGGCTAACTTCCCTGACAAATATCCATGGGACAGAAATTAGCTGCTACACTGGGCATTAACCACTGCTTGCACTGGTTTCATGACTGAGCATTCCATAAACACTTTGCCAAAAGCCTGCCACATACACTTTGGTGCATTTAATGTCTTTGTTTCCATATTTATTATGCTGCCACTGTAAATAGCTAAGATGCCAGCAGACTTCTTCAGCACTAAGAAGAGTTAAAGTAAAAGCTCAGTATTTCCAGGGAAATTAAAAGCAAAGGAAATACCACTTGCCATCTACACCACATTTTAGAAGATCAAGGTGAATATGTATTTTCCAGGCATACACTCAGTATTTAACAACTGCATGTTAACATGCAACAACACAGTTGCCACTGAGGGTCTGGTAGAGGTACATTGTACTTTGACTTTCTAGAAGATAAGAAATAGGAAGCCATGCACAGATTCTATGCTAACATACTACTGAGAATGTTAGGAGAATAAACACATGCTTTATGATTACAGAGTGGTAAGTGGTCAGCATATTAAGTCAAAGCACTCCTTTGACTTCAACTGCTCTAAAGAAAACAACAGTCATCCATTATTGGAAAGATTTTTATGAGGATAATTAGGTGTCTTGACTGTTAACCTTAATGCCTCAGCATGTGTGCAATGTAAACAGGCAAAGCAGCAGGACTTTTGATATTTTACTTCTTCTGTTTCCTGCTTTACATCTAGCTATTGCTTTGGCTTTTTGTCAAGCTTCTAGCTTCTCCAAAACAGGCCAGGCTTTCTCTGAAATAATGCTTTGATCTTGCCCATGGAAAGGGATTGTGATTATTTTCTATACCATCTATTCAGAAATATTTCTCTATGGTAATGAACAGTCACTTTAGAGTCTTAGGAGTGTGGGAGAAAGAAAATATTAACTGTTCAAGAAAATATTAACTGTTTAGTTTGTATTAATATATAAATATAAATAAAACCAGAGGCTGAGACATGATGTGTAATTAATTGAATTAGGAGAGATGGCAAAAGGGAAAAAATAATTATATCTCCACAGTAATTTTATTTCCAATCCTGGGGTAGTTAGAGGGGAAAGTGTCCAGTAAAAAATATTTTGCTAAATTATTAAAAGTGAAAAAAGTACAGAACCAAAGTCGTATGGATTAATGGAGACACTGAAATCAATATTTTATTACAGTTTCTAATGAAATATTTACCAAACTAATTAAAAAGATACAATCCTTACACTAACACCTAGGCTGACATGTTTTTTCTTATATTTTTGTTTATATGAAAGCCGACTAAGTAAATTCATCTGTGACAACAAGATTCTCATCTGTGGATTACACTGGAGCCTTTTGTTTCCATGGTACCTTACTTCCACTTCTGGCTAATCTCACAGAGCATTCTGAGGGGTTTGATCCAACATCCACCGAAATGAATACGAAGCACAATCACTGGAGGGTATGAAAATCAATGCAAAGACTTTCATTAACTTCACAGTATTTTGGCCAGAACTCATCACTCTTTAATGGCAGCTATGAAGAGTTGCTGTCAGAAATAGACTCTTAAATGCAATGGTGACCATCTCAGTATGAAAAAGAAAAAAACTGTTAAAGGCTGGTGAGAATAGAATGTTAGAAAATATCAGAAGCAACCTGTTGAGGGATGTAAGCAAAGTCTTAACATCTGCTGCACTGACAGTGACCAACAAGACGAAGATGGACAGAAAGGATACTTGCTGCAGAAGAAAGTGCCTTCTGTTCTCCTCAGTTGGTTTAAGATTGTGGCACAGAAGCAGCACAAAAATATCTTTTTTCATGCTATATTCACACTCATATTTGGTGCAGGTCACATTTTAAGCACTTACACAAATATTTTAGACATATTAGCTAAACAAAAATAATTCAAGAGCATGTATGCTCTTCTGCTTGTATAAAGTTCCCATGAGTGAAATAAAACTAGGCCCAGAGGGAGTAAAATACCCACAACTAATCAACTGGAGACATCTCCTAACATAAATTAGGGTATTTTCTTTCCATAGGAAAAAAACATCAAATACTTTGAGTCAAACACTAGAGGATATTCAAGAGTTCGAATTTATCACTAAGCTAAAACTACAAATTTCTCTTTTACTCTTCAGGGGCATAAAGTTTGAGTTCTTAACTCTAAAAGACCGTTGACTGTCAGCCTTCACCGCTTTTTCAGGAACACAGAAAGCTCCAAGCAGGAGTGATTTGGCAATAAGGGCAAAAACTGGAAACACATCTTTAACAAGCTTTCAAAACTGATCCTAAAAGGATCTACTGCATCTGTTTGAAACTGCAGCAGAATGAATCAACCTCGGTGGGGAGAGCAGAAGTGAAACAGAAATGCAGGAAAAGCACAACTCTCCCGCTATCGCTCCCCCGGGAGCTGTTCCTGTGACGTGGGAGTTACTTATGGTGCCCATCTGCAGTGCCTGTGAGCAGGCACATCCACCACAGGAGCAGGATCCAACCTGGGACCCCCAGGAGATGAGATCCTTGTTGCTTGTTTGAACCCCTGGGCTGTATCTCATGGATACAGGCCTGCACCATTCATGGCTGCCACTCCAATCCCTTCCTTTTGTTCCAGATTTGTCATGTGCACATCTCAAACCCATTCTACACAGCCCCATAAAAATACAGAGTAATTTTACTAGAGCAGAAAACAATACCACCAGAGGTCTCCTACATGACACCTCCAAACAGAGAAATAATGTGTTCTTCTCAAGAGAATTTGAGAGTCCTTAGATACAAGGAAATACCAGCCTGTAAAGTTGATAAAATGCTCTACAGCAAACGCTCAATCTACTTTTTGACCTCAATAGAAAACACACCCTCCCTAGTACTGAAGCACTCTGTCCACTCCTTCCCCTCCCACTCCTGTTTCTTTCTCACTATTGCTGTCAAGGACCTTAGCAGCATATTTGGAAAAAGCACTTTTCATGCTGCCATTAAAGTTTTGCTTTGACAAACTCTACTCCTTATGGCTTTTCAAACACACAGGCTGCAAGGGTGACCTCTACGTAATTTTGCCTTTTTTTTTTTTTTTTTTTTACTGAAGAAAGGCAAAAGGGGAGCTTGGGTTGAACTCAGCAGGAAGCAGTACTTTGCTCACCACATCCTTCCTTTTCCTTTTCCATGCTAATTGCTCACTGATACTGTTGTAAGAGCCTTCTCCTTCACAGTTTATGCAATATTCAGAAGGAATAAAAAAATCTTCCTGCCTCAGTTCCCCATTTCTTCTCTCATGAGTCTTCTTGTCATTCCCCTCTTTATCTCATCCAAGATCAATAAACTTACCAGTTTTGTATACCAAATGGACATAACAATAGACTACATTTAGCCCCCATAAGGCAAATATTACTTTAATCATAGATAACAATCTCTCCCTTTCAAAGACTCCCAGCCCAGACAGATGACATGCCTACTGAAAACATTTCTAAATCTCAGAGCCAGTCATTGTGAAGATAACCATGGCATAAATAGTTCCCTGCAATAGTGTACATGTTGAAGATTAATTTAAAGAACATCAGTTAAGAAGCACATACAAAGAAAGCGAGGAGATGACTGAAAAGACAAACCCATCTACCCCAGAGATGCCTGGTTGGTGGGCTTCTCAGAGCTGATATTGCTAGGGGTCTCTACCAAAATTATGAACCTAGGGGACATTGCCAACACAGCACCATCATACTTTGGCAGGTATTGTATATAAAGAAAACTGTAGGAGATTAAACTGTAATTTTAAAATCGCCAAACTCCCCTTCCAGAAGGCGGCTATAACAGAAGAGATGCACAAACCTGCCCAGATGTGATCCCTCCTCAGAAAGGCACCTGGATTACAAAATGCTGCACTCATTCTATCCCCAATGGACTGCAGAAAAATGCAAAAGTACTCACCTGCCCTCTCCCCTGCTCCTTCAGCTCTGCCAGAATGCCCCAAATAAGCCCTGTTTGCCACCAAGTCATCTGCAATCAAGAAAAATTTGGTGAGTTCCTGGTATTTTCCTCTTTAAATCCAGGGCCAAACTTGCAAAATTGACATCTGTAAAGACAGAAAATTTGTGGTTTTTTGGACATTCTGAAAATTACCTTTGTAATCAGACATGAAGGGGTTATAGAAAACTGCTTTGAAGGTAGCAATGAGTCTGCTATAAACACAGGAGTTGTGCTTTTGCTAAGGAGAACCAAGGACCACCTCTGACAAAGCCACACCTGAAAGCAATGATGCAATAACCCAATTTTTAAACTCTCATTTGTTTTAAAACTTTTTTTCATAACAGTGGTCTTGAGTTTCTATATATCACCATTTTAAATGCAAAGGTCTGTAACTTAATTAAAAGAATGAAATCAAGGTTTAATGGAAAAAGCCTTTGAAGTACGAGAATATGAGGTGATTAAACCAAATCTTGTCTGGGCCTAGGCCAGACATTTGTTATTTTTCAAAAAACTAAAAGCAGAGAGGGCATTAATTGTAATTATTTCTACCATACACATGCACACACACACACTTACATATATATATACTTAATAAAAATGGAACAAATAAAGTTTTCCAGTTATAACTAAATTTCATAAAACCCATTAGTGGCTGCCAGCATTTAGCTGTAGAGGGAAATGAACAGATTGTTCTGTGTATTAAGACATACTTTCCAAAGGTGTGGTTTTGATTTCCATTTTCTTGTGGCTTCATTTTTTTTCCCACTAGATGGCACTCTAGAAATATTCCTAAATTCTGGATTCCTTTCCACTGCCTTTTAGAAAGCCAACAAATCAGTGATTTCCCTCAAACCTTCTATTGTTTACAGCCTACTGAAAAAGGCAAGTGAATTACACAGAGCAGTAGAGAAAATTAGCATTGTTAAATGTGTCACATATATCACTAATAAAGTTTCATTATTTATACTGTCAACTTGAAAAGCACTTATTTCCTAATCAATCAATTCACAACTAAATAAACAGTCATATAGGCATACAACATGAATGCACAGCACTTCTAAATCAGATCTTCCTGAAATTAAGTGTGTGCTGGTTGATATCAGGAGAAGAATAACAAAGAAGAATCCTCCTAAGTTTGCTCACTTCTCCCCACCTCCTCAGTTACCTATTTTTGTTGAAGAAACAAATACATGTATGTGTTTTAGGATAGTTATTATTTTCTTATTCTGGTTTTTTTAATCAATGCTAAACTTCACCCCAAAGGTGATCCTGAAGCAAAAGTTAGGACAAACACATTAAATTAATTGGAAAAGTCTGGAGATGCATTTAAAATTAGCCCATTTCTGCTTGGAGATTCGGGATGCAGAAGGGAAAAAAGATTTAAACAGTCACTTGGAGGGCTTTGTACCATCTAAATCCAGATGCAGTCTCACAGACGTCCCTTTTGATGTTCACTAACACTGGAGATGAGTTCTAGTAAACAGATGTCCTTGTCAGGGAAAATAAACAAACTAAAACCCATCAGATTTGGTACTGACTGCTAGATGGAAGTAAACTGAAAATAATTCTTCTTTGCTAGGTTGCTACAGAAATGGGCTGATGTGGCACTGGGTACAGGAGTGGAGACTTAGTTATAAATACAGGGACATTAACATGGACCTGATGACCCTTGTGGGTCCCTTCCAGCTCAGCACATTCCATGTTTCTGTGTGATTGTGGAATGTCTCTTGGGCTGGGAAGGACCTGGGCATTGGGTATGTCCAAGGAGAAAAGCAAAGTGCCATGGCCTCTTCCCAGCTTTCCCTCCTGATTCCACCACATTTGCAGGTATTTCTTTAACACTCAGGTTACATGTTTGCCTCTGGAAGAGAAAAACTCCCCCCATCAGCTAGGAACTGTTCTTTCTTACTTTTTGATGCCCATTTGTGATAATTTTAGGTGACTATCACAGAGCTTGTAAATCGCAGGCTTAGCACAGAAATCTGTATATAACACCTGAGATTGGCTGGGTGACACAGGCAGGGTTTTGGGCTCACAAAAGGGAAGATGTGCTCCAGACGTGGCCAGAGTACCTGTTACTGAGATTTGGGCATCTTTTTTGAATTTACCTGCTGAGACAGTCATAGAAACCCTCCATGGAGGTGAAGAAAGCCTGGATAACTGACCTGGCTTCTAAGTAAGAAGCCAGGGTCAAAATTTCCAAGTTGTTAAGGTCAAACAGCTCAAAATTCAAGCACTTCTTGCAGACAGAAAGTGTAGGGTAAGCCTTGTTGACCCAAGTACATCCGAAAGTACATGAAAATACAGACCTCAGAATCTCCTGCAGACCAGGAGCTAAGGGTAATGAAACATAAGAGGCTTCAAGAAAGCCGATGAGCTGGCTGACTTCCAGCCCTGGTGGCATCACCAGCAGCATTCAGGCTCCCACACATCACTCCTCATTGCTCTGAGATAAAATCTGCATCTTCATGTAGACAGCATTAACTCCACACAGTGCTGGTGGTTTGCAGGCAGAGGGGGATTTCTCTGTTCCTAAGAGAATCACAGGACTCAAACTCAAATGCAAACATTCCAGTCCCTGGGGTGGGTTTCATCACCCATATTGCTGACTATCAGCCAACACACCTTTTTTTTACTACTTCAGCTGCTTAGAGAAAGACAAGTCAGGATAGATGTGCTGTGAGGAGCCTTTCCCTGGTTCTACTTCTCTTCTTGTTCTTAGCAATGAACTTCTTGGGTCTACAGATAAAGAATGGCATTTCCTACTTCAGAAAGATTCCATGGCTTAGGCTGAGCCTGTGTCAGAGCACAATCTTAATTGTGAGTCAGCAGGATGGTGAGCAAGTGGCTCTCAACACAAGCTCCATGCTTGGCCATGTGCAAACACAGTCCCCAGTGCCCCCTTATAATGAGGGAGATTTCATCAAGCAAGAGAAATTTTGGTCACTTTAGTCACAGAAAGAGAATATGACTATTTGTCTTTACAACAGCATGGCTAAATCAATAATCTGTGGAATGAGAGGCTTAGGGTGGATGAAAAGTGCATTGTCTTACATACATACATGGGAAAGTGCTGGCAACACACTGCAGTTTTGTACAAATAAATGAATTTACTTGGGGGAAGAGAGAGATTGCTGCTAAAACAGAAAAAAATACTAAGGTGGTGATTTCAGTCCAAGTGCTAATATTTTATACAACAAAATATTGAATTTGGGAAGAGGCTTTTTCATTCATTTGGCTTTTTAACTTTCCAAAGTGCTTTTATTGACTGATTTTTGTTTGTGGCAGCTAATATTACTGTCACTGTAACAATATTTTTTCCTTATTTAGCTCTCCTAATGCAATTTGCCATCTGAAGTAATTTACCCTTCATTTTTTAAAATAAAACTACTTTTTAAAAACTCAGAGATGATTCACATGGTTTGAGCTTCCATTTGCTCAGATAAAACCAAAGTGCCAAAACTTCAAGAACTGTTGCATTGTCTAAGACCCAAGGTCCTTTTACTGTGAATTTAATTGCAGCAATATTAATTGGTAAGACATCTGGACTATGAAAGTAAGAGATGTACCCTCTTTCTTCCATGTCAATCTTCCTTCCAAACTTCTTACTATTTGTCCTGGTAACAATATTCAGCTGCTAGGAGAAAATATATACATGAAGAGAATTTCTTCAGTTTCAGATCTAGTTTTATATAACCCCCGCATAGCATGTCCAGATGCTCCTAATCACCAAGTCATGGAGATGCCAATCCCATAGTGGATGTACAATAGGAGATACTCCAGCAACACCACCTTTCTCTCATTTAAAACTCATTTCATTCATCATTGTACTTTCTCTAAAGCTGCAGGCGGCTTTCTGGGTTGGAGTACTGCCATTCCAGCAGACTACAGAGGAGCAAATACATTTTGAACTATATTTGCTGAAGGCAAGGCTGCAAGTTGCAGCTAAAGCAGCCATCAGCTCTGAGTTCCAGCCTTTGGATGGGAGGCAAGGAGGAATTGCTTCTGCAGAACTCAATGGATTCAGTGTGAAAGTAAAATGAAAATTGCTCCCAGGCCTATGAAAAAATCATCTTTTCTGTCTCTGGAGGAGCAGAGTTCATGCCTTTCATCCTTTCCTGCAAAAGCTGAGCAAACCACCCACCACCAGACCTGGGGATTGCCAGGTGATATTCAGCTTGTGGACATGAATGTTTATCTGGCTGAGTCTGCAATGGTTTTCCACCTTCCAGTGGGGTGAAGTGTACTTTGGCTTTCAGTGAAAACAAAAGAGTGGTCAACTTAATAACTTACTTTGCCAGTTTGATCACAAGGCCTCAAGCAGGTTGCAGAAGTCCTTGTGGCTGCAAAAGTGGCAGCTACAGCCCAGTTGTCCAATGTGACTCAGTTCTTGGAGGGAGGTTGCATGCCAGATGCTCAGACAGGAGATGAAGGGGAGCAACAACCAGCAAGACAGAAGGACAACTGCGTTACTTTGTCACCTTAGCTGTGAATCAGTTTGATGGTTCAGAATGCCAAAACAGAGGGTCCAAAGGCACTACCCCCATGGGGTGAGCTCTGTGAGCACTGGTGTGACAGTCACAGAGTCCAAGCCCAAGCATAAATGTACTTTTATACCATGTAAACATGCATTGACACCTTGATGCTGCAAAAGATAATTGCTTTAAATTATTAGATTGCTCCCATCAGCACCAGTCCATACAGGCTGAGGATGTGGGACTTTGGAAAGCTTCTCTTCTTGTTGATCAATTGGTATGCCATCCATTAAATTCTCCTTTTTGTGTCTCTTTATCTTGATAGCAACCCAAGGGTATCTGAGCATTTTCTGTCATCTTTGAACTTTTTCAAGAGGCTAATCAACTCTCACTATTTTTGAAGCTTAGAAAACCTATTAATTTTTTTGTTTGTTTGTTTTTTTTAATTTAATGAGAAAATGTCTTGCTCCTTCCATATTGCTCCCCTAATGTTGTCAGAAACAGCCTTTCCTCTGTTTCAAGCTGTATCAGCTTTAGCTCTAGCATCAGTAAGATATATGGATATTCATGGAGAGGTCTTAGTGATATTCATCAGTCCCTATCTCCCAATCCCATCTGTCACCTACAAGGGAAATGGTTTAGCTTATTGCCTATTCCCTAAATGGCCAGCTGCGATATGGCCACAATCTCATAAATGTTCTGAGGATGGGAATGGTTAGGACAGTCTCAGATTCACTTGCACTCTGCCCATGATGGCTGCAGCAGTGCTGATTTGCCCAGGAGGGAAGACAGTCTCCCTCTTTTCCAAGCCCATTAGTGTGCAGGGAAACGAGCGAGCGCTGATTGCCTGGGCAATTGTGAAGCAGCCCAGGTGCTGGTGGTGCCCTTCTGTGTTCTGCACAGATTGTTGCAGAGATTTTGGTGTGCTAAACATTTGGACAGTAGTGTAAAGATCAGGGAAGGGTTGGTGATTTTTTTTTTTTGCAGGATATAACAGGTAGAGACTGATTGCTGTGGGATGGTATCATGGGAACCTGCTAACAGAGTGATTGATCTGCCTGAGGGAAGGGAGTTTGCTAATTCTCTAATGTAGTAGGTCTAATGATAGATGCTGATGCGGTCTGATTTTGTCCTAGTGATTTATGGTTGCACCTAACAGTTAAAATTAACAGCCACCTTAGCAGGAAGTTTTAACCCAATTGGCAATTTGGCACTGAGAGTCTCAATTCCGAGCACCAAAAGGACCAAGAGAAGAGACAGAATTCTGAGTAAAGCAGACATCAAAGAACTAGGCATGAGTTTATCTGAAATAACAACATTTCCAGCATTCTGGGTTCTTAGTCCAAGGTCTGTAGTTTCTAAGCTGTCTGCAAAGTTTGAGCCTGGGATTTGGGCTGCTCTACATCTCCTAGGTTTGTACCTACATAATTGTGGGTTAAACCAGTCTAAAACAGAAGAGTAGATTATTAGGCAACTTTTTTTCTAGGCAGATGAACATCCTAGTACATGCTTTCTGAAAGAGCTTTCTGGTTAAAGAAGTTATGAACTAAAATTCAACTTAACATACTTTCTACATTACCTAAAATTTTCCAGTCTTACCTTGGACATATTACTCATCCTGTTTAGATAAGTTGCTACAACTTAGAGTATATAACAGAAAGTTCCATTAGTGTTTAAAAAATTCACCTTTCCTTTTGAAAAAATACTCTAGAATTATTTTTAAAGCAGCACTTAAAGAGTAACAACATTTTTTTACAATTTCCACAATGTTTTTTATGGTATATAACACAATCTCACTGTGTAAAATGCTTAAACAATTACACACATTTCTCTGTATGTGCAACATAGAGTTGACACAAAAATCCAATATTCCCTTTTAACCTAAATAATACTTTTTCAAATTTTCATGGGTGAAAATTTTATTTCACAGAACATTTTTTCCTAAAGTCTTTATTCACTCGACATCAAAATATTATTTTAAAAGTACAAGTCTTCTCTTGTGTTAAAAAATCCATTCCTCACTTTCCATTAGCAACAGATGTGTTTGGTAGGGAAACCTTTTCTTGCTCCATTGAGGTTCTCGTTGCTGGCAAATGTAAGAAAGTTGGAGTCTCCACACTTTCCTTTCTTGTTGGAAATAATGAGTAGCCCAGTTCACTTAAGTATTCTATATTGACATCACAACTATCCATGAAAAACACCACCACTAAGCATTCAAATTAATTATTTCACTAAACAAGGATTGTCAGCACAGCTTCAGGGCCTCCAACACAACACCTACATTTAAATTAATGTTGGAGGGGAAGCAATGCCTGGGCTAATAATCCCAAACATCTTTTCTCTGCTTGTGCATTGGCAGCAGACAGACATGCAGGAGACTCTGTGAGGCAGGAACAGTCCTGCTGGCTTGTGCATTCCCAAACTGTCATTAGCCAAGGAGAAGAGCCATGAAGAGGACCAGACTAAACACAGACAAGCAGAATGCTGATAAAGAAGAGGGAGAGCAGACTAGAGCAGCACCTAACAGATACCTGGCAGACAAAATGGGCAGTCTAAGTGAGGAAAAGAAATAATGAGGAATATATATCTCCATGATGAATTTACATTCACATGATAAAGACAGTTCATAGATTAACAAAAATCTAAGGAGATGGTAATTTGTTTGGTGTTAGTGTTACCCAGTAAATGAAGATCCAGTGATATCTGTGTGCCCTGCTGCCATTGACATCAATGGACTTATCTCTTTAAACAAGAATGTTAGTATTGAATTCTGTCTGTAGTCCTGAGCCTGGTGCTCTCCCAGAGTTGGTGCTGTGTAAAAGGAATGTGGAACCATATGACTGTAGGAACTTAAATGAGCAGGTTAATCAAAGCTGCCTTTAGCTCCCTCAGGATAGAGGTACCAAAGCAGCCAGGGGATTCAGCAAACAACTCAAGCTCCTACTCTGAATATGGTTCTGGAGGTACTTCTCAACATGCAAGGAAAAATGCATTTTCATCAGATGATCAAAGCTGAGGTGTCTGAATGTCTCCTCCTTCAAAGAGATTTATTGCTGCTGGTTTTGTCTTTCATATGAAAACATAGGAGGGCATGCCGAGTCACTGCAGTTTTTTTTCCTCCCCTCTATTAATTGCCTTTATTTATTCAGACAGTAAGAACATTTGCAGTAGAGTAGGCCTGGTGTAACCAAAAGTGTAAGACATGAGATGCAGTGGCATAGCAGGAAATAAAACTTGATGCACCTACAAAGCTGTGAGAAAAATCACTAGTGTGCTTCTACTGAGCTGTATCCCTTTTCAAAATAATCTTCTCATCCTGGACCTGAGAGAAACATTTCCAGACAAAAGTTGTCAAAACATACCCAGATTTGCTGATAGATTTAATTAATCAGCATTTTTTTTTTTTTACTGTGTTTTTATCTGGAAACTTCCTGCCCAGCTACAGGAGCTCTAAGCCCCACTTAGGGAGTATATATACAGCACTTCATTTACTGAGAATAGTTACCCATTTATAGGCCACTTAACTACAGCATCAGTCCTCGGGCTTTCATTTGCATTCAGCAAAGGCTTTTCTTTACTATCTGTCAACACACAAGGGACAACAGTAGCATATACAAACTGGTAACCATTATCCTGTTATGGAAATGAGACAATTGATATTTTTAATCCAGTAAATCATGAACTCTATTATGCATATCCCTGAGCATAGAAGGGGAAATTTGATTTGAATGGAGTCTCAGAAAAAAAATAGGTATATCTGGAAAATAGGTTTGTCTCCATATCAAGAGCCTGTTTTTTAGAGGCCGTGCAGAGGCAAACAGACAGTAATATAAATATCCTGTTAACTTTTTAAATGCCTGAACCACACAGTGAACTTTCTGGAACTAAATTACTATTTAGATACTGATAAAACATTTGTCTCTTATTTTGTACTACTAAATTTAGTAATTGTTCAAATAGTCATTGCATTAACAAAAAATGAATGTCATTTTTTTTCCTTCCTTCAGTCGCTCAGTACTGAAAAAGATTTGCAGATATCACATTGCTATGCCTTTCTCCTATCAAAGGAGAAAAAAGTAAACATTAAGCCCTCCAAACCAGGATCAAATACACCCAGCAATAGACAGTCAGACCCTCAGAACACTCACTGTCCTGACTGGGGCAGACACCTTATTTGGCCATCTGATAGAAAAGGCAGCTCTCTGAAGAAAATCACTAAGCAGGTTACCTTAGCATGCAATGAGCTAGGAGGAGAGTGCCTGGAATACAGGCTTAGGTTCATAGTTGTGGCAGTTTTAAAATAAAATAGTTTTAAATTGAAGGACTTCAGCTACGGCCACCTCAGTGCATTACACTGATTTTCAAAAAAAACACAGATGTTTCCTGCAAATGTTTCCTCTGTTCTGGCTGTAGAACCACACTGCTAAACAGACTTCCACTTAGTGTCCTTTTACTGAAAACTGGCAAGGTCCACTTCCATCCTCACTTAGCCACTCACTCAAGTAGAAGCAATCAAGTGGCCTGAGCTTTTGCCTGGTCCATATTGATTTTTAAGGACTTTCCTTTTGCGGCTGTCTGCCTTCAGCTGTCTAAAAGTGTACTTTTATATGCTGAGATGTTTTAAGGTGTACGGAAAAAGGCATCTAAGAATGGAGATAACTGGTCATTCCAAAAAAGAATGCTCAGAATGATGGGACAGAATTGTATTTCTGCATCTAAAGAATGTGATGAATTCACCACAGCTCCAGAGGCAGTCTCCAGAGGAAGATGTCTTGGCACACTTTGCTCATGATAGCCATTTTTCCCAGCTCAATTGTGTTTATTCACATACTTGCACATCTTGTCATCCAGACAGCCACACCTGGACACATCCATTTCCATGTCATGCACAAAATACACTGCAGCTCCCCAAATTACAAAGCTATAGAGAGGCAGATGTAATTTTCCCTCTCTTCGGGGCCAGAGTTGAGACAAAACTAATAATAAATTTAGTAGACCTTCTCCTGTATTCATTGATGAGGAGTTAAAGAGAAAAAAGAACTGTTAGCAGCTCAAAATGGCACATTTCTCTCATTGGTGCCATTGGGTGCAATCATAAAATAAACAAAACACAAACCAAACCAACCCAAACAGAAAAGTAAATTTGCAATTAAAAGCAATGGCTGAAGCTTAATGCAATTAATAATCAGAGTTTGCTTTGATTGCAGGGAACAGGTTCATTCTGCAATGCCTCGAGCTTTCATCTGCTAAAGGTCACTGACTGCCCATAATGACCAGGGTAGGGAAATGAGTCAGTCTGTTGGAAAACACTATTAATAGCAGTAGTGCTTGGAAACAGATATCATGGCAGCACACAAGTAGGCAAGGGGAAGAAGGGAAGAACAGCTGCAAAAGTTGAAGTGTACCTGCTGCATGCTTATTCTGAAAACTGGCCTTTGCTCAGGTCCCAGAAGCTCACAGTCTGCATATCCTAGGAAAGGCAATGCCAAGGACACACAGAGAAATTGGTATTCCAAATTAAGTTTAAAAGGATCCAGGACTGGAAAAATTCTTGCATTGGAAACAAATGAACCTTGAACTTTTACCTGCAGGAAAATCAGCCCCTGGTTTTATAGTTCAAGGCTCCAGGTTAGACAAGGTCCTGCAGCATGGCATGAGGGACAAATGCTTTTACTATGGCACTTCCATTTTGCCTTTTGAATATTTTACTTGTGCACTGAGAGAAGGAATTTTACACAAGATAATTATGAATTGATACAAATTACTCCTCATAAATATGAATGATGATCTGTTTTCTGAACTGGAGGCAATGAAAGATACAAAAGCAATCAAATGACATGGGGTTTAAATTTATATTTTTTTAAATTAAGAAATCTTGCATTTTGTGTTTACAAATGTGCCTCAGCTGAATGTTTCTTATTCTTAGTGGAATTGGTATGGCATGTCAGATCTTTGGTTCTGAGAGTGGTTTTCCCAGTGGAAGGGCCTTGTGGTGTGTTTGCATTTCTAAGCCTTGTTTCAGCTGAGTAACAATAAGCACTCTTTCCCAGATGGTGAATTTGCCTAACCATAGCTATGCAACCTCTGAAAGAAAACAGATACAATAATATAGACAAATCATTAGCAAGCAAATCATCCATAAACAAGGGGTTACTAGGTTTTGTTTTCATCTATGGAGCAGAGTGGCCCCTGGTCCTATCCACCACGGAGAAGAAATTGTCTGATCCTCTGGGAACTCGGCACTGGTATGATGTAGCTCTCAAGAATTAACACAGTTTCTGGGCTTTTTTTTCTCTTCCTATCTTTTCCCCCAAAAAAGGAAGAAGAAAATCTCCAGACTAAGTGTGCTGAAAAAACTATCTTCAGAGCTCTGCAGAGATGGTCTGCAAAGACCTTCAGCTCCACTGAAATATCATGGGAATTGCAAAGGACCAAACAAATATGAAATTGATAAAGCTGAACTATCTAACTTGGAAATACACTGGGAGATTTGCTGAGAGCAAGAAAACAACATAGAAAAGCAAAGAGAAAGAAGGAGAAGAAGTGCAAAGAGAGAGAAACAGGATTATTTTTCTTTAGTTAGAAAAAATTACTTCAGGTTCAAGCATTCCTTAAACTCTAAGGGATCTGCTCACAGGATTTCATTACTTTGCATTTTTCCACTTACCATGTCAGATAAAAAGGTGCCTTTGATACTAATTGATCATTTCACTTTCACTGGCACATTTTTCAAATGGTTGCCCCAACCTTTTTATTCCTGAGCCCCATCTTAAAGATTTGAAATGACCAGTGATATAAAATTAATTAAATAATTGAATGCAACCTGGTTCTGCTTGTCTCTTCTTTCCTCTATCAAAGCTGTCTTCCAACAGAGTTCCAAAAACTTCATATCTGCTCTGGCCTTCAGTCCACAACTTCTTTCTACAGAAAAATTTCTTATCTCCCCATTTCTCTCTCCAGAATTTGAGTAGGTAATATTTTCCAGTCATAGATGTCTACTGATAGGAAGCTGTGTTTTCAGAGGAAAGAATATTTCAGGAGGACAGCCCAATTTTTATGGGGAACTTCATTTTTTAAAGAGAAAGCAGAAACAATCACCTCCATATACATGAGAAGTGAGACTACTCCACTCTTCCCTGAAAATGGGAAACATGCTTCCCCTTGGGAATAGTGCTGCCCTGAACCATGAGAATTATTGTTCAATTCTATAGGTCTTTGTCCTGCTTTATAGGCCAACTTCTAAAGCCAGACCATGTCCCAGAAATCCATCTTTTTACTGAACTGGAGATAAACACATTAAAAAATATACATCTACAAAGAAAATACAGTAAATGAAAGCTGTAAAGAGGCTTAATATTAAAAAAAAAATGCTCTAGCATGAGGCTTTATCTTAAACAAACAGAAATGTATGGATCAGTAGCTAATCCTTCTCAACTGCTTCTATCCAGCGTCTTAATTATGGCATAAGGTTGCATTATTCATGGGCATGCAAAATGACCCCAATTCCCCTGCACGCAGCATCTGCCACATTGCATTATCCTGCTTTCCTGTCACTTTGCCTGCTAAGGGCCATGGCCTCCATTAGTGAGATCAGCCCCGTGCTGAGCATCGGCCGGTGGAGCATCTGGGGGGATTTGTTGGTTTGTTGCTCCTCTCGGGAGCCCCGCAGTTCATCGCTCCTGGCGGGGCCACCGCGGCTGGACCCGCCCCTGTCACACCCTGGGCCACCAAAGCCACCGCAGTGCTTCCCTGGCCTCGGAAGGCTCCATCCCCCGTGCCCTGGTGGCTGCAGGTGGTTCGGGGCGTGCAGAACGTGATCTGTGCGAATGGAGAAGGAGGGCTGCTTGTGGGAAGCAGGTCTGCAGAGCTCTGAACATTGTGCTAACCTCTGAAACTACCTGCTTGCACATCAGACACTCAGCAAAGACAGCTGAGAGCCAAATCCTTGGGATTCATTTATTCTGGGAAGAGCTCATCGTGTCAATCAATGATTCCTAGGTCTATTACTTGGTTTACTAGACTCCTCAGGTTACATTTGTGTGTTTTCAGAGATATTGCAAGATTCACCTTTAAGAAGAACAAAAATAAAGGCTGAATTCTGGAATGGCTGTGTCACTGACATAGCATGACATAATAATCCTAAAAAAGGTAAAATAATAATGTGACTGGAAGATATGTTCACTAAGCTCAAACACTCCATATATCTGTTGGCTTTAGTAGTAGTAATAGCAGTAGTACTATTTTTAAATCTCTCAGAATAAATTCAGGAATTATATTTATGTAACAGATTTGCCTGATTGCAACACACAGATAATGTAGGCATATCTCTGAAAATGTGCTAAAAGACACAAAGGAGATTTGTAAACCATAAAAAAAGACTAAGATAAAGAAGTCAAAAATTAACCCTGGCAGTGAAAAATTACAAACTTGTTAGAATGAACATGTTGGTGCAGAGATCTGGCGTTTCAAGGCACAAACAAATTGAAAAAGTTACATATAAGATCATACTTTCCTTTTAAGTTGTTTAATGTTACATATACAAACACACACATTTTGGTTAGGCATGCACAAATACTTTAACAACTTCATTTCAACTGTTGATTCTATAGGCTTTCCCTTTCAGAATTCTAATTTACACATCTGAAAACTTTGATAAAGTGTAGTATTTCAGGACTTCATCAGTATTTGGGAAAAAAAGAAAAAAAAAATCTATCAAAATTCTACATGCCAATGAACTCTGAGGACTGATGAAGTTTTTAAAGAAACCAAGGTACAAAGGTGTTCCTGAGCCCTGTATGAAAGCAAAGGTAGTTATTGATAATCTGTAAACCTGATCTAAATGCACTGAGTCCTTGGATATACCAAATTTCCTTTTTCCAAATGAGACCACAACATTTCCTTTTCACCACTGTTAAACAGCTTAATATCCATTTCCCTCAGTAATTATTTATTTACATTTACTAATTGCATCGTCCCTCCTCATACAACCAAAATCTGTTTAGAGCTGCAGTAATGAGGACTTTGGAAAAGGAAAGAATCACAGAGTAAAGTTGGGAAATAGCATAATTCTTTGCCAGCCCTTGGCATTCAAACTTTATCACATCTCCAAAAGTTCATTATAACAGAAATTGGACTTGATTGGCTGAGTGGGCAGTACAACAGAGTCAACATACACAAGGGAAAGCACAGACTTTTCAAAACTGATCATCAAGCAGCCCCAGCAATCGAATTTATAAACCAGGGACTTACTTCACAAGACTGAGAAAAGATTGATGCTGTTGAAGAAGTGCTGCAATTAACTAAATTAATGAAATCAGGAAGCCACACCTGCTCCACATGACTGAATCACTCTTGCTCTGTCTCCAGCTTGAAAAGGTGGATTTAGCAGATGAAGGGTTTAACATGGAACTAGCACGGTAAGTTATGGGCATCCAACAAGCTCCTTCAAAGTGTTAGCATGGTTGAGAGATCATGGCAGTTAATTATTTCCCTGCCTTGGAAGAAGAGAGCCACTCATTCCTGGAGGGAGTCCTTGCATTTCAACAGAAGCCTTTTCTCCAGGGAGGGAAGTTTTACAAGCAGAGGTTTGTTTGTGTACCAGGATGGTTGGAGCCACTGCTGCCTTTGAAGGCACAGTCAGTTCTTACAAGGCATTATGATACAAATCCTCATTCTATCACCTGGTAAAATTTTTTTTAGAAATATCCAAACCCAAAGCTGTAATAGATGTAAGGTGCAGTCCTTGATAAAGGATGGGTCGTGTGCAGGGCCGCCTCAAGCCATAGGAAGACCCTGAGGCTGATAGAAGCAGCCTTTGCTTGGCTGCCTTCTGCTCACCTCTGGAAAGGCAGAAAAGTTGCCCCTCCAACAGGAAGATTTAGAGAATGTAGAAGACTGTACAGTAATAAACATGAGCCTTTTAGGAGGTTTATGGTCTCAGGTCTGCATGTTCCTCCTCTATTTCCTGGATCAGTGCCTCTGTGCCTGTAGATACCCTGCTTCTCTGATCCCTGCTGAGCTGCCTTGGTAGGAAGAAGGCTTTGGAGCACCTCCTTACGTCAGGAGGTGGGCAGAGTTCTGGTGGCAAGACATAAAAGCTTGAAGCCATGTAAGACTGGTGACAGGGAAGCAGCTTCTCTAGGGGTGTTATCCAGTTCCATTCACATGGAGATACTGCCCAGGGCCACAGATGGCAAAGAATGACATTCTCATAATTTCTTAGAAGAATACAGGTAGCAAGAAGGCTAAACCACAAAGAAAAAGTCATTGAGACCAGAATACGCATCTGACATAGCAGATTGACTTCAGGAATAACTTTTTGGTTTCTCTGGGACACATACACATATATACAGTGCTTACACTGTATATTACAATGATTCTGATTGCAATTAATTGGCAATAACCTCAAAACCACTGAAGCTCATGAAAGGATGTGGTTCCATGCAAAATGAATATAATTTTCTTTTTTAGCCCTCTGATATCTGGCAGGACCAAACAGGACAATTCTGCCAGTAACAAAGGCCAGAGTAGAATTACAATAAGAAAAAAACCATTAACTTAAAATAAAAATATTTCTACCATAAGTGTTTCAGAAAGTTACCAATCTTCTGAAAATCAAGTTAACTTAAGAATAAGAGCTTTTTAACAGAGATAGGACTCAATAGTTTTTTAACAGAGATAGTATCTCTCAGAAATACTGAGAGATGCTTATTAATATAAGAAGGATGTTTATTAACATTTACAGTAACCCCACAACCAAGCACAGGCCCTGCACCAATACATACAAATAGATTATTTTCAGCCAGTAAAAGCTAGAAATAACTGGAAGAGAGAAAGAGAGAAAAAGAAAAGCTCAAAGCAATGTGAGATCCTAAAAGAGAAAACCAATTGAAATAAAATTTTCATAGTGAAATCTCTAACATTTTCTTTCCTCAGTTGGCTTGAGATTATGCAGACAGGCAAAATAGATCCTAAGTAGTCCAGAATTTCCAGAATTTCTTGGTGAGCTGACATTTCTGCCAGAGAACAGCAACCAAAAAAACCAAAACAAAACCAAAAAACAACAACAAAAAAAACCCAACCAAACAAACAAAAAAAAAACAAACAAAAAACCCAAAACCAAAAAACACAAACAAACCCAACCAAACACCAAACTTCTGCCTACTTCCTCCTCCCCAAAAAAACCCCTTTGTTTAGACTATAAAGAAAAGGTCTGTTTCTGATTCCTGATTGTTTTAGAAGTTGAACATCACTATGCTGTGTTTTATTAGGTTAGTGCACATTTTCCATTTATCATCTCATTCACATAATTGACATCTTGGAGGAATGGGTGGAAATTATTCCTTTAAAGGTTCAGTTGCTGGAGTAAGTTTGCTAATGTACAGTGCCTAACCCTTTATTTTCCCTACCATCATTGTCCTTCAGTTTATAAAGTTCTTCCTCCCTCATGCTTAATCCTCTCCAATACATTTATTTAGAATAATCTTATCTTCACTCAGCCTTCATTTTGCAGCCTTTAACTGCTAAGCCAGCTAAGCTCTTTTCATCTCCTCCCGCAAACACGTGCTCCCTTCTTTGCAAGTCTCTTTTAGCCCTTCTCCCCATTTCAGCTTCATGAACTGACGTGACAGAATCACAGAGTACATTCACGTGGCCTTGGACAGCAGCTAATTACCCTACATGTGCTATGAGCTCTCCCCAATACACTGCTGGGGCTGCGTGTCTTGTTTCACAGCAGCTGCACAGCAGTGGCTTCAGGTGCATCCAGAGAATTCCTCCCTTCAAAACCAAGGTCCTTCTCCCCTGCTTCCAGAGAAGGCATCCTACAATTTTAGTAACAACTCCTGCAATAATCTGTAATGAATGACTTCACATTATTGAGATTAAACTGCTAGTGGGCCATGTTCTCATCTGAAATGCAGAGTGAATCTTGACTCATTTCATTAGCTAAAACGAAGTGACCTCAGATTTCCAGCCACATAACAGATCCATCTTTAGGCAGCCTCCTGGATGGGCTATCTACAGCTACTCTGGAGGCCATTAAAAAGTTGTGTTTATAACATATTGTTTTGTGCATAATGTTCTACAAAGAGAGGGTGCTTTTGCCATGACATATGGTGTACGATGTAAATGAACTCTGGTGTAACAAATTAAAAAGCTTTTACAGCAACCTCTAAATACTATTTATGGCTCCCAAGAGCTACCTAGGCTGGCCACCAGTCAAATAATTGCAGTCACTACACCAAGTGCCAGAGTGCATTTTGTTGACTAACTGCTTCTTCAGCGAGCTGTGCAATCTATTTCCATGAGATGTACCAGCCATAAAACAACATCTATTTTGACAGCAAATTTTCAGCAGCACAATGTGTTACCAGGTGTCATTCAAAGAATGGAGGCAGTAATGAGGGGCCCATTTTTAAAATCTCCCTGATCCTCAGTACTTGCAGCTTTTGTTACAGCAAAGGAAACTCATCATGATGCAAGGCCTCTCCAAAGCTGAAGCCTCTCATGGGCACAAGAGCCCTCTCCTGTCTGTGCATGATGCGAAAACTGGTGAGTAGGTCTGGCTGAAATATAGCAACTAAAAATGTTTCCAGTGAGTGAAGGGGTTCAGCTCTGTGGGGATGGAGAATCTACCAGAAAACGCACACTTTCCTGAAACCTGATTTAATGTTTAAGAGAAAATTCTATTTATTTGCACTAAAAAACCTCCTGGAAACAAAAGGAAGCCAACAAAACCAGCCCAAATCATCACTGGTTTTTACATCTGTTTTATAGAGTCATAGAATTGTTTGGGTTTGAAGGGCCCTTAAAGATTATCCAGTTCCAAACCCCTGCCAAAGGGACATTTCCACTAAACCAGGTACTCAGAGACCCATCCAATCAGGCTTTGAACAGCTCCGGGGATGAGGCATCCACAGCTTCTCTGAGCCACTTTTTCCAGTTCCTCACTATCCCCAAAGTAAAGAATTTGTCCCTAATATCCAATCTAAACCTGTTCTCCTTCAGCTTAAAGCCATTACCCCTTGTACTATCAATTACACACCGCTGCCAAAAGTCCCTCCCCAGCTTCATTGTAAGCTTCCTCCCAGTACTGAAAGGCCACCATGTGATTTCCCTGGAGCCTTCTCCTCTCTGATCTGGACAACCCCAACTGTCTCAGACTTTCCTCTTAGGAGAGTTGTTCCATTCCTCTAATCAAATTTGTGGCTTTCCTCTGGACTTTCTCCAACAGGACTAGGTTCTTCCTAAGAGCTATTTCTGGGAATTGTAACCCAGAGCTGTCTCTGGGAATTGTAAACCAACCAACCAACCAAAAAAAACCTGTGAAGATGATCTCTTTTTACTATTTAAAGAAATGCACACATCTAAAGTTTGTGTTGTTCATGTTGCTGGGTTTTTTGGCTGATTTCAAATCAGTGCAATAGGGTACCTGGTAAAATCTCCTTGTTTGTCCCACCTAAATACAGGGAAAGTAAGGCAGGCAATAGATATTCCCCAGCTCTGAAAATGTCCCATTTATCACATGAAAATTGCCTCTTGTTTTTCTGGTCTAGGTATATTTAAATAAAGCTATGCTAGTTATTATTGCCACATACCTCCACATGGATTCCAAAGGGGACAGCAACAGGCACAGCCCCATTATTTGAGGCTGTGATTTGTTTTGAGGCACACATCCCAGAACAATGGCTGCATTGCTCCATAACTCAGCCATCCTCCCTGGGTCCACAAGCCAGGCTGAAACCCACACCACAGCTTTCCACAGCCAAAGGTTTACTGTCAAATGAGCTGTTCTGGTTCGTGACAAAACTGCTATGACATTCTGGCTGTAATAGGCACTGGCAATACAACCCTCAATCATGGATACTATATTTAAGTTGGAAGACACTTGTGTAGCTTAGAAAAGAGAAAAAACATTAAATACCTACATAGCAAGTGAGAGTATATGCTTGTAGTCTTTTGGTGTAGAGAAGCTTTGAAAGCAGTAATTTGCTGGTAAAGACTATCAAGAGGATGCCTGCAGAATTTAAAACAAGTAAGAATAGGAATGGCAAAGAACAGGAGGCCCTGGCCTTTTTCTGCATTCTGTATTTATTAACTATTTTATGACATCGTGGAAAGGAAACAATTGTGCACAGGACCAAAGTGTTATGCAGTAATTTAGGAAATGCTCTTCCCTCAGGTATTTATGTCCCTTTCTTCCAGACATTGCAGTCCCAGACAACCTTTGTAAAAAAGAAAAATAAATTTGAAGGTTCTGAAATGATACTATCAGAAAAGTAATGTTTTTTCAGCGGATCTCTGAAACCCCATTCCAGACCACCAGCTCAAAAGGAATTAAAAAAAGGCAATGCTTTTACAGCATTATTTGTGACTAGCAGGTTTCAATCAAAGCCAATTGAAGCTCCAGGCCAATATTGCATTGTATTCAGAGCCGTGTCTATCCCTGAGAACAAAATACGGTTTACAAAGGGGAAAGGTTCCCACAAATCACAGTCCAGACACACTAGATTTTCTAACTGTCTAGACAAATAGGACCATCCCCATGCCAATATTAATAAACCTTCACACATTCCAGTAAACACTTGGTAGCTCCATCTCTCTGTCAATCATTTCTAGCCCCTAATGAGAATGCTTTTAGCTGCTGATATTTGACTGTTAGCACCAATTCCCTTAACTCAGTGTCCCTTTGCCAAGCAAAAAGCTTCAGTCTGGCCATTATGCATGGTAGAAATCTACATTTCCCATTATCAGTGACTGCATTTATATTCGAAAACTAAAGGATTAAAAAAGCTTAAGGAGAAAATATTCTTGGTAGCTGATTTGAACAACGAAAATGTTAACCCTGGCAAGCAGATATTGAGTTGAAAATAAGGCAATTAGAGAGAAACTAATTTTTTTATAACATAAGTTTAAGGGAATTAAGTCTATACCACTTCACACATTAACAACATTCTTGCATTTGCCAAGCAACAATAAAAAAAAACCCACCAGACTTTAATTCCTCTAATATGTTTCTAATGGCAATGAATGTGTCCCTAAATATCAGTGGTCTTGTACCAGAGAAATTACAATTGTGCAGTCAGATAGTTTCATAAACAAGTATTTGTACAATGAATCTATTATATATCTTCTCTCTCTAAAAAAACAAGGAGGCTATGCTTTTTGATATAATTAGATAATAATATAACATTTAAATAACTTCTCAATTGCTTATTTAGGTTCAAACATGCTGACTTAAATCTGATTAAGCAATTATCCACAAATTTTCTGTTATTTTGACCAGTCTATTAGCCATCTAATTTGGTTCCTGAGGGTAGTAGATAAAAAATAACAACTAAAGCTATTTCAACTCCATTGCTGGGATACAGCAGCAGATTACCAATTACACTCAGAAGATGAATTACCAGCAGATTTCATCGTCCTTAAATAAATACCAATTTAAGTCAAGTAAGTCTGAAAATCTCTGCATGCTGAGGAGTAGCTGTATTGCTACCTTTAATGGAAAATTAGCAGTGGGCTAGAAGATATGTGAAGGAGCTGAGGACATTTTCTGTTTTCACTGGATCAGGGCTCAGCTGCTTCAAGCGTAGCATAGGTAAGCTGAAAAGAGCAGAGAAAATCTGAAGCAGGAGTCTGAAAGCTTCTGCACTGTCACTGAGAACAGGACTTTATTTAAATATTCACATTCATTTCTGCCAGACTTGACCAACAGACTTTTCAAATTTCACAAAAATTAAGGGCATAACAATAAAATTACAGTGCATTTAAAATTACATTTTCTCAGTACCCAAAAAAGTCTCTTCATACAGTGAAGAAATTTTTGCCCATTTAATTGTTTCAGGACTATTTATATTGTTAATTGCATCTTGTAATAGGTTAAATACAGTTGCTTTGGATTTAACTTTATGATTTAAATGCAATCGTGTAATAGACTTAGTTGTAAGAAACATATAATTACTATATAGGCTGGGAAGCTGGATTAACATTGCAACATAAATAAAGGAGACTTTACTGCTCCTGATATTAACACTGAGCAAACACTTAAATTGCTGACAAATTTTTTCTTGTTCCTTCGGCCATTATCTGAATGGTTTGTGGACATTTTCTTCAGTATGGAAAATGAAGATTTCATGTCACAAGAGCTGTTAATGGCCAGGCAATGGGAAGCCATTAGCAGCAGGCTCACCACATAAATCCAGCCTGAGAAATAAAACCAGCCTGCACTGAGATCACACCTGCACTCCCCTTTACAGATCACCACTGTAAACTTTTCTTCACAAGACCTTGGGCACATCCCCTTCTCCCTGGGGATTCAATGCTGGTAAAATTTAGTGGCTACTGGCCTAGAGGTGGACTAGAAATTGCTGTTGGTCCCTGCTAGCATCCTGGTTCAGTATTGCCTCCAAGGTGGAGCAGTCACTTCCCCAAAACACCTCTCTTCTCTACACCAAAAGCTCATAAAGACACTTGCCACTGGGCTGTCTGTCCACACTCCTGCTCCCCCTCTGGAATACCAGTTCCTATCCCAGTGAGCCTTGTTCTTCAGGGAAGCAGCCCTTTTAACCTGAATCACTTGTTATTTAAGTAAATACCACTGGGCTGTGAGTAGCAGCAGCTAAAATAACACAGGTAATCAATTATCTGTCCCCCAGTAAGGTATTAATTAAATTAATATCTCCCACTATTTTCAGTACTGCCCATTGACTTTGACAAAATAAAACTGGATGTAGCAAGCTCACTTCAGCTGCCATGTCACATGGCTAATTTAATCAAGGCAACCAGATTATCTTATTCATTTATCACAAAAATAAAGATGTGATCCCTTGAATATAACATGACTGAAATTGCTGGATTCAGATAGAAGTAAACATCGGACATCTCCAGTCCACTGGCAAAAGAAAAATAATAAAACCCAGTGTCAGAACAGCAGCCTGTTGAGTTTTATTTGTAGGTAAATGGAACAGGTGTAATAAATGTGAAGTGTGATGAAAGGGGATTATGTGAGAACAAATAAAGTATCATTAGTTCTGAAAAAATGTTTTACAGACATCTTTTCTCCCTGGCTACAAAGAGCTACTTTCTAATTGTCTGAGTTTTGGCAACCACACCCCTTAGGGGTTCTAATCTCAATGGTTTAGGATAGTCAAATATACAGGTTTTGTGAAAAGGCAGATATTACTTGGTTTAGACTTAGTAGGGAGAGGCGGAAGGCTGATCTGTCATACGTGGAAATAAATAGGAACAGTCAAAATTTGAAACCACCTTAATACATATTTTGGGAAAACAGTGCTTGCTGCAAATATTTGCAATTCAAATCTCAGCAATTTTTGTCTCTTTTTATGAAAAGTCCTCCCAGCATTTTTCAAAGGATTAGTTATATATTAAAAGAGAGACTTTCTACTGGGGTAAACTGTCTTTCAAATATTTCTGTCTCAAGCATAAATCCATTTACCTTTCGCAGGCTGTTTTGTAGTTCTTTTAGTGGTGCTCATTAATTAATAAACAAAATCTAATGCATTTAAGACAGCCTGTTTTTCACTCAGCTTTATTGCCTTCCATTACTACTTTGAGATTTCATCAACTTATCAAGGGTGGGCCTCTGAAAAACAGTACAAAACTATAATTTGAAAAGCCAAAGTGTTAGGAGAAATTAATGAAAAGCTCCAGGTAGACCAAATTATGGCAGTTTAGAGATGTCAGTTTGCTTTTGTCCCACACTGGAACATTTGTCTTTCAAACACTCCTTCAAATATTTTCATGAGAGTTATTTATGTTGGAAGATCTAAAACATTACAGGAGAGAAGTAATGGATGCAGCTCTCCTTTTACCCAACAAGGAATTGCTGGGGATGCAGAGAGAAAAGCAGGACAGCACAGTACTGCATCCCTTGAACATGCTGTTTGGCAGCTCTCCTGCTCTCTGAGGCAGGGGAGCTGGTCTGCCAATGGATAGTGCACCTTCCCAATATGCAGAAGTTATTTTGAATAGCAAAGGGGTTAAGCAAGGACTGAAGGACTTACCTAAGCCTTACCTCACCTGAGCAGTCAGAAGAAAAGCTGCAATATGATTTTAATTTTACAGGCAGAATCCTGGGTGGAGGTGGAGGCTAATTCTTTAGAAAACAACTTTTTCACAAGATTGACTCCTTTTGTGTTAATTCATAAATTTTGCTAAGATTGAACACTAGTCTCCTGAAAACACTTCATTCCAAAAGATAAGACTATGGAAACAAAATCAGAAGCAACTTGAACAGGAACTAGGTATTGGAAAAAAGAAAGCATCATTGACAGGTTTTCTGAGAAAATCTGGGTACAGGCATTTCCAGGGGAGGTGGGGAGTGTTCAGTGGCTCATCACCTTCTCAGCACTTTCATCTTGTGAGGGTTGCTTTCACCATTGAGTAAATCAAGAGTTGAAGAAGGAAGATGAGAACCAGAACCAGAGCTGCCTCTCTGTATTTGCCTTAAAAAAGAGGGATGCAGAGCCAAAGCAAATAAACATACCAGACAGTATAGAGAGGAGACAGGATTTGTCCTATACCTGCTATGCTCTCTTTCCCTGTCACAGAGGTATCTCGTGGGGTAGAGGAGGAATTAACACCTCTTTTCCTGATCCACTTGACAGTATCTTCAGGCAGTTCTACAAAGTGTCCTGGAGCACTTTCCAATATCAAGCCTTTTATCTCTATCCACTACAAAGAACATAATTGTCAACATTTTGCAAGTATGGGAAAAAAAAGGTTTTCCTGTGTTAGAGGACCAAAGCAGGAGTGGCATTAACAAGGACCTATCAAATGCGTCATGTAGATCATCTCATTTTATGAGCTTTTCCCTCAAAACACACAATGAAAATATGAATACTTATACAGAATGGGTTTTTTTTAATAACATTTTCAAAAAAATCACAAAAACAGTGACACAGGTTACTGTCTAAATTATATCCAACAGTCATATTGCAGACCTAAAAAGAATTTCCGAAATCCTGTCTATTGATTTAAGGCATGCTCACTGACATCACAATGTTAATATTTCCCAGCTGTAAGTGCCATGGATCTGTAAGTGAAGCAGAGAAAGGCTGACCCAGGCTCTCACAAACTCTTTATCCTACATTTGATCAGTCAAATCAGAATTAGGTACGATTTTATAAACTATTCATGCATTTAGATCTTCATTATCCCAGCATGGAAATTTTACAGGTAAAAGCAAAAGAAAGCTGTTGAAAAAGACCCCTAAGACTGCCAGGATTGATCTGTACCTCTCCAGTGGGTTCTCTGTAAGTGATTTTTCACTTCAGGCACATAAAGGGTAGGGGCACAGTGAGTGCATAGGGCTCTCCAGGTACCCCAGGCAGTGGGGGAAAGTGTGTAGCAGAAACAATAGTTCTTATGGAATGTGTTCTTTCACTATTTGCTGAATATGAAAAGGTTGCTTTTAATACCTGCTGCCCTTTTCTGAGCAGAGCTGTGGACCTCCTCTGGGCTGATAATGACTTCAGTACTCTCACAGCTTATTCCTTCTCAGACATTCAAGATAGAAATTCCCATTTTCAGCAATTTCAGAAACAGCAATCTGAGACTACAGCAGTGAGGAATGACTCAATTACTCAGACCTGTTAGGGAACACATGCTAAGCAAATGTATCTATCTTATTTAAAAAAACACCTTAAAGTTCAATGAAAAGCAGAGAAATTATATTCCTTTCCTTGGGGATCTCCTCTTTATTGAATATAAGCATACATCAACTGATAATAATGTGAATTATTTGAATGTACACAAAGTGGAAGAACAGCACAATAAATCCTTACTTCCAATCCATTGTACTTTTTTCAGAACAAATATAATAATATTTATATACATATTTATATATACACACACACTTCACAAATTTTTTCCCCTTTAAATGCATGGATAACATCTTCCTGCTACATTTGAAGGCCAGAACAGAGCTCTGATCACAACAGTACCTTTGGTAAGAATATTTGACCTTCTGTAGCAGCATGAATCCAAGAAACACCAAAAAAACAAAAGAAAATACTTTCACCTGATAATAAGTGATACATAAATCATACAAATTTCAAGTTTCCTACTCACTGTGAAATGAAAGCAACAGTTCTGAGGAAGGAAAAACAGTCCTTGGCACAACAGACAAGTTTTCTAACAGCCCCAAATTAACTCAGAGGTCTTTGGAGAATTGGTTGGAAGATCAAACAGTATTTTGCAAAAATTTCTCAGCACATTTATTCTCCTTTAAAACTTTTTTTTCTTGACGAAACATCAACAGTATTTATTCTCAAAAAAGTGATTTGGATGCTAAAGAGTTCTGAAAACTGTCACTTTTATATTATTTGACTTGGTGATGCACTGAGCTGAAATCCACCATGACTAAGGAGAATACAAGCCTCTGCATCACCCCAGGAAAAGAGCAAGGAATGAATTGTCAAACTGATTCCTTAAATGCATCCAGTCTTGTAATACTGAATTTATCACCTGGTCCTGAAACAGACCTTCTTACTTTTGCACACCTCACTGGCTCCTGAGACTGCAGGAAGATGTTACAGCTTTTTCTCTTTCTCCACCTCGTCTCAAGGGGAAACCAATTCAAAGTGAATCATCTCCTTTATATCCAAAATCACAGCCAAAGTAGAAAGAATAAACCCCCTTAATCTGTCACTCAGCCACAGATATGATGACACAGCCCCTTGCTTTAGCTCATTTATGCAACCCAAATAAATAAGAATCAGAGGGTGACGCCTCCTATGAACTGGTGAGGGTAGAACCCTCAGATAAAAATGCACCTGCTTGGAGCAATGTACTGTGTTTGAAAGAGTCCTGAAAGGAAAACACAGACCCTTGGCCAAAAAAAAATAATTTATTCCCTGTGTTCATACAGCATTTTTCCACAATAGAGACTGAATCCTCTGCAGTTGTTTAGACTAAAGTGAACACCTTAAAAACAAGAGAAGCAGTGACAGGAGAGAGTCCCTACTCACAGTTCCACAGCAGGATCAGTAAGGTCATACTCAGCTGGACAAAAATGCAGAGTAGTAATCCAGAAACCTTCCCTAACAACAGAAGCAGGGTTAGCCCACTTCAACCCTCTCTTCAGAAAAAAAAGAGGATAAAAAAGAAGGAAGAAAGCAACAAACCCCACCATTTCTGAGAAAAGAGAAGCAAGTGAATCCTGGCATGGTTCCTCATATAGCTCTTTGCACCAGAGTACCTTGAGGAAGATATTTTTAACAAGGTAATGAAAACACATTGTCAGTGCTGGTCAAAGATTCTGTGAAGTGTAATATGCTTCTAAAGCATGTGTAACTTTCAGGCTCTGGAAAGCAAATACTGTTTTGAAATAAAAAGACAGTATTTTCCTAGAAAATCATCCCTTCTTTCTCAGCTTCCTTGATGTTTTTGTTTTTAAGCAGGAAATAAGGAAAAGTGAGAGAAAAATATTTTGAAAATGTGTTTTCAGCCCAGCCAATATCACCCCACTTTAAAAAACACATCGGAGTATTTTACAAGGGGATAACATCATTAGTTTTCTTCAGTCAGTATTCTCCCACTTCATATGCCTACATTGGCCAACTGTTACAGTAGCTGGAACTGATTTTGATTTGTGCAGTGAGTTTTCCCAGTCAGAATTAAAATATGTTTTTTCAATGAAGTAGATAAATTGCTGTCATCTCAGTGAAATAAAAGATACACAACAGATTTTGATAAACATAGGAATGATCTTTGGTAAAGGTTTCCAGATGTGTACAAATTTGAGATTGTTATACACACAAAAAAAAATATACAAGCAACAGAAGAAACTCAGTTGAGTCAATGACCCAACAAAAAGTTCTTTTCCCAGTTAAATGTGACTGGAAATAATTGCTATAGAAAAATCAAGTGTGTCTTGGTTTGACAACTAAATGTTAGAAAAAAAAAAAAAATTCATTGCAAAGTCCCAGACAGTTCAAGGAGACAAAGCTCTCCTTCAGAGTCACTCACTAGTAGAATAGATTCAGATGCCTTCTCTTTAACCCATAGAAAACATCCAATCTGTCTATAACACCTGAAACTGCACCTTGCATAAGACATAAACTTGTAGATGGTGGCAACTCCCATGATTTTTTATCTATTGGGGATCTAAACAGAAAATTTTGTTAAGTTTTTGTGTGGGTGGAGGGGAGCACAACTGAGATTTAGGAGAATATCAAATAAGGAAAGAAATAAAAAGCCATTTGTTATAAAAACAGTTCTAATAATATGAGAACACTTAGTCGTTATGAATTGGCAAAAAAAAAAACCAACCCAAATCACAACATTAATTTGCAAAAATTGTGATTGTGATCGTGAGTGTAAACTACCACCTGCTCATATCTGAGAGCTTGAGGTGACAAGAGAAGGCCCCAAATAATGCACAAGGGCAGGAAAGCACCATTGCTATAGCGTGTGTTTAAGCACCAGAAAATAACGAGTGTATTGAGAAAATGGATCAAGTGCTGCAGTTTGCTCCACACAGCAAAATCTCAGAGATCTCCATGGTGTGAAATCTGAAGCCCTGGAAAAATCCAGGAGCTGCTGACCACTTTGGGCCAGCCCCTCCAACAGCTAACCCAAGCACTGGCTTTCCTTCCCACTCCTCCTCAGCCTGCAGAGCCCATGAGAGCCCCACGTGTGTGACACAGCCTGGCCACTTCATATCACACACAGGAAGACACCACCAAAGGCAGCTAAACTGACAATTCAAGCGTGATCAGAAACATGTACTTATAAGTAGGATAAAAATATGGCTGCTGAATACTGGACTCCTGCAGTTACTGAAGGTGCTGAAGCTTTATGTTCAAAGCAAAAAGCACTGATCCCATAAAAGAGCTTTTGTTCCCAGAATTTGATGGGGGTTTAGGCTTAACAAAGAGTGTAGCAAGTTGCACATTTATATAGACTTTCCCAAGCCATAGAGTCATGGAATATCCTGAATTGCAAGGATCATCAAGCCCAGCCCAGGGCCCTGCTCAGCACCATCCCCAGGAGTCACACCCTGTGCCTGAGAGCATTGCCCAAATGCTGCTTGTGTCAGGCCTGGTGCTGTGACCACTTCCTGGGGAGCCTCTTCTAATGCTCAACCAGCCTCTGGTGAAGAATTTTTCTTATGTTTAACCTAAATCTCCCCTGACACAACTTCAGGCCATTCCCTCATGTCCTATCACCAGTCAACAAACCTGGCTGAGGGAGTTGTTCTTTCAGATTTTAGGTACACGCAACTTTAGTGATTTTTAAAGAATTTTTCATGTCTAGACTCTAAAATCTGTATGAAGAGTGACTTAATCATCAGGCAACCTTTCAGACCGAGGCAGAGTTTACTTTCTAATTATATTCTTTTTAAGAAAACTGTCATTCATACTCATTCCAAATCCACATGGACTATCCAAACTCTCTGTATTTTCCATTAAGTCAATCTGTATTTTCAGTCCACTTCTAATCCAATTCTGAACTTCATTCACATGCAACATAACATAAAAATATCTATTCTTGACCCTTATCAGACCAGAGAAGTGAAGCTTATTTACACCAGTAGAAAACACACTGATCTCTGTTCAGCTGAAATATGGAGCATTGTTATACTTCCAGTAAATAGACATGCTCCATTTTGCTTCCATATTAAAGGAATATCCTTTCCATTGGAAATAAGGTGCTCAGAATTGGCCCAGTGTATTTCCTTCAGGCTTCTGTTGAGCTAATTACTGCTTAAGCTTACAGTCCTACATTTTTTTCCCTAATTTGAAGGATGCTGGGAAAAAAAAAAAAACTGCTAAAGAGAACTTCTTGTTTGTTTGTTTTAACATAATGATGGTTGTGACAAACTCTTTATTGTTTGCTTATTTTCTGGTCGAACTAGCCACGGAATTTGAATTGCTAAATTTTAATTTCTCAGCAGCTTATAGCTGAATGCAAATTTTAATTGGCTGCTTGGTGTTTTAGAGAAATAGATTAATCTTTGTGAATCATCCTGTCAGGCACGTTTTAGTGATCCAAGTAATTTACTTCCATAATTTAATTCTTTGTATTTGAAGGGAAAGTCCATACAAATGCCTTTATGTGAAATTTCTATGTAGCACAATAATTGCAGGCAAATATCTGCCTTCAGAAACTGATCTTCTAGAAGACTTGGGATCACAACAGGATATTTTTTTTTGAAGTCTGTATTTCTTCCCTCTTCAATAAAATTGACTTTTATTTAAAGCACAGTCTTTAAAAGATTACAAGCTAACTATCAAGCACAAGAGGAATCTAAGAAGAAAGAACAAGAAAGCTGGCAGGTTTTAGCCCTCCCTGAAGCCCTTGTTTCTGTGCCCATTTTCCCAGGAACAGTGTCTGTACAGGAGCAAGCCACTTCACAACCCACAGCACTCATTGTACAGCACAGACCCCACAGCCCTGGACTGAGCCTGGCCCAAAGGCTGAGCTCACATCAGCAAAACAAACCTGGCCCAAAGGCTGAGCTCACGTCAGCAAAACCCAGGTTTGCCAGCCCCAAACGTGGGCACCTGAGTGCACAGTCAGTGCTGTAATTGGGAGCAGCCCCAGTGAGAATGATCCTCTGCCTCCGTATTTCTCACCACCCCTCCCAGTCTCAGAGGCCAGGAAAAGCTCATGATCTCAAATGTCAGGAGTACTTAGCTGGTTATTTTATTGGCAATGTACTGCAATTACCTCTGCTCTCTCTCCTTAGGTCTTTGGTGTAAGAGATTTCAGAGTACATTGCTGAACCCTTGGATAACCATGGATGGCTTTTCTCCTGATGCAGGCAACTGAGAAGGAAACCACATATGACAAATGCTGATCTGGCTAAGCACGAATCCTTTCTTGCATAAATCAACTTCATGTTGTTTATCCAGTCAGTATAAAAATTCACTTACAGATTTTATTTGTTTAACTGCACGTTTTATATTGCTTAGTGAATAGCAATCTGCCTGACCTCACATGTACTCTGCAAATGTGGGCAAGGGAATGGTCTTAGTAACAGGACAAGAAAGAACATATTTCTCCCTCTACTCCCCGAAAACATGGTCACTAGGGCATCCCCACTGCTGGCAGATTTCATTATTGGCAGAGAGGATATATTAACTTCTGCTGCATTTCTGCATCCCTGAGGATGCAGAATACCCGAGGAACCAGTATTCCAGATGTCACAATCACAGAATATTAAAAGCTGAGAGAATCAAAACAAAGATTTCCAAAGCTGAAAAATTTAATCAGAGTCCCCATTAATTTAAATAGCTAATCCATTTCAATTACTAAAAACTGAACCTTTTTAATTGGATCCCAGTCCTGGAGATGATTTGTACAGAGGGCAACTGGTTTCCATTATTTTGTCAGTAATTTTTATTTCTGAATTTTCTGCACTACTTTTATGACTCAGCTGTCATTGAGGAAAGTGATAAACAGAGCTTGTGAAAAGCAAAACAACCTGCAGTCCTTGGCAGGTAGAAGTGAGTGAGGAAAAGTTCTCAGATTGTATAAGAGCACATTTTCAAAGTGCCCAGCAACCATCAGCTTGCAGCATTTGCAAATGCCACATCTGGTCACCTATTTCCAGGCCTAATTGGGAGCCTCTTGGGATACTGAGATCTGGATATTAAAATGTTTTTGAAGTTTTTTCTGTACTTCTGCTTAAAAACAGCTGTGTTGGCTCGCAGTCAGCATTTGCATATTGTTGAGTGTGTGGAAAGTCACTCTTCCCAGTTCACCCTGAAGAGGCCTGGAGAAAAATCCTATGTGAATGCTGTGACTGTGTTTATGAGGCAGGAGGCTGTCACATCATTTATACCACATCTAATCAATGCTCAGGCAGGAATTAAAGTGGTTATAGTTTGCTATTAAGAAGACATGGGTGGGTAGATAACTTTGATCTTGGAGTCTGCTTAGCCCTGGCAAGGAATGCCATTTAAAACACCCTGTTTTGGAATTTCAAACAGTAGGGTTTTTTTTGAAGTGACTTCAATCTCCCTCTTTTCCTCCCTGCCCAATCAGACAAGCAAAAACCAGTGCTGTCAAACTCCAGAGATAAAATCTGATTTCTTAGCAAAGCTTGCAGCTATGGAAGCAAAACTTTGTGGGATAGTTTCATTTAAACAAATTGTAAATCACTTGTAAAATGCAAACACACAGCACTGCAGTAGGCAATGCTAAATACAGACTGCCCCTTCTTCCCCAAAAATACCAGAAAGTCACTGCTGCATCTTTTCATACAGGCAGATAAGAGGGAACTGCTGGAGGGAAGACAGCCCATCAGAGCCTCACTGACTTCATTAGTGCCATGGCTTTGGTCCAAAGCAGCAGGGTCACCGCACTCAGTCCAGCTGGGGGATTTTGCAGCAGCCAAGCTACGGTGAAGCACAGGTAGACCAAAGCAAGTGTTTTCTGTTTCAGCTTCAGATCACTTTTGAATGTTTTCAAGCCCATTCAGCAAGAAGTCCCTCTGATCATCTCCCTGTTCCTCAGCAAAATCTGCCTTTTGATCACGAGCATTTTCCAGGTGAGCCCAGTGGAACGTAGGAAATGTGGGGGAGAGAGAGAAGGAAGGACCAGAGAGAGAACAAGTGGATAAATCTAAAAGGTAATTCCTTGAGAAATGCTCTATATTTGACTCTTCTCATCCCTCCTATTTCCATCAGCTTCTACTACCAGAATTCAGTTAAGCCTTGTGGAACAATCATTAACTTTATAGATTAAGATTTTCCAGTGCCAAGCACAGGACATGAAAGTAATTGGTGCTTATGAAAGGTCACCTAGTAAAAAACTTATATTGCTAGAATAAACTGCACTTTCAAGTCACATCTTTTTTATTTTTTTTTTGTGGAAATGTTACACATGGAATTGTTGTACAAGACAATCTATTCTTTTTAATCGCCAACCTCTAAACTTGCAATTGCATTTTCATATTGTACAGACACTCAAGCGACATTCTGTTTTACATGTAGTCTATAAATTGTTTGGGGCATGGGCAATTTCTTTTGGCATCCTTATACTGCAGTCAGTAAACACTGTGACAAAATAACAGACCAGTGAACAACTTGCTTGAGAGTTAACAAGCCCGGTCAGGAATGAGACTAACAGGCAATTAGGAGAAGTTTCTAAGAGCAGCCATGTCCCTGCCCTGGCAGTAACAGGGAATCCATCCCTGCATAAAGAGCAGCTTGCAAGTCTACAAAGTAATAAGCAGTTGTGAATATTTCCTTTGACTTATCCTGCAGTACAATGGCAGCATTTGCTCATTTGAGCATAATGTGGCACTACAGATCTGCACCCCTAAGCAGAGCAGGAGGTTGGCATGCCAGTGTCACCCAGCAAACATCTGAATAACTAAAGAGACACAGCTCATCACTGCATAAATCACCCTTTGGAAACAAAAATCAGTCTTCTCTGCTTAGTCCATGCTATTTTCTAAATGACACTGATGAGTGAATTAAACATCAAAGTAATGAAATATCCACTGGTAATGCTAAATAATGTCCAAATTTAGCAAGGTGCTATAGTCAACTGCATAACTACTCAGTGTGCAGTTCCTAAAGAAGTATTAATAAATACTGTGGGCTTTCTCCAAAGAAGCTTTTTCCATCGTAGTGGTACAACCACGCTTCCAGAGCAATTTATGACCACAGTCTTTAGGTTATCACTTCCACTCATCCTGTAATCACACCTCAGGCTGCAGTGCAGAGTTTTACCTGTAAGCCCTCACAGGCTGTTCAATCCATGTGACACGAGCTGGGAGGCTGTCAAGACCTGGCAAGGGTTTTACTCTTTCCTACACATGGAAGCAAGGGGCAGGTTTTTCCTGAGACTGAGAAAGCCTGAGTGGGAGAACCAGCAGCAGCATAAAAGAAGCTGAGACAGCTCCAAAGGCTCAGTCAAAGCAGCCAGAATACTGCATGCAGCAGGTAACATTTAAAAGGCTTTTGAGCAAATAGCTGCAGTTTTAGCTACCAAATTAACTGAATAGCCCCCTACACAGCCCTAAAACACATGAAATAAAATATTTTTCTTACAGCGTGCCAGGAAAAGCACTGAGACAGCTATCAGAATGAGGCTGCACCTTCCTCAGCAATTTATTTTGTAGTGTCAATACTTTTGGCACACAAACCTCCTTCCTGTCTGCTTTTGAAGTGCTTTAGTTTGTGCTTTGTCTGACCCCAGATGGAGCTTCCCCAGGAAGTCCCTGTGGAAGCAACACACCAGCAAACCTAATAGGCAGGCAAAGACCATGACTGCAATATATCCCACATCCCAGTTTGCAAAATCAGACTTTGAAATAAGATTACCAGCCTAGCCCTAGGTGGCACAAATGATCACTAGGGATGACAGGTCCTTGAACTGTACTTGCTTTGCTCTACAACAGCTCTTGTTGTGCTAAATGGATTGCTACTGCAGATATACCCTGGGGATGCTACAGGAAGATACTTCACAACAATTATTTGATGTTACAGAAATTACTCCTGAGGGCTACTCTCATACCTGTATCTCCAGCACATCCCTCCAGTATTGGCCTGCTATTCTGATCTCCTGCACTGACATTTCTGTTAAGCCTTTTAATGTTGAACTTATGTTTCTGGGTAAGAGCATTTGACTTTGTCTGTCAAGCTAGAGAGTAAAGATTCACATTCTGGGATTTTTAAAATACATTTTAACTGTAGATGTGAAAATCTACATTAGAAACCAGTCTTGTTCTTCCACCAAGTGACCCCAGGAAGCTCTGTGTTCTGGAGCTGATGTCCAAAGAAACAGGTTTTAGAGACAAATGTCTAAATGCAAGAGCTTCTAGGGGAAGTAGTGATTTTGCTTCATGATTAGGGCATATTAGGGCAGATGGACTCATAAAATGCATCTCTTCAGTCCGTCTCTTTGATAACTTTGCTTTTTATCCTCAGAACAAAGTCAGATGCTTTTTTGGTTTTTTTTCTGTGGGGTTTTATTTTCACTTTTCCCCTACACCCTCTAGTCTAAAACCAAATCATATTTCCAAAGAAAAACTGATTCTTTTCTATGGCCTAAACCCCTTAAAATTTCATTTCCCCACCCACAATAAACTCTGCACATCCTAACTCAATACCTGAAGCTTGATTTTCAAAGAAAAGGGAATATATAGCGTGTTAAACTTTTAAAGAAACAGCTCCTAAGTTTAGAGCTTATATAATACTGTGTTTATTCTAAAAATAGTCTAAAGACAATAGCCAAATCTCATGTCCTTGTTTTAGCAGAAGTGGATGAGAAAAGACGAACTAGATACTTCACAAAAATAAGGGAGAAAAATATGATTGAAGAAAGCTCTGGTGTTCCTGATTTTGGCTTACTAAGAGAGCAAGTTTGGGGCACATCCATCCTTCCCTTTCATTGTACTTCCAGGAAGAGCAGCTCAGGTCTTCCATTCACACTACAGGTCATTCACCATTTCTCCTATCTGAAATTTAATATATTTACATATAGTTATTTTTCCAATCAAAAAAATAGGTAGTGCTGCTACCTCAGAACTAAGTCACACACACACACACACACACAAAAGAAAACAGGCCAGTATTTATGTACCTGTACTTCTGCAGCACCTGTGACTCTTCATCAAAGACTGGACCCCTCCCTTGCACTACCTGGGGCAAACACTCAAAACCAGAGTGTGTTCTTGTGCCCCAAATGTTTGCACTCTAAATGTCAGAAGGGAGACAGCAGGTGGGAAATACAGAGGAAAGTATCCCAGAAAGGCTTCCTCAAGCCACAGAAAACATGTCTACCAAACATTTTCTGAGCAGCATGTGGCTTCTGGGAACAAAACTAGATCACTCCTTCTCAAGATGCAAGGAGGTGACCTTTTCCTGCAAAACACCACTGTTCACCTTTCCTGAGGATAACTGCCTGGGAACTGTGATAATGGAATGGTTGTATAGATGCAGATAGTAATAAACTGCTACAGAAAGGCATTGCTGCAGGGCTGGAAATGCCCACCACTACTTACAAACTGGCAGGTTCTTGCCATCACATCAGGCTCCCCTTCTAATCTCACCCCCCACCATCCAGCTGTTCCCTCCAAACCCAGTTCCTGTCACAAGGCTAAGCAGGTAGTGGGCAAGGGATGTTTGGGTTCAGGGTTGCTCATTAAGTCAGGGCAGAAATTACAGGAACTTGCATGACAGCATAAAGGAACATTTTATGGTGTGTTGATTCTTGCATTGGAATAGGTATTGATTAAGGACTGTGGAACAGGAAATCATGATTTAAGTGCAATGGATGTGCATCAAGTGCAATTTTCTTGGAGAAAATATGGAGGATTGTATATTAAAGCCATTTTATTATAGCCTTTTCTTGCTGCATTTTAACTCATCCCCATCAATTGCTATGCTAGGAATATAGTGAACTTTGTTTCTCTGAGCCCTCAAGTGGAGAATTTGCCTTTTTCCTTTCAACTCATCTTCCCAAATATTTTTTATGTTTACCTGATGAAAAAGTTGTCAGAGGTGAATTTACAGACAGCTTGATCAAATCATCTTTCCAGATACACATCATATGAAAAAATGTTTTTTATTACAATATTAGCAACTATTTCCACACAGGAGAGAAAGGCTCCCATTTCAAGCTGAGTTGTGGAAAGCATACCCATGTCTTAAGCAATTGTGCACAACTATTAATCCACAGAAAGCAAACAGTCTGGGCAACACACTGCTGTGCCTGAGCTTTTCTTCCTGCTTAAAATTCAGCACCCCAAAACATATGCTTTGGGTGCAGCAGTCACCAGGCACCTGTGAGCTGGTCCTCAGAGAGAAATGTCTCATTTCCTCCATTGTATAGGCAGAGAAGTTAAGTTACAAAGAGTATAGATGAGAAATTGGAGAACCAAACTCAACCTCTACCTATAGTTTAGAGTAAGGCAAATAGAATAGCATTCCTCAAGATTGCTTCCTCATCATTCATTATAATAAAATCTCTTTTGAGGGGGAAATTATTCTGTCTTGTTTGAGCTGTGACTGAGAATGTACAAGTAGCATCACTGTGCATTTCTTTCAAGGCCTTGATTCTCAAGATAATTTATCTTTTTTAAAATATTTATTGGTACTGAGTAGTATTGCTAATACTGTTTATAAATCTCAGAATAAATTGAAACACAAGCTTACAAACAACAATAAGTGATTAGACAGTCCCCTGACACTGCACAAAAACACATATATTCTTTTTCAGGAATACTCCTTACCTATCATACCCACTTGCTTACCCTGACCTATCTTCTTTAGAATCTCAGCTTTCTAACAGACATAAATCTTTCTCACAGTATAAATTTACAAGCAGTTATCTTGGTACCTATCATGCTTACTAACTCACTCACTCCTTTCTTCCTGTCCTCCCACAGCTGCAACAAAGCACAAAACCCCTAACTAGCAACATCTAAAACTTATAACCTCCCAATTCCCATAACATGCTGGAACAGGAGGCAACCTATATAACTTTGTTTTCTTAATTGCTTTTTCATTTTTAGTGGCAAAGTTGTTTTTTAAGGGAAAGATATGTGTTAGTTGGGAGTTAAGATTACAGTAAGTCTTATAGCTTCTTTCAAAATTCAACACTTCAGAATAGTGAGAAGGGAGTGAGCCAAGGGATGGTGGAAAGCAAAAGGACAAGTAGCTCTTTAGTTCACCTGTAAGATGTTAAGAGATTAAAAGCTTGATCTTGATTTTAGAGTAACAAGTGGTTTTATAAATAGGTATTAACTTGTTTTGAGAATCTTGTGGCTTATGATAGCACCTGCCTGTACACTGGTTACTACTGGAAGGTCTTTTGTAGCACCAGTGTAATCTTTAAAGACTCCCTATGCTGCCTACTCCTAATATATTGCTGCAAAAGAGAGGGTGGGCTGGGCTTCTCACAGTTCTCCTACAAGGAGAGCATCAATATTTGTAGTGAGGGTGCACCTGTGATTGTTTAAGAATTGGTATTTATAGCTTAGAAAGGAGTCTCTGTGTTTAGGGAATCAAAATGTTCATCACAGCTTATTTCTACTGGTACTTCTTACTAGGTTTGTTCTCTTCTTGCAGTTTCTGTTTGCAAAAGGAGTCCCAGGGGTCTTTGTCAGGAATATTGCTCCCTGTGGAGGGCTGGAAGACTGGTTTTCAAGTCCTAGCAGGTACATTTCTAGCACATGAGGCAAAATGCTTTGCAGAGCCCTTTTATTCTTGCTAGTATCTGATTGCACCAGGAAGAACCTTGGGAATCTTTATGGTATTTCCTGTATTATTCAGCTTCAAGGGTGTGACAGCATGTGCTGGAAGAGACAGGATAACCCATTTTCTCTGGGTTTGAACCCAAGATTTTCTGCAGCTTATCTTGTGTGTTGAGGTTTGGTAGATGTCCATAATTCTCCATTTTCATGACCTCTTCACATCAGAAACTTCATGTGGAAGAGAAATATAATGAGCCAAGCAACTACAATTTTTGTCACATATGGGCCACTCAGTAGGGATGGATCACTTACTACCAGGTTATCTGGAGGCATGGGAGGGTAGGCCAACAAACAGAAATCCACAGCCTAATGTAACAGAAGTGACTCTGTACAGACAGAAGGATAAACTGTACTTGTACCTGGCTAGCAATGGCTAAACATCCTTAGCAAACACTCTTTGGGGACAGGAATCTTCTGTGGAGGATTGGCCTGAAGGAATATAAAATACTGTACCTGCCTCCCACGTGTAGTGTAAGACTTAATAAATAATTGTAAGATGATTGAAGATTCTGGCAGGAAAGGCGTTATTACAAATGTGGAGTGCTATTATCAATCTAACGTGCTAAAAATATTAATTTCATTGCCTCTGATAAAGTGTCTTGTTAATGAGCTATTTCACAAATGCCTAAATGAATTCAATTGAAAATGATTTATGGTCATGTTTCCAAAGAAACAAACTCTCCCTCAAGGAGCAAGGTTCTTAAGTTCTGCTGTTACTTTAATTCTTTTTTCCTTCTACCAAAACAACTTAAAACCCAGAACTTCCACTGTTAAGAGAAATATGGTGAGTAAAACTAGCTAAGGACCAAGTTTCTTAATGTTACATCCCAGTACACTCCTGTAGTTGCTGTGTCCTGTAGTTTGCCATATTTAATGCCCTCCTCAAGCCTATTGCAGTAACTGTGAATATTGGCCAGTTTCAAAATAATGCAAATGTATTATTTATATCATCAAAAGCCTTTATAAAACATAAGGCAAATCCTAAAGACTACCTCCATTATTTCCTTGTGTCTGCAAGGGAAATACCTCACTTTAAATCAATGGACACTACATTATATTAAAAAATAGTTTTGCATGTAATTCCTTCTGTGGTTGCTGAATTCACTGTCCAAGAGAGACCAGAGAAAAAGTTCATTTTGGCAAGGGCTGTTCATCTTTTATGTTCCAGTTCCCCATTGTGTTTTTTGGCTGTCTATGTACTGCAGTTGCAACAGTCACTGTAGCTGAACAGGAGGCTAAGGCAGTCATCCCTCTTGCGGCAAAACACTGCTTTCCAGAGACCCTGGGAATCTGCAAACCCCATGAATAAAATGTCTTTATGTTTTCAAATAGGTTTCTGTGTCTTGGCTGATTGTTCATTAAGTATTTTGGATGCTACACATGCTTTGGCTGATACAATGATTCTTCAAAAGAGACTTGCTCAAGGTTGTTGTCTGTCTAACATAACCAAAGGTAGTAGTGGAGTAGCATGGATACCTTGACATTTGAACTGAAACATGACTTGGAAAATACGAAGTGTGTTCTGAGATCTGGTATAAGAATGCAAAGAAAAAAACAGTATATTTTCATGCTAGAATAACTTTGCCACAAATAGGGAGTTGTTACTAATCCTTTGAATGGCTTGTTAGTGCATGGTCCACTGAAATTAAAGAATAGCTTCTAAACATGCATAATTCTACATATTTTGTTCAAAAAATAAACCACTGTCAGTTGAGAAAAGAAGTCATTTGTTAATTGTGTGGTAGATAAATACTTATGTTTCACACTGGGGAAGAATTAGGTGTTAATGACTTCCTAGGTTCAGAGTTATTTTAGAGAAAATGGTGGGAGTAATGAAAGAGAAGTAATTAGTAAAAATTGAAAACCTGCTGCTTCGTGTTATGGTATGATCATGAAATATGATGTGAGCAGTTTAAGTCCTTTATGTGGGTTAATGCATTTGCTTGCACTTCTCTGCTGTGACAACATCAGCCAAAGACTCTGACCTTCAGAACGGGAAAAGAGTGGCACTAAAACTGGTAGTCAATCACCCACGAACAAAAGAGAATTGATTCCTTAATATAGCATATTTGTTTTCAGTGTTTCTGCTTTCAGTGGGAGAGTGTCATTTCTGGTTTTTTTCTGCTCACTGGAAAATCTTAATTTTAGATATTTTGCAACAGGAGGGCTGGTGAGTCTGAGCTGCCTTGCCTGGACTTCACCATAGTACCTCTGTTTGGCAAGAGAAAAAGTCAGGAAATGTGTTTAACAAGCTTCTTTTGTTTTGGGAAGAGGTGTTTCTTCTCTTTTGCCCAGGAACGTCTTTATGACTTCTAAAAAGAATGTGGATAAAGTAGCCACTTGAGGTGGCTTCCATCTTGCAAGTGAAAGATGGCACATTCCTGTAGCAGTCACTTGGAAAGTGAACAAGGAGTCAGGGCTGTTCTTTTCCACATGCTGGATTACTGAGGGCCTTGCAGACAAATGGAGTGCAGTCCAGAGGGCAATAGCAGTAAAATGATAGAAGACTTGGAAAATGGAAATTGTGAGGGTGATAAAGAGGATGGAACATCTAGCACTTAGGAGATATAACTGTCTGTGCATACATAAAGGGATATTGCAGAGAAGAGAGACCAATTATTCTCTCAAGTCATCAAGGACAGAACAAGGCTAACAGATTTAGGATGTTGCTGGGAAAATGTCAGCATTAGGAAATGCTTTGAGTAGAACAATCAGGACAATGTATAATGCTCTCAAGTGGAGTTGGGTTGGATTTCCAGCACTGAACCTGTTCAAGTGTAAGGCTGGACATCAGGCTGGTGTAATGGATCTTGATGTGCCTTAAAGCCTACCAGAAGTAAAAAACCTTGGTCCTGCAAACCTTCATGTAGGAGGGCAATCTGCATAAAACCTGAAGTTTTTGCTTGATTAAGAGTTGCCTAAATGGTGCAATACACCTTAATGAATCTTAAATGGCTGGTGAGATGTCCCAGCCCCTTTCCAAAGAAATATATTCAAAGGTAGTAATTATTTATGCAAATTACAAAGCATGTAAATTGTGGATTTTCCCTATCAAAATCCAAAACTATTTGTCTCGTCCATGAAAAACCTGATTCCATAAAATATCTTCCATTTTCTATATGAATGTGAAGGATTGGTTTACATGTTTAAATCCTACAGAACTCTGACTTTTTTAAATTTATATTCAAATAAAAAATCTTCTTTGGTTGTCTGAATTTGATTCTTTACTGTGAGATCTTTTAACCTAGATCTGTGGTTTTTAGCCAACCCCCAAAAATATATGTTGCACAAGACTATTTCCACAGTGGTCATTATGGGAAGAATTTCAATAAGCAGGCAGAATAGACTATTGCCATTGTAGAATCTAAGCCACTGGTTTGTTGGCTACATCAGTATTTCAGCAGAATTTTTGTCAAGGACAGTCTTTTTGCTTTTATTAGTAATTGCTCAAGCTCAACAGAAACTCAAAAAAATGCTAATGAGTTTAATGAATCAAAACTTTCATTGCCTGCCTACTGCTACTCTTGTCATACTCCAGGGAAATTAAGGTGCTGGCAGTGTTTGATGAACTGGGTAAGACCACAACTTTTTCAAGAAACCAGACTTACAGCTGGAAATGGATTGAATGCCTCAGCTTTCCTTGCTAAAGTAGTGGAGAGCCACCATGATGAAAAGGCAACATACAAATTGCCAAAAAGGATCATCCTCTGTGTATTGTATAGTTCTATGAAATTCATAGGGTTGTTTTTCATAACTCTGACACAAATTGAGCAAATCTGGAAATTTTTCATTCTCCTAATTATCATTGTGTGGTCTACCCTCTGAACTGTGATGGGGTTTTGTAGCAGATAGGAAAATTCTGGGTGCCTTTGAGCATCCTTGAGCTTGAGAATAACAACCTCCTTATATGGAAATAATATAACTTCCTACAGTGAGACAACCAGTTGGCTTCAGGCTTTATTTACATTGCTGTTTGCATCTCATTCTTTTTGGTACTTGCATCCAGGGTCTACTGCTAACCTTAAATTAACTACCTATGATTGTGTTTACTACAACAGCAATGAAAATATGCCTGTGTGCTCTTTATGTTGTGGCAGAGAGTAACTCTAAGCACCAATTTTACTAAATCTTTTTTTCTTCAAGTTCTAAGTGGCTTATTTGGTCTTCTGATCTGCAGAGAATAGCACAGAATGTATGCTGTGATAATGATGAAAGGACTAATGAGATACCAGGGAAATCTTTTGGCAGTGTTAAAAATAGATGAAGATGTGAAAGTGCTAAGATCCAAAGTCAGATCTTTTTTCACATATAGGCAGGTTACCACTTCACTTCTAGGACTTTTGCATGGGAATCTAACTGTAATATTAGAATTGGTATTGTGAGTTTCTAAAGGAAGTGTGTTACATGCTGAATTTCAATTCCTGAAGTCATTCTCTAGAGCTTCAAATAACACTGTCTGTGTTTCGACAAGGTGTGTAAACATGAGTTTGTCTTTTTCCAGCAAGTGCCCTCTTTATCACTTAAAGAAGTTAAAGAATTTTCTATTTCATTTGCCAGTCCCTGACCTTTGTAACCCAATTGTAGCACAGATTTTCTCTATTCAACAGGAATGCAACACTTAAGAGGCTGAAACGTGCTTACCTTCCTACCATGTGTTGGTATGTTAAACTCTGATTTTTTCAGTTAATTTTACATTCAGATGTAGTATTTTCTTGCATTCAGCTAAGACTTCTCAGCTTTATGCAGAGTACAGGAACAAAATTCTACCCAAAAAATATACCACCCAAGTATTGCAGAGGACTGGGACTGTATTTGCATTTCGGAGACAAATCAAGCACATTATTCTAGAATGGCCATAAAGCTGTCACAGCAATACCAACAATAAATGTAAAAAAATACTTCTCCTGTAAATCTCCTCACTGCTGCTCCTTAGGAAGTCCTGCAGCCAAAGTTCCATTCTACATGTGGGAACAGAGCATAACCTGTGGATTTGTGGCTGTCAACACCTCCAGGTTATTTTTTTTGCATAAACACTTCCTAGGACTAAGCAGAAATGAAATTTTCTCATGAGTGGCTCAGTAGGGTCCTGCTTTCAGTCTGGTTAAAAACACTTTAAAGTTGAAAAATGGACAGTCCCAACAAACAATACTTTTTAAAATCATGTATTCTTCAAAATAATTGTAGAATGAAGGCATAACTTGTGTTCATCTCTGTGTCTTAGGATGTGACTGGGATTTGGAATAGTGTAATTAGGAGATGTTGGAAGAGGGAATCAGTACTACATTCAAGAGGTGCACCAAGATGTAGCATTCAAGAAATGTTTTTTCCTTCTGACTATACATATGTATATACTGCCCTAATTAAGATTTTGAGAAAATTTAATAAAAACTTAGATGTCAGAAATAGTGCTAATATAGAGTTAAAGCTGTCCAAAGAAAGAGAAAAAAAACCAAAAATCCCAAACCCTGAAATAAACAAAGAAAAAACCCATGTAGATTTATGGGTACAAGTCACCAGGAAGCAAAGAAAGTTTTCAATGCTATTCCTGATGAAAATCAAAGAAAACTCTTTTCCCAAAAGCTTTGTATCCGTTCACCTTGGCTGAAGGTTTAAGCTTTGGGGCACTGATGAAAACCAGAACATCACTCCAAAAACTTCTTACTAGTAAGGAAAACTCCAAAGGGGCGAAATAGTCCTTTGCTGATTCCATAAAATGCTTTTAACTAACTTTCATGGAGGATTAAATCTTTGCCTGGGGGTTAAGCCTTTCTTTCTCATTCATTTGTCCATTACATGTAGGATTCAGAGACAGAAACTGGCCGACATTTCTTGAGTTCCAGTTCAGGTCTTGGATAATGCAATTACCAAGAGCAACTTCTGAGCCTCTGTTGGAAATGCATCCAAAAATATATATACAGAAATAAAATTTTTCTAGATTTACCAAAATTCCCCCACTGTGATTGGAGTATCCCTGGAAAACCAAGTCCATTAAAATGTTAGAAATGTGAATGCTTTGAAATCCCAGCTTCTTGGCCTGATCTTTAAAGGGAGCTTTATTTAACAGCATTATTTAACCAGAAAACAGATATTTTGAGAGGAAGTCTGATTTTAAAAAAATGAGACCTGTGGTATGAAAGGGGTATGTTCATAAAAAAAAAAAAAGATGCAAAAATCTTCTCCCTTCACCAAACATTCTCACATAGGAAGAAAGCTATCAACAGCCTTTCCTTCTGAAAGTCCAATGTCCCTTCAGCCACTGAATTTGTTCTGCAGGGAGAGGAGCAGAAAATGCTTGCCCAATGCTTGATAAAAAGCTGACAAATTCTAATATTCTCTGTGTACAAAAAGTGTAATCTTATTCTTTTTCTGGCAGTTATTAATGAGTATGTACATATACACGGATAAAGTATTGATGAGATGTTAATCTCAAAAGAGATAAGAAAGAATTTGCAGGGTGGATTAATTTATAAGTCTATCAGCAGAACACATTTGCCATTGATACATATCTAGTAAACTGTGTATAGATGACCTATCAATAACTCACTCCCAATAAGTTTTTGCAATGGTGGCACAATGTTTTAATTCATTCCCATTGTACCTTTCAGAATTTACAGCTGAGTGGATCTAACATGGGAAACTCTCAATATTGAGCCTAAGTAATAAATAGAAGCTGGCTCCTTTGGTATAAATACAACAGTGCAGACTTTGTAGCTATATTCTGCACAGACAGCATGTTCACAAATCAGTGTATGCCAAGTATATCCAAATCTTATTCTGCATTATCTCCTGCTGTACAGTGTAAATAAAGCACTTAGCAAACACGCCTCTCACAGAAGACAAAACACAGACACGATAAATGATCTGATCAAAGTCTGAGCTACTCATGTACAATCAGATGTCAGCTCTTCAAAGTGCAGGATCCAGAGGAAACACTTCCTACCCCTTCAGAAATATCTCCCTGACTTCTACAGAGAACTGCAGCATGTGTTACATAATGTGTTATATCATCCATGGACTCTATAGGTGCCTTTTTTGGTTAAAATCTCATCATGGGTTCCCCCTGCTGAGAGCTGATTGTGTCTGATTGTGTAATTCTACACAGTTTGTCTGAAGGCACCTGGTTCATGACTCACTTGTGGGTTTACTTCTATCACGAGCTCTATTTTATAATGCTGGATTCTAGATCAGATAAGTCAGATTGTGTTTACAAGACATAGGAAAATCTGAATTTTTTTTTTTACCTTAGACTTTTCATATTTTGTTTGCACAATCTATGTTTTGTGGTTCATTGAAGACCTATTTCAGAACTGGCTACTTGTAATCAAAATCAAAGCACCACTTTTTCCTGCTCACACAGTTGGGAGTAAAGATTGTTCCAAGTGTAAAAGAATCAATCACCCCCTCATTCAATAAAATAAAAAGACCATTAACTTTGAATAAACCTAGATATGCTCCCATAAACTTTAACAGGTAGCATGTCATGCCTTGAAAATGGGCTTAGGACAACTTCTAAACTTCAGTGGACAAAAATAGGAAGATTCATCCTGGTACCATGGAACTTTGATCATGTTCCTGGTTTTCAGATGTAAAAAATAAGATTTTTTTTTTTTTTTTTTTTTTTTTGCAAAAAGCCATCAAAATGATTCCTGGAGTACCAAAAGTTACTTTGAAAACTTACACATAGTCTTTATTGAAAAATTTCTTTAAAAAAAAAAGCATTTTTGCAGCACAGCATACAGGAATATTCTTAATCTTGCTAACTAACAGAAAGACATTGACTTTCTTTCTCATACTATTTACCTTCTAGGAGGGAGAAAATAGAGAAGGGTGAGTGCTTGGATGATCTTATTCTACTTCTCAAAGAGTTTTAGTATATCACTTCCATCTCTGATCGAGGGGACTATTAGGATTTCTTATCAGTGGATGCACAGTTCTAAACCCATACTCACAAGCATGTGAACACAGAATAAAATTCACCTTCAGAGCCCTAAAGGAGATGCAAGAGAAGGTGCATTTACATTTTAAATTTTCATTCTAAATCCAACACAGGGTCCCTGAAGGAGTGAAGGCTGTTTAAAAATTCATGTGAAGTTTTGGATCTGGAATCCTAGCATATTTCCTGTTGAGGAACTGCATACATCACAAAATGCCATCATCACCACTTTTATTATGCAGATCCTTCTCTTGAAATATGGCAGTAGATGATTTCTGCCTCATGGGATGTGTAGGACTTAGACCATGTTGAATGATAATGGTTTGTGCAGAACCTTGCACTGCTGCTCTTCTTACAGCACTGATTTAGGGGATGAAGGCAGGGCCCTTTTTTTTTTCTATTAAAGATGACAATCAACACTTCCAGAGAACTTAAATTAATACAGAAATAAAAAAAAAGTTCAGATGAGTTTGCAGCACAATTATACATCAAAGTTCTACCAATGCATTACACATCTCTCTAGTCTTTTGAATCTTCCTTACCTGCCTTCCCCCATACTCCTAAACAGAAATAGCTCCTTTCATCATCCTATTGGCATAAATAGGAGCAGGACTAATACTGGCAAAACTGTTATATTAATTTCTGTATAAAGGCCATTTTGCTTTGTGGAAAAGGTCACCCCACATAGACTGCTCTGAAACCTTGATTCTATACTGCAAGCCATTAATTTGTATATCATATCCAAAGTAAGCATGAACCTGCAATATCAGTAGCACTGTATGTGTCAGCCAGTTTATTTTTTGAAACAATTGTTTTCTTACTAAATTTGTGCTGCAATAACAAAGCTTTTTCAGCAATTAAGTTAAAGGCTTAATTATTAAATTTTAGCCTGACTGTAAAGATTTACACCTTAAAAATAAATTATTGGCTTAATCAGATAGTGGTTCTGCAAAGAAAGCTCTACAGCTAGAGCCCTTAAATCCTGGATAGGTGTCTAGAACATGGAGTAAAAGTGAGCACTCTGAACTCTGCTCACAGTGTGCTGTTCTTATTATTACTTGAAAGCACCATCAGTTGATCCATTGCTGTACCCTGTCCACTTCTCCATTCCCAGAGCAGGAATAATTGGGTATATTTGCAGAGATATTTGTCTACCTGTGTGAACAATCTTCCAGAGAAGGACTCCCCATCGCCGTGCGTGGCCCATCCCTGAACTACAGCAGTACTTCAGCCAAGTTTTTTGTAATGTTTAAGCTGAACATCTCTGGCTCCATCAACTGATAGTAAAAATTCCTTTAACTCCTCATCTTCTGTTTCATATAGCGAAACTGAAGTGTATTACCACGTCTCCATTGAGGTGCAGAGTATGTTTAAAGGCATTTAAGAGGTTATGTGATTGTTGATTACGGTGTAAGGAGAACATTTAGAAGAAACATCCAGCACTAAAGGCCTGAACTTGGATTCCTCTGATGTACTGTGATTTCCTGTGTAGCCTTGGGCAAAGCCCTTCACCTTTAAAGTGTCAGATTTCTTATCAAAAAGATACAAAGCTTTACTTGTTTAGTGAGAGAAGATCACCAAATATTCAGACAGAGTAGTTCATCCTTCAAGTCTCAGCACATTGGCTCCTGTAGCTCACCATTGCTAAGGGCTCAGCAGCTGTCCTTGAATCTTTTTCCCCTTTCCCTTCCTACCTTTTTTGCTGATGTTTACATTGCAACACAACAAGGGTGTTGAAACTTACAGTCAGTTCAAGACAAATCCCTGTCTACTCGATCAGAAATTACCTTGTTTTCAGAAGTTCTACATTAGTTTCAAATGTTATTTGAGGTTCAGTGTCTTTCAGATTAAATTGACATTTAAAAAAAGGAGAAATACTCATTCTCTCCTAACCTTTGGAAATAACACTGGGTTCAGACAATACTATCTACTGTCCTGCTACTTGTTTCTTATCATTTTCTACAGTGCCCAGGCTATTATTTTCTTTAACCTCTGCTATGTGTTGTTGAGCTGGCCTGGGTGCCAAACACCAGAAGCACTTTGGTGAAAGAGCAGTAGTGACCCTCAATACATTTGATCTCATTTCTTGACATTTCTGTCATCATTATTTAACTGCATGAAAATGGTAAAAAACCCCACTAAGCCCTCAGCCCCTGTGAACCTGAAGCCCTTCAAAGAGAAATAGTCTGTACACTACTGGCAGAGAGGCTGCAAAGGACATTCATCCCAGGATCCTGCATAAATGCCAACCAGTTAATTGAATGTTCCCTGCCTGGCTTCCCTGCAGTTTGATTTTTTTTTTTTTTTCCTTCAAGTTTTGGTGGGTGAAGTTTTGCCTCTCTTTCAACTGTTCTTTCTTTTTAGTCTGATTTGATTCATTCAGCTTCTGACCGGAAAGAAACCTTTTGCCAGTTCAGACAATTCACTGATCAGATTTTATGTTGCTCCACAAGTCTTGTTCTTCAGGGAAGAGCAGCTTGACCCTCAATACAGACAAGATGAATGTTTGAGGGGAAATGTTTCTCTTTACACTGAGGGTGTACACTCTGTGTGAAGAGGGGTAAAAGCCTTCAAAACATGTCAGTTTCTCTAATTACAAGTCCCCTAAACACCATTGTTTCCCCACTACCTGAAAACATCTTCCCACCCTTATCATTAGACACAAAGATCTGATTTAGATTTCCTTCATCCTGTTTATCTTCCACTGGAGGGAATAACAAAGTGAACCACTCTATCTGGAAATGCCTGTGAAGACAAAAATCATTTAAGTAGAGAAGTAGGTTCCTGATGTTATTACAACTCGTTTTTACACAACCAGAATCACAGCAAGTTACCAAGTGCTGTCTGCAGTCTCTTTCTGCCATTTTTGATGTCTAGTACTGAGTTACTGAGTGATCAAACTTCAGTGGGATTTCCTTTTTTTTTATTTTATTGAATCACTACATCCACTACTGTTCTGAAGGACAAGACAGTTCTAAAGACCAAGGATTAAGCTCACTAGGAATGCAGGTAAACCTTTCATGCAATTCAAAGGCCTCTTACTGCCAGCCCTCTAATTACTAAATTCATTTCCTTTTGCCAAAAGCAACCTGCCTCAGTTCAAGAATTGACCCTGTAAATGGAGAGGGGCTAAAGTATCTTTAAAATCCATTGAGATTTCAAATTGCCCTACAATCTCATTTTAGGTCTTCACGATGGAATCAGGGACAGGCTTCATTTAGAACCACTGCAATGGGCCTGTAAGCACCTTGGAATAGAGACCAAAGGCAGTAGGAACTGGGATGTGTCAGATGCCATTTTCTGTTGGGGTACAGTGTCAGCAATGCTGTTTGCCAAATGCCTGAGCTCACAATACATTTTCCATCAAGATGCTACTGTAAATGGTGACTTTGATGTGCTCTGGAAACTTCTTCTGGAAGGATCTAATTTTTCTAATAACAGCGTTTTGACCAGGTATTAATGAGTTTAATTTCCTGGTGGTGTTAAACCAACACAGTAGGCAAAAATTACTTATCTCTCCATAATCTTATCACCTAGAAGGCTTTTTGAAGCGCAGGTACTGGCCAGTTCATACATTCCCTTTGGCTCATCTCACTGAAATCAGGAAATAAGCCCAGGTTACTCTGTGGCTGAGGATGAAAAACTCAGGTTTTTCTTCTCCTTGGGGTACAATTTGTTATCTTGTTGCTGTGCAGCAAGTGACACCTTGATATAGGAAGGTTCGTTTGCATTTTGTTTTGAATTTTTATATTAATTAGTTTGCTTAATCTGTCACTTTCCTTGGAATAAAAAACACATATATGAAGGAGACTTCCCCACATAGATAAGTGTATGTCTTTTATAGTGGGTGCTTTGTAGTCATAGCTGACTGCTGGAAGTGTTGAGGCTGAGCTTGTGGTCCCCATGGGCAGTTTAAAATATAGGAGAAGGGTCAGTGTAGAGAGTGGTTTTCATTGTTTTGCTGTGTCTGACTGAAAATATTTGAAAGCTGGTAGCCAAACCTGGGTTTGTTACTGATGTTTTACAAGTTTACAATTAGGAAATAAATGAAATTTTCTAGCTGTAACTTCTCCTGTATGAGTTCATTTGGACAACACAGCTTTGTAGTAGTAAAAGCAACAGCAACAAACACAACACCAGTAATTGGATTTAAGACTATTTTATGACTTTTTTTGGTTTTTAAGATCTTGAGTTACCCTGGAAAACTTTACCAGGCTAAATATTTACTTTCACAGACTCCTTTCTAATTAGATATTTTCATTCTTTCTGACATTTTCTATGGAAATGATTAAATTCGTTAATCAGAGTTTAAACACTTTTTTCAACATACTTGCATTACTAATAGAGCCATAGATACATTTAGTTAATGTCTTATTATTTTTTTTTAAAATGATTGATCTGTGAGCAGAGAATAGCTTAATTCACCAACAAGTTCTTCCTAAGAAAGGCTGAGTAAGAACAGATTCAAATTAAGACACCCCAGTATGGAATATAATGGGACCAAAAGACTAGCAAGGTATGAGCAAGAGAAAAACTGGTCAAGGGGAGGAAAGAAACTTACATCATCTAATGTCAATTACTGCACTTCACACTGACTTTTACCCAATTATTTTTATCTTCAGCTTAGCTTTCATGGATACTCATAGAAGGGCACATGGCCTGGATCAGAGAGAATTTTAAGGGTCACTATCCATCACAGCATGTTCATTCCTGTCTTTGAAATGGCCCACAAGGTGGAGAGCATTAAGACATCTGTAATGCAGCAGGCTAACCTGTAGCAGGACCTGCTAATTAACTTTGGATATTAGCTCAGGAACATGAAGACCCCAAGAGTCCAAGTTTTGCTTTGTAACAGGCAGGCAAATCATGGGGCCTTATAACAATTGCATATTGCTGGATCCCAGGTCTCCTCAATATTATTTCACACATGCATTTTTGAAGCATAGCCTGAGGGAAAATTTTTCCACATGCTCACATTATCCACATGCTCAATAAATCCATCTCAGTTCAACCTCCTCTTCATGGCCTGTGGCACTGCTGGGGCAGCAAGCTGAGGCTTCCTTCTCCATCACCAACCTCCCATCACCAGCCCTCTGCAAGACTTCCATCTCTATGCCCCAATAAAGTTCATCTATAGCAAGGCAGGCTGTGCATCCTCTCCTTCCTATCCTGAGCTTGTAGGAAAGCACACCTTTCCAGCAGTGAGCCAGTGCTCCCAGGGCTGGTATTAAATTGCTGGCAATCAAACCCTAGCTACAGTAGACCAGTCTCCCACATCCCAGGTGCCTGGTCAGCCTATTAACTGTCCCAGTGTGAGTGTCCTGTAAGAGCATGAGAGAAAACTCAGCTCCCCACAGGTATCTCCAGCTCCTGGTCATCCTCTGTCCATGACATCACTGCCACAATGTGATTTACACTCTTACAGGAAGCATTATCCTATATTGACAATGCAACCTTCTTGTCCATTTATCTTTTAAAACAAGGTTCTGGGCTATGGATTCAGTGAGGTCTCTCTATTTCTTCAGCTGCTGCTGAATCTTTGAGTCCACCAAGGGTTTTTCATAAAGCTTTTTGGGATATGCCTCTCACAGTAGAAGGCATCACCACTTGTGAAAAGCAGCAGCCAGCTGACATTAAGCTTTGTTGTACTGAGCTTTGTTTGTTGGTTAGGGCTTTTTTTTTTGGTTTTGGGTTTTTTTGCATGTGTCTCTATTTAAACCACACAAAATATTGGAGAGGTATTTTTTCTCAGAAAGACCAGATGCAGCCCACAGCACTAAAGATTTGTGACCTCAGACATGAGGCCTGGACGAGGCTTTGTTGTGAAATAGGTAACTGATGCTTCTGGTGCAAAGTGGAGCCAAGAGAAGAACAGAGAATCAGACAGCTGATGTTGAACAGAATAGCTAGTAAAGCAATACATCATTCTATTTCCCTGAGGGACCTTGTTTGACTTAAATGGAGAATCCTCTGCCTTAAAACTGAAGTACATTTCAGTAGGAGTTTGCAAATCGAACTTTATAAACACTGTCAGTAAGTCGGTTAATATGTTAATTGGGCCCTGAATATAATCCCAAGAGGAAAAGTAGATTGTGACTATTTTAGTAGACTGTTATTTTGCACCATCTCCAAACAGAGCAGACATTTACACAGAAATAGATGGTATAGGATATTCTGTCTCATATTGTTCCCATAGTAATAATGATATCCCATTTCATTAGGATGTGTCTAGCCTTGCTTATGAGGTAATAATTTCCTAGCAATAATTCAAACCAGATCCTTCATTATCTAGAGGTGTTCAACAATAAGTTTATTATTCACTTTTTAAAGCAAACCAAGTCAGGATTGTTATCAGTATTTTAAGGAAGATATCCATCTACTGCTGCTTAGTGAAGCAGTCATGTGGAAGGAAACTAGCCAAGTGAATTAAGATGTCCATGCCTCTGGAATTTTCTAGGAGGATGGTGAGACACAGTAATTACTGTGGCAATATTATATTGTGCAAGAGATAGGAAAACGAGGGAAGTGTTAAAGGTGGTGTTTATTTTTTGATCCTGTCATAAAAGTAATTGACTTTAATTATCATAATAAATGTTCTAGCTGCTTCAGATAATTACATTCAGTGTCTTCCATATAGTCTAAATTTATGAGGGTGTTTGGGTCAGCACTTCAGCACAGCTTACAGCTATACATGAAAAGTGGATTCTGCTGAGAGTGCTCTCTTAGAGCTGGTGCCTTCTGAAAATATTCTCCCTTTTTAAGTAAAACATTCCTTGAACTCATTGCAATTGCACCACAGGAAACAAAGATGTTTCTACTCTATATATCCTGTATAGGACTGTGTGTGCTGCAGATGTAACTTAACTAGGCTCAGAGTACTCAAAAGAAAGGAACACAGTGTATTTCTTTGTTGCTTAAAAAGTTGTGGTGAATCACAGCAAAGTTTTTCTTTGGCCTGCTTTATGTGCAGGTGGCCAGATGAAGAGGATCCAAAGAGGACAGGAATGATCAGGACACACTATTCCTAAGCCTTGAAAGCCAAGATTTAATAAATGTTGCTTTAATATCATTCTACTTGCTGGCATGTATGAAATTTGAAGAGTTTTCACAGTTCATTTAAAGCTGCATACAGCTGCATAAAGCCAAAAGAGATCTGCACCCTCAGCTTCACTGACTTCCATTTCCCCTACTCGTCTTTCATGTACAGTACACGGAGAGACACCTCTGTGGAGCCCAGCTGGAAAACTCCACCTGCACCCAGCCCCTGGAACCTGAGGTGGCAGAACCTCCCTGCTCTGCTCCCCTCCTGCCCTCCCAGTGCCTTGCCCAGGGCCACTGCACAGCTCAGTAACCAAGGTCTTACAGGCCTGTTTTGATGTAATCACAGTTCCTTCCTAAGCTCTTTTACAGGCTGAGCCCAGAAGCTTCTCCTCCTGGACAGCACTAGGGCATTGATTCCTGGGCATTGAGGCAGCTCTGTTTGCCAAATGCCTCCTCTCCCTGCCTACTCACCTCTCCGCATAGAATCACAGAATCCCAGAGTATGCTGAGTTGGAAGGGACCCACAAGGATCAGAGTCCAACTCCTGGCTCTGCATGGGATCCTCCCCAGGAGTCACAGCCTGTCCCTGAGAGCATTGTCCAAATGCTGCTTGGACTCTGTCAGGCTCGGGGCTGTGACCACTGCCCTGGGGAGTTCCAATGCCCAGCCAGCCTCTGGGTGAAGAACTTTTGCCTGATATTCTGCTAAACCTCCCCTGACACAACTTCAGGTCATTCCCTCCTGTCCTGTCACTGTCACCGCAGAGAAGAGATCAGTGCCTGCCCCTCCTCTTCCCCTCACAAAGAACTTGTAACTGCAGGGAGGTCTCCCCTCAGTCTCCTCCAGGCTGAACAGACCAAGTGACCTCAGCTGCTCCTCACATGGCTTCCCTTTGAGGACCTTCACCATGTTTGTTGCCCTCCTTTGGACTGTCTCTAATAGTTTAGAGTTTTTCTTATATTCTGGCCCCCAAAACTGCCCCCAGGACTCGAGGTGAAGCCACCCCAGGGCAGAGCAGAGTGGGACAATCCCCTCCTTTACCTGGCTGCTGATGCTGTGCCTGATGGACATAGAATTTCATAAAATTGTTAAACCCAGAGCTATATTGTAGTGGGGTGTAAGTGCCTTGTTTTTTAATAAAAATTTTCTTAATTTATATATAATAAACTCCAGTAACTATTTGTTAACTATTGGTTTCTTGCTCCAGTGTTCAATGTGTCAATCAAAGTGGATATTTGGAAGAGGAGATTTAAGAGCTGTGCCTCACAAAGAATGTAGAAGTTGGGTACTCTCTATTTTTCACTCTGTCTTATGACATATATAAGGTGTCACACACTGCAATAACAGCAATTGATCTACTACCAAAAAAAAAAAAACTAGCTAAGAATGAATAGAAGATTTATATATTACTTAAAACAGTATAGAAGTGTCTGTAGCTCTCAAGATGTTAGATTACCATCTAATCCAAAAGGTATGGCTGGATTTATTGAAGTGCTGAACAATTTCATGCAATCATTGTGCTTTCTTTGTACCTTAGATCAAATAACCTGAAATCAACCTTCAGGATGTTACATCAGTATTAGCAGTGAGGAAAGAGTTTTTCCTGTGATGGAGATTGCTGCCTATTGCCCTGGCACATGCTGCATAACAGGGTAAGATGATCTGATTGGATTGTGTCAAGTGGTTCAAATTCAGCAATTTAATATCTACTTGAAAAAACTTAAAAATGGTATAAACAACAAAGTAAAACCAAGTATGTGTTTATGATTTACATCTTCTCCTGGGATCCGTGCAAAAATACGCAATTTAAAATAATGTATTTATTTAATCTCTGGATTTAGGGTGCAGAAACTGTGCTTTTCTGAAATACTATCCATCATCCTTTATTTCTGTTAAGAACTAGATATTCGATATGATCCATTTCAAGACAAAAAAAATTATTCATTAATTTGTGCAGAATTTAGAACAGTTTCAGTCCATGTTAGTATATTTCTCATTCATATTTTCATAGTTTTTAAAATAATAAAAAAAAGTTTTTAAAATTTATCTTTGTTTAAAAATTGCCATGCAATTTAGAAAGCATCATCATTCTCTAATTAAATTAGAATGTGCCCAGTAGAGTTTATTAGACATAAATAATGAACGTGGTTGTTAAAAACCCCAAGGTCTTTATCTTAGGTTTTAAATTAGCACAAAAATGATTCATCTAGATGGAGCAAGACAGTAAAAAGGGTACTAAGTGATCAGAAAACTCTAAATTCTATTTTAATTATTTTTATTTGTGAACAATTCACATGATATTATCACCACTGTGGTAGGAAATGGAGATTCATTTTCTAAACATAAAGTCTTCCTATACATGCTCCAGCTCTTTAGCTTAAATGCCACCCACCCAACCGTGAGTCAAAATTTGTAGATGCTAAAGTTTCAAATTAAAGTTGTTGGGAGATTTTGTTTTGGGAAAGATAGATATCATCAAAAACAGACCTGGGAAAAATGATTTCCTGGGAAAAAAGGTCTAAGGAGCTGCTGTTCAACATCCCATCTGAAACAAGCTGAGAGAAAAGTAAGCATATGCTGTCATTTATCCCTTCATCCAACCAGTCTCTGGTGACCTTCCATTTTAACTCACTTGTGCTTCTTCACAAAGGACTTGGACTCAAACATAGTTGTGGGTCCCTTCCAACCAGCATATTCTGTGATTCTGTAAAATAGACTATAAAGCTATGAACACAACTTTTTGCTAAATTTGTGCTGTAGTCTGTAACATGACCAAATCAGAGCTGAGAAGTGGTAGGACTTTTTCTCAAAGGTGAGAGATAAAGGAACAAATTAGATGGGTGCCAAAACTTCATGCACCATCTGCATTCATCAGGCAGCTGAAGAAGAGAATGGAGATGGAAATACACTTTTCAAAGAGTGGAAGGGATTCTTCCCGTAGTATATATGGGCAGATATTTCCTATGTAAGCATTTTTAGTAAATGTGAGTGATCCCTTTGGAGAATTAATATATGAAAGTCACAGCACATCTCTCTGAAATACTTGGAACAAGCTTGATCATGTGTCAAATGAGATTCCCATTCCTCCTTCATTACCAGGTAGGAATAGCAGCCTTTTACCCCTCCATGCTCAAAGGTGTTTCCCTCATTTAAATGAACTTACATTATTAAATGTAAATTCATTTAGAACTTACAGAGAACTGAGATACATGTGTGCCTCTTCAGAAAAATTCACCTCCATTATTAATAACAGCTCTTGGTTTGAAATTTGAGTTAAAGCACCATTCCTCAAGGGGCTCAGGCGTCATGTTCTTTCCATGCTCTGAATTATATTAGTACCTGATAATACACAAAAGTGGGAAGAACTTCACAAGGGAGCCAGAAAGGGGCAGAATATAAGAGAAGAGAGGTGTTTTTTCACAGCCCTTTTAAAGTTTAATAAAAGTTTGTCTCTATTCTCCTCTGTGAGATTTTTGCATAACAAGCTTTAGGAGCTATCTCATTATCTTCTGTGGCAGTCAGTGCCAGCCATCTCCACCTGGGCATTTGAATGGATCTGAAGCAAGGTGATACCCTTATAATGATGCCATGTGATCAGTGGCCTTAGTAAAGGCAAGAAAACTGGGAATTTTCTTGGTGCCTCACTGACTTGTTTTTAGGATTACAATCTCTGTTCCATTAAGATTGATAGGGTGATTAGCATAATTAAGTCAGCTGGCCTTGGAGCTTTCCTTTGCAAAGTCACAATTACTGATGTTGTTTTCACCCTTTCCTGTCTGCTCAGAGACATCTGGTTTACGTCAAAGGAGATTTTTTACCCCAGAGCAATTTGGTTTTGCATCGAGCACTTCAGAGTTTTGTCTCAGAACTCTGTATAATATCACAGTACATGAAAAGGAAAAGAACAAATACATAATCTGCACCCAGTGCACAGCTAGAGGCAATGCATAATTGTTTTGGACAACAGACTTGTCTATAGTTCCTACCCAGGTTGGTTTCAAATGACCTTTTATTTAAAGAATCATCACGCAGTCCTCTGACATGCTGGAAACTGAGCTTGCATTTTCTTTCAATTTTTATTCCTATATTTCTGTCATTTCTTAACAAAGTTAAAAGAAGAAATATAATGTTGGTTTCAATACGTCATGCTGATTTTTATTGAGATAAGAACAATATCAATTAGCTATACTGATTAGCAATGCAGTTTCCCTTTAAATTAAGATTTTTATTTTTTTTTATTCCAGAGGTGCTTCCCTTGCTGTGTCCAAGCAGGATCCTTGCTTTGGTCTCCAGTTCAAAACACTGGCACATATTCACCTTGGAGAAATGGTATCTTAGGTGTTACAGAAAGAGCACAAACTTCTTAAGATCTTGCAAGTGTTCTGTAGTGAAGCAGGAAACTGGACCAATGTTTCCAGTGACAGAGAGGGCACATTTGACTGTTGGACCTTGCTTTGCCTCTGAGATGATTGCTATTGGAAAGGCAATGTGCCTCAAGGTGTACATAAACCAGAAACATTCTATCCTTTGCAGTACAGGATGGACAAAGGAATCTCTTCCACCTTTCTCTTAACTTGCTGTGTCTTCTTGATAGGATTAAACAGTTTCATCAATGAAGCTGTTGGAAGGGTGAGGAGCCACATGTAGTTTAACAGGTGTTATTTAATTCTGATTAGCTATAAGTATATGCCATTTATAATATGTATTGTTATGAGCATATTAAAAATCCAATTAGTATTTGTTGCTAATGTTTCCATGTCATAATTGCTTAACCTTATTAATGAAGTGCAATCACTTATTAAAACCTTGCCCAGTCAATTGTCAGCTCTTTCTGAACAATTTATAAATGGAACCTGACTGCAAACTGACGTCTCTCATGTCCAATAATACTGCTTCTCTGACTTCTAGGTGCCTTCCTCTGCCTTGCAGACTGATAGCCTATGATTTGATCACTAAAAATAGCCCTAATCCCATATTTTCTTTCTGCAGGCTTAGCCCTGTATGATGACATTTGGGCAGTGGGGAGCTCTTGGGAGCAGAGCAGGGAAGAGAAGCCCACAGACATTTTACAAGGCAAACTCAAGACACAGCTGGGCTCTTCAGGCTCTTCTTACCAAAGGTTGTTCTGGGATTAACAGGGAGCAACTTCATTTCTTGTGTGGGCACAACTTGACAGACAAAATTCTGTCTTTCTCTCTACATTTGCATGCGACAGAAATAAGATCACATTTTCATGGTGCTTGGTGTCTCCTTTCTGTCTCCTCAAAGCTGTCCTCTTGCCATTGAGCCAAAAGGATCAGGACACTCATGTGCACCATCTCTTTGAGACCTTGGGGTCTGCCTGTGTCCAACTTTCCCCCCTCCATAAAAAAATTTTCAGCACATTTTCAGAACTCAGAGTCTTTTATCTAAGCAGATTTTGCCCCTCACCCTGGGCAGGACCACCAAAAGCCATTGATGGCCATGGTCAAAGGTTTTGAAGACCTTAAGCAAATATTGCTCTTCCTTTAGGACATGAAAATTGGTTGTGAAGAAGATCCTTTGCTTCCCAATTTAACCATCACATAAGGTTAGTACCTGAGGATCTCAGCTCGTGCCACCCTTGGTGCTGAATGTAAGGTGCAAATGTTAACATGGAATACAAGGGTAAAATAATTCTAGAAGTAATGGTGTAAAGAGAGAAAATATTAAAGTTGTCTATTAAAGGTGTTGCCAAAATAATACAGGATTGCTAAAAAGCAAAAAATGCTGAGGATGTATGGCTGGGCTGTCACAGGAGCAGAGTGAAATGCTGGTACGGAGCTGACTGCTTAGGGACTCAGTCTTTTTTAAAGCATGAAGGTGTGGGAAATCCCAGTCAATACTTTTAAAGGTGAATGTGTGTTAGGTATTTATGGTGTGACTGCCACATAGTTTGAGGCATTCATTAGTAGATATGGAGTATATTTGGGTCAGACTTTCTATTTAGCTCTTTTCTTGGGGAAATCAGTTTGGATGCATGGAGCCAATGTAGAGATGTGAATCAAGACAAAGTGGAGACCTGTGAATTAGTATTACATATACATATATATATATATATATGTCCACATGTATATAGTGTATAAATAAGTAAAGATACAAATATAAATGCAAATATGAATGTATATATAAAATATGTATAAGTATGTTGGGGCTTTTTCTAGCCAAATTGCTAATAAAAACATAAAGCTTCTACTTTAAAGGTCTAGAATCATCTCCTTGGTTATTTTGGATGTCAAGTACATTTAATTAAACTTATGCTTAGAGCCAGAAATGCACATGAACCAGAACAGGGAGAGGTAATGGGAGAAGCTGCAAAATTACTTGGCTCCTCCAAGAAGACATTAGTTGGCTTGAGAGACCTGAGAGATGACAGGATTTAATCAAGTCCCAATTGTCTTGGATTTGAGGGTTATAAAGGATGGTGAAGGCCTCTGTATAGATTGGAAAAGTGAAATCAAATGTTTTATCTATCTATCATTAAGAGAAAAGAGATTGGAGTTGATTGCAAGGAATTATAGAAGTGCTGGCAGTCAATATTGCTTTCATTCCAAACTTATATTGATGTCTTGACTTCTGGGATGTTGGGGTCATTGCAATTGGGTTTTTTGGCTAAGCAAAAGCAAAATCATATAAGGTTCAGTGTGTGGATGAAAAATGGAATAAAAAATGTCCATGGTGAGGAGAGTATGGCAGATGGAATCCATTAAGCAGAGGGTGAAATGAAATAATAGAAAGATAAAATGCACCCCCAGCAAGCTAAATTTCCTCTGAAATGCTAGTATCTGTATGAGACTTCAGTGTACAAAAAAAAGAAGCTGGTTCAGCCAGAGAGCTGTCAGCAAAGGGTTTTATTAAAACACAAGACTTTTTAAAGCTAGAGTAAGAATTAGATTGACATTCTGCTTGTCACTACATAAGACATACAAACAGAACATGGGGCAGACAGGTACAGCAAGGGATTTTTGCATTAATTTTTGACTAAATTTTTGCTTTTAAGAAAAGCAGGTTTTCTGGGCTATCTTCAGCCAATTTTGATATTGTTTACCCTGATTATAAAATTTCTAAATCTAATACATAACATACAACCTATAATTCTCTATGTCCCTTTCTCATTTTTAAATAAAATGGCAAATCCTGTGCCTGACACCCCCTTGGAGATGTCTGCTAGACCACACCATGAATAGCCATGACTCTCAGACATCATCTTCCTGCTTCTCCCCAGTTTTTTCCCCTGCCTAAAATGAGCTTGTACCCCTCGAATACATGCTAGGAATTTCCTCTAAAAGTGAGCTCTTCTACCTGGTTTAAAAACTACATCTACCTAGCTTGAGAATACAAATGAGTTAAAAAACAATTTTCAAACTGAATTTGCCCTAAATCCATGGGTGCTGCCACTTCACTGACAGGAATGAAGAAGGTGACTTTATTCCACCTCAGTGTCCAGATTATAAAAGATCTGAAACTCTCTCCAGCTGTTTTTTTGTGGTATACTTCACTTGTACATTCTCCATGATGGCAGTTTGCATGCATACAGCCTCTAGCACCAGCAATTCTTCTTGGTTGTTTAATAAAAATCCTTTGAAAGATGATCTAATAAGAAATAAAGGGGGAAACAATTTTTCTGTATTCCCAAGGTGTGCTGTGATGGTGACAAATGTCCAGATAGTATGATCTTTTTAACTGATAGAAACAATTTTCTTTCCCCTAAGCTGATAGGGGATGATTTTATTATTTTCTCCTCTTTAGATTAATTTTGGTGAATTTTTTAGGATGATGAGGAATGAATTTAAGCATAAAGGGACAGAGCCAGGTTGTGTATCTCAGCCAGACTTATCAGCTTGGGAGTCCTAGAGCATCTAGCCAAAAAGCAAAAGTTGAAGCATCTGAAAACACAAATTTGAAGCTTTATGAACACTAACCATGGCTGACCATTAAAAAATATGGGAAAAATTCTCTTGCTAACCTGGACCACTACTTTGTATAGTTGTATCATGCAGAGGGTAAATTGTCTGTATTTCCATACTGATCCTGTATAGGATAAATCTAATATTTGTGTAATGAGTACCTCGACCATTTAGGCTAAATATTTGAGGTGGTGAGACCTCAGAAAGATGAGAGGAGAGGGAGCTGGAGACAGTAGACATGGTGCCTCCCATAGCTGAATTTCAAATCATAGACCTACTTTGTATGTAGGGCATTGAGGTTCCCCTTGAGCCAAAACACTTTCTCAGGATTTTTGTGCTAGCTTTAGCAGTTAGGATATAGAGAGAGGTGCAGCATGGAGTGGGGGAAATCTTTCTTAACAAGTGTTATATGACTGCATTCCCCATTTTCCTCTCTAGAGTACAGCCATTTGCCTTAATGCTTCTTTAACAGATGCTGTTAGAGAACAGCAATTGCAGTCTCTCTGAAGCCCTACTAATCTCTAATCCATCTGTTTGCACAGAGCAAACCCCCTGCCCTGACCAGCAGGGTGGAGAGAGCAGTACAGTCTGTCTGCAGAAGCATCACAAGTGTGAAGCACTAAGTGAGATCTCTAGCTCAGAGCTGACCTGCAGCAGAGAGAACTGGAAATGACAAGATGGATCAACAGATGGATAGTTAGCAACTTTACAATAATTTACATTTACTTTTTCCCCTTTCCTAGTTAATACTCCATTTCACAAGTGGTCTTAGTTCCTTTTTTGTTAGGGTGTGTGCCTGTGATTTACCCACTCCATATCCAAACTATTTGAACCAAAGGCACCTCCAGCTCAGTGTCCTGTTCCTGTCAGTGGTCAAAAGTGGAACCTGAAGGAAACTGTACTGTGCCTGACTTTAGTTGTTGTGACACAATGTTTTACTTTCATATTATCATCAGTTAATCAGCATCAAATAAAGATTTGCACTTATTATAGTATAGTTAAATACTTAAAAGTATAAGCAACCTTCAAGGAAGTACTGCCTTTTATAAGGCCCTAGGGGTATGTTAAGGTATCTGCAGGGAGCTGATGGATGGTAACTTGCTGTGGTGTCATAAAATGAACATCAGGGCTGCAGTTAGGTACCACTTTAAATACTGATGTTCAAGACTTAAACTGGAATACAATATTATGGAATAAAAATCTTCCCCCAATATATTCACTTTTTATTACAGAAGCTGCAATAGCACAGCTGGGACCAGAATAGTAGCCAGATGAAGATGAAAAATGTTTTACTGGAAGAGTCCTTTTACCTGCAGTGTCAGGAAATGGTGACTGCATTCATGGAACTTCTCCTACCACAGAAAGTTTTTCTTCACCTACCACCCTAAGGAGTGCTAAACTATCTGAAATAGTTCAGAACAGTTCAGATCCAACATTTTGCTTTGGTGCAAGGCAGAGGCACCTAATTCAGGAATAATTTTCATTTCAGGACGTGATCATCAGAAAGTATTGACATAACTAGACTGGCATTGTTTTCTCTCCTCAGTTTTATTTATATTGGTAGTTAATGCATTGGTAGGAAAAATTTTTGGTAGAATTTTTTATTCATTTCTGTGCACAATGAACTCCTCACAGGTGGATAGAAACCCCTTTGTTTATGCCAAATATTCTTCTGCATGGTTGACTTTGGACAGATTTCAGTCTGAATGAAAATTTACAGGGAGCTGATTGTAAATTTGTGCCCCAACAGATTTCCAAAGTGGGGAGTTGAACACACACCTCACCCTGCCTTTATTTCTGCCCAGTGCCTTTCAGAATATGCTGCAGTTTCTTTAAATATGTTTGCCAACACACAGTCCTCTAGAAGACTTGGCTCTCTGAAGCAACTTGTAACAATTCATAGCAGTTAAATGGCCACAGGCTGAGTAAAACAGATCAAGATGCTTTTAAACTATATTGATAGGGATGAGAAATAATACTACCAACCAAGGATGTCCTTTCTTGTTTTCAGGAATTTTCTACTCCAAGGTTTGTTGCTGCAGACCTCTCAGACCAGATTCTACTTTTTCTTTGAATGGAAAAGGAAAAAAGTGTGAGAGAGATCAGAAGCTGGTGATGTGGACTGTTTATTTGGAAGCATTTATTCCATTATTTTCCTCCATTATAGGCAGCAAGTTAATTTAGCCATCAAGTTTTCAATAGGCTTTAGGAAACTGGACACTGAAACCTAACTGAGCATCAGGGGAGCTGGTTTTCTAAATACCTTGCAGTTTGTCTGGGCCAGAGCCAGCAGAATGACTGTTTCGGATTAAGCAAGAGCAGCACATTAGCTGAGGCAAATGAGAGCTCTACATGGGCTGTTCAAATGTTGAAATGTGTAGTTCAAATATTCCCTCTGCTGAATAAGGGCCTGAAGTTAGATTCCTCTTAAAAATTTGTGTGTTTTAAAACCATAAAGGACTGCTATAACTGCTATATGTAAAACAGGCATTTTAATTTTATGTGGGAAATATTTTGCTGATTCTAGTTCTTATGATTGTATCATTTTCTCAACACTTAGTTTTGATTTAGAGACTCTCAGTACTGGAAAAGTTGCTCTATTTCCTCTGACAGCTGATCTAACTATTAACCAGCCTCACTGTAAAAATTAGTAATTTAATCCTAGTCTAGACTTCTGCAAGCTGGATCTACCAAATGGATCTCATTGTGTATTTTTGCAATAGATGGGTCTGTTCTAGGTTCTTTGGGTACTGGAACTTCTCATCCATGCACGTGTGAAAGACAATATCTCATGTCACAGTCGTGCTGCTCAGAAGGTTACAGGTGCCAGGAACAGGGACACTTTCATTGAAATGCTGCTGTATCAAGTTTCATAGGTGGAATTTTGCAAATTCCAGGTCCAGTAGATGAATAGGATTTTTTCCTTTGTTGCATACAGTCATAAATGCAATGGAGGTACTTGCTTTTACACCTAAGCTCTTTCTTGAATTACTTCTCTGATAAAAACAAAAAAAAAATACAAAAAAAACCCCAGAACACTGCCAAGAAAGCCATTGCTTTAATGTATTAAATGCACTTTTCTGAGTCAACTGAAGTTGCCGAGATTCCCATGTCTCTATTAGAAAAAGACAGAAAAATTTGGCTAATCAAAACACTGAGAGAGCTTACTTGTTTCAAGGAATCAAAGCTTCTGACAGATACATAATATGTAGAACTCAGTTGGGCCACTCTCCTCAATGTTTAATCTTGACTGACATATGAGCTATTCTGCTCTAACTTTACAAAAAAAAAAACCAAACCCAAAACTAAAAAGCCAGTACAGACTCTTCCCAAATTCTGAAATTATCTTTTATTTTAGAAAATGTTTTCCATGCTTGTTTCAAATATCTCTGAGCTTTCACAGCAGCTTCACAGCTCTGGCCAGGAGGCTCCTAAGCTGGTCTCTCCATGAATCTCCTGCCTTAGGCATGGAGATGTGAAAATGTTGCTTGAATTGCCAGACAAGTCTTCAGGCCTGAGAACTTCTGAGGAGCATTCTTAAAAACAAACTCAAGTTGCTTTTAGTAAAAATATCCAGTCTTATATGAATTACATTTGAACATGCAAAACTCTGGCAATGTGGTCAGTAAAGCAAATTTCAGAGTTGCTGCTGTTTTCATATATTAATATACCTAGCTTTATTCTGAGCTTGAAATAAAGCTGGTCCTCCTCTGACAGATGGATCCATACACCTACAGAGCCCTGTAAAAGTTCTGCTACTGACTTGAATTTCACAGCTTAACTCTACATTTAAAAGAAGATGCCAAAATTCAGATTCAGCCTTCAAGCCAAATTCCCGCCTGAGCTGGTGAACTGAATGTGTAGGTCTGTAGATCTGCAATTCATGACCTCACTGTCTAAATCTATTCCCTAATTTAAAACACGAACTTTACCATGTCACAATCTACATTGATAGAAAATGATGAGTGGTATTTTAGTTAATTATCTGTCAACTCTTTTAAAAGGGAAGCAGAGGATCCATGTTTTAAGTATATTAAATTATTTGGTCACCTCTGTTAATTGGGTCTCTCAGCTGGAAAATCTTTCATCCTATGGTGCAAACTCCCTTTTAAACAGAGCCATCTGCACCATTCATTTTGTTGACAAGAGGAAAGGGCTCATCTTTCTTGATGACTTGCTGATGTGATAGCCATTTTCAGCAGGACATTCACATTTTTCTTGAGACATTTCTCTTCTATCTTTAGCAGTGCAGCCAAGGCCCAGGACCATTTACCTTGCTGAGCTGCTTTCCTTTTGGTAGGAGGACATCAGGAACTGACCAGCCTCAGAATTTTTTATCTCCCACCTTGCTGAGTCCTCGGTTACTAAACAGAAAGTTATGAAAAATGTCTACCATGCAATTCACCACGCTCCTCATGCCAGGCCCTTTCCATGGGAGAACCTATGCAATCATAGAAGTGGAAACAGAATAAGTGGTTATGGGAACTGCTGTAGATACTCCTGTTAGAATACACTGCCTGCTGCAGAAGCCTATGTAGGCAATGAAACCGTGTCATTTTCCTATATCATGAAAATGGAGTATTATCAGGGGACTGAACTTGTGTCTTTAAGATAAGAGACACATGCTTAAGTGAGTTGAAGTAATGTACAAGTGTTCATAAACTGTTCCTGTTTATGGCTGTTCTTAGCTCATTTTTAAGTTACAAGAAGGAGGAGGAGAAGTTGAAGGGATCACACAGGAGTTTGCACCATCCTTCCTGCCTAGCCTTTCTTTTGACTCCCAATCTCCACCCTGTGACTGAATTCATCCTCCCTTTGCTTTTGGACTCTCTCTGTTATATTCTTTAAACCATTCCCTCGGATAACTCAGACCCTTTTCCTACCTGTAACCCAACCTCTGATGTATTTCTCTTGCTTTTCAATTCTGCAAGAGATTCAGGTAGAAATCTACTCAGGGTGGTCCTGACTTAGTGGTTGCAATTCCAGCTGTTCCCTTACCCCTTTCATGGTCCTAGAAGTGGAAGCACTTTTTAATGCACATCAAGATTAGGTTAGTCTTCCAGGACAAATTCAGAATACTCAAGTCAACCTGGTCTCTCCAAGAATCCATTAATATTGCTCTGACAAGGAGAGAATATTTAACTGTCAAAACAGATACTTAACTAGATGGATAAATAAAATATTGAGGGGATGTGCATTGAAAAATTAGTAGCCAAGACTTTTAGAAAGACAAATCTGATGGGGAGAAATTAAGAAAACAGGAGGTGACTGGTTTAAAGGGTCATGCAAAGGGAGAGGGAAAAGTGATAGGGGCCTAGCTTTTCTTCCAGCAGACCTTCTTACTGTTTCACTTCTTCCCTAAGCTTCTTCCATCACAGAATCAAATAGAATCATTAAGATTGGGAAAAAAAAGTATAAAATCATCAAGTCCAACCATTAAGGCAGCACCACCATGTTCACCACTAAACCATGTCCCCAAGTGCCATATCCAGATGCCTTTTGAACACTTCCAGAGGTGGTGATTCTACCCTGGGCAGCCTGCTCCAAAGCCTGACCACACTTTTAGTGAAAAATTTTCCCTAATATCATTTCTAAATGGCCCCTGGTGCAACTTGAGGATGTTTCATCTGGTTCTACCACTGGTTATCTGGAAAAAGAGACTGACCTCCACTTGGCTACATCTTCTTTTTAGGGAGCTGTAGAGGGTGATAAGGTCACTCTTGAGCCTCCTTTACTCCTGAAGAACTTCAGGCTAAACAACCTCACCTGTTGTGTACTCCTAAACAACACCCTCACCTGCTCCTCATCACTCTTGTGCTCCAGCCCCTTCACACACATGTTCAGTGCATGCAGGTACCTCTCTGACCTGGATAAGACAGCTCTGGAACCAGAAAAATGGCTCCAGTCCTGCCTTGCTTCTGCAGCTGAAGGCAATCAGCATTCAGGGGAGCCATGTCTGCATCTTCCAAACCTGACCTGTTTAATTTACACAGCTATGAAGATCTAATGAGACATTTCAGAAAGCCACTAATACCATGGGGTATTCCTGTTGTCACAAGGCATTTTGACTTGCTAACATGATATCGAAGTGCAGATTAGCTCCCTGTGCACCCCATTAACATCTGAATGGGATAAGAGAGACAAGTTCAGGTGGTCACAAGGGACTACTGTCCTGGCCCTGACTCTGTTGTCCAAGTTAATTGCTACAGACAGGCTGGAAAGTCAAAAGCATGTTTGCAGTTCTCTATTAAACTACTTTGAGTTTGAGAAAATGGTTAAAAAGAAATCCAAGTCTAAAAAAAAACAAAACAAAATCAGCAGTGACGCCGAATAAATGTTGAGTTTCAGTACTTAACTGTGGTGATTTCTCATCTTCATCGTGGACTGTCTATTTTTCTTCTGTTTTTTGCATTCACAGCTAATTTCCCATTTTGTCTCCCATTATGCCAGCTCCCACAGATAACAAAGCATCCCCACCTTTATTTTCTCTAGCATAACTCAGTTTTTTGTGCTCTTTTGAGCAAACAACCTTGAAAAATATTACAAAAGCTAAGAAAGGAGAGTGAGAAAATGCTTCTGTAACTCAGGCATGTGTTGGGGGACCAGAGGCAGTTCAAGATTAGATTCAGCCAAGAAGTTCAGTCTGATTCTAGTCTCTTTCCTCTACAAGCTGCTCTTTTGGAAGCAGTCTCATTTCATCAGATACCCAGAAATTTGGCACATGAAACTCAATTATTATGCCACATAATATATGTTATTTAGAAATAGTCAGGAAAATAAACGTAACAAATACCTTTAATGTGCAGTCATGGGGTGGCTGCTACACTATCGTGTGGAGGATGTCATGACAGCCAAGCCAAGCACCCAGCTGCCAAAGATCTCATGGCAGAGGGCTCCAGAGACAGCTGGGTTTGGGGAAGGTGCCCTCTAACAGTGTATTCAGCTTGCAACAACTAAATATCAAAGTCTTTTTCCAGGAACCTTCAAAAAGGGTTAGATATCTGGCAGCAGAAATCCTGGAAGAGAAATAGATCAGTGTCTCTGTGAAGGTGTGATCTGAGGGCCCATTTGAGGCTCTCAGGACAGGCCTGATGTGTGGAGGACGAGCTGGGTCTGAGCAGAGCAGAACTGTGCAAACGCCCCTCCTGCGGGTGCAAAGGGCTGCCTTGCAGGGAGCAACTCCTGGTGGCACTTTCTTCCCTTGGGGCTTGGTGGGAATAAGGCCACCTCCAAATCTCATGCCAGGACACTCAGGGATATGTTAGGACTGGTTCATTACAGCTGCTGAGCTCACACTCTCATCCTCCATGCAGGTGCCGTCATCACACAACACATTTTCCAGCTCATCTTATGTGTTTCAAACCCACATAAGTGTGCAGTGCGTGATATAAATGACAGAAAACTGTTGAGTTTTGGGTTGTTTTTTTTATCTTAGTATAGAGAAATATTAGGAAAGAGAGAGTGATACCCATAAAATGAGAATTCTGGATAGAATTTGATTTATTTCAGTTGGAACTCTTTGCCTTCCATCCCCACTCTTCACCAAATTTGAACAACCAAAGTAACACAGCATATAGGAGATCTGTTGTAGAGAGTAAATCTTTACATAAATATATTATTTAAGTTTTTTTAATAAAACAAAAATATGTTTCTCCTTTTGGAATGATCTTTTCAGTTTCAGAACATGCTCTGACATAGGACAGTCATTCTTGTGTCTGGTAGAAATCGACAAAATAATAAATAAAACATCATTATTTTGAAAAAAATCTTGGTTATTTTGTGTGAAAAAACAGGAGAAAAACCCAGGGAATTTTCCCATCTTGGATTTCTAACTTTCAGCTTTGTTCTGAAACAAAGATGCCACATATCTGTTTTTTGAAAATGGCTGTTACCTCTCTAAAGAGCATGACCTCTGCATTTCTCTGCGTATGGTAAGACTGATGGGGCACCTCAGAAGTCAGCTAAAGTCTGTTTTCCTACCACAGACACACATGGAGAATACTCATTGGTATTTCTTTTATCCTGGTGGGTGCTTCCTATGGTCTGCTATGCCAAGATATTTCCCTGACCAATATCTAATGAGATTATTTAAATGAGTTAGAAGTTATCATATCACCAAGCTTCTTGCCATCTTATTTATGCTACCCATCACACTGCTGGCTCATTCAAAGAGAGAGCAATATGGAAGCTGAGATTTGGGGAGATGTATTGCACAGTTTCTGGATTAATTAGGACATTAAGATTTTTTTTTTGACACAAGGAATTTGAATGCATAATTCAGCATGCACACTGGCTAGCCTTGCACTTCTCTTGTTCTAAGGTGAAACAGATTGGGAAGGGGAAGACAGCTGTGAGAACATCCTGTCGAGTCAAACAGAGCCAGTCCCTAATTTACATTGTGGTCTCAGAGATGAATTAATTAGACTTTTCTAGCTTGATATTGGCAATAACATCCTAGACCCATGCTGGGCATACATACTCTGTTTGGTGTGGAACTGGCAGAGGAGCAGGAAATAGTGATTTGATGGCTCAGGGAGATTATCTGTAGTCTTCTGAACGTGAAGGGAGATGGGGGAGTATTGGCCATTATGAACTGCTCTGTTGGGAAGTGCTGAAATGCCCTCTGTGCCTTTGGGACCGTCGTGCAGCAGCTGCTTTCAGAGCATTGGTAAAGCAAGAGATGAAGTTGTGGCTCTCTCCATCCTTTAAGTACAGGTCACAGTGGATCCTGTGAAACACTGGGGGAGAGGCAGAAACTATATCCCTTTATCTGACTGAGGGAAAAAACTGGAAAAATCTGTGTTCACAGGCGTGTGTGTGTGTGTGGAGGTAAGGAAAGAAAGTGATTTTTAAGTGGGTGTAAAAACCTACTATGTTTTCTTTTCTACCAAAATACAAAGGCACACAATTATACTTCTGGTATGAAAGTTTGTCATTTTCATGCTAATCAAAATTTCATTTCTGACAATGTGAAGGGGAGAAAAAAATGTAAAAGTTTAGCTTTCGTTCCACAGTCTTTGTGCATTTCTTAGAAGCAAGAGGGAGTTTTTCTTAATAGAACTTTTTTTTCTCCCATGAATTGCTTAATCTGGAAGGGTAACATAAAAGATATAGCAAAAAGCACTTACTCCACCAATAGTAAGGAATGCAAAAGTAATATCTTCTCTTTAGAAGTTAACACTTATTCCTTATGAATATTAAAAATTTCCCCCACTCTTTTTTTCTCCACGCTTTTCTGGGCAACTCCAAAAGCTAAAAGACATCTACTGAAATACTGTATAGCTTCTATGTTTAGTAGAATACAAGGAAACTGGATCTAATTTTATTATGAAGGAAGACTACGATTGATACATTGGTGACATCTTAAATCATGAATGACTTCCACTAAGAAGAGGCTTGTGATATCTTCTGATTTTATTTTTTTCTTTTTCCTCCCAATTTCCCACTGAAGTTCCAGCCAAATTAGAAAACCAATGTTTCTGGTTTGAACTTGGAAAAAAGTCCCCAACAATCAGCTAATGCCAGTATTTGTTTATTTTCAATTACTTTAGACTTCTGGGATTCAAATCAGCAGGAGCACTTAAGTTTTCAGCTCCCTTCCCATTACTAGAATCAGACAAGTTTGCAGTGAAAATGAAGACTGGGCAGCAATTGATTTCTGCTAATGGTCACTTTACTAATGACAATCTCTGATTTTATTCTACCTATTTATGTCAAGTTGAATCACCACTTCTCCTAATGCCCTTGAAAAAAGGTGTTTCTTCATCTTCCTCTTCTAAGAATTAATGCAGTTTTTGACAGAACTGCTGCTGTGGCACATGCATGATGTGCTCGTGTGCCCTCTCTGCAGTCTGGGGGTTTCTGTTACAAATGCATGGTTCTGTCCAAGTTTCTCCTTTTTTTTAAACACATGGCATAAAACTACTCATCTTTCCTCCTAATGTTTATTCCCTGGCAACTGCTGGGTTTTCATCAGCAGTTCTAATGCAGAAGATTAGCTAAAGCCAATGAGCTCAGTGATGGATAACAAAAGCAACTGGTTGTTCTGGCAAGTCCCCCCAAGTGTCTTTATTAGCAACTGTTGGGATTGCCAACTCCAATTTTTCTGCAGCAAAAGACCTTGTAAACAGAGTTGGGTGGGTGGGTGGTGTTGTGACAAGGAAGTGTTAAAGGGGAAGGGACTCTGGCATCAGGAGATAGCTGAGTGCTGGCTGATGGACTTCCAAGACCTTAATGAATGTCAGCTATCCCTGTGGGAGGATCCCATGGCCAATTTCAACTGGTTCATGGGATCACTTGGGTATTTGGGGGATCACTGAGCTTTCAAAGCATGATGTTATTGCTTGTCAGAGAGCAGACAACAAAGTGAAAAGAATATTTCCTCCTGATAGTCTTTTTCAGAAGTTGTGAATAGTTATGTAAATCAGTAGTCACAAGAGCGGACCTCTCAGAAAAATGTTTTGAGACATCTGAAACTTGGAAACAAGTAGATAGGTGATTCTTTTGGTTAAAATTCTTACTATTTGAGCTCTAAGCACAGTTCTGTGAAGCTTTTGTGTCTAAATTTGCATAGTATACAATTATTTACATCAATATACTGCACCTAGTATAATTGGGAAGAAAAGAGTGTTCTGCTGTCATAAGGCAAGATGAGCATTCAGTAGATTTGGCTTCAGTTGTGCATCTATTTCTTGCACCTCCAAAGTGCACCAAATATTTTTTCTTATCCTTTTTCCTGGTAATTCAGACAGTCAACTTTCTGGGAAAGAGACTGACTCTTTTCCAATATCTTTGTCAACAAAGCTTTTCTGAGTTTTAGTTTGGATTTACAGATGGTGCCATACTGCAAATGACTTTAAAATTTTTTCTGTATTTTATCTAATCCCATGCAGTTAAAAGACATTGTTCTCAGATGAAGACTTGGCCATCTGCATCACAAGATTAGGCTGCTGCTGAGCACCTACCTGAAAACATTAAAAGCTGCCCACTCAGAAACTTTTCTTTATGCAGCCCATGACAGCCTTTCTCAGACACCATGCAAGTAAATGTGCATTGCACTGATAGTGCCAAGATTTCCCTCCTGCTGCTCAGCCTACTAAGGTAGTTATGCATGGAAGCAGCAGTTATTTGTTAAGATAATATCTGTTTCCTTTAACAAGAAAATTATCCCATTGATGAAGCCTGAGTGTGAAATACCACCTGTTAAACAGAGGAGATTAGGCATGGAAGGCCATTCATTATCATCAAGGCTGCCAATGTTTGTTTATGCATAAAGAAATTCTAGCCTTTGTGGGTTTTATGTTTCTATACCCATTTTTTTTTTTTAAATAATCAAGTTACAGCTGTTCCTAACAGCTCTCCCTCCTGAGTATTCTGAGGTTATTTGTCTGTATTCCCACTTACTGTACAGAAATACTTGCTCTGAATGATCTGTCATGAAAATGTGATTCTTATTTTGAGCTGCATGAATTGATGGGCTCCCTTATATGCAAATGTGGCAGGTTAATGAGGCAGGGTTTTAAGGGACAGGAGTGTTAGAATCTTGGATAGGATAAAGTGGCCACCAGACTGATTAGATTACTGTGGTTAAGTCACAGTATTTGGAAAAAAAAAAAAAGCTTTTCTAAGGAAAGGCATACACTCTGTGATATTATACACTTGCTGTATTGTACTCTTGCTTGTGCAAGTGCAAGGAGATTGTTTTAATAAAAACAGACGAATATTAAAGACTAATAATAGAAGGTAATAAATGATGCAAAAGATGTTTTATTACTTTTGCTAATGTTGCAGTCATGTTGAAAAGGATCTTAGCCTCATTCTATAATTATGAATAATATCCAAATCTATTAGTGTAAATCTCAAAGCCATTATTTTTTGGTTGGTTTTCTTTTGGGTAAATCTCAGCATCTTTTTTTGAATATACTGTAACAAAATGTTTTATCAAAAGCCACATAATAGTGTTTAGATGTCCATTTGATTGACTAACTTTCCATTGTTTTGATAAACAGATTTTCCTCGAGAAAGAACCTGTTCCAGTAAGTTATCACAGACTCATCCTAACTGGTTTCCTGAAGCCATTTTGTTGCTACACTGTGCATTTATCCACCTTCAGTATTGTGCAGTGTCCAAAGAGAATTTTGGCACAAACTTGATCCAAAGACTGCAGGATGTGCTGCTGCTACAGCTAGGTCAATATTATGGATCATCCATCACCACCTGGATTCTAATTTTTAGCTACCCTGAATGTCTCTAAAGCCATTCAGATTTTGATTTTACTCTAGAAAGTGGATATTTTAAAATTATCAAGTTCATTTCCTGCCCAGATGTTCAACAAGGCTTCCAGAAGCATAAAGCTGACCAGCAGATTTCAGGCTGGGACTTAGGGTGAGGCACTAACTGAGCCAAGCTTAAGAGCATGTAGAAGCCTATAAAATTTTCAGTAAAGAAAATACAGCAAATACTCTTTTCTTTGACTTGGATAGGCTTCTGCAATACACTGAGGCCCATTTGCAATAATAGGAATGGACACAGCTTGCCAAAATCTTGTAGCATAATTAGGCTGAAATTCAAATGAGAGACATCCAGCTGCTAAAAGGAAAACTGTGAAGCTGAAGAGCTGGAAACAATCACAGGTAAGCTGGAGATCCCTGTACACATTGCTGAAAGCAAATCTGGCTGGCTGGCAAACCTGAAAGAGGATTGCTCAGTGACTGTTCATCCTGCTGAAAGATTTTATCCCAGGCTGTAGCACTTCCAAAATCTGCAGAAAGAGAAACAGAGGCCTGGGGAAAGTGTGTCTTATACTCTTGATGGGACAGAAAGTTTGAAGTTTACCCCAGACTTTTATTCTCTTTTGGTCAACTTCATTTCATTTTTTCATGTTTGCAAGTTTTCTTTCCACCCTCCAGTCTTCATTCTCACCCAGAAAATAGATTGGGTGTTTATGCTCTAACAAACTCCAACTGATTCAGAGCTACAGGGAAAAGTCTTCCCATCAGCCATGAAATTTGTGTGCTTATTGTCTGTCTAGTGTTTCATCCAACTTCTCCAAAGTTAATATGTTCCTGTGTACTTATTCATGTAAATAAATATGTATACAAACATATAAAGTGGACATAATAATTATCATCAACTACATTTTTTAATTTTTTTATGATTTAAAATTCACAATATTTTAATATACTTGAATATTTTTCACTTTCATATCCTGAGAAAGAAATATCAACATTACCTTGGATTAGGACATTAGTCACATTACATATCTCCACACTTTATTCTTATTCTTTTCCTAATTCTGGAATGCTCTCTTATGGAGATTATTTATAAAAACACTAACCTTTATCATCCACTTTTAGATGGGCTAATATTGTCAACATCATCTTTCAACAATCATGCTGTTGGTCCCTTAATTACAAATATCTCAAAAAAACATTAGATTTAGATAGGTTTTCTTTTTCCTCTTCATGTGAGTTTCACTGCTCTAAGGGTGTTGTAATAGGACAGAAATGATAGCAGAATATTATAGAGTTGCTGTTATGGCTAAGAAAAATTTTGTTATAGATTTTGATCAGACTCTTTGGTAAGTGATTCACAAGACACAAGTCAGAATTTAGAGTAACCTCTGTCAGGATCATAGAGGTAGAAAGCATTGAGCTTAGGAATACTGAGAGAAACTTTACTGAGAGCATAAAGCAAGTAAATCTTTGCCAAAGTCTTGCATGGGACCATTAATTTGGCAGTTTTATTAAATGGCTGATGGAAGCCTTTCACTCCATTAAATAGCAATAAATATTGGATGGATTATCTGATCTTTGGTGTGACATGAACAAATCTTGTAGCCAAGTCCTGCAGAGATGCAACACAGATTTACTGGGTTTTCATTGGGTTTTTTTTGTCCTGAAGTTACTCCTCAAAAATACCATTAAAATCTGGCAAGATGCTATGAATTCAGATTGATTAGCATCTTAGGAATTATGCATCCAGAGCCTATGTCATCGGGCCAAGTTGCCTCAGCTGATCCCTACCATTTTTACCCTACTCAATCAAAGAAACTCCTAGGTCAGTTCATTGAAAAAAAAAAAAAAAAAAAAAAAGCTATATAAAATACAAAAATGTAAAGAAAATGTGATCCAGTTTTATATCTGTGCACTGCAGCTGAAGAGAATTTATTGACAGCTGGTAGCAGAACCAACTTCCATGAACTGGTTCATGTTATTGCTAGAACTTGGTTATAACCAAGAGAGTTATCCCTTGGCTTTCTCTAAGGGCATCAGAAGCAATTTTTGGTTTTCCCATGGAACTACAGGCCCCCTGCCCAATTCCCATTATCACAGCTTAGCTTTGACTTCTCGGTTCTAGACACAGGTCAATAGCAGTCAGATTGGCTTTCAAAGAGCACCTTTGCATCCTTCCAGTGCATTGCTGGCCATCACCTTGCTTAAAACTCTTTTCTGCCTTGCATTTTTACTGGCTGTTACTGGCTTCCCTTTGTGGTGTCTGGTCATAAAACATTAACCATGAAGTTTGGTGTTTTTTCACTTTTAAAGATTCTTCAGCAACCATGTATATGTAACATTTGTTCCAGTGATGTGGCAGAGCATGGATTTTTGTAAAAGCTGATAGTGGTAAAGCAGGGAGGTGGGTCACCATCCTATCTCACTTTCTGGTGTGAAGCTGATTGTGAAGGTAGAAAATCAATATACAATAAAGGTGGTGCATGTTGAAACTAAATTGAAATGATTGATTTTTTTCTCCCAGGATCATTAGATTCTCCCCCAAAATCTTTGTTTCTGGTTGTGGAGAAATATTTACTCTTCACTATAAGTTCATGGTGTAGTTCATTTATTTTGTGGGGAGTAAGACATTACTTGTGCAGGAAACAAATGCTGGAAATCACTTTACTTCAGAAGCATTCCCAGAAGTCCCTGTAAACACAGAGCACTTAAAGGGATGGATATCTTCTTAATCCATGAACATCTTTAGGTGTTGTAAATCCCCATTCCACCCCTTGGAAAGTAAATTATGCAGTGCATTAGTGCAGTGTCATTTTCTATCAGAAGACTTTGGATATCCTTCTGACATGAGGCAGAGTTGGCCTGGGGCTTATTGTGAGCTTCATTGCAGCCTGAGAAAAGAATTGCTTTGATGTTATGACACCTTGCCTTGCTCAGGTGCTTCTCACACACTACATATGTGTATGCCAGGCAAAATATATGGAAAAATCATGTTCTGTATTCACACCCCAGGTGAGATTGCAATAAAGCCACAGACTATGCTATAGGGTAATTCAAAGAAGAGTCTTGCTGATCTTCAGGAGACCAATATCTGAAGCCTCCCCATGTTTCAGGAAACTTGTGACTGGCAATTGAAATCATGCCATGTGTGTTAAGTAGTCAAGTCCTTTCTGCTGTTTTGCATCTAGCCTATGTTTATGTATGGGCTGTGTGTGGCGTATAAATGATTTAAACTTCCTACACATTACTTAAAGAAAATGGGTCCTTCAGGGAACCTGATTAATGTTGGTAGAAATAGACTTGATATAAACTCTGTGAAGATTTTTCACTCCCCCAAAGCAAAAAGGGTTCTTCACGAGTAATAGAGTGAATCACAGCTGGCCATGAAAAGTCCCTCAGCAAATATCTGCCATGCTTGGTTCAGTCTTGTGTGCAGTGACCTTTGCTGTGAGACTCTTAGAAATTCCCCACGTTCATGCTTCGCTTTCTAATTAATTTCACCATCTGGAAGTGTTTCCTTCTATTTATTACATGTAGTCCTTTCTTAATGCTTTCCCATTGCTGATAATCACATTTCTGAGACTAACCAGCTGCAAACTCAATTTTTTGAGAACCTGCAGAATGTGGTCACCAAGAAAAGCAATGGCTGAACTCAGGAGCAGAAGTGCTGACATCCCTGCCTGTGCTTATAATCATTTCCCTCAGGTTTTTCCCACTGGATTCCATAAACTCTTTTTTCATTTATTTTTAATTTACTTAGCTTCTCATTCTGCTTCTTTTTATACAATTTCAGTCTGAAAAGATCTTTCTGTCCTATTGACCCCATAGTGATTGTTTTCTTAATTTGATATCCTCTGATCTGCCTTAACTCCGACCTCCACCTTCACTAAGCAAGTTATAACATTTTTACAGTTAAAAACTGATAATAAATCTCTGGGCATACTTTCCCATGTGTAGGTCACGGTACTATTAAAACCAAAAATTCAAATAATAACCATTTCAATAGTCTCTAATGCTTCTATTTAAACCTATATATGACCTTTTTCTCTTATTAATCTAAGATTTATGCTTGACAAAAACTTCCAATGCATTATCTATTGAATGTTTACCCTACAGCAATAGACATCAAAGTCTGAAATGTCAAATTGTGAAGTACTCACTTAACATTTTTAGAGCTTCTTGCTCCCCCAAAGTAGCCTCTCTCTCCAGACTGAAAACTTTCCAAAAAGTCTTCCTTTTCTTTTTCCTGGCTGTATTCTCTGCATATTGTCTACCCCTTTTCTTTTGCTTTCAATAGCAAGATGAAAGATGACAGAGAAAGTGGAAGAATTTGGGGAGAAAAATGCATACCATAACTCTCTTCCTTCTCCTTTCTACCATAAGAAAAGAAAAAATTATACTTTCACAAGGAAATAATCAAGAGAATATCTGAATGAATTCATGGCTAATATATTTCCCACTTTCCATACTGGAACATCATTCTAAATGACAAGAACTCTGTGTAAAAAAAAGTTACTGTTTTTCAATCTCTCCTATTAGGAATGCTTTGAAAAAGCATAAATGCTTATGGAAGAAGATATGGAGGCAACTAGAATTACAAAGTTGTAACTTATCACAATTTTCTGACCCCAGCAAACAGTAATATTTAAATTTTAAGGGGTTTTTTTTGTCTTTTTTTGTGTTTCTCTAAAAACAAACAAAGTGTCTTCATCTGTTTGATCAGAAAATGCAGGGAAATTAGATCAGAGGGAAATTATCACAACAACATTGCTGTATTTCAGGTCAGCTGTTGTTCAGCTCTAATGAATTTCAGTGTTTGCAGCAAAGGGCAGGTTCACCCCATGGTCTGCTACAGCCCTGAAAACCTCAGAGTTCAGGTACAGCTAACAAGACTGTCAGGACCAATGTGAGAGCAGGTGCTTTTAAATCAAAAAGTCAAATATTTTCCATTTGTGAACCAGGAAAATAATGTGTGTACAAAAATCTGTAAGATGAATTATCCTGTTACAAACACCTACAAGTGCCCTGAGACTCAACTGGAGACAAATCACTGTGAGGGAAATGGTGTTTGCTGTTACCTGTTTGACCTAATGACCACCTCAAACTGCAGAGTTCTTGCTGTAAATCCTTACTGTACTGTGTGCAAACAGCACATGGCTTTCCTTGGAGCACTGGGGTAGGAACAGCAGCTCCTGCTCTCAGCTGTGCTGCCTGCTGGCTGTGTCCCTGCAGGCAAATGTGGTGACTGTCCCCTTGCCCCCATGGCACAAAACCTCTTTCTTTGTGTTCAATACATATGTTTAGCTTCCTACAGCTTTTTGAACTATCAGATATTCAGTGGAGAATGTTGGTAGATGGAGAATCCTTTTTCTTCTTGCCCCAGATGGAAATGACAAGGTGCTACCTCCGGGACTTCAGAGAGGCGTGTGACACTCAGGCTGTGCTCCTCAGGCAGTGCAGCTGAGTCCCCATCTTCTGCAAAGAGGGGTCCATTCCTAACTCTTTCAGGGTGTGTGCATTTCACTTTGAGAACAGCAGACATCTTCAGAGCCACTAGTTTATAGTGACCAATCATCTTGCCAAGTTGGAGTATCCTGCCATGGGGCTGCTCTTTCCTCTGCCTTCTATAGGACCAATTTCAAGTTTGCAGAGGCACTTGGTTCCTCTTACTCAGAACAGGAGCTCAAAACAGGGATTTTAATATCTGACTGCTCCTAGGGATATTTTTGATCTGCATCTAATTATCATTTTTAAAGTGCTTTCCAGTCCTCAGAAGAAAAGGCCTTGATGCTCCCCAGCCGAGAGCTATTGGCCTGTGTTGGGATGCAGCTGGTGGGATACCCTGCCCCAATGAGATTTCCTCATGGTTGTTTTAAGATAATTAGCTGATCTAGTTACCTAGTGTGTTTCCTAATTCGTATCTAACATGACCAATTTGGAAGGGCACTTACTTGTGTGCATGCACTGCTCTAAAAGGAATGTGTCCGGCAGGCTGGAGCCACAGTGGATCTGTGGCCATGGCCAGAAAATGGTACCTGGGGAGTAGTAAAATCCTCCCAAAAATGTGTCACTGTTGTGTCTAGGGGTGGGAAAGGCATAACCATGAGCCAGGCAAGGGATGGGGAAGCTGTTACTCGGTATTTTTTCCTTTAATATGCTCTTGGATGTACAAATGTCTGTGAAGGCAGGAGATGAAGTGCCCAGCTGTGGCTGGAGAAGGCAGTCACTCCTTCACGCCTGGCCACGCAGCACTGGGGAGTGGGAGGCACAATTCAGCTGGAATTTAGAGGTGGCTGTTGCATCAGGGTTTGTTTAAAGCTGTTTTTCTCCAGGAAGTAATTATTTGAAATAAATCTTGCCCATTAAAGAGACACATTTGTGTAGTTACATAATGCAGCATTGGGTTTGTTAAACTATAAAAGCATACGATATTCAAGAGCCTAATCTGGATAGAGAAATAAATATATAATTTTAAATGGAACACTTATGTATCTTAAAAATCTTTTTTTTTTTTTTTTCTAATCCAAGCTTAAGTGCATTAGGAGTTTGTTTTTCACTATTGGGTACTTTAAAAAAAAAACAAACAAACTATACAAAACTCTTGCCTCAGACTGAGCTCCTCAAAATAGATACATCTCTGTTTAATTAGGATATGTTTTCTTTTAAAATATACAGACTTCTTTTTATATATTTATTAATTTGCATTTTCAGAATCAACTGCCCTGTGCATAAAGGCATGAATATGAAAGTCACTCTAAGATCAGAGATAATGAATGAAAGAAACACAGTCTGAAAATAGACCAGAAATCTGTGGAATTTGAGTAAAGAAGAAATATTTAAATATTAACACTACAGAGAAAAGAAACCTGAAACCCTCTAATTTGATGTGCCATTATATGTCCTCACTCAGAGAAAATCCTCAGCAGCAACAGGAGATTAAAACCAATTGTGGCTCATGTGTTTACCTTGGGGATTTGCTATAATCAGCCATATCCACCAAAAATTGATTCAAAGGCAAAAAAGCAAATGAAACTATAAAATTTTATTTATTAATATTGCTTTGTGTTTTAAGCTGTAATGGTTCACATGTTCTTGATACAAGGATTGAAATGCTTATTTTTAATTTAATGTAGAATCTCTGCACTTTCACAAACCCAGAATTTGTGATGCAAATGTTCAGAGTGGGTGGTGTTAGGTGCAGCCAGGTAACACAAATTTGGACCATAAAGGTTATTTCATGTCGCTTGCACTGAAGGTTGCCATGTATTCCTGTTACAGCAGGGTGAATCAGAGTGTCTCACACTCTTCTCCCCACACTATATTGTCAGGGCTGTATTTTTAGGGGGAACATGGCAAATTTAAGTAACACGCCTGAGATCAGAGCAGAAGTCTGTTGCAGTGGAGGAGTTCAGAGCAGAACTGCCAAACTTCCTTCTAAGTTTCTTCTTGGTTGCATTCCCCATCCCACTGGAACCACCTTCCATTAGTGGCACAGCATATCATGTCTCGAGCACTGCACTCACAGTTGTGTACTCCAGCAAAGTGTGAATATTATCTGGCAGATAGCTTAGGATCAGTGCACATAAGCAGAGCCCAGAAGGATTGCTCCTATTTTCAGCTGTGCTACCACTGCCTCTGATCCATGACAAGGTCGCCTGAGTCAATGAAATCCCTGGCTGCTTGTCTCCAATAATTAAGCAGTGAAACTTCTAAATGCACACCCCAAATTCGGAGGTCATTGTGTTGATAGTCTGTGTAAGTACTTTTGTGGGGAGAAGATACCAGCTCCTAAAGGGCCCTTTAATCCAGATAAAGGAGTCTAATCAGAACTGAGAGCTGGCAGTTTAAAGTTGGGCATGTCTAAATGAGAAGCAAGATAAAGATTTTGAACACTGAAACTGGGTAAAAATTTGTAGAAATTACATATAGAAGATGATAGATGCTGTAGATCTGGAAATACTCTGAAGACCTACCTTTCCAGGCAAAATTATCTTAACTGAGTGCTAATTAGTGGGTTCAGTATAGGAACAATTCCTATTAATTTTCATGTCTATGGCCATGGTGGTCTAATAGCCCTTTCTACTGTAGCCACTTGAACTTCCAGCTGAATTATCCAGAAAAGTACAAAAGATATAATTCAATAGGTTTGTGAAAACTACTGGGATAGAATAACATGTTCTAATAACAATCTAATTGGCTATTTAAAATAAAAAAAAAATGGTGACAGAGCACTGGAATAGACTGCCCAGAGAGGCTGTGAAGTCTCCTTCTCTGGAGAGATGCAGAAGCCATCTGGTCACAACCTGCTCTGGGGGCCTCTGCTTGAGCAGGGAGCCTGGACTAGTTATCTCCAGTGATCCCTGCCAACCATATTCTGTCATTATGGGATATCTTGAAAATCTTAAAAATATTTTTTATTATTTTAATATAATACACCTTTTGGCTTTAGAGTAAACACCAGCTTCTTCCAGAAGAAATGGAGAGAGATGGAAGTGGAGAAATGCTCAGATGAGATAAGACAGGAACTAGAGGACAGGCCTCAGAGAATTAAGAAATGTGACACCTTCTTGTAGAAAGGGTCAATGTGTCCTCATTGTGCAGTCACAACCATTACAGTAGTTTGCAAATTTTAGAAAACAGTATTTTACATGAAGAAAAAAATGATCTTTGCTTAGAAATGGTCTAATGGCTCTGTGAGACTTCTACTGTTTAGCAGCAAATAGGACTTTGGGGTGTCCTCTTTTGGGATATTAGCACCATTTTTAGTTTTGGTGTTGGCCAGCCACCATGTCTGAGGAATCTGTGCTTATAGACCAACACATCAGTGGGATGTTGTTACTATAGAGGAGTAAAAATTAGCAACTGGAGAAATTCCTTCCAAAGAAGATGACTACAGCTATCATTCACCTGTGGCTGAGAGCCAAAAAAGCAAAAATAGATTTTCTGAATGTGGTTTTGGTCCCCCCAGTACCTTTTCCCAATAAGAAATGAACACAATGATTTAATTCATTAACAGTGTTTTTGGAAGTCTAGTTTATATAGGTGATTTGGGTTGCTTTACCACCTCCTAAAAGAGACATGAACTGTGATGTAACAAAGACCTTTGAAATCATCTTTTTCACTGCTAATGAAAGCCAGGAGAGAGAGCTACCTACATATAGTCACATCATTAAAAAAATCTATCTGCCATTTGGCCATCAGTCAGCGGACTACAGCATAATCTATTTCAATATTTTTGGGAAAGGAATATTTCTGAGATTTCTAAACATGCCTCATGTCTATGTTCTGTCCTGTTAGTCTTTTTTCACTTTGTTTTTAGTTGTTTTTTTAAAGTTGGGATCTCTTGCAAATGACTGACATTTTTGCACCATGCTGACTTTGGCACAGGGTCTTACTTCTACTTGAGGTATTTTTCTGCTTAATGCATGGACTTCTGAAGAAAGAACATGACTGCCTTTGATGGATGGCTTCTTGGAATAGCACTTGTGACTGGTAGTGTATGAGTTGTTACTATTGATCCCAACAAGCTGTAATATTTCTCTGAAGTGCAAAATGAGTAAAATCAATGACTTCAGATTTCTTCTGAACTGTAAAGTGACAGTGTTTTTCTCTCATCACATCACCAATTGTCAGGCATTTATTTGTTTCCTGGTAGATGTTTGTTTTCTTGAATAATCCCTGCATAATATCTTTCTGAGACTCACTGATCTTACATCTTCCCAAATCATTTCATATAATGCTCTCTATGTGATTTTCACTCCTAGGCCTCCTCAAAGAAGAATTTGGAAGAATTTTAAATCAGGAAAGGCAATGATTTGTAAAGGTTTCGTTAGAGGTTTGCCTTTATTTTATAAAGCAGCAGTACAAAATGACTCAGAAGAAGAGGTCTTAATTTGTGAAGTGATGAACTGGGGAGAATCACTTAGAAGAAAAATGGAAATGGAGAAATAGTGTGTGCAAAAAGACAAATTGAATTAGGAAAAATAACACTCTGGTTCTGTTCTCTGGGAATTTTGGTAAACAATTATTTACTTGATCTTTTAATTTAATCATTTAAGGCCATCATCTTTCACTGTTAATGGTTTTTGTCATTCTCAGCTATTTGCCACTCAGCAATATGACAGTTTTATAAATGTTCCAACATCCCATGAAATATTAGCTAACAGGAAAAGACATGTTTTTTGAGGTTAATATGGGAATTCAACAGCACCCGGAGCAGAACTAACATAATTTATCACCTTTTAAGACAGCTGAAGATCTCAATCAGCCACCTGTTACTTTGAAAATGATCATTAGGCATAAACAGGGGAAATTTGCAGCTTTTAAAGTTCATTTTCAAGCTTTTACTCATGGTTAATATTAATTCACTGTCAGTAAGTTGTGAATATCATGAAAGTCTGAAAGAATCAGTTCTTCGTTCTCTCTGAGTTTCTTCTTCCCAATCTCAGAGGACAAGCCCCATGAGAACAGCTTAATTGAATTAAGGATGGGGAAAGTTGCCTTAACTGGGCTTTCATCCTGTCTGGAGAAATATTTGAGAAGTCTGACTTCAGCTTCATTTGGACTTTGCAGATGAACTCATTGCTTCAGGTAGACCAGGGGAAGTCATGTAGTTAAGGCCCAGAAAAGAGCAGACAGCATCTTCCCAGGACCCTTCAAAAATTGGACCTCAGTCAGGGATTGCTAACTTTTCATGAGACCTGAGAAAAGTTCAAGGGATTTTATTAACATATGGCAGAAGTGTATCAGGACTGTTCTGGTTCGAGTCTTCTCTCACTCAGGAGATCTTCCTGAGGTTGGCCAAGTTTAGAAAGATCAACAAAATTTCAGCCACTAAATTAATTTTAGGACTATAGGAAGAGAAAAGGAATCACTACAGGACACTAGAAAAGAGTCTGTCTTTGAGGGTGTTTGGTATAACTTACTATGCATGTTTTGGTTTTTTTAAGGATCAACATGGCTTTTTTTTTGTTGGAGAGAATGAGGAGGTGGGGCAGTCATGCAGAATTGAAATTACGTATAAAATTCAAACCATTTACAGAATCTGTTCTTATTACTAGTTTCTTTGTAGCTAGTCAGAGATGTAAATAACATTTTTGCCATAATTCCTTTATGATGGGTCTTTTGTGGGAAGCAAGTATAATAGGACCAAAAAAACCAGACACACACAAACACACACACATACTGAAAGAAAAAAGCCCCAGCGTCTTGTAAAGTAAAGGTCTGACAAAAAAATCTAGCTAAACATTAAATTTTATGTTCCAAATTATTTCTTTAAAAATCTATAACATACAATAAAATTAAAATCCATCAATTAAGTAATTTTAAAATCAAAATGTTCCAATCCAGAAATATCTGAATGGAATTGTGTGAAATTATCATGACTTTCTATTAGAGTTATAGAGATCAGATTTTGTTAGGATTGCCAAGTCTTTTTATGACCATTTTGCTGCTTAATAATAGCTTTTTTTAAAGGGCAATTAGGGAACTGAAAAATGGGGATTTTTAAAGGGTAATAGTCATTGCAGGAAATTCTTGGCCTGACATAAATAATAATCAGTCAGCACAGAAAACAAATGAGAGAACAGCACCAGTGGGGCAAAAAGTAATGTAATGTAAAGCAGATGGATTGAATAGATGTACTCTGTGATGAGTTATTCTACAGAAGTCAATAGTTACACAACTTAGCATTAAAGGCCTGGAGGAGTCAGGATTCATTTAAAGAAGCAGGATGCCATTAAAAAAAAAAAAACAAACCAAAAAAAAAAAAACAAAACCAAAACCAAAAAACTACAACCTAAAAAATATTTGACTCCAAGGAAGAAAAGTTTCTAAACTCAGGTTGGTTTTGAAATTTCCTGACATTTCTAAAAAAGGTTTTCTGAAATGACTACCTGACCTGACTTTCATTGCACATGTAAATAAAAGAATTTGATTTCTTTGCAAAGGAGGAGTTCCCAGGGGATGAGAAGAGGAGGGTCATACCATGTCATTTAGGAGGCATAATAGCCTTGTTAATATGCAAAGCCACAGGAACTGTGACATTCTGCTTTATTGGTATCACTGGAGGGGCTGCTCCAGAGACAGCTCCAGCCTCAAGCAAAGCAGGTAGTGGCCTGGTGTAGCAGAAAACTGAGATAAAAAAATGTCTGTTCCCCCTTCTGCATACATTAAAATCCTGCAGCCAAGGTTAGAGGTGCCAAGGGAAAAGCTGAGTTGTGCTGGTAGCCTGCCCTTCTGAGAAAGAAGCACAGGAAAAGACAGGCACTTCTCCTTCAAAATGTAAGTGGCCATTCTCATGGATGCAGTAACAGCAAGTGTCCTCAGTTCCTCACTCCTGTCTTGCGGCAGGAGCAGTCTAGCCCTGGCTTTCTCATTCCCACAAGTGAGGTTTTGGCTAAGTTTTTGAGAAACACTGAGACAGGATCTCCTGCATGTTTAATTTTAGCATCTGCTTCCCACACCATTTCTGCTTCCAGAGCTGGATGTAACATTCCTCTCTCAGAGCTTCTCCACCTGTCCTCAGCAAAGGGTGACAAAGAAGTCCCAAAGCTAAAGGAAGTGAGCTACTCCATCCCCGTGGAACAGCTGAGTACTCAGCCCCTGAACCTGCCCTGTCCCTGTTGTGAGGTAGTGGCTTATGCAGCAATGACAGTGCAGCCACGCAGCAGCTCAGCTGGAGATGGCTGGGACTCTGCTCCCTCTGCTGCTTTCACCAACTGCCCTTTCCAAAACCAGCAGGGGCAGGGGCAGCTTCATCCTGTACATCTCTGCACAGATATGACTGTGGATATGACACTGGGGAAGGATACAGTCTGAATAATGGCAGACTCGGAAAATCCATCACTGCGTTGACTGGTTCTCCATCCTCCACAAGCCTTTAAACTAGATTGAGTTAAACCCTGGTTTGGACGTGAAAATCACAACCAGTTGGTGCAAGTGCTTACAATTAAGTGCCATAACCCCATATCCCATTCCATATTATAGGTATTTTCCTCATGATACAGTACTGACAAAAAAGGAAGCCGGCAAAGGAAGTGCTGGTAATTGTAATGAAGTGTCACTGAGGATGAAAGTGGGGCCAGAGAACCATTTTGTTGCAATTTCAGTAGAGACTTCTGAAGTGACAGCAAAACCCATTTATATTAGGCAATATAACAGTTTACAGCAGATGGCAAATAGGCTTTATCACTGTCACAGGGAAAGCCCTGCTTTGGAGTTTGTTTGTTTGGGGTTATTTTTGGCACAGACTGCATTGGTTTCAGGTGGCCACATGCAATGGGAAAGCTGAAAACAGGACAATGAAGGAACCATGACCTGCGTTACACACTGGCCACTCTTCATACTATTGGAGATACAGTTTATTACCCACTATGCTTGACATTTATTGTTGCTGCCTGCTTCTAAGATTCAGTACCGTGTTCTTCTTTGTGCAGTATAAAAAGCTGAAGTTTTCCTTTCATTTCTCATCACTTGCTTCTCAGAACAAACCTCTCCTTCCTGACCTTTTTTGACAATAATTTTAGGGAGTCCTGTACTCAAAAGTTTTACTAGCCATATTGTTTTAATGATTTAGTGGGGAGGAGAGGAGGAAATGAAGAGGGGGAGCAAACTGCAGGTGAATTCTGTGGACAAGAATATAGCCATAAAATGTGGACATGCAGATTTTATCTTTCAGTATATTCTAGAAAATATTAAGTCAGGAATATTGCTTTTATGAAAGGGAAGTGTCAGTTTTCCCTTTATATTTATGTGGGCATATTACTATTTCCTTTTATATCACCTTTTATATTTGGAAGACTCATAAGGTGCTTTATGTACTCACTCAAAGGCAATATGAATAATATTTCACTCATTATGAGATGCAGCTCTGGTGTGAGTGATGTGGCTGGGGTTTCATTGTCCACCGTGATGATAAAGCTCAAGATAAGAGGTGAAAGGGAGCAGTCCCTTAGCCGTGCCAGTACCCATTAGTGGAGGGCTACTGATGGCTGTGTTGATTAATGCTTACCCTCTGGATCTGGTTGTTTCTACAGCAAGTAATGTAGGCATGTTGAAGTCAGGAGACAAAGCATTTGATATGTTGGTTAGGAGGAGGGAAATTGAACCAGGCAATTACACACTTGAGTATATTAGGAAAACATTAGTTTGGAATTTGCAATACTGATGCCCCGAAAAATCCAGTCTTCATTACAGCCCTGCACAGTCAAGAGGATGCCTGCTAACTTTTCATTCCAAAGAGGTGCAGCACCTGGAAAGTGTTGTTATGGGATTCAGTTGTAGCACTCAGGTGCACACTGTTGTTATTCCCAAGAAGCAGCAGCTCTGTCCCCCACACAATCTAACTCCATCCTGTAGCAAAATTTCAGACAACCACAGAGCTGGAGGGTTTTCCAAGGATCACCTTGTTGAAAGGAGGATCAGCACCTAAATCTGTCCTGGATGGCATCAAAATAATCTCCTCAAAATTCTGAACCACTGTGACTTTCTCCACTTTCTTTGGCATCCTGTTCATCTTCTGTGTGGTGCAGATATCTGCAAGCAAATGGAACTGTCAGAGTCAGCAAGCAAGAGGGTGTTTGGCACCAGACTCCTAGTACAGGAAAAAAATAACCTTGTAAACATCAAAGTTCATGCACCCAGCTTTCCTCTGCCTTAACCAATCCTGGCTTTCTCTGGCACTGACTTCCCTACGGCACTGCTTCACTAAATCCTCCCCATCAAAATTCCAGGCATTCTCAGGAGCGTGTGGTAACTTTATAATTCATAATGTGGATTTATCTCTACTCTCTTGCTTAATTCAACCTTTTGAAATAAACATAAAGGAAAACAATGATGTGCCAGGAAGAGGACATTATTAAGAGATACTGTGTGTAATTGACTCAGTGGGATCTTTCAGGTACTTTGGAAAGAATAAAAAAGGAAGCCACAGTGGGCACATAAAACTCTCAGGGTTACAATCTTCATGAGATAATAATCCAGCCAAACATCGAAGATAAGCACTGATAGGAGGCATTTTTAAAATATGTGTGTATATTTTGTATATATTAAATTACTTTGAAACTTGTAACTATTATGTGGGCACTCCCGATAGGAAGATGCAGGGATTTCACCTGTGCCAAGGTAAATCTGGAGTAATTCTGCTTGGAGGGGTGTAAATAGTGACAGAATAAGAGTCAAGTACTGGACATTTTCTTTTAACTCAAGGGTCAAATCCCTTGAGTTAAGAAGGGGCATAAAAAAGGGTATTTTCCTGTAATTTGAAGGTTGTGATGGAATCAAATATCAAAACCAGGTCAACTAAGGTTACTCCTGATTCACACAGATTCAGAAGAGCTCTCTAAATTTTATACCCTCTAAATGATAAAAAAAAAAACTTCTTATAATTTTTTCTCTTGTTTACATTGAGGAACTCCTGCAAATAAATGGTGCCCGTCAATGTAAATGAGTAATTATTTTGCTGAGGGGTTATAAGTTGCCCTTTGGTGTAAATTAGAGAAGGGCTTAACCCCTTTAGACAGCTTTAAAAATAAATGAACCAACCTTTCTAAAGCTGCACAGCAAATCCCTTCTTTCATTTTTCAGTCTCCTCTTACAAAGAGAAAAAGCAGAACCATTAATGAGCTAGTCAAATATTCAGACCTTGCCAAGGGAGAAAGGATCCTTCAGTCATCGTGAGCTCAATCTGATAAATCCTTTTTAATTAGTGTATATGCTAACATTGTATAAAACAGTCATGAGTCAGAAGACCCCACAAAGCAAAAGTAAAGAAGAAATACATCATGAGCAAGAGGAATTGGAGCCCAAAATATTTCCATTCTGGCTTTCAGAGAGCAGAGAAAGCATGCTTATTAATTGGTTAAGTCCATCATTAATAAGCTCTCAGCTATGCCCAGTCTGTTCTCCAGCACAATGTCTGTGCAGTAATATGCAGATAGAAAGGGCATTTTCTGGTAGCTGATAAAGGAGCAGCAATATGAGAAAGCTGAAAGAGAGGAGTATAATAAATGTACTTTCCTTCTTATTCTGGGTGGCAGTTCTCAGCTGCTCAGTTAAGGGATTGACTCTGTTGGGGGATTTCTCCATGTTCCTCCCCTCCAGGAATATGTTGGTGCCTTTGGGACTGTCACACTGAGGTAGTGGGCTACCACTGGAGTGTGCTGACACCCTTGAAACATTTTTGTCAATTGCTCTGTCTTTGACTCAGCTTCCCAGTCAGCCCAAGAGACCTCACTGGAAGTAGAAGTACAAAATGGTTACTAAAACTAAAAAGCATTCACAAAAAAGGCTTAAATTTGCTTTTTCTTTATCTTAAAAATTAAGAGCTGTATGCCTCTGGATGAATTTGACTGCTAATTTTGGGGCCTTTTGCAATCTAATTTTCCCTGCTGTTAGGATGAATCATGTGTTGAAAGAGTGATCTCATAAAATAAAGGAATTCAAACAATTAAATTCTATGCAGAAAACAATCATGAAAACAAGGGTCATAATAAAACTGTGAGCTGACAATGTTGAAAAGCCTGCTGTACATCATGGTGAGAGACAACCTGGCAAAAGGAGCAGATTTTGGGATGTTGTATATTGATGTAGCTCTTCTGCTTTTGCAGAAAATGCACAAGTTAAACCATGTCCTCAGCTGGCATGTGAAACTCTGTAAGGATCATAAGAAGTGATGAAGGCAGTCCAAGTGACTAGAAAGGTTGTTTCCTTTAAAATAAAATCCTCTCTCAAGCAGTAACATATCAGCTTAATTGATACAGCCTATATCTCACCAAAGTTTAAAGTCATCATTAAATTTTTTCCCTAATAATTAATGTGCTTGGCAACTCTTGCTTCTCTTTTAAGAAATAACAGGTGTAACATAAAGCTCTTATTATTTTACAGATAGGTGATAGCTTCTATCACAGGTGGGAAAAGAAGTTTCTAACATTTAATTTTTTTGAGCTTCACTAATGTTCTTGCTGAGCTGTTATTTTGCTGTTAGGCTTGGAAGAATATGTGAAATGAGATTTGGATATGTTTGCCATATTTTAAAATAGTTTCCTTAGGATATAATCAAATTCCTTTGGTGTCTTGCTCCCTGCCATCTGTTACATCATCACAATACTGTGACATGTTCAGCCACTCTGAGTTTTAGAAGCTTGACTGACAAGGTCTGTGATCTTAGAGGCTGAGACTGAGACTGAGAAAAGGGTTCTTCGTAATTCCTCAACACTGATGTGTTAGGAGAGGGAGATCAGACTTATTATGCTTCCATATCTTTCTCTCACTTTTTCATCACTCTTTCTCACCAGGGCTGTGATGAAGTCGGTGTTGACAGACGCTAAACACACTCAGATTTTTCTGTATAAGATGGGGCATTGTCTGATGAAAGCGGATGAAAACTGATAATTCCCAAACCTGAGAGGAAACCACACAGAAAATCAGTGATATGGATTCTTCTGGAGTTAAAACCACACATTTCCAGTGAATTTCCAATCACTCCAGAGAAAGCAAGGACCCAAACCTCTCCAGGCAGACAACTCACAAAGCACAGCTCTCAGCAAAGATGACAACCACCACAACCACCTTCTGCTTGTGAGGAATAGTTAAGCAGGTCATCCAAAACTGCACTCAAATCATAGTCTAAGTGGAAGTTTCTCCTTTGGAAGCAGAGGAGTTGTGCATAGGGTTTGCTTTACATGAGGCACAGATCTATGCTGACCATCAGAGCAAGCTGTGATGAGGAGCTTGTGAGTGCCAATGCCACACCAGGACAGTCATCCAGAGAAAGGCATGTGGGTGCATACCTGGGGTTCTGGTTTTTTCCATAGTAAGCTATGCACAGAGAGGAAGAAAGGAAGAAGCAGACTGAAGCTTGGAGACAGGCAAGAAAAGAAGACAGAAGTACATGAGTGGAGACAAGACATGAGCGTGATAGATAGACTTTAAAGGAAAATGACTCAAGGATTTGAGACATGGACAGGCCATTTTTGAAGTTCTAGAAAGGCTTTTCTGGTGCTGGGAAAGTGAGGAGCAAATGAGGGGTCCAGCTGAGTCATTTACAGCAATGCCATGGCAGCACACAAAGGGTTCTTTGGAGCAACCAGCACTGAGTCTGGGCACCAAGAGGAGAATCCAGAGAATGGGAGCTGTGGGTCTGAAGGAGTGGCTGGTAAGGGGGCCTCCTTGAGTGCAGAAATGGAATAAGAGGGAAATTAAAGTGTTTGATAGCAACAAAGTCTGAGAGAGTGGGGTATCTCAAACAGAGTACTAGGAAAAAGCACACATTATAGCTCACATTAACAATGATGCTTTTAATCCATCTCCATCCCATTCAACCCAAGTTTAAAAAAATAAAACAGAAGAGATGAAGAGTGCTTTTTTCTGGAATCTAAATTCTCTGGGATAACCTGTATTAACAGGGCATGGAATGGCTCATAAAAGGAAAGTATAACAGATATAGCTCACTTAGTGAATTATTTAGTGCTCCCTTGCAATATGGAAAATTCATAAAGAGGGTGATTAGGGGCACTGGACAGAAATCATAGGAGAAATTAGCTTTACAGCTCTTATGCTATAGAAACCTGACATACTGCTTCTCACAGATTGAAATGTTGTCCTTTATTTGGATACTCTGCTAAGCTTCAAACTCCATAAGAAAAAGTCACGTTCGTACATGTTTTGAAAACTGGGTAAGAAATGTGGTTCTACTCTTATTTATTCTAAAGCTTTTTCCATGATGGCACTAAAGTGGGCTATAAAGAAAACATAAATGCAATTTATGTCCATTACATGTAAAGAGGGATGAGTTCAAATGGTAATCCAGCCATGTATCATCACATTGCAGAACAGTAAATGGCATCCATTATGGGACCGTGACTCTGTCCAAGGCACTGAGACCTTACTGAGCCTGAGAAATCAATGAGAAAAGGTAATTTTTTTTTTTTTATCTTGTACCTTCCCATTGACTAAGAAATCATTTTTTTCCCCCTCACGGTTATGTTCTATTATATTCCTGTATTAGCACTTTAGATTAACAGCCCAAGTAATTAATATGGAATCCAAGTGAAAATGCTATAGAAGAACTTGTGACATTCACATTAATAATGGAGGGGTTCATAAAAATTAATGTTATTACAGTAAATACCAAGAAAATTAACTGTGATTGGCTCATTATTTTAAATCATGCTCCCATCTGCAACTGACTCTTCAAGATGGCTGTGTGGAATAGGTGTGGTGATGATTCAGGACTTGGAATCAGAATGCAAACAGAAAGCATGATGAGCTGTGATCAGCATCAGAAAAAGTCTTTCCTCATATCTCTGGTGCACTTTGCTGTAAGGCCTCTTTTCCTTTGGAAGCCCCCTTTCCTCACTTCCCTATCCAGTATATCTGGGATGTTTTGGAAGTACAATAACCAATATTTTGTTTTATCAGTAAATAGGAGAAGGCTCCAATATAGGAAAACTCTCTGTGTGTGTGCAGTGCTGTAGTTGCATCAGGAGGCAATCTCTACATCAACCAGCTTCGAGTCTAAATTCATATGGTGATGGTGTTTAAGAAAGAAAATTATGATAGAGAGTGATTGTCAAGCGGAGTGTCTTGACATAACCACTTGGAAAAACAGGTCTTATATTCAAGTCTTTTGGGTCATTATCCAGTGTTCCGTCAATCTGAAAATACAGTCCATCACTATCAAAAATATGTAGAGAATAACTTTCTGGATTGAAGTACTATTCTTTCTCATTCTTTTTGAGTGTCTAACATAGAAAGCTTGTGTCTGCTTGTTTTACAGAAACCTAAGCAAATAACCTCAGGTTTATCCACTAGTAAAAAAAAAAAAACCAAAAAACCCCCCAAAAAATAATTTTTGAGGCAAATAGGCAAAAATAAAGAGTTCATGTGCCCCAAAAGTGAGACACTTGAGAAAGTGAGAGAAAAAAGGAGTTTTAACTCAGAAAGCATAATAAAATATGAAAGATTGCAGAAAGAAATCCATGTTGCAGCAGCCACACAATTGTGTAGAATCAGGAATGCCCATATTTTCATCTAGCAAAATTGTTTGTTGTTTTCTATGTCTCATTTTCATGTTGAGTAGAAAAACATATTAGATAAACAGTCACCTGAAGTAAATATTTGTAACTATATTTAACTGTGAAACTTATTTTTGGTATGTTACAGAAATTAAAATGGCAGGAGGATTGGAACTAGATGATCTTCAAGGTGCTTTCCAACCCTAACCATTCTGTGTTTCTATGTAGGAAATTAAACATTTATTGTAGATAAGACTAATGGTAATTAAAAAAAAAACCCATGCAAATAATGGAGGAAATAACTACTTATGTGCTTATTGAAGACATTGCAGAAATGACAACTGCAGCGCTGTCTCATCAGGCTGGAGGCTTTACTGTTACAAGGAAAATGCCAAAGGTGCGCCCCAATTTATTGATACCATCATGAACTTCAGTGGAGCTGTTCTGATTTATGCCATTTTTGAGACCTCACTGAGAAGCTGGGGTGTTGAAAACAGACTTTGCATGAACTGAAAATCCACAGCAGTTTGGTTCAGTGATGTCTGTGTTCTTTCCCAGGTGCGAATTTTTTCCCTAATGCCCCTGAGATGTCATTAGTCCTCTCCCCATTGAACTTGCTGAAAAGTGCCTCCAATCTGCATACAAATGATGCAGGAAAAAAATGATAGAAAGAAATCATAGTTGGTCCTGAATTAACTTTGGGTTTCATTTTAACATTCTGATTTAACAAAATGCCTCTTTTTGTAAGGAAGTTTGCTCTTTTTCTTGTTTTAAATTACATTTTTTCAAAGAGAGAAATGAGTTTTCTGCTTCTGTTGAAGTCGAAGCAGAGATGACAAAATGAACTGCCTAGCCTTTTAGCAGGAAACCTTACATTTGAAAATACCATTCTGAATAGAACCCTGGAATTTGTACACACTCATTTATCATAGAGGCCATGAAAGCAGTACCCTCCACTCCTGTCTGGAGAGAAGGAATGAGCTATCCCAGCAGCAATAGTGCTGCAAACTGCAACTAAACACAGGAGATTTTGGAAGTTTATTACCATGGTTCATTTCAATGACAAATAAATATTTCTGCTCTAAAGCCTGCTCTGAAACAAGAGGGTTTGTGTCACTCAGGTGGCAGAAGGATCCTTCATTTTGTCTGCTGCCACTAACCTTGTTTTGCATCTTTAGTGGAACCAACAAAAAACGACCATGAAAACCATTAAAGCTAAATCTGATCTTCTGCAGTCACTGTTCTGCTAGAAAATATTAAGGGGTCAGAAGATGGAAAGTTGAAAGTATGGTAGATGGGGCTGTTAACTGATGCTGTGGGTAATACACAAATTGGATAAAATAGCATGTGGTGGGTGTTGCAGTCGTCTGGGTGAGAGAGCGACAACTCAGTTTGCCTGTGCCATAATTCATCCTGTGATAATGATTGTGTTTTTATCAGACACTGCTGAAGGGCTCTGGTTAGTTCACTATTGCACACAAAGAGTTTTCAACATCTCCTGAAATTATGACTGTCCTTTATAAGGCACACAGTTCTTGGTGTCAAATTAATCTGCAGCAATAAAGGACTGGTCTGCACACCTCTGACATACTATTGATGCCATGATGACTTTTGCCTTTTCTTTTATACCTTTTTACAGCTGTATTCTTAGTGTTTTTTGCCTACATTCTTGGACTAGTTTGTTAAGCTAAGAGACTAAACATTTTAGAAACTTCGTAGTTAGTAATCAGTGTGCCCCAGACCCCAAAGTCCTCTCCAGAACACATTCTGTAAACGAAAATAGAACCATCCAGGGGAAGGTTCCTCAGGGAGGGGGGCTCATTCCTCAAGGAGGGGGGCTCATTCAAGCTTCTCACTGGGGAATCTTTGATAGATATGCTAATTAGTAAGACCTATAATGATCTACCAGATCTTCTGGGGGAGTGTGCATTGCGGTGTGCATTGAGGTGCATTTAACCCGGACATAGTGCACCTAAGGGTCCTTAAAGTAAATAGCAAGGTAAAATCCCTTTTTTCCCTTCTAACCATGTTTGACTCTTGATTTTAAGACTAGGAAAATGCATCACTATATCTGTAAACCTAAGTGCAGACTGCACATGTTTTTTCAAAAGAAATCCAAACACTTCAAACCTTCTTTTATCTTCATTTATTGATTAGTTTATATTTTTTAAAGGATTCAGAAACCATGTAAGAGGGAAAGCAGGCATCTTCTAGTTCTTCATTCTGACTAAATGCTGTCTCTGCCTTTAATAGTCCAGGGGAGAAGGGGGACATAAAAGTGAGCTTCTGCACTATTATTTAGCATATAAAATGGATTTTTGAGGGGAAAAAAAAATTTATGAAACAACTCTTCAATAAACAATGACTATCTTCTACACCTGTGTATGCACATCTGTACTCACATTTGTAAAAGGGAAAAGGTTGAAAAGGAATCTGCAAAAGATGGCTCAGGTGGCCAGGAAGATTACTAACATCAGAAGTCTCTTTATATTTTCATATCATGCTAATGTTTGCAGCTTTGTAAATCATCTTGCTACATCAAGCCAAATGAAAGAATTACAAAGAAACAAAGACAGGTGAGATGGCACTTTTTCCTTAAAAAAATACTTTCAAAGAAGCATAAGGACAATGTGCTAAACCACTAAGATTATTTTGAATCAGATGAAACAGTCTAATTTCCAGCAGTTGTATTTAGTCCTTAAAATTAGGAAAGTGGGATTGAGACCGGCTTTTCCTTTTATGAAGTCCACTTTGTCAGTGAGTCTGAAGTTGGCTCCCGTGAGTCTGCCCTCAGCATCTTCAGTAGTGGGTTTAGGCTCTTGCTGGATTGAGTCCATAAACAGGAAGTCAGATTTGGCAGAGTTCCCTGCAAAGGCACCAGGATGATCCACTTGAAAAGATCAACAATTTCTGCTGCTGGCCATGGGCTTAAAATGCTTCTTTTGGGGAAGGAGTCAAAGCAGTCACCCCTGTGTGAGAAGGACGCCAGGCCCATGCAAGGAACATAATCCAGACACAGAGACACAATGGATAGCTGTGTCTCTAAAAACTGCCAGAGGAGGGGACAATGAGAACCTGTGTCCTTTTCCCCCGAACATACCACTCAGATTCATTTGAAGGGGAATTCACACATTCTGAGCTAAAGACCCTATCACCCTTGTGAGCCCAACCATCAGCAGCACAGCCATGTGTGGTTTGCCTTAACACAATCATATGTAGCAGAAGAAAATAATTACATGTACTTTCTCATTTTCAAAGCAAAATATTAGGATAAAATCTCATCTTTCTTTCTTCCATCCTCTTCGGGTCCAAAGATGATGGGGGTGAAGTATCAATTTATCAAAATCCCTCAACTACAGTGCAATTAACTTGAACTGAACAAGAGAGATTTTTCCTGTGATTTTGTATTACAGTCAACCCAAGTATGAAAGGAAACAGTGTAAGGAGAATATGTCATGTGAGGAAAGTTAATATTCTAGAAGATAATGAGATGTAAATTGCTGGTTGGAACAATACCTACAGGCTCAACTCTTCATACCTTTTTTTTTCAGTCAAAGATAGGGGTATTTTTATGTATTAATAATTTTCAGTTCTTGAGCTCTTTATAAAAGAGATCAGTAGCAAAATGCCTTTGCTTTTCAAAGGAAGAAACTGAACCCAAAAGAGATGTGATATGCACAACTCCTTAGCAGACCAGATACTCATCATAATACCACAGATTTGCTGAGTTTCCTTTTAAGTTCAGAAGTATAATGGTTTTCACACAATGGGGGTGTTCAGCCTGAAGAACAAAAGGCTCTGGGAGGACCCTGGAACCCCTTTCAGTACCTGAAGGAGATCCAGAAGAGCTGGAGAGGAACTTTGGACATGGGTCTGGAGTGATAGGCAAAGAAGAATGGCTTTACACAAGGGTTAGATGGGATTTTGGGAAGGAATTGTTCCCTGTGAGGGCGGTGACTGCCTGGCACAGGTTGCCCAGAGAACCCATTTCAAAAATCCATTTCAATCCTTTCAAAAAATGGATTCAGTATAAAAACCAAAAAAGGCTGTTTTGTTGTGGTTTTTTTTTTTTTTCAGAGGAAGCTGAGAGAAAACAAAAGTAATAAATTTAAGCATAACTTTTTACAGGTGCTGGAAGAGATCTGCACATTTACAATCCCTTCAGAATCCATATTTCAGGATGTTTTAGGCAAGAAAAACACCTTGAGGAAAACCAAGCAGTGTTTGGGAAGAACTGCTGTCGGTCCAATACTCAGATGCAAATAAAATGCAAGAAGAAGTCTCTCATGTTTGTAATTTACTGACTCCAAAGTCCAATCCTGATGGAATTTACTATGTCCATCGGTCCTTTACTCCTGTTTGTTCATTTCATATTTATCCTAAAACAACACATGAGACAATAAATGAAGCTAGTGTGGTGTAAAGTCATTGTAAACCCAGTGAAACCAGAATAATTCCATTTATGACATTCATCTGGATGATTTACCAGGCATCCCACCCCACACACACCCTTTACAGAGAAATAGGCAACCATTAGTTGAAGTGAGACACATTCTGCTAGTAAAAAAAAGTCAAACCAAACACCTCCTCTGATGAGAACATGCCCACAGATGGAGGTGGACCACATATTTTTCAGTCAGACTTCTCAGAATTATCAAAATTTCTTTGCTTGCAAAGGCCAATTTGGGTTACCATAGGAAGAAGCTGTTTTGAGGGTGGCTGATATATCAATTCCCTTAAAAAAATTAAAAGTCAAGGCATGATAATGCAAGAGGTAAGTTTTGATTTGAGAACATTATTTGTCCTCTCAGTCTGCACTACTCATCTTTCGTACTTCTGATTTTAGTCTTACCTGGTCATCTCTATCCTTGACCATCACATCAAATCTTGCTTAACACGACATCCTACTCTTTGAGCATGACAAACTTCCCTAAATTTAGCAGTGCTGCCATGAATCTCATCAGGATCAGCATCACTCAGTCATCCCAGTGATCCCATGTCAAACCCAAAATCAGTCAGAAAGCCAATAAACTATCCAAGTGTAAGCATGTTACCCTTTCATGTGCACACCCATCCTGTACACGTCATTTCCTCCAGTTTAAGCTCCCCAAAAAACCAGCTACAGGCTGTTTCCATAGCCTGTTGCTGTTTTCACCTCATCTTCTCTGTATTTTTCAGCTCCTTCTCATGACAAAATGCACTTGTGTTAGGGCTCAATCTTCTCCTCTCCACCTAGTCTTACTCAGCACTAAATATTTGGCTCATTTTTCTTCTATGATAACTGATTTTTGACATTACATCTTAAAAATATCAGTTTGTACTTTTCCTTCCAACATCCCTTGTGCTAGGGGACAATCACAGAACACCTGCAAAGACATCACCACATCTTCTTCCTTCAAATTATTATTTTAAAATCTGCACTTGAATTAAAAACCTAAATGATGGAATTATAGCTGGGAGTATAGCAGGGTATCAGAACAGGAATGTGAAAGTCATCTTAAATGAGCTGATTTGGAAAATAAATTGAGGGAGACGTGCACAGGAATAATGAACTGCAAAAGCTGCAAAATGAGGAGCACTTGCATCCTTCTTCAGAAAAGAAACTTGATTTATATAAACTATAAATATCAATATGCATGAAGCATGCTCAGCTCTGGGGATACAGGTATGTATCATTTCACTGTAGTTGTTAAAAATACAACTGGAATATATCTAATTTTGAACACCACTGTTTAAAAAATAGGGAAAATTGGAGAAACTCTACCAAAATAAAAGGGGACTCATCAGAGATCTAAAACACAGAAAAGGCTGGAATAACTGGGATCAGTAGGGAAGACTGAGAAATGCATTTCCTCCTTCAAATATGCCTAAGAGGCTGATGCAGCGAGGTAAGTTCACTAGGCACAAGGAAAAATTCCTGGCAGGAAGTTTTGTTAGGCACTGGGAGAGACTGAAGCTTTTAACTGGTTGGTTATTACCCAACAAACTGCCAGAACTGACACTGGTATATGTAAGGTGATGGGCAAAATGGGATCAGCCCTATTTACTGTAACACCATATTTCTGGAGAAACTCCAAATGGAGGGTGAAGAGTTCCTTTAACCAAGTCATTGAGATGTCTCTTGGTAATAAAAAGAGCATATTTGCTCAGGTGGCTACACAAGAGCCCTCCATTTCTGGGCCACAATAAGAGAGCTGCAGTGGGAGATTTCCAGGCATCTGGGAAGTGCCCATCACTCCTCATACCCTGGAACATGGTACTGCATGTGCAGAACTATTTCTGTGATCTGGCAACTAAAATCTCATCTGCCCTTCATGCCGGAGTGTTTAAGTCATAACCTGTTAACCTAAAGTTTGCAAGAGCTCCAAGCTCTCACACAACACTCCCACAGGAATTGGAATCAAATGCTCCCTTTCCCCCCTAAAATGGAGGAAATTCTCTTTATATTGAGCATGTGAGGGAACAGAAGGTCAGATTCAGTAATTAACTACTCACATCTGAAAATACTGCAGAGCACCAAGCTGTGTGTTTTCTTGTTTCTGCCCTCTCACATGATTATCTGTTCTGGCATGAATTCTCAGTCCAGCATTTCCATCTCCATGGTAGTACCCAGAGTTGAGCACTGACTGCTCTTCCTCCTCCTTCCCCAGCTTTCCCCATTTGTGCTGGGATCAACTCCCACCTCTTCTTCCCCATAGTAGCAGTTCCCTGCCTACTTCATCTATAGTCAAGCAGAAAACAGCAGTGGCTCCTTTACTTTCACCTTTTAAATGGTCCTGGGCTAATCCTGGCTCTTTTACCTTATCTTTGAGGTTCATGCAAGGAAGAACTTGGGCTGACAGATCAAACTGTGCTCTAAAATGTTCATGTGGTAACGGTGCCTTGTTGTCTGGAGAAATTAAAATACACAGTTATAGCAACAGCAGGTCCATTGCAGAGTTTAGGGTGTTCACCCACCTAAACCATCTTTTAGTGTCTGACACAGCTTTAGGTAACAGGACACACAAATAATTCTTGTCGCTAAAATGAAAAAGTTTGGTTATTTTCTTATCATTTCAAAACGTGGGGAAAAAAGAGGCAGTGTTTGCTGAAATAAGTACTTTTCTTATGAATTGTTAACTACATGAAGGAATACATGTTTATTTTCCTTACTGCTCCAGACTGTGCTGGTAGGAAAACTAACACAGATATGTGGAAAATAAAAAACCACAAAGTTTACTACGTCCTGAAGTCTGATTAAAAGAGAGAAAAACACCTGCACCCTGTTTCATCCATCACCCATTTCAGGTCAAAATTCTGGTGACTATTATGACTTTTTTTTTTAAATTACTTTAGAGTGGTCCTTAAAGGTTCAATTAGCTCTCTCTTCTTTAACTCTCTGCTAGCCTGGGTGAGTGGGTCAGTGCTAAGTTTGGACTCGATGAGCAGTGGCTTCTCTTCTCAGCTCTGCTGACAGCCCCCGTGTAATTTCCCTGACTTCTGGCCCGGAACAGGTTATGGTGATATTTACTCCTGTCTGTTTTGGCACAGTCAGCAGCAGAGCTGGTACAGGGATTTACAGTGAACGTAAGAGCATGAGGTCAAGCTGAGCTGTGGCCCTGAGATGGAGCTGATCCTTTCCCCCTCTCCCCTTCCCCTGTTCAGACAGGGGCCCAGAGAGGAGGGTCGGTCAGAAGCTGCAGGCCACCTCTAGGCAAGCTCCTTATCCTTCAGCTTTTTTTTTTCCAGTGTATCTTTTGGATGTGTCTTTTGGTAATCCTTGTTTTCCCATCCATGTGAGCAGCACTTTGACCTCAGCTGTAGCCTGCTGACATAAATCAGACACCAAGACAGAGCCCAGCCCCTTGCTTCACACAGTGCTCTGCTACTCCCACGGGGCCTCTCTGCCTGAATTGATTCATCATCTGCCCATCTTCAGTTCAGAACAGCCAGAGCTGCTGATATCCTCTGTTTCTGCCTGTGGCTGTATTTCTGCAGGCTGTGATCATCTCAGATCACACACACGCAGAGGTCAGGAGGCAGAGCAGCAAGCCCTCCCAAAGCCCAGGGGTGCTGCAGGTGTCAGCAGTGACAAGCCAGCAGGCTACAGGAAGGCCCCTATGCCACAGCAGGACACAGAGGAGAGCTGTACTGTCAATATGTCTCTGATGAGAGCAAAAAGCCATCCCTTGCTGCTACTAAATATTGCAAATCCCACATGCTTGCTTTCCAAAGAGGAGCTATGGAGATGGTGAAGGATTTGGAGCACAAGTCTGATGAGCAGTGGCTGAGAGAAATGTGGGTGCTTAGTCTGGAGAAAAGGAGGTTCAGGTGTGACCTTATCACACTGTACAACTCCCTGAAAGAAGGTTGCAGACAGATGGGGTTCGGTTTCTTCTCCCAGGTAACAAGTGATAGGTCAATGCAAAATGGCTTCAGTTCTTTCAGGGGAGTTTAAGATTGGATATTAGGAAACGTCATCATAAAGGGCTGTCAAGCACTGAAACAGGCTGCTCAAAGAAGTGGTTGTATCACCATTTAAAAGTTGTGCAAGTGTGGCACTTTGGGAGATGGTTTAGTGTTTGGACTCAATGACCTTAGAGGTCTGTTCTTACCTAAGTGATTCTATGAGTCTATATGTTCCACCCACATTCACCACCTTGCATTTACTCAGATGAGTTTATGAAGGAGGAAAGACCTTATGTGATGTGACTGGTTCAGAGAGGGAGGCTGGAGCCCTCTGCTCTACCTCATGTCTCAGCTCAGGCAACAAATCACACTTTCCTGAAGAATTACCACATATAAACCCAGATTTTTCCTGACTGGTTCCAAAGTTACAAATCCAAACATCTGAATCTAAATGTTTAGGCAGCTGATTCAGAGACTGAAAAGAGCAGTTACTGGAAAGTTTTCTGATGATGGAAAAGGAGCAGGGATGATAGCCCCCAGCTGTGAGCTGGGACGTTAAATAGTCTTTGGAGGGAGCTGGTTTTTGCACTGCACCACAGTTCTGCAGAGGCAGCAACTCAATAATACAAAATGTTCAGACGTTCAATCTAGATGGAGTTTTTTATTTAGCAATGGGTAAAGCACCTCCTGAGCAATTTCTGCCACCATGGGAATGGGATAGCTTAGGGCCTGCTCCCCATTTCAGGGAACAGAGTAGAAGCACCAACTAAACAAATGCATTGCCCATAAAAATGTGAAATAAGGTTGCTTCTACTTACACAGAGTTGGCTTTTGTTCTCTACAGTATTTCAGAACCATAGAAGGCTCAAACTACAAACAGACACTGCAGCCTGGCTTCCCTACTTTACCATAGCAGCTAAAAGCTCCCACGTCTTGTTTTTCATTAACCTGTCATCCTGCCTCAGTATATCTATCTATTGCACAAGAAGCAGGAGGGGTTTCCTAATAAATTCCCATTTCTTGTCACATGTATACCTCTGGAAAGGGAAATCCACAGTCTGAATGCCAGCAGCTCCATCCTGAATCCCATCAAATGCCTTCTGTGCCTCTGTTACCCTGAGTGCTATCACAGGGACAAAGCATCCCCGAGAGGGGAGACTGGATTTACATAACCAGAGAGAAACTTAAAATTTTGGCTCACAACCCTCAAAAATGTCAAATCATTGATTTTCCTAGACTGTTAACTGTTAACAACACTCAGAGATCAGCCTGTGCTGTTCAACTGAGCCTCTTCTCACCTGAAGTTTGCCAAGGTAGATAATGCACTTAAAGGTAGGTATCTCAGGGACAAATACAGTTGAGGTCATTCTGAATATCTTGGGCCAAAGAGCATTAATTTACCTCAGAACAGCAGCGCTGGAACTCAGCTCGGTCTGCACACATACACAGAGGTGTCTTTTAAAGATATTGTCTCATAATTTTCTAAAATGATTTTCCAAAGGATTCGCTTTGCTAGTGATATGCAGTATAAGGCAAGGACCCATGAAGACTTATCATTGTCCTTCCTATCAGATCTGAGGAAGTGTGAAGTGGGAGCTAAGAAACAAAACTTGCCAAAATTTGAGACCAGACATGCAAACATCATTCTGCCATTGTATTTGAGTGGTTTAATTCACCACAGAAACAAAATGCTATGAATGGGGAGATATCAGAAATGTCAGAAGCTGAGCCTGTTGGAAGTTAATGTAGAAGAGAACAAGGTACACATACATCTAATATATATATCTGTGTGTGCATTTTTACACATAGATATACGTGACAAGGTTACTTGGGAAGTTGTCCTCCTCTTTCAGTCCCTGCTCTTCCTGTACTGTTGCTTTTTGCATCAATATGAAATGGGGCAGAGCACACAGAGTTGTTCCAGCTTGGGATTCATTTAGGTAGTCACATTTCTGGGGGAGTAGCAAGCATTGCATTTCAAACTGCCCTCTGTGGCAAACCCCTGCATTAAAGTAATCACACAGGACTTGAGGTAAACAAAGAAAATTAAGAGGAAAAGCAGTAAATCTTCTTTATATGAAGGGTTTTCACAATGCTCAAACAATATTGTACACAAGATTTTAATGAGAAAAATCATGTTCCTGTTGTAAATCAGCGACACAAGTATTCAAGCAAGAAAATTACTTTCCCACCTCTAGGAGTAGTTTCTGATAAAAAAAGATCCCCAAAAATATTGAAGTCTCCTTTTCTGCCTGTGGAACTCAGGCAAAGGGTCTCAGGGCCAGACAACTCACAGCTATCAGGACAGCTCTGCTGACTCTGAGAGAGAGTTTGATTTTCACCAACTGAAATTGGTATAGGAAAAAAATACTTTATACAGTGAATGCCAACTGGCAGCAGATAACTGGGTGTGCACATGTGAGAGGGTGGAGGATCAAGACTGAATGATTTTGCTGTTCATCTACTGTAGTCCTCTGTTCTGGCAGGGGATTCCAAATGGGAGGTTCCCAAAAAGAAGTGGTTTCCAAAGGAGGAAGTGGGACCAGAAAGAAGGTGAAGAACCTGCTCGGGAAATGATGTGAGATGTGAGATGTGAGGAACATCATGAAGATCAGGAAGATAAATGCTGAGGTCCGGGAGCTCAGGACCCTTGAACAACGAATCAATATGATTTTGCAAAAGCCCTTTATTGTTTACATTACATTTTGCACCTGTTCTTCATGCAATCACACATTCCTTGATTGGCCCCCCTATCTTGTCCATGTGCTCTGCTTGCACCTTTCAGAAAACACCATTGGTTCAGTCATTGGATGGTACAGTCCTTCTCTGTTTTCTTGCTGTCTTGTTATTCCATTTCCCAATGTCTTCTCTCCCAATTTAGCACTGCTTACATTCTTGTAGCCTTGATGAATTCCTGAGGGCTCTGATGGGGTTACTGAAGATAACTTGGCTGGGGCACATTGTCAGGGTTTGAATGCATTACAACACTGCGGGACAATCAGTGGCCTGGGCTGCTAACACCTCCCAGTGGGGAGGGAAGTTGAGACCAGGTGAATGCAGTGCTGGGGGACAGTGAGTGTGATGTTGGCATTTTTGGCAACAAACGGGACAGGGAGCCCAGGCAGGTGTTCCAGGAGCCTTTTTATTATTTTATTCTGTCATCAGTCTCACATGCAGAGTTGAGACAGAGATGGTGCAAAGCTCAAGCCAACACAGGCATCCAAAAATTCCTGGTTACAGAGCATTCTTAAACACTTTTCAGCCAATAGTGTGCTCCTAAAAGTTACAGACAATTGTTTTAACCAATCCACAATAGTGCACCTACATATGAGGTACATAATGCTTGCTTGGTATGCCTTATCTAATAATACACAACATTCTATTATTAAGCTTAAACTTATCTGTCTTGCTAAGCATATTTTTTTGCAGCTTCAAAACCTAACTCAGACAAACCTAAAAACTCTAACCATTGTTTTAATGCCCTTACTTGCTATATAATTGTATCTTCTTCAAGTTTTTGCGGCCAAAGCTGATCCCTAAACTCTTCTGCTTTATTTCTGAAACTTGCTTTTTTCTCACACCTAAAAGCTTTTCCACCTTTTGTGTTTCCCCACATGTGAAATAATCAAGTAAGCTCTAATAAAAAAGCTCTGATATGACTTGTTCTTAAGTAAATGCCAGTAGCTAGACTTACTGTGGGTGGTGGTTTACTCTGTCTCATCCATGTCAAAGACCCTATTCCAGTCAGTCTTCACAATTTTATTGTCCTTTATATAACTTAAATAACTTGCTTTCCCTCCAGAGCACCCCACTCCCTGTGAAAAGGATGAGCTTAACTGATAATGCAGCTCACAGCACAATATTGAACTACACAGTCAATCAGAAACACACCAGTTAAGTCTTTTTCTTTCCTTGTGTGTCCTCTTTGGGTGGTTTCACACTGATGCAATTCATTGAAAATCAAAATAAGTACAACTCTACACAGGGAAAATTGCATTTGAAGGTTTCCCAGAGACTCAGTGGTGACCAGCACTGATAGATTACTTTATCAGCCTTGAAAGAAATATTCAGCACTGTTTTGGCAGCTTTGTCATTCAAGTGGCAGCAAGATTTCAGTTTTCCATTCAGCAGGTGCTAATGCAGTTATGTCAAATCCCAAGCATGGGAGAACATGATCCACACACACAGATACATGCACATTACTCCCAACCTTCCCCCCTGCCCTTCAAAGCTCAGCAGCATCAGGGATCTGACCTGAAATGTCACAGCCAAGTTGTTATTTCATGCCCCATAAACATGTGCCAGATGATTGCATCTTTCCCTCAGGCAGAAGGATGGATGGAAAATATCGTCTCCTTGCTTGCTAACAAACCTTGGGACTCAATGAGTTTCTCTCTTCAAGCACCAAATCTGCTGCTTTGTAGCTTTTGTGAGGCTTTTGACAGCTTTCCTTCAGCCCTGCTGAAGATGTGTCTTTAGGCTCACAACTGGGAAGTGCTCAAATTTCTTTCGAAAGGACAAGAACCAAACCAAGCAAGGCTTACCAGAGAAAATGTCACTTAAATGAGGAACATCTGTTCTTTTCAGGCCTAGCCCTTTATTTAAGAAAATGGGAACTTGTTGGAGAATAAAAAGATTTTCTTGCAGACAAAGAGATGTCTTTTTTGAATGAGATAGCAGCACACCCTTATTATATGAGCCCCAACCACTTGGGAGTTTGGATCATGAGTGGTGAAATGTATAAACACTTTTGAAGGCCCCTTTGAAATTCCCTTACCTTGGCTACAGTACTGAGTGAACATTGCTGTTTATGAATGATTATTTTAGAGTGAACTAAGAGAGGTTTTGGCTTTCTTCACTCTGTAGGTTTGCAGCTGAACCATCCAAGCAGTGAGAAGCAGAGGATCCATCAGAGTGGATGAGATGACCCAATGGGAACAGGAAAAATTAGAGCCTTCCCAAGAGAAGCCATTACTTGCTGTGAAGCAGGGAAAAAAGTCTTTTAGTTGCAGAGGAGGAAAAAAAAGAAGGACATTTTTAACAAAATGAAAAGAAATTACTTGAAAAAGCCTGATTTCTTACAGCAAACAAATAATCTCTGCTTAACTATAGCAGCTGTGGGGCTGGGTCCTGGAATCAGGGTTATCTGACAGCCTCAAAGTTTCTGATACTAATTCAGTATTGATCACAGAAAAAAACAGAGGACAAAGGAACCCTCCAGCTGAGAGATACAAAGCAGTGCTCAAGTTGAAATGTTTCTATTTCTCATGGAGTTTTGATAGTTTGTACAAAACTCCCTCATTATCTTTTCTTGTTGTTGGCTTATTTCTGAAGGCCCCACTCCACACTCCGTGTATTCATGCTGCTTCTCCTGTTGAAGGTACCGACCTGTGGGAAATTGAGTCCATGAAACTTTGAAAGACCCTTCTCTCTTGGGTGACAGAGGCTCGAGCAAGGCCACAAATTAATCTAATAGAGTTGAAGAAATGAAAGTTTGAGATTCAGATACCTGATATTATGATTTTTCTACTCAAGTGTATCTCTTCTACAGATGACCCCAATCCACTTACCTTCATACCTGCTTGAAAATGCTACTCAAATGAAGGACAAGAAGGAGGTCAGTTTTCCTACTCCCTTTATATTGTACACATAATTGATATTTTTGTCATTTGTGCTGGCTTCTAAAATTGTCCATGAATGTATTTTGAAATGCTTGACTTTGTTTCATCCAAAATTGAACTGCAAATCTCTTTAATTAAAAATACCTGTGCTAGAACAAACTGCTTGTGCATGTGACTAAAATATTCCAAACTTTCATTGACCTGGTCAGCTATGACAATCAATTATTATCATTATTATTGTTGTTGTACATATTCAAAACATAGAAATCTAAACTTCAGGTTAAGGTATAAATCTGAAAATACTCACACTTTCTATATTAGGGAAATTTTACTACTACTCTTATTTATTAAGCGTTCTTAACAATTTTTTTAAATAATTTTCCCATTAAAATGCTGAGGGAAAAGGAAATAAATCAAGAAAAAGTAATTTATATCTGAAATATACAAAGGTGTATCACTCATTTTAAAATCAAATTCCAGCAAAAAAAATGCATTTTAGGAAAGATGACATCTTCTAAATATATTAGTATGTTTCTGATCTTCTGTATTGCTCTTTCTCCTTCCTGAAAAAGAGATGATATCTGCAGTTCTGATTGTATTTTACCACAATAGTCAGGAATATTAAGATCTTGCAAGTTATTCCTGGGCTGACTTCCATACAGAGTAAATGATGATTGCAGCAGAGGATATTCAAGAACAGAGATAACCTTAGCACAATGAGGAGATATGGCCAGATTCTCCAAAAATATAAATCAGTACACCTCCACTGAATAAAATAGAGCCCTGTCATTTTATATCAGCAAAGAAGCTGATACAGAGCCAAGCTGGTAAAATAACTATTTTCCTGAATTATTTGCTGTAGCTTAAGAAAATGAATAAATTAATTCCTTATGAATTCTTTTTCAGTATGATTGTGTGCCTTAAATAAAATATTTATGAAAGGTCTAAGAGAGCCTTGTCATGTTTTGCTGGATAGAGCAGAGAAGGATCTGGCCCTGTGAGCCAGGCAGTAACACTCCCAACACAATCTGGGTTTGCCTCCCAAGGTGACAAACATCACTAGCAGAGCTTAAGTGTAGTGATGGGAGAAGCTTTTGTTTTAGCAGCCAAACTGTGACAGAGGGCAGCAGGCACAAACTTAATTCTGTCACATCTTCTACTTGCTATTTAGAGGGGCTTAGCAGAGTACACAGGGTGTGATGTGCTAAAGATTTTCACTGAAATTCATCGATGACTTAGTCGTGTTTCTTTTCTAGAGTTTTACCCTCTGAAGCAAAAATGATGCAGCAGAAAAGCAATGTTTGTTTCATATGCATGTGATAAATTGCAGGTAGCAAGGAGCAGCTTGCAGTCAGTGTTACAAACATCCACAGAGTTAAATACTGGGGGCAGTGGCTAGCAAAATACCCTTGTGGAACAACAAGATGCAGCCTACTTGATTCATTTATATCCAGTTAAACAGTGTGTTACTTACAGTCTGTGGAGGTCTGGAGAGTCCTGCCACAATGTCAGGGGCTCTTGCTTAGACAAATGGCCTCGTTATATGTCATTGGCTTTCAAAAGGTTAAAAAACGCACCTGCTGCACAAGACAGACAAATGTTCAACCCTTCTGATCATCAAGTAGACTCAGTTTCCTTTTCATTTCATACAGATCCAAAAAAGATCCATCAAGAGCTGACTGAACTCACAGGACACGCAGGTTATTATGGTATCTATACCCAAAATTGCATCAGAAAATGCTCTAAGCACCATCATGTTACTGATGTCCTTAGTGAAAAAAGGGCAAATTCTGAGAAAAATCTGAGGTGCAACTTGGCATTAAACCCATGATGGAGAAAGTCAGCTGCTGTAGCTCTGCATTACAGTTCTTTTCTTCTTTAACCACTTTTGATTTCAGCCATGATTCCCAGCCTAACTCTGCAGCTACCATAAGACTCTGAAATATGAGGCTTAGACAAAAATGTCTTTTTTTAACAAAAAAAAGAATAATTTTTAAAATCCCATCTATCTGATAAAAGCAAGTGCTATACATGAAAATCAGTCTTCTTTAACAGAGAAAAGGAAGAATATTCAAAAAAAAAAGATTTCTATCTGATAAAAGTAAACGTTATAAAACTTAAAGGCAGAATCTAAGCTCTGGGCAGATGAATGTTCAGACAGATAAGAAGACTGTGAAAAAACAAGTTCAACCAGGGAATTCCCTTTAACTTGATATTGATAGTATTATTGTCAGGAAAACAAGAAATAATGAAAAGTCAAAAGCATAGAGCTAAGAAGCACATTCCCCTAAGCTAGAAGTCTGCTTCTTTTTAAAGTTCTCTAAATAGTCTCTGAGATCCAAATACGATATTAATTCTAAAAAAACTACTAGCTAAACAGAGAAACTCAAACCACCTCTTGCAGCAAATGAACAGGATGCAGTTAGATATGGAACCCTCACCAGGGTCAGAAGGAAGTTTGAAAAAAACATTAGGTTTAACCCACAGAAGTCAAATCTCATGGTCAGTTAAGTCCCCTGGCTCTGCCTCTACAAAGCATTTTCAACTGGTGAGATCAGGATCAGGCCAAGAAATTCCTTTCAGTATGATCTTTGTCTTCAAGTTACAGAAATGTTGAGAGTAAAAGGATGAAATTATAACTCTGCTTACTGAAATGGTAAATGTGAAGAAAGGTAAATAATACTGCCAAGAATAAAGAATTTGAAAACCAGATGGTTCTAGAAGAGAGAAATATACAGAAAAAAAAACCCCTGCTATTGAGACAAGAGCTCCACAGAGACTGAGTTTGTGCCAGGGGAGAAAAACTTCTGAAAATGTTTAAATTTTCCATGAAGGAGAACTCTACCCAGTGGTCAAGAACAACATGAATGGATTGTGTGAGGTCTTCACAAACATTTAATTCCAACAAAACACAAATCCTTTATGTCTTTATTGCTATTTGAAATACTACATATTTCTTGATAAGAGAAAACCCAGCAGAGCAGGAAAATAGTGACTTTCAAATGAATAAATAAAGCTTCAGAAATTTTAAGAAGAGACAATGTCACTTTCTTAGAATTTTGCTCTTTCTTCTTTAGAGCGGAAATTTAAATTAGTCCAAGTACCTCAATTCCAATGGTATAAAAAATGTGTGGCCCCATCATGTTTCCTATGAGTAGCTTCATGAGTAATGCACATTAGATCCAGAAGTTGTCATATATATTGACAGCTTCCAGAAGTGCTATCTATAAGGAAGGTAAAGAATATTTAGCTATTTTTGGAAGGCGCTGGATGCAGCTCTATTTCTGTATCTAAGTTTATATCCTTTGCATTGCATGTCACTGGTACCTATGCTAAATAGGAGTCTAGCAATATGCATAATGAGATATATGCAAGAGTACTGCAAAATATTAATAAAGCCTTTGAATTTTGCATTGTGAGTGGAGAATTACAGTATCCTGGATATAAGCCCAGTATATTGCAGTGACTGATTCCTAAGAAGAACTTTGAATCACAAGTTAAAAAAGAGGCAACATAGAATGAGAATGTAGATTGCAATCTCAGTAAAAGAGGAGATATTAGGGGTAGGACTGCTTAATCACCCCAAAGAGTTTGTAATTCAGGGGCATGGTCTAATTTTGTCAATGGCACGTGTATTTGAGTGGAAGACGCGTTCATTGAAAGAGCCACTAGTTCATAGTGAAAGGATTTTAGACTTTTTAGCATGTTCCCCATTATCCTTCAGGCCCAGCTCAAGCCTATGTCACTAGCTCTTACAAGGAGCTAGAGACAGCTTTATAAACCAAATTGGTTCCCTTTCCTTTCAGTGAGACTCAGAGAAAACCAGCATTTCATCCCAGGGGAATTTAAGAGTCCATTTTTTTTTCTGGAAAATTACTTGTACATAGGCATGAGGAGACCAAATGAGTTTCATTGCATTCTCACACACTGGGCAATAAGAGTCAACTATAGACCGTGAGATAAAACAATAAAAAACCCCATGTATTCTAAGGAGATCATCAGAAAGAAATTCATAGGAAAATACAGAATGTGTCAAGCTGCATTCCAGGTGAATAGACTAAATCGAGGGCAAGAATAAGATGAATTTACATTCCCTTTAGGCCCACTCCATTTCAACAGACATTGAGTAGCTAAAAAGCCCTGAGGTATAAATTAGAGCAACAGCTGTTCTTAGCTTGCAACACCTCATGTTCAGCTGCCTGAAGACTCTGTGAAACTCAAGACACCTGAATAACTGTTTCAGAAAGGTTTGAATTCATTTTTTTCTGGGGAACATGCATCCCAAATCCAAGTCAATCTCTTTTGGATGCAAACCCTTTGCCACTGAGCATCACTAGTTAGACACTTTAGCCCCCTTCTCCTCAGTGAAGCCACCTTGCACTGCTCAGCAAGGAAAGGGATTGTTGTTTAAATGTCTCTCTTCTAACAATAACATCCAAAGGGAAATTTGGACAGAATACAAGCCTGTTTTAACTTCCTTGACAGGGAGGAATCAACTGGTTTTCTATCAATAACCTGCGTTATGGAAGACCAGGATCACAAACATCAGATAACACTGAAATCAGGTAGCACAATTACCATTCTTTACCTCTGATTGGTTTGCTTCTGATCAGTCACACAAAGATTATTAGGGAAAGTCACAGGCTTGCTTAAGCAAAAATCAGGAAACAGAGTTAAAATTTCAGCATTTTTCCAACATCAAAGCAGTTCTGCACCTTGTTTACCTGAACACAACTTGCCAGATGTGGGATGCTCTGACACCTAGAAATATTGTCCTGTGGAAAACAGCCACCCCCTCAGGCTTGCCTTTCCTGCTTTATTGCAGCTCCTTTGCATATTCACTTCCTAAGCATCTCTTACACACACTAGGATATAACTCTTGCTGCCTACCCAGAAGACTTCTGCCATGCTTAGCTCAGCACTTATCCTGCTTGGTCTTGTGGTTACTACAGCCTGACTTCACAGTTCTCTGTACTTGGTGATAAAACAACCCAAACTTTCTAACTGAGAAATATTGTGTCTTTGTTTTCCTTTTTCAGAACAAACAGATCCTCTCTGTAGGCTGCCAAGCTAATAGGACAGCTTCTGTACATCACCTGACCCACAGTGTAATTTGTTTGTATCATGAAAACAATACAGATATGAAACTGTGGGTTTTGCTAAGCAAAAACAGCTTGGGAAGATCAACAAGCCCTCAGCTCTCGCCCCACAGTCTAATCCACACTCTGATGAATGATTTGAAAGATGTGTATGAGGAAATGTCTGTGCATCTTCCCTGGAATGTTATGGATGGTTTGGAGCAATCCATCATATAGCCAAGGTCCACTATAGGCCTGTCAACAGCAGCCCCTTCAAGAATTGTTTCATGTCAGGGTGGACCATGTTTTTCTTTATTTCCTTTCTGCAGGAAGGAAAGAAAATTTCTCAGGAAATCTCAGTCCAGGTCTTAAAACAAAGGAGAGAGGAGATGGGAAACTGTCTCCCTTTGAGTCCTCAGAAAGGCTCAAACTATGGCTGGTTTGAGACGTGTCCTGGCCAGGCTGAGAATATGTGGCTAAATGTGATTCAGCTCACATTTACAACAGCAAGGATCTTTCTGGTTTCTAGTGGTTTATTTAGGATGAGAGAGTGTTGGGGCAGTAGGTCCTGAGGTGCTGCAGCAAAACTGCAAGCACAGGGAAGAGAAGGAGCAGATCTGGAATGACAGCAGATGATGCATTTCAGAATCAGCAGTAACTCAGTGGTAGCCACATATATATCATCCCAGAAGGAAGATTATAACACTGAGCTCCCCTGAAGTTCAAAACTGGAGCAGAAAGGATGCATTGCAGCTTTAATTATGCTATTAAGGTTTCTTTTCAGGGGAATTACCATCCATTCTCAGGTATTCACAGAAATGGTAAAATCAAGGAATATTTAGGGAGTGGAAGAGTTTTAATACTGGGTGGCAGAGCTCTTACAGGCTCTAATTTTATTCTGAATAATAGAAATTGTTCCCAAGAGACACTTTCTCAACATCTGAGAAGTATAATATTAATTGCTTCTCCCCAGTTCTAACTTTCAGGATACTCTTGAGTAAAGCAAGCAACCAGGATCACTATTTTATACTGGCAAAAACTTAAGCGTACCTGGTTTAGTTTCTGGTTGCTCTCTAAATTACCACCATTAGCAGAAGCTATTACTATCTGTGCTGATTCTCCCAGCTTTATTCTTCCTGAAGCCTGAGGCTTTATCAATATATTGTGTAAAACAACGTGTACAGAATCCAGGCACCTCAAGCTCATGCATGCTCCCATTCAGGCACATGCACAAAGTACACCTGAGCAGACACAAAAGTCACTGATAAAAGACTAGCAAAGATTATGAGATCAGTCTGTGACATCTTGAAGTAAATTACAGAATCAAGGGGAAAAGCAAGCATGCCACTTAATGAGTAGGCTCCACCATGTCTTGCAACCCTTAAAACCTCAGAGTGTTCTTAGACACAGAATTAATGTCTACTATAGCCCTTCCCTTCTCCATCCAACTTGACAGCTCTGTGTGGCTCAAAAGCTCAAAACGTTAAGAGGAAGGGACAGGCCAGGGAGGGCTTCCAGCTGCTTTATTGGGCTCTGCTCTTTGAAAGCCCCTCTTCACCAAACTCTGTGCCCTCTGAAAGTAGAATAGAGATGAAGAAAATCCTTTTCTGCATCCTCTGTCCTTGCTTTTTTGAGGCCTTTCAGCTTAGTGCTTGACCATGGCTGGCTTCTAGAAGACTTCCCCCAGTGTCACTCAGGACATGTCTGCAGTTCCTTTCAGCACATCTCTGGTGTATTGTCCCTTCTGCACCTTTATGAGGTAAATCAGTGCTAACTCATGTACAAAGAACCAAGGGGCAGTGGGAATATCTGGACTAGAGTTAGTGATTTAAACTACTTGTCCTGCACCCATTTTCCTGCTTTTCAGCTATTTCCAGTCCTGGCATTGCCCTTCTCTAGCTGGTTAACTCTGTCTGATCCCTGCTGCTCCTGGGGACACAGGGAAGCTGCCAGGGAGCTGAGTGCACCAAGGCTTTAACACATCATTATCCCTTGGCTGAGCAGCAGACCTTGGCCTCGTCTCTGTTTGCAGCATCTTTGAGACAGGACCAGTTCCCAAGTCCCTGCAAACCAAAAAATGGGCCTCAGATGAGGTCATCTGGCTCAGATTCTTAAGGAGGTGGATGTAATTCTTCCTTATTGATTTTCATTAGTAACTGAGAACCTCTGCACCTCAAGGATCTGAGTTTCCACAGCATAATGAATCCTCACAGAAAACAAACCTTTTTTTCGCCATAAATAAGTCAGCACTTATCTTTCCATCAACTGTTTGTATCAACACACAGAGTCAGAAATTAGATATTCTGGGGGAATTTTTTCTGTCTAAAAAGAGACAGTTTTCAGCCATCTATTTTTCTTTTCTTCCATAGGAATTGTTTAGTATGCAAATGAATAAATATGCGTGTACAAACACGTGTGCACATCTACATGCATATGCAAATACCCAAGCCCTTAGTATTGATGCAGACATCTTTTTCTGAATTGCAGTAATGTTAAACAGAATCCCTCCAGGGCTTTTCTCGCCACTCCTTTTTACACGTTTGACAGTTTTCCAGGGAATTAGTCTTAGTGCTTTATTAGGTATGTGTTCTAAATAATTAAATTTGACAATTATGCGGGAGAAATCTCAGGCAAAAGCAACTGAAATCTCTGAATGCAAAAAGAAAAATAGTGGGAAGGCTCTTTTTCTTTCTAAGCTACTCTGTCACTCCCTTTGACTGTATCTTCTTTCCCATTAAATGTTGGTATGCAAAATCTCAACTCAGCAGGTACATTTCATTTATTGAAACATGATTTGAGAACAACTTTATTAAAGATTCAAGATGCCAATACAAGATGACACAGTGCATAGCAGCTTGTAATTTGGAAAGCTTTACAGAATTAAACTACACTCAGCAGCAGGCAGGATGTGGTATGAATTACAGAAGGAGTGGTGCTAAGCTGGGTCATGCAGAATAAATTAAACATGTTCAGTTACATGGTCACTAATGAAGATAGGCGGGAGCAGGGATACACAGATAATAGACAAGAAACTGAGTTTGACAGGAAGAGAGGAGGGACAGAGAGAGGGGCACAAAAACTTCTTTTAGGTTACAGAATGTGCAGAGAAGACTGTGGGATTCATTGGAAAGTGATAACTGGAAAGACAAGGCAGTTCTGCTGCTGTAGGATTTTCTGTCTGACTGAAAGTTACTGTGAAAAATGAAACATGCTCTGTTTAAATTTGAGTGTTGGCATCTACTGCAACGACTCCCAGCTCTGCCTTTGAAGGCCAGAGTTCAGAGCACTCTGACAGTGATGTGTCCTGGGCAGGACCTGCCCCCACAAACTGCAAGCTCTTTACTCAGCTAAAGCTCTTGAGAAAGTTCATGGCATAATGCAACTAAAATGTACACCAGAAACTGAGTACCATCAAAGAAAACACATGAACGATAGCTGGGGAAAAACATAATGTATAACATTAATTGTAAAGAAATTTTAGCTGAAGCCAGAACAGAGTACTGGGCAAACATTTGCAAATAACACATTGAAATGTGTTATTTCCCATTTCACATATTACACACCAAGAGCAAATTTGCACAAAGCATTAGTAAGGCAAGCTGAAACTTTATCTCCATATCAGCTTGAGTTTTTTTAAATGCCCTTTTTAAAAAATAGGGATCTGCATATTTAATTGCCAATTAAGGATTTCTCAAGTTTTAGTTTACTGTAGAAAAACATCCTTCAAAGGATGCTCAGCAAAACAAACCTGACTAATATCACTTCCTGACCTTTTGAAAATAATCCTTGTGAAGTATTTTTAAAGTCTATTAACAGAAAATACAAAACTTTGAAAAATACTGAATAAAAATATTTCTTCATTCTTCCAGAAACAGGAAATAATCCACAGTTAGCACATGCTATCAGCATTTGTGCTTTCCTTTTCTCCAGTGAAGATCGCTCTATATCCCTTGATGCTTCTAGGAGAGATGTTGGCACTTGTCTAGAATCAAAAAAGTATCAGCATATTTTCTGTGGTAAATAAGCTTCTGGCATCCTCAAATGTCACCTCCCTCTGCCCCAGCAAGCCATCCCATAAATCCAAAGGTTCCCCAATGCCATTTGATCTTCCAGTGTGTGCCCTTCTAGTGTTTCTATCAACCACTCCATCAAAAATTACAGCTTGTACTTGATGAATTTTTTGCTTGTCCAGCCATTTCTCTTACAGAGCCACCATCTTTTGCAGGCAGGGAAAGAACACACAATAGGGCAGAAAAAGCTCAGGCTAAAGGAGAGGCAAGGAAGTGAGTGCTGCCCAATGCATGAATCATGACTTTGCAGGCTAAAACCTGGGGATCCTCTTCCTGGTTCTGTTTATGATCTTCACCTTGTTTTCATTTCTTCTTGTGATCTGCCTAAATATCCTTAGGCACTTTCTCTCAATTCCTGCTTGTGGCACACATAGTGTAGCAGAGTCTGACAACAATTGGATGCTTCCAGTAGGAAAAAGTGTTAATAAAAAAGGCTGATTTTAGTAGGATGTGATGGCTGCTGCATTCACCACAAAATATTTCTTAAGAAGTTAAGATTATTTTCTTAGCAACAGATTCCCTGATGTAGGAGCACTTTTTCCATGACAGGTCCACATTTCATTTGCTGGTTTTCTAATAGGTTGCCATTCAAGTTCATGATGCAAATGCTCACCCTAGAGGAACTGGACAGAGAACATGAAAAAGCCACATGGCAAAGGCTGCTAACAAGTGACCTGTGGCCATGTTCTTTCCAAGCATGGGTGTCTGTGGGATGTGAAGGGTTCTGTTCAGCTCTTTACTGCATACTCACTCACAGGAAAGCAAAAATGAGCCACCACAGACTCTTATCAGTGCCAGAAATATAAATGGGCAAAATGGTTCATTAATCTGCTTTCTCGGAAGTTCTCTATAAGGATACCTGCATGAACACAGGTAGTCTACAAATTTTGGACCAAGTTCATAATGAAATATCTGACTTGACCAAAGTTTCTAAAAAACTAATGAATATGCAAAAACCTTTTCTGTACTCGTCTTACTTCATTGTTAGATGCAAAGGTAACAAAATGACATGGGAGAATGTGTTCTCCATGTATAATGCTCATTAACAGAGATGAGAAAGAAAGAGAAGTCTCAGGAGAGAACTTTGTAATGATTGCCAATCTTTTTTGGAGACCTAAGGCAGACTCTTACAAAAGTAAACTGTACTCAAACAAATCCATATTTATGTAAGGAACAAGGAAAAGTCCCCAGTCATGAAACTTCAGAATGTGATGGTTCTTAAGAAAAGTTAGGAGAAAGTTGAGCTCCTGTTGAAATCACTGCAAAGTGCCAAAATCTCTTAAAGCTCTGGATCTTTGCTAGAAAAAAAAGGTGCACGCATCTCTGATCTCTTTCACACAGTCCCGTGGATGTGACTGAGACATTCATAGTTGCAAGTTATTTGCTCTTCTCTTCCTCAGCATGCAGTAGATGGTCTGGGGTATATTCACAGAAGGAAATCGTAGAACAGGTGTCCAGGACACAAACTGGAGAGACTTCTACATTGCACTCCTGCAGCTCTGGGACCATGAAAATCCCAAAGTAGCAGTTCCTGGTCACTGACCGGTAGTTTACTGTCTGCCTGCTGCTAGCTGAGTGGAGTTACTGTCCTGGGATATGAAATTACCTGAAGGAATGTCTATTTTGATGGCTGGATTGGGTGTAAGGGAGAGCTGGAGAAATTATCTTTAAGAAGAGAGCAGCCAGCAGGCAGCTGTATTCCTGCCCCCAGCCACAGCAAACTCCCAGATTGAACAAACAAACAACAACAAAGCTCAGCATCACTTCAGGTCCTTTCTAGACTGAGACTCATCCCTGCCTGCCCATCAGAAAGGGGTTATTTTCTGAAATAAAAGGGAAAGTTAATTACACTGCTCCTCCGGTACTCTTCCAGATTACACTTGTGCAGTCTCGACTCGCAATTTAGAAAGCTGTTTATAGGCAGCTGCTTGGCATGGAACAGACATCTTTCTTGTAGTCCAAAACATTTAAATATTTAAAGGCCAGCTGCACAAAGCAACATCCCACAACATTGTCACTGGGACACAGTGACTCATCGGTGGACAGAGGAACAGGAATTGGACTTTCTGCCACAAGATGGGGCTCTGCCTGCCCTCTTTCCCCATATACCCTATTTTATGCTTTGCTTCCTGTCCTGCATGAAAAATCATTGTTTCCTTGGTTATAATGTGCTTCTTTCCCCCCCTTCTTCTTTTGCTATAGTGAAGAACATTAATTTTTTATGGCAAGCAACTTTTCTGTCTTGCCCCCAGATACACTAAACTGACATAGCCTCTAGGATCCCCTTGGCTGAGGCAGATAAGTTGTACTTACAGAATTAAAGCAAAACCTTTATTGCAGAGGGAAATGATGCTTTAACCATCTGTTTCATAGCCCTCTGAAACAGAGATCATTCCTACAGGTTTCCTGCTTATTATTTGAGCATTTTGCTCCTAACAAGCTGAGGATCAGTGACCAGATTCTGACATTTGGTGCTCACTGGAAAAACAGGAACAGGCCAAAGTTCACAAAACTGTTCTGAATTTATATGCAGGAATCCACAGCAACCTCTTTCTATAGCAAAGAAATAATTGGTACTGTGGTTGTGCCCAGGCACTTTCATCAGCCCTTCACAGAGGCTGCCAGTAAACACACACACACATAGAAAGGGAACTGGCTCTTCAGCATCACACTTCTCTTCCCCGTGGGAGGGGGTGGCTTTAAATAGGATGGCTGGTTTCCATCCATCAGATGCCAAATGGGTTAACTGAATTCCATCAGTGCCTGGTGTGTGGAGCAGAGCTGCCCACCAGCCCCTGTCCATATATTGTTGCAAACCAAGGCACCACAGCCACTACAGGAGATTTATGACCCAGACTCAGCACACAGGGAGGGACTTTCTCCCACCTTTTCAGGTAATGGGATCTCTGGATATTCACTTGTGAGGACAAGAATATGTAGCTGTGGCACTGCAGGGTGAGCATCTCTCAGTGCAGGGAACCACCATTCAGGGACCTTCCTGTCCAGAAATGTATGCTGAAAAGTTGGGCTTCTCCAGTAAGGCAGGCTTGTTTCCTGCTAAGAGAGTAACTTTTCTTCTTGACTTAGCTGTAGGAAGGTGACACTGTTTCTTAGAGCAGTTGTGAGATGTTTAGAATGGTTTTGCAGACCACCAGCAGCCTGTGAATGTTACTCTTCCTATGAAAAATAAAGGCCTCTGAGTAAGTCCAGATCTCATTTCTTTGCTTCCTTATCATTTTTACTTCTGCTTTTTCTGCTGTTACAGACTTATACTTTTTCTCAGTAAGTACAGAATGCTACTAATGTTTTAACACCACTGAAGCACCAGAAGAAAAGGTATTCGTACATTACTAAATTTCATTAAAACATAAAACAGCCTTCAGCACATTTAAAACTTGGAACCAAAACATATTTATTGGATCAAGTCCAGTTCTCTGTGACCTGAGGTTCCTTCCTCATACAAGCTCATTATAAACTTGTCAAGGCTACTTTAAATGAGTTAGAACTTTCTCCCCCACTAGTCCGATTGGAACATTGCTGGGATTTGCTGATAAAGGAATTTTCTCATTTTAAAGTTAAAATTTCTCCATAGCCCTGAGAAGAAGGATTTCATGTGCTATTTTTTTGCAGAACAGGCCGAAGAAGAATATCAGAGGCTTTCCTCCATTTTTTTTTTACATAAAGACTAGGAAGTAATGAAAAGTGATTGGTCTAGCAGTGGGCTCAGGGGGTGAAAGTACATTTCTAGGACTGGGTCTAAATGCTGGTTAGAAATGATAAAAAATCTTCTCTGTACAGACTGGACAAGACCCATCTGCAATTCCCATCAATATTTTTTAAAATTCAATTCTCAAGTATTTACGTGAATTAACGTAATACAAGACTAAACAGAAATCACTTCCCCTCTTTCCTTAAACCCCAGCTTTTAGAAATCACCTTTCTTTCTATGGTCACTGAGGGTTTTAGGGAAAATTGTAATAGAGGCCCATGATGCTGGGGAGAGCTGCATACTAGGCTTCCTTCTGCTGTGCTTCTTGAGTGCTCTGGATTTTTAAATTTTATTTTTAAGTCTTCTGTCATTATTTTGTCCTTCTTAGATAGAAGATGTCAGCTTTTTCTCACTGAAGATTTCTTTCTGGGAAACTTCTCATGGCTGTGCCTTGTACACTTTATTCACAAAGACTGAATACCAAGGTACCTAAAAAGTGGTACCCTGCTACCAGGAATAGGGAAAATTTAATTCGGGTAGTTCAGGAAAGTGGCCAGCTAGGATGGGCTGAAACTTGGGACTGGATGCACAGAAAAACTCAGAGTTAAAAACACAGACCCTGTCTACAGTTCACGTGAAGAGCCACCTCGTATTTCTCTTGCAGATGTGAATCCCAGCCTATCTATTGGCAGTAACAGGGGACAGGCAGCAAGAGGCCACTGCAGCCCATTTCCAGGATGCCAGGAAAGCTGCCAGGCTTGCCCTCTGCCAGCTGTGCCATTTGCACACATCAGATAGCTTCACACAGCCACAGGTCTCATCTCTTTGGTCAAGAAATACCAGTGGTTCATTCCACACTAAAATGTCCTCTCAGGATCCCAAAAGCTTTTAGCAAGGAAAATATTTTCATGTCTTTTTCCTCCAGCCTGCACTTTTTCCTCTTACTAGAATTTGTTTATTCCCTTAGTACTCACATTTCTGCACAGCCATTCCCAGACTAGTTGTCATTAATTATTGGGTTTGGGGACTGTCACTTAATGAAGATAAATGACCCAGCAGTCTGTAATATAAAGCCATTTGCACAGTAGCAAATGGTGGGTCAGGTTGGTGGGTCTGCATCCAGTTCCAAGCATCCAGCCAGATGTTCCCACCATACATACTGTCACCAGAAATGTTACTAATCACCAACCTCATTAGTAGCTGCTCTAAACACAAGCCAAGAACCAATGGGCCACAGAAGGCAAATTTCCCTTGGGGATTATTTTTGCCAACATGGTTTAAAAATGCATTTAGCCAGGGGAATATAGGGAACAGCTGCTTGAACTGTTCAGTGTATGAAAAGATGACATTTATTCAGAGCAGTGTGGCACTGGTCATAGCAGCAGTCAGTGCTGGAGGACATAGCAGTGGTTGTGCTTTCAGAGAGACATTGCTTATGCATTTCAGTATGGCAGAAAGGAGGTTGGGGAACAGGGCTTCCTCTTTTTCCAGGTGACAGGGATGGCCCAGCCACCATGAGGGCAGCTGCTGCCTTTGTAACGAAGTTCTCTTGACATATAAAGATTGAAGGGAAAAGCAAACCAAAACCCCCTAGGAAATTCAGATGAACAATGGCAGGATTGTTTTTTTCTTTTTTACATTAACATTTTTCATGTAGTTGGAAAGGCTATGAAAAAATGCAGCACAAACATTTTAATTCCATCTCTTACCTATGTCTCATACAGTTCTACTGAAATTTTAGAGACTAAGCACACTCAATATCCTCAACCAACACGACAATCACAAAGATTTAGTGAAACAACAGTAAGGAATCTTATAAAGGTGAAGTTTCAGGGAATCTTATCTCTAGACAATTGTGCCAACTTGGTTTTTACATCCTCTCCTTCTCACATATTGTCACTATCCTGCTTTGTTGTACCGATCTCTTTTTTCTCTATTATTCCCTTTTTGAATAATACTGAAATGAGGTCTTTTCTTCTCTCTCTTCCTATCTCTTCTAAATAGAAGAAAACCTTATAATCAAAGAAGTGCAAATCTAGTTTTCCTCCCAATGACGTCTGAGTGGATTTGAAACTTAAAATATAACCATTTGTATCATTCTGCCTAAACAATCTGATAATAAAGGAGCTTAGTGCCTTCCCTTGGAGGGTTGGTCTTCTGTACAAAAAGTACAAATGCAAACCAGTAAACTTGCATGTGCTTTATGGTGCTGTATATTTCTGTATGGCTTCCTGCACTCTTTCTTTTACATAATCTGTATGTAAAAATATTGGTAAGATGGAGGGTTAGTAATGTGCATTGTTATTCAAGGTAATTAAGGAAAGTACACAAGTCACTGTCATTAGTGGTTCATAATGCAGCAATCAAAACATGATTGCAGCTTAGCCCCAACTCTTAGCTGACTGAGCAGGGCCACTACAGCAGGACTGTGAAGAAATGCTCTATGACAAGAGGTTTGTAATGATTTACAGGGTGCTCCTTAATTGCACAATCAGTTGTTTCAGTTAATTGAGTTCCCCTTCCACTAATTACTCTTTGCAGCTCTTTATGCCACTGTACCACAGGATTAACTTTTCGTGCAGCTACCTTAGCTCAGTTACCTCCCAGGACCTTTCTGCTTCATTGAATTGAATGTGTTGCCTCTGGAGTGGTTCACCAGGAATGATGGATTTCCTTCCTATATGAATTCCCTATACATTGTACACGTGTCTTTAAAGAACGTGGCAGGGTGCAAAGGGGGATAAGGCTGTTTTCTTCCAGATGCACTACATGTGGAGGCTTGATCTTTACTCCAGGAGTCACTGCTACATCCATGCCCAGGATACAGTTCAAACCTGCCATATCCCTGACTTACTAATGTCAATTTCTGTCACAGAGCTGAAGACAACCTACGTTTAATGGAATTTGACACTGCTAAGAAAAATCTGTATTTCTATATGTAACTATAAAACTAAGCAACTAATACATCCTGAGCATATAAAAACAAATATGCAAACAGAAAAGGATGAATGGGAGGGACAGTGACTGTCTCACTGGCTGCCAAAATCTTCATACAAACTTGTATTTCTTTCATCACTCATGGAACGTTAACTGCTCTTCATAGTCTGCTGCTATTTATTCTTAAACTGGTTTATTGTTTACCAATATTTTATATATACAAAAGTCACTGTTTTAACTTGGATGTTTATGAAAGTCTTTTCTGAGTTATGGGAAGTTGGAAAGTCTTCCTCCATGCTTGTTTGCACATATGTCGAGTCACTTAACTTTCCATGATTCTTTCAGTCTGGAAAGAAAATAAAAGGTATTTAAAATATGTTTATTAAGTACTGTTCCTCCACACAAATTTGTATTAGTTGTGAATGATTTCTGTGCACATTTTTTTGTTTATGTTTCTGCTTTTAGCATTGCCAGATGCTTACTAGTAATGATGATTCATATGTTTCACACACATTGGTATTTCTGGTGTTTCTGCTTCTAAGATAAGCAGATGGAGGGTAGCTGAATTTCACCAAGCTGTGTGTTACAAACAGGTAGGATGCAAGTAAGGGAACATAAAACAATGTGCTGAGCTGACCCTTATTTTCAGCTCCTCTGTTGCCACCACAGACCAAATCTCAAAAACACGTGTTTTATGTCAATTCTTTCTTGTCTTTTATAGCCTTCAACAATAAACCAGCAGGCAGTGGAATCTCAATACTCTGCTGAGATTTTACACTTTTTAGATACAGTTAATTCTCAACATCTCTCCTTCTTTGTGATGTTTTGTTTTCTGTTTAAATCCAGCAAAAATTAAAAATTCTTCTTGACAAATTCACCCAATCAGTATATAGATCATCTGGACTAAAATGATGTGCAGAACAGCTGCCATTTTGATTTGAAACATTCAAATGGAATATTGGGAAGAAATATTTGCTTACAGTTGAGCAAAGCCAATGTGTGCATGAAAGAAAAGAAAACCTTTATTATGCCAGCCTGACAGGTTTCTTTCAAATAACACAACTATGCCATGTTTCATTTTAAATATATGGTGGTTTAAACTTTGATTCAACCTTCTAATTTTGTTGTAGTTCATCTTTAGCTTCTCTCAGAAGCCACCTGCTACCAACATCTTACCATGCAAAGCCAATACATTTTGTAAATAGTTGTAAACTCCTTAAAATACTCCACTCCTCCCTCTTCCCCCAAAATCACTACAAAATGAGAAGAAAAAAACATTAAAGCTTGTATTTTAAGAGATTTTAAAAATAAGCTTCTTCACTGTTCTTCATAGGACATTCAGCCTGAGGAAACTTGGAAAAGATGTTTGGTGTCCTCTAGCAGACAGATTAATCCTAGCCCTGTCACTGCCAGAAAAGGAAAGAGAAAATACCAGATAAGAAAGAGAAAATTGTCAACAATGTATTGTAACTTCTGGAGTGGTTAACTTCAATGTGTTTGGATGTTTTTTTTGAAGGGGACTTCAGTGTTCTTGAAAAAAACCAAAACAAACCCTTGAATGTAAAAGAAGAAAAATAAAAATTGACTGCACCAGATTCTTTTCCAGTAAGTTTAATTTCCTAATTATTTGTAGGGTCATTCCTGAGAGCTGCCAAGGTGTGACTCATTTTTATTAAACACTGCACCATCCAACACTGTTCATCAATTTCAGCCATTCATTCCTCTCAGCCAGTGTCCCTTTTAAGAAAAACTCACAGCACTGGATTCAATTGCTTCAGCTCTAGTGAAAAGCTCACATCAAATATGCTGAAGAGTATGTAACCCTCATCCCAGAGCTAGTTAGGGGGACTAGGATGAGTTCCCTGCAATAGAAGTGGTCCTGTTGAGCCTTGGAGGATGGTTTAACCTACAGATCCATACTGAGTTAATATCCAAAGACTGCTACTAGGGCTACGTCTTTTGAGCTTATTACTTTTCAGAGAAACCTTTAAAAAAGGAATTTTTGATTCATGTCATTAAAAATCTTGTGTCAATTTTCTTTAGGAACAATGATTTATGTTAAATAGTTGACCAAATTTTGTTCTGCAGTTCTGGTTGTGACCCAGAATGTTTTACATCCTACTTTTTTCTTCTGTTATATCTGCATCAAACATAAATAAATACTGATAAATTCTGCTCCAGCAATTGCTCTAATTCCCATCACGACTCATGTTTTCTTTTTCTAGAATGAGGGCTTGAGGACTGTGTGGAGGGCTGTTAATCCTTTTGATTCATTCTGGATAAAAAAAGAATTTTCTAAAAATAACGGGATTTATTGTTATTCTTTTCATAAAGGCAATGGAAAGTGAGAGAGGAACTACACAATGGGTAGTTCAAGAATACTAAGACTGATTTGGCACTGTTCATTAAGGCTGTTGCATTATGAATGATCATGAAATGCACTATTTAGAATTCTAACTACCCCAGTAAAGGTGGCACATTTATTTTTAGAGAATTGTTAGGCACAATTGCTTGGTTCTCCTTATAAACAGCCGCAAGTGGAAATTAGCTGATGTGTAAACACAGTTGGGAGGTAAATGTGTCTGTGTTAGAGCAAACGAGCTGCATTGCATGGCAGACAAATATCAGCCAACAAACTGCTCTGTTCTCTGCTTCAACAAATCCTACAGGAAATGCTCTGCTGGCTACTGTGGTCAGAGAAACACCAAATCCCCATCGGGGCTGTCTCGTGGTGGTGCCGTCACCATCAATACCATGGCAAACACAGCAACCGCTCCGCCCAGCAGTGGCACTGGCTGAAGGAGTCTGCAGATGAAAAAAGGCTTCATTTCAGGACAGAACATCATCCAGGAGGTCTTCAGGAACACCAGCTGCTGCTGCTGATGTGATAAGGAAATGCAAGTGTTTACATTAGAACTGTTCTCTGAAGAACAAAATGCAGTGGGTAGATTACTTGCCTAAGTTATGCAGACTGGAATTAATTTTGAATTATTATCACTTAATCATTTATAAAGTTAGCTTGGGCTCATTTCCTGCGTCTTTCTTAATTCTTCCCTTTGTTTAATTAAATAAATAGTACATACTTTGCACAGATGTGTTCTGGATCACCACACATTTTCACAACAGCCTCTCTCCAGCTTCAGGAAGGTTTTCTTTCAGGTGCTCTTGTTTGCACACGGTATTTCTGGAGACTTCCTATTCTTTTTGATGTATTTTTTTCAATCTGTGCTCCTTTTGATGAATTTACAGAACCCCCCAAAGTTTACAGATAAATGCCTTACTAAAAAAGGGTGTCCTAAAACTATTTGCAAATTTGGAATCTAAGGTGCCCAAAGTAATTTACCGTTGAGACCATTGTTTTCAAGGTTTTCTGAAATATATTGTACCTTAGAGAAGAAATCACTTTAAGTAGGATGTAAATGCATATCCAAATATGCAAAATTATTCTGTATTTTGCATAGCTGTGAGGCTGTGCTATGTGGAGGCCATTTAAAAAAACTTATAATGAACATCAGGAGATATTTTAAAATAGTAAAGCTTTTTTTGTTTATTTAACCATCTCCCAAGTGAACAGGACAGGGAAAATTGAGTCAGGGAATCAAAATTTCTCTTCTGAAGAAAACCAAACCAAAGCTGCTATTTTAAAAACTCCTACTTAAACCTGAAAAATGCAAATCACAGATCTTCCCCCAAACTGGTCATACTAAAATGTATTCTTTCAGAGCCCACTGGAAAGGCTCAAAATGAAAATCATAAAATATTTATTTTATGTTGACTTCAAAAAAAAAGACGACTAAAATTGGCTTAATGTTTAAATACAAAGGCACCTCAAATTGAAACACTTTTTTCTTCCTTTAATGAGTGTCAAGGCAATTTTTTGGACAACATTGACCCATTTTTAGCTTAAAAATTCATCCAAAATAACTCTTCTGTCAAAAGTACAGTTACAATAAAACTGCATTTTAAAATGAGAGATAATTCTTTAGAGAGAAAATTTTTGAGAGAAAATTCTTAACCCATGCCTTGTCATGTCATGCCTTGTCATGTAATGTCACCTGACTCTCAATAGTGAAAAAATCTGGACAAATATATTTTAGGTTCAAAAAGATATGGAAAATTATTCATGACAGTCAGAAATATCTAGCCTGAAATATGGTCTGAAGTATCACATTGTCTTATGGGAATGTGGTAAGGATGAACATGTTGTGGGGATGCTCAGCTGCCTTTTGGTGAGGAGACTGATGAATAGATCAGACAGATATAAGAGTGGAGTTCTGTGATCTATGAGCCAGTTGTGAGCTACAGTTATATCTGAGGCATACCTGAAGAAATTCCAGTTCATACACATGAATGCAGTCCATGGAAGCTACATGCCTGCACTAAATCCTCATTTCTGGGGAGCTTTGGTAGGACCTGGGAGTTTAAAAGCAGTTAAAAATCACTGCATTTAGCTGCTGAGGAAAGTTTCCAACTGGAGAGTCCTGAAGTGTGATCTTATTTCCCCCACTAATGCTTTTTGAAGCTACTTCCATTACTGATGTGTGAACTGCTCTTTTCTTTTATAAACACAAATATCCTGTTCACAGCTCTGCCAGTTAAGGATTCCCTGTGTGTTTTGCTTCTCCTGTAACTGAAGATAAATTTTAATTACTTTTGGAAACTTTGCTGCCATTTCCCTGCCAGAAGGGTCTGAAGGGAACACGTCACCCCTCAGCCCCTGAGCTGGCAGAGATCCATCAGCATTATCAATTTGGAAGAGTAAAACTGTCCCCCCTCACCATGGTTTGTTTTCAGCACATTTGCTTTGCAGAATCCTTCTCTTCTACCCTCAGGTTTTTCAGGGAGATACTGCACACTGAGAAAGGGATGCCTATAACCAGATGGATATCTAGAAGACAAATATCTCAGAGTGATCACAAAACTGTTTCAGTTTTAGAGCCATGCAGCTGCAGAGGGCTTCATTTTAACACATCCCCTCTGCTCACCCTGCAGTGCAATGCACAGCTCCTGTGATTAATAAAAAGCATCATAAAACCATAGTTTGCTGCCTGTCCAAATCTATTAACCCTGTGTGAAGCTCTGCTACAGAGTCAAGGAGCCTTCCTGGAACTTTTAACTCTCCCAGAAGCTGTAATTTTTTTCCCTCATTGGGATTACCCATATCTGCTTTTAATCTGGCCCTCCAGAGCTTCAGAGGAAATACTTATTGCTGATTAGAGAGTGATGCTTGCCCAGATTTCTCTTTTGTCTCTCCCTTAGAGGCTCAGATGGAGGGAGAATGTCTTTTTGCAGAGTCTGCTGTTGCAAAATGAATTAGAAATTACAAGATTGGGAATTTTCTAATTATGAAATTTCCAACAAGTTTGCAGGTGCCAACAAAGATGTATGATAAGAACAACAAGAGTAATAATAATAATAGAATTAGAATATACAAAACAAGTAATGCACAATGCAATAACCACTCACCGACTGATGTCCAGCCAGTCTCTGAGCAGTGGCCCCTGGTCATCTTTTCCCCCAATTTATATAATGAGCATGACAGGCAGGATTGTGTAGCAGGGGTAAGGGAACCTGCCAACTCTTTCAAGCCAACACAGGGGCAGAAGGATGATGGAGAAATTAACAGGTGGAGCAATCACCACCTGAGATGCCCTGGATCTGAATTAACAATCATTCAAGCCCAAGTATGTTCAGTTGAACAGGTTTTTGCTGCATTTAGGGACCTGATTTGGTGGTGGATTTGGCAGTGTTGGGTTAATGGTTGGATTCAATGATATTATAAGTAATTCCCTAAATCATTCTGTGATTCTGCCTGAGAGTCACATGCATTGGAGGTGGCTGCCATCGAGCTTGTGGCTCAGAGGGAAGCACTTTGCCTTTCCCAGGCCAGTTATTCTTCTTAAATCTTAGGGGAATATGGCATTCACAGCATGGCACACTGTGATTTCTGCCCGAGGAAAGAGTGGCCAAATTGGTGGAGGATGGTTTATGGGAGGTTCTGCCACAAGACACAAGGCTCATATGTGAGACAAAGGGGAAGGCTGTGGGTTGGGTTGCTCACAGTTTGCTTCTTGATCTCTGTGCCTGCTGTTTTATGCTTGGAGAAACTTGATGTTTCTAGTCCAGCAAAAGAATCAGAGCTGCTCTGTAACTATTCAGAAAATTGTTGGTAAAGCGTTGTCTGACACTTCATCCATCCAAGAGGAGTCAACTGCAGCTATAGTGAGAAAAGCATCTACTAATAGTGAAGAAAGAAAAAAAAAAAAAAAACAGGCAATGAGTTTGTACAAAAGAAAGCAGAAAAATGTCTTTCTAGTTCAAGTTTCTAGCAGGTTGAGTAGTAAAGCATGTATTTATAAATCATAGATTTCCCCCTCCTTTGGAGAATTAATCCCTCCCTACCAGGAAATTGCCAGCAGGTTCAAGCAGCAGATGCCCAAGTGAGCTGGGAACACAACAACTTATCAGCAGCCTTCACTATAACTCACAAATCTGAGTGGAAAAACTAAACAGCTGCCAAAGAAAACCACCCGAAGGAAGGGGGAACACATGGATTTTCACAACACCTGAATCATGGGCTCAAGGAGCAAAACTACTTTGAAGCCATTTGTTTTCTAATTTCAGGAGCAAATTTATGAAGGGGGCTGAAAGAGTCCTCAGCCCTAAAGGTACTGGATGTAAAACATGTTTATCCTTGTGTCATGGCTATGTATCAACATGGTCTTATTAAATACAGATCAGACTTCCTTTTTTCACCATGACTTTTTCTTTTTTCCTTCTTTAGTCTTGAAGAAGAATTACATCTTTATTCTATGAGTTTCTTCACCTCTGGCCATATTTTTTTCTATTTTACTTCTTCCTTCTTTTTATTTGTATTTTTTTTAATCAGACTATATTAGAGAGTTTTACCACTTCATTACAGTAATTCTCTTCCAATTGCCTTAACAGCTCTTACTATAGTTTCATATCTATTTTACCACAGAATGTATATGCCATTCATATATAGATGAGGGGCATATATGTCTGTAAATACAACACTTTGAATTGAAAACACAATCATGAGCAAAATTATATTTATGAAAATTTTTCTCTTTCTAATAAATCTCTTTATTTTTGTCATGGAAATGAAGCATCTTCAGATGAACTCATATCTCTTTCAGTGGGATTCACTGAAATTCCTGAAAAATGTTGTTTTGTTGGGTCCTTAATCTGTGCCAAGTTTTCCTGCCATGCTCCCTTCTCTAAAGAAGTCTGTTCACACTGAATATATCATAGTCAAGATCCTGCCCCTATTTTATGGTACATATAGATATTGAGAAAATGGTATTTTCAATAACAAACTTTAAAGCAGTCACTATAATACAATATTTGGATTTTTCATAATCTGTTCAAATATTTTTTAATCGGTATTAAAATCTGAAAACTTCCTTTGCATCTCATTTCACATCCATACTTCTCCTTAAGTGTTGCATCTGCCATTTCATTTCTTAGTCTTTCCTGACCAAGTCATGTCAAAAGAAATGTGGAAACCTTCCAGTCATGGTAGGAAGGGAGAATGACATGAAAAGGCTAATAGGTGGGCTGACAAATCTGCTGTTGTATCAGGGATAAGCTGAAGGCACCAAACAGCCTCGGGAATGTCAGGAGATGCTGATTCAGAGGTGCTCCTGGGCAGAGCTACACAAAGGAGGTGCTAAAATGCTAAAATGAATGTAGCCCCTCTTCTTTTTGGACCCCTTGGTCCAAAACATGAGCTTTTTGTTGTATAACATGGTTGTAGTGTGGGTGAAGTTTGTTTTCAGTCTTCCTTGAAAACACATCTCTGTGGAATAAATTGTTTTATCTTCAGATACTCAGTTCTGTCTGAGAACTTGTTAGGCTTATCTTTTAATATACTTGAATACAATATATTTTAACATAAAAATGCAGCCACAGTCTTTTGCAGGCTATGGTTTTATTCATAAGTCTTTTTATTGACATCCTCTGGACCAAGCAGTTCTTTATTTTTGACCTTTTACCATTAATTACTTTTATTCAGCCAGACTTCTATGTGTGTTACAAGCAAATAAGCAAACAAACAAAAAAATCAGGTCATTCCTTCACAAACAGAACAGCTCATAATTCCAGGGGACAGGTGGTGCTGCTGCTATAAATGTCTGCAACACACAAAGGAATATTCCTTACCTTTGCCATTATTACTGAAACAATTGCCTCCTGTGTTAGAATAGTTAACAAGCTTGCTGAAAGGTGTTAGCTTTGATTACAGTGTGACATGACTGATCTATTGTGACAGTAGCTAAAACTAAATGTCCAATTAACCTTCAAAGTCAGTCTGTGGCTCAGCAGTATTTGTTTTTTCACTCTGCAGAGAGCCTTTTTACATCTCTCACACATTGTAATGTGCTACTGGGCATCTAACTTCATAGAAGCTACTCCAGGCTAACGTGACTGGTCAGCAAGATCACTTGTCACCTGTACTAGGGCTGAGGCCTCCTTATGCATTCTTACTCAATCAGGGAGTGTTGGCTTGTCCATGAACTTGAGAATTGTCCTAGCTTTTATTGGAGTTCTTGCTGATTACAACAAGCCATCAGGCTTTAACCTGTCTGGGTGAGGTCTACTGTCTTTGGCACAGTGGGTGACCCAAAGGGTGTCCTGTCTCCACATCACATGGAAGTGACACCATAACCAAGCCCCATGGGATCACACTTCTCTTTGAACACATCCTAGATCCAGGCTTTATGCCAATATGCAAAATCAAAGACCTTTTTTCCCCAAAAAGCATCTTGATGATGAGTTTGAATGGCAATTATCTGCAGTGCTTCCATCTCCAGGTGATAACACATCAATCCTGTCTCATTAGGCAATGTCCTAATCCCCAAACTATGTCCTCTGTGATAATGAAACCCTTGCCAAAGATTTGTATCTAAAAGGACACTCCTCTGTTCAAGGCAGAGATTTTTAGAGGGAAAATAACATTTTGGAAGAGATTTCTTTTTTCCACCACAGGTTTTATTTAATAAAATACTATAGAGAATTGAGAAATGGACCAAATATATCTTTTCCAACTGGAGTCATCAGTAGGTCAGTATGCTGTACATCCACTCTCCACTTTCCTATACAGTCAGAAGAAAACTTTGTGGAGGGACAACCAAATTCAACACATTTCATTCAGTCACCAGGTGCTGGACATCAGCCTTTTGGAAGTGACTGGAAGTGATTGAGAAGTCAAGGCTGCCAAGCTTCAATTTGACAGGAGGTTTTGATATAAGATGCATCCTGAAGGAAGTTCAAATGCCCCAGTGCTTTTTGTACATAAAGAAGCATGTTGGTGTGGCACCATGGTTAGAATTTCCACCTTGTTTACAGGGACACAGACAAGTGTCTTGGGAAACAGCATAATACCATTGTGGTCTGTCTGCTGTGGTGATTTACCTATCAACACTGCAAAATATCCACATGGCATTTTTTGAAATTTGGGGAAGAAATCTGTAGAACCAAGTATATCTTGTCAGAAAAGCATCCTCATTGCTAGCTGCTTTTACAATTTTTTTCCTGGTTTTGGTCTATTTTGTCAAGAGCAGGCTCAGAAGAGCAAAGCTGATCAACTGCTTGCTAAATCACCTCTATCATGCAGTCTATTTTAATTCATACACTGGCACTGCACCCAGATTTACACTTTGAAGAATCTATTCTCATATTCTGGATGACAGAAAGATACTCCAGAGGTTGCAAAAAGGAAAGGGCTGAGGGAGCTCATTTCTCCTGTGGCTTAAGTACAAGATTCAATCATCAATTTTAGACTCTTTTTTCATTAACATTCTAAATTGTGTAGCACTGTATATTACAGATTATTTTTCATATAGCCCTCCTAAGAAAAATGCTATTTTTTTTATTGTAATCCTGCATGAATGTGCTGAAACTGCCATCAGTACCACCCTTTTTAAAAAATTTCAGCTATATTTGTTAATGGTCTTGGTGCCTCTCTCAAAGTACGATGGTGCCAAGGGTTTCCTCTCACTGTCACTGGTATTTCTGACATTCAAAGTGATTTCTTGCCCTGTCTGTTTTTAAGAGCTTGCCCCAAATCTTGTTCGTGCCTTTACTGAATATACTGGTACCAGACAATGAGATCAGGTAACCACAAGCGGAAAAAACAAATGTACCCTGCCAAAAAAGGGCTGCAATGGTGCCAGTCACTCCTGAAATATTATTCTATTGAATTTTGAAATTTTGAAGAGTTCAGGTCTTTTCCATGTCCAATAGTGGGACTATTCCTTCCACCTTTTTCATAAGCACATGTTGATGTATAAGGGATTAACACACTCATATTTGATGGGAGAAGATGCAACTATTCAGAACCAGACTTTCTTAGACTTCAGTGAAAAATTCTTCTTGTTTAAGACTCATGATGACATCATGGAAATGTTGCTGAAATAAATATAAATTATTCCATCTTCTGCCATGAGGATCATCTTTGGCCACTACTGTCACACTATGGACTTTCAACACTGTAAAGACTAGACCTTAGCAGAGCCTCAGACAGCACCAGGGTCACATAAAGACAAGATTAGTCTTATTTATGAAGTTTCAAACCCCAAGAAAAACAGTTGAATCTGTAAGTTTATGTTGTGGACATTAAAAGACCTCCACATGGAATGGAAAAATCATTATTTCCTGTAACTATAAGTACTGCTAACATTATTTCAATCATCCAGCTGCTACCCCATAATTGTTTATTGACTCCCATAATTTAATCCTCCCAAGGTACACCTGCTCTATCATTACCTGAAATTCTTGCATGTTTCGATTGAAAATTATATAAATCCCTGCACAGATAGTGAAAAAGATAAGGAGGGCTCCTTGTGAGGAAGAATTTTGGTAATGACTGTTCCTTACTGTAAGAAGTATATGTTCTACCTCAACAAAAAGTGCACCACCATCTCATTATTGTGCACAGACAGTAAATCTGATTGAAAAGGAGAAAAAAACCTAAAAAGTCAAGCTCTTTTCTCCCAGGTTTGTGAATATTTCAATAACTCCTCCTTCCCACTCCCTCGTTTACCTGTGAATAAAAAATGATCTTGTCTGGTATTTATTTGTTTATAATTATCACAGGTGTGGTTTTAGCCCCAAAACCTTTGCTTCTTTTCCACGAATGACTTCTTTTTGTTTTTTACAAAGAAGCCAAAAAAGGACAAGTAATGAACAGAGAATGCAAACTTGGTGCAAATTCATTAAGCCTGTGAATCACAAGCCTGCATTTCCATCCACTGTTTGAGTATAACCAGTAAGCAAAGACTGTGCTCCCATAAGGCAGCAGCAAATGACATTTGTGATGTTGGTCCACAAATGTGCTAGTGGACACGTTTGTTCATTATTCACAGACTACTTCAGATGTCACTGCCACCTCTACCCTGCTCTGCAGTTACTTCTGTCACCTCTTAAAGTCAGTTCAGAAGAACCTCAGCATAGACTAGGAATGCCAATCACTGTGAGAAATATATTGTAGCTGTGCCTACATCTTTTTTTTCATTTTACTTACATATAATTTAACTGTCTTTAGCAAATACGACCCCTTTGCTTTAGTGTTCCAGATTCTAAATTCAACAGTGTGGGAGACCCTGCTGGTCCACTCACTTCTAAACCAGCTGCAAATGTGAAAAATAAGGTGGGCTTCAATCTTAATTTCATTCCATCTATTCAGGTGCAACCCTTTCATGGGCCCTCTGAAACTATGCAGGAATGGGGAGAGGTGGGGAGATGAGGCCTGATTGTGATGTTTAACCAGCCATTAATCCTCTCTTACAAATTTTCGGTTACATGGGAGACACTGCTACTTTAAGACAAAAAATAATAAACTTGACAGCTCTTGCTCACTCCTCTCACAGGACGTTGCTTGGCAACCCAGTAATGAGGGAGAGGGGAAGCTGTGGGAGCCAGGCACGGGAAGAGGAGTGGGTCTGGCACTTCTCTGGATGGCAAGGAAGCCTGTGGAGGATCCACACTACCATAGATGGTGAGCATAAGACCCATCCTATGGCTCCTTTAAAGATCCAGAGGACAATTTGTCCTTCTAGCCAAGGTCAAGGACAGTGCCTTGGGCAGCAGGAGCAGTGCAGTTCAATTCACAACTTAATGGTTTAAGAGACTTCCTGCTTAAAAGGGAAAAAAAGAGTTCAGTGAAGGCAGCTGCTTCCCTGAGACATGTGTGTGTTTGGCATTTTGGCTGTATAGGAAGACACTGAGTTAACCCTTGTGTTCTCACAGTCCAAGTGCTACCCACCCCTCTGTTGTTTCCTCTGCTGTGTCTATGCACTGTGAGATTCTTCCTTCCTCAGGTTGCCTTCTGAACCTGACATAGCAACACTACATGCTTATTCATAGGTCAAGTCATCCATCCCAGTGAAAGCTGCTTTTCAGAGTACTCCAAAGCCTTCTTTTCAATCCTGTCGCATTGCTGGTGCTCTTGGCATTAAAATAATGGAATAAAAGAGCACATCTACCGTAGCTGAAATGCAGATGCAGGTCCATATTCATATCTTCTGCTCCAGGATCTCATTAGGCCCACGATAAAGTTTTCAGAGTGTTTGGGATCCTTCTGAACAGGGCTCAGCATGTATCCAGAGAGCAAACCCAAGGAACCTTGTGCTGTGGTAATGGCACAGTTTCGGTATCACTGGTTTTGCAGGAGGCCATGAGAAGCTGCCAGCGTGCATGTGGCTGCTTGTGCACAGCAACAAGCAGGGAAACAGCTGCTGTAATCCACCCTGGATTTCTCTGCAGTGTGAGGAGCTGGGAATGCACACATGATCAGAGATTGTGCTTCAAGTGAAGGGGAAATTCAGCCACTAGCTGGGAACCAGTGGCTTTCTAAAACACAGTGGCATAACCATGCCCAGCACATCTGTCATATTTACAATTTTTCTCTCCCCTCTTATAAATCCAATCTGTTTTTCAGGCCAATTCCTGTTTTCCCCACCAAATCTTGACTTTCTATGAGGCGCTGTAAACCACTGAAATGATTCTCAGGCACTATAGTGCATGAAGGATGGGTCCCACTGCGCTGCTGCTCAAAGAACAATGCATCACCTGTCTTAGCTGAGATAAGATAGATTATAACATAGTACCCCTTTCCTCAGCACACATCTTTAGTGCTGCTGACAGCACTGCACCACACAGAGGTGTGTCTACCCACCTGTAGCAACATACTTTTGTACTTGACCTTTTAGAATCATGTACCTCACCCTCTGCATGTCAAAATGTCAGGCAAACAGGGTGAGCTCCCAAGGCCCTCCATACCCAGGGGGAGCTGCTGGGCATCTCAGCTTGGACAGGGTAAGGTATGAAACCACACACAGTGCCAAAGTCTCAATCAGCCCATGCATCGGGGGTTGCTCACCTCTTTTTGCCAAGGCAGATGCTGTTTGCTCAATGCTTCAACAGCACTAAGGGGTTGACAGTCAAACATAGAACTCAGGAGGAGAAAGCCAAAGAGAACAGGCTGACTGCCACAGGGTATAGAGCTGCCATCCTCTGCAGGAGAAGATCAGAGCTGCCTAACTTCTAGGAATGAACATTACCAGGCTCCTGCTTGGTAATTTGGATCATGGTATGGTTTCAGTCCTTTGAGTTCTGATGGATCACCCAAAAGCTGATGCATATGAACAATATTTACCCTAGCTGGTATGATCAGTATGATTGCAAACAGCCCTGATTCCCTTTCGTATGGCCTTCTTTACAGAGTTTTCCTCCAGTGCTGAATTGTAGAAGTCTGCAAGAACTTAAAAGATTCTTTGCCATGTTCAGTTCCACAAAAAAAATTACTGTAAATCAGTTTTCCTCCATTTTTTCCCCACTAAATTTTATCACTAATCATTTAATATCATAAAGCTGATTTTGGATGTAGCCTAACTAGTCTATCCTAATAACAGCCAGCCAACTTCTTGGAAACATTGATGATCATGGGACTTGCAATGCCTCTCCTGACTTTAGTGGATTTCTTATGCTTAGAGATTTACAAAACCATTGCAGATATTACTTTTTTTTTTTTATGTGCCTCCTAAAGGCTCTTCCAAACATCTTGCTGAAATAACTTTTTTTTATAAAACTGCCTAAGATAATTTTCAATGTCTCTGTTACCCCAGAGTACTCACTATAATCAGCTATTAAAAGCATTTCTTTCCACCTTCTCCAAATCTACCTTCTTCCTACATGTTTTCACCATTCAGTAATCCCAACTGGTTCACATACATGGAAAACCCATTTGTAGTAATTAGATAAAATTACTTACACCTGCTCAGCAACACTGCATCTTTATCTACAGCAAGTGACATTTTCCCCAAAGAGTACATTTTAAATGAAAAAGTGTTCTGAGATATTTTTTTCTCCTTACCCTCTTCTCATTCTGTCCCAATTCCACTTAATTTTTGTGGCCTTTCAGCAGGACTTATTTTTTAGAACGAAATCCAGGAGAGTGCTGAGCTGACAGGTCCCCAGCTCTCGTGTGAGCACACATCTGTTAAACTGAGTTTGATGATCAGACACCAGCTAAGGCAGTGGGCAAGGCACAATTTCAGCCTCACAACAGCACACTTTGAACAGCTGGGTCCTTCAGCACTAACAGCCCAAACTGGGCAAGTAGGATTCCTCTCCTGCATGGATAGAGTATATTTCCTCAGCACTAAAGGTATTTTTCTGGAGCACTAGAAAGTTGAAGGGTGTTTAAACAATATAAAACCTGAAGTTGCAGGTAGCAAAAAACATAGAACTCAAATATTATAATAAACGGAGTTTCCCAGATATAGCAGCTAGAATCAACCATGCACAGCCCATTAAATGTTTATATAAATTTAATAACCACTAAATTTTTCACTGGAAATTATCAGTTTCCATTAAATTCTGTGGCAGCTTCCAGAAGAGTGATGCTCACTTAGACCCTTTTAAAACGGGAGCTGAACACATTGTAAACTTTAATGTATTTTTCCCCACAACTACTACAGGTCAGAAAGTACTTCTAGCCCCATTTCATAGATGAGGAACTTCACAGAGCAATTCCTTTATTGTCTAAGATCACATAAGTAACTGGATGCCAAGACAGTAACTAAACTTGGCTCTCTCATATCCCAGTCTCCTAATGTAACCACTGGATTAATCAGTGGCTGAATTGAATCTCCTTTCTGCCATTCATTTTTGGATCAGCAAGACAGCATCTCTGCAGTATGTCTCCACTGGACTGTGCACAATAAAATCTCCAGCATGTCATGTAATAAATGTCCATAGAAACATTTTCCATCTCTTCCTTTCCTTTCCCTGTAAGTTGTTACAACTCTTCCCAAGCCAGAAGAACAGGCATAGAAAACCTGCACAGAAAATTAATGTATTTCTGCCCTGACTTTGCACTTCTCACTGTCTCCATCAGAACCAAATGCTGCTGGCATCAGATATGGCAGGATTTTGTGCCCAGGTTGTCAAGGGCAACACAAAAGAGAGTAGCCATTGAGGATTTTTTTCTCTTAGCCTCTCACCCATTTCTATCTAAAAAAACAAATAAACAAAACCCCAAACCCATTCTCTAATTAAAAATAACAGAAAGGTATCAGGTTTGTCCAGTTTTAATTAACTATTGAAAAACACATAGTGCATTTTGTCCACATCCCCACTAATGTATATGTCTCTCTGTTTCCTCTGTCGAGGTTTGAGCCATCCCTTTTGTATGCTGTTACAAATGAATCAGCACACAATTTGCTGACTAATCCACTCCAGAAAATGACAGTCTGGAGACCAGCAGCAGAACAAGTGCCAGGAGATGCCTTTTGGAGCCAACATAAGACTGTTGCAGGCTGCAGTAGAAAGCGGCCTTTTTGAAAAAGCTGGTCATGTTTTTCTTTCAAAGCCAGGCCAGCAAGTCCTAGAGAAATAACAGATTTTTTTCAGAGATTTAAAGGATCTGATGTTCTGATACTAGTCAGAATAATTTTGGCATCTTCCTGTGTGAAGTTGTTATTGACTTTGCTGTGAAATAATGAGCCTTTTTCAGGTCATCTGAGAAATTTGCTTATAGTACATTTTTCTGCCTTTTATTTGGTGTTACTTTAATAGATTTGGTGTTTCCCCGCGGAGGTGATAGGTGCTACAGAGACAAAGTACATGCCATAAGCATTCAGTACAAAAAAAAACAATTACAACTCTAATATAATCAGCTATAAGGTCCTTAATTATTGTTATTGAACCTTGCAGCTGTAATAGGTTTTCTTTTCTTTTTTTGCATTTCCTTCAACAATTTCAAAGTTTTCCTTTTGTATTTCTTTTCTATGTAGTATCTAACAACAAACAATTACAAAGGTCTTATTCTGACTGCCAAAAAAAAAATAATTTCTGAGATGTTATACACAGAAAAAGGGAAATATAAGGAGCCTAAAAATTAATTTTCAAATATTAGGTTCTCTGGGCACAACCGTGACTAGGAAATAAAAGTCAGGTTACTGTGGGGTTGTTTTTGAGTGCTGAATTTGTTTTTATTTGTGCTTGAATTTGTTTATGTTGCTTTTGGGCTCTTTCAGTTAATGCCTCTGAGAGCTGAACTGGCATACTCTATATTTAAAAGAAACGTAATAAAAACAATTTAGAATCCTTCCCCTGTGTCTGAATTTGTTATTTCCTACTCATAGGAGAGAAAAAATTGTTTATATGTATATATATTTACATTTATATGCATATATACATCCATAGTGGGGGTTTCTGCTGGGAGCTTTTGGGTGGTTGTGCTCCAACAATGGATGTTTTATCAAGGAAAAAAAAATTGCATACAATATTCAGGAACAATATTTTAGAGGAACAGTTCAAAAAATAGCTTAAAGAGGGTACATCAATAAATAATAGACTCCATTGTCCCTACTTCACCCTTGCCCTCTCCTTCAGTTGGATGTGGGGCTTGATCAGACAGTCCAGGTATACAGGGCAATTCCCATTACTTAGGACTTTCTTTAAATTATGCACCACACATCCTCAGGACTGTTCTTAGGTCCCCATGGATCAGCAAGTAGTACTTTTTTTACTATATTAAGAATTTAGCTGGGTACAAAGGATTTAAACAGAATTTCTGGCATTTCTATTAGCTCCTGGCATGAAGCCAGTGAATCACTGCACCACAATGTTTCATGAAATGGAGACACAGGGATTTGCTGTCAAAACCTGAGACAAAAGATGCATCTTGTGGCTCAATAAAATAGCCAGTGAAGTGGGGAATGTTCTTAGCTGTTTATACCAGTAATGACTGCAAACAATGCAGTTAATGTTTTATGTTTTGCTATCCCCAGTAATATCTGCAGCACCATATTAATTGTTTTTGTTCCAAAGAATGGAAACAGATAGCTGAGGCCAACCCACGTGGGGAAACCAGCTGTTGAGCTCCAGTGATCTGAACCCAGAGCACTGGAAGCTTTCAAATCCTGTCAGCTGAGGTGACCACACCAGGGTAGTTACCGTACAACCCTTTACTCAGCATGAGTCTGTTTTAAAGACTTTGTCTTCCCAGAATCCACATATATCTTTTATTTGTAGGAACTTCGGCTCACAAGACTGCTCCAGAAAACAGGTGACTGATAAGTCTATTTATACAGTAAAGCCAGGCTGAAGGAACCAAACCAGAAACATATTGATAAGCTAACCCTGTGCATGTGTGTATTCCAGAATATACATTTCTTCTTAAAGGAGGATATTAGGGGTTTATTAAATTCCCCATTGCAACAACTGATAACATTTCATTATATTTTCTGAAGAAAAAGGAATATGTTACTCCATGGTTGAGGAAAATTCTAAATGGGGAGCTGAGAAAATATGAAAGGACTACAATAAAACATTCAGTTGTTTAGCCTTGCTGGTTAATTTATTTTGTGATGCAAGTTTCTTAATAAACAAAGTTGAAAATCCTACTGATTCTTTGGAACATTCAGTGTCCAGGTGGTTTAGGAGAGTAGCTCACCACAACTTTAAGAGCCTGTCTATCGTGTGTTGCTGAATGTAACTGTTTTTTGGACCTGGTTGTGTACTCTGGCACTGCATTCCCAGCTTTAAAACTGTGGTTTAGTTCACCCAAGCGGTGATATTGTCATGTCTGTCCCAGGAAAGTAACAAAAGAAAGCACCTTTGGTGTCACCCCTCTCCACATGATATTAGGACACCGAGAATGAAGCAAAAAAAGAAGCTGTGAACCAATTTACTTTTCTGCTTTCTTTCTTACAATCACAAAAGTCTACATGCAATCAAGTATGTAATAATGTATAACTTGCCATACGTGAACCCAAAAATATTCCATAAATTACACATAAATAAATAAAATAAACCTGTGCTGGGAGGGGGTGGAGTGAGAAGTAAAGAGAACATGAAGTGAGAAAAGGAAATCACGTTGGATCTCCTCAGAATTAGTGTCACAGAAAATGAAAATGTGGCCTTTGCTGGAAGATAGAAGGAAGGCTTAAGGAATCAGAGTGCCAAATCAAGTGCCTTGAGCAAGAATGGGGGGAACCAGGGTTGCCCTGCTGTGCTTATGCCAGTCTGCTTTTCCTCCTCTTCCATCACCTCTTAGTCACACACTGAAACTGAAGACACATTCCCATTGTTTGGGACATGACAGAGGAATGATTATCTGCATGTTCTTACAAAAAACTCAAGCCATTTTCAGTGCAGGGTGTATCACCTTCCTTTGTGTTTCAAAAAAAAAATCCCTTCTAAATGAAGATATTGCTTAATATATTGAATGATGGGGGTGGTGAAGCATCTAGCAGTGTGGTAAACTGCCTCATCACCTCTAACAAATTCAAGACAATATTTAGATGACATTTTTGTGTGATGGATGCATAAAGATTGTTTTCAATCCTGCACCTGGTAAAACCTCCCAGATGTTCTAGTCTCACTGCTTTTTTTAAAGTTAATAAAATTGTGAAGAGAGTGTGGGAAATAATTCCAGAGATTAATGAGAAATCTTGTGTGCAGACAGTCACTGGGAACAGTCTATTTAGTTTATGAAATGTATGATGGAGAGGCACCTTGGTTACAATAAGTGAACAATTTTGTCAGAAGAAAATGCCAGATAATAAAATGCACTTAGTCCTGGAGGAGAACAACTAATAGCTGCAAACACATTCAGTGAGAATCAAGGTCTAAATATTTATCACTGATGGTGGTAAAATACTGGAATAACTGCAAAAGCACCAGGAGGTTTTCCATTTGTAGATGACTTCAGCAGTGTGGTGGCTGGTGCCAAGGACTGGCTTTAACAGCCTGTCACAAGTTCTGATAGCATGGGTGAGATGTGTTAAAACTTCTGTGGTCATACTGTATGAGCTAATGGTCCCTCCCGGCTTCAGAGTCTATCAACCTATTAATTAGCAGCTAATTAGCAGCTGGTAGCAATAATAGTCTATTATCTTGTAACAAATCAGCCAGTAGAGGAACAAGAAGTACACACACTGGCACATTATATGACTAATACTCATTTTTAACAGTCTTCTTCTAAATAGAATGAATTGACATAAGTCCTGTGAGATGTACAGATGAATAAACAGATTTAGCCACATAGTAGAGTTATCCTAACCTTAGAGACTTCCTCTGTCTTTGCTTTGTCTTCAAGTTCTAACAAAGTCATAAAGGAAAAAGCTGTGTGTAGTCTTCCCATTAGAAAGATTTGGGGTTCTTTTTTGCAACACAAAATTCATCTTAGTACTTTAAAATTAATAATCATGAGAAGGTATGGGCCATGCAAAAATTTACATTTAAACATACTTTTAAATTTTGTTGTGTTATTTTTTGTAACCTAAAATAATTTTAGGTGTATTGTAACCTTAAAAACTAAGTTAAAGTTTTGAGTTTCAAAGTTTTCCTTGTAAACTTTAACAAACTTACCTTTTTAAGTTTTCTCAACATTCTTTGGGGGAGAGCACCATATTGTTCACCCACGCCTGATAACACTTTCTTCATGTTTGCTTTCTTTAATTAAAGTTAACTTGATACATCCTGTCAATTGTCATCCTGGACATCTAGGAACTGAGCCAGCAAAAGAAATCTTGTCTTAGATTGCTCCTAAAATCTACATTCTATACTCTTTCCTTTATCAAAAGGAAGATAGAAATTTCTTGAAAGAGTCACCTGAAAACCCATGCTGGGTTATGCCCTGGACAATAAAACAGATTAATATTATCCTTGTGATAGAATGCCCATATTAACGGCCACTTTTCCCATCTGTGGAAATCAGCACCAATATTTTCCTCACTGGCAGGAGTAACTCCTCACTCATTAACAGACTGTAAGGCAGATGTCCTCCAGAAGCATCAAACTAAATCCACAGAACTGATGTATGTTCAACAGCCCCCAGATATTTTTTTTTTTATTCTTCATTTAGAGTCTAAATATTCTTACCACAAAAGCTGGGATTTTTATACACAATGGCTCTGAATTTTGTGCATGGACCAAGCCAGACACACTGATTTATCTTCATCATCTATTCTGTACAACAGCCTTTTTCTGTATGAAAAAGGAAAGAAACAATGAAAAGATAAGAAACAAAAGTCATTTGTTCTGGGTCCTGGACCTATTGCTTTCTTATAGATATTACAGACAGTACACCTTTGCAATCCTCCTGTTAGTATGAAGAGGAAGAGTGAAAAATAAAACAAAAAAATCCACTACAGAGGCCACAGAGAGACTTATATGGGGATTAGAACACAGTGGGACAAGTCCTGAGCACAAGGAGAGTTGTCTCAGGTCATACAAGGTCCCTACCTACAGCAATAGTGACAAGGTAGTAATAAAACCCTTTCAGTGGGAAGTGCTTTTGATCTCTCCTATTTGTTACCTTGAAGATGTGGTACAAGTTTTTTGCTTTGTCCCATGCAGTTTTAAATACTTAATACAAAAGAATCAATAGAAAATTATTCTTCATTGAGTGCATATTCTGCATCATTAAAGTGCCTTTCCTCAGAACATTTTGTCTCTCCCACGACTTAAAACTGATGAGTTCTGGGAGGCTCCACCATCTCCATGGTTAGACCAAACAAGTTTAGACATTCTGGTGATTTCTTGGCTGCTTGTGCAGGTTTCTCAGCTCCTTCCAAGTACATCAGACAGCAAAGAGAAGAGGAAGCTGCTTTAGTTGTGTGATCTGTCTGGCAGGTGTTTTACTGTATTTGTCTGACAGACATATTCATAACAAAGACTTTGATTTCTTCTTTGTTGTCTGAAAAGAAAAAAAAACAAAACGTGAAATACCACAATGCACAGTCTTTCATTAATCCATATTCTACTCAGATATAGAAGTTCTAATTAAAGGCTCTAGGCAGTCCTGTCTGTCTCCCTATTAATGCTCCTACTGAGCCTGACGTTTTGCATCTTATAGTGAGAGAGTGAAGGTGAAGTGTGGGAGGAAAAAAGGCAGGGAAGGATGAGGTTTCATTTCTCTTAGATAAGGACTGAATAAAGGAAAAAGGAATATTTTTAAAACAAAAGAGCGGGAAGAAATGAAGAGGTGAAAAGGGAAACATGAAGTGACAGTAAAGAAGTAAATGTATTATTACTGCAAGTCCATTTTTACTATGTGTAGTTTCTATCATCAGAGTGATTTAAGGAAAAAGAAAACCAGATTTCTAACTTCAGCTAAGAAAGATTGCCTTGCACTGCTGTTAATACCAATAGAGCTCGGTTTCAGTTGTGCTGAAAAATAGTGTGAGGGGAATATAAAGAGTGAAATTCTGAAAAAACTCCACAACACACATTGAAGCCTCACAAAATTAATTGCTGCACAGCATGAAAATCTTGGGTTAGAATATCTAGGAGATAGTCTGGAGAGATACAAAATTTGTGAACACAATTACTCCAGGGTGAAAATGTCAGAGCCTATTGCACAAAAATAAAAATTCCATAGGTTATGACAAATAACCACCAATTGAATCAGAAATATTCTATTATCCTACTGTATAAACATTACATTCATTTCATCACTTGAATGTATAATCACTGCTCTTGTTTACACAGCTTGTGCTGGGAAGAATGTGATTTTTTTTTTCAAAATATAAAGCACTACAGACTTATTAAATCCTAGCTATAAACTCTTTCTTGAGGAATAAGAACAAGCTGCTTTGAAAGGCTGAAATGGCTGTTGGCTCACCCAAAGTGATTTGTAGGGAGTGAGGGAACATGCACAGAATGTGGTATTGCACAGAGAGCTGCACCTGCCTCGTCAGCTGAGCCAGGGCTGAGTGGCTGGGAGCTGTACATCACACCATGGGGAGGGCTGGGAAGCACCAGGCAGACTCTCCTGCTTCCTCCTGAAATTCCAGTGATGAGCTCTACCTGAGAAATGGCCTTGTTGCCTGTTCGTGAGTCACTATTTCCCTGGAAGTGTGAACAGCCATTTCTATTTGTGCAAGACTTCATTAATCCCAGCAAATACATCATTTTGATTATTTATGTTGCAGCAGTGGCTGGTGGCTGGGAGCTGAGGAGGTTGCTACTTCAAAGTAGGCAACATAAACTTATACAATGAGAGAGAAGGTCTGCACTATTTCTGCCTCTTTCCCAATAACCAGAACAGCCTACATTTTGGGTGGCATGACAGGGAATAGGCCATTTTCTGGCTTTCAATCATATTATAATTTCATCTGACTCTGATTCACTCCTCTTCTTGTAATGCAAAAGGTAGTAAAGGAAACAAGAAGAGCTATTCCCAAGGTCAAACTATAAATCCATGACAGACTTTGGAACAGCAAGCAGCCTCCAGCCTGTTGATTTGTGCTCACAAAGCAAGACCGTGCAGGACATTTATATTTTCCTTTCATCATGAGCTTCCTAGAATATTCAGTTTCCTGCTCTTGTAGTGTTGTATATCATAACAAAGAGACCTTCTAGGGTTACTGTCAATTTTGTCAAGCATCAACAGCTGTCTGAGCACACATGGATTACCATGATCGAGTGATCTCTGTCAGAAGTGTGGGAGAGGTTACATCTCTGGCATTGAGATACAATTTCTTTTCCCCCTACTTAGTGCTCTTTCTGTAGATTTTGCAATTAAAAAGCCAAAATAAAGAGTTGGACAAGGATATAATTTATCCAATTACCTTACATTCCAAAGCCTCATTATTATGTACAATATAAATTGAGATTGTTAATATAATTTAATATTCAAGTAGTTTTGCCTTAGGAATATCATAAATTTCCTTTGATTATGGCAAGTTACACACCTTTACATGAACATTTGCACTAAAATAAATCATGTAGTGCTGTGTGAAAGCTATGTAAAATGCAGAGTGTCACATCAGGCTTTTACAAAGCCACGTTTTCTTGTTGTTACTGCTGGAGCGTGGGGACTGACCTATCTCCGTTCTCAGTCCTGGCCTGTCATTTACCTGCAGGGCTTGCTCTAAGGCTTGGTGCTCTTACCTCCAAGAAGTGATAATAGAGCTAGTGGATCAGGACTTAATGAATTTAGAAGCCCTTTGGAGCCTCTTGAATAGCAGAGACCACAGTAGTTCAAAGTGTTGTTACAAAATCCCCTGGTGCCAACTCCACTGGGGAGATCATCTGAAAAACCTTTTTTCCTGCCCCAGTCTGTTGTAGAGTAAGTGACTGAGCCAGAGCTTTCAAAGGGTGGATTCAGCAGGTGAAAGAACTAGAGAAGGCCTTTGCAGTGAGATTGAAGAAAGTGCCCTACTAGCTCAGCAGCCTTTGCAGCCTCTTCAAAGGAGGGCAGGACACCTCAGACACATGTATGGGTCCCTATCCACCTGACTGGTGCAGTAACAAGAGAAAACTACAACATAATGAGCCAGGAAGGGCCTTTGGAAGAGGCAAGTAAGAGCAATGGGTTGGAGTTAGGGCCTGGTAGGGAAGGCAGAAATGTTACAAAAGGGTTTGTAACTCTGTCAGCCACAAACCCTCTCCCCTCAAAAAACAAACAAAACAAAAAAACAAAACAAAACAAAACAACAAAAAAAAAAAACAAACAAAAAACAAAAAAAAACAAAAACAAAACTCAAAAGAAAATAGAGAAAACAAAGAGGAAAAAACTCAAAAACCTGTCAGTCTGACTGAGGTTACCTGATTCACTGTTTTCTTCCAGAGGACAGATGACTTTGCATGGGTTGTGCACTTTTTCATGATCAGAGCACATAAACCACATCCTCCTGAAGAAACATCTTCCTGGCAAGGCCCAAGCAACTCTGTTTTACCTCCAGAAGCAGGGGGGGAAATGAGCTGTCTGCTCAGCACACGAGAAGCAGCTCATCTCCCGATGACTGATGAAAGCAGTCAGGTCCCTGCACTGGGATATCTGTTTGAGAGTGTTTCAGCCTTTTGAGCTGGTTTATAACATATGATTCTCTGATCATTTACTAGGCTGTGGTATACCCTTGCTAGAGTTATTCAACAGCTTTATTAATAGATTCCTTGGGTCAGATATCACTTCAATATCTGTAAAACTTGACTAATTCACATGAAAGCAATGACAATAAAGCATCCACCTTATAGCAAATTAGCTACAGTTAGAATCAGGGTTTTTCTGTTTGTTTTTTGCAGGATAGTTAAAACTTTGTGAACAGAGATAAACATTTGTAATGTACAGATGATGTTTTCATTTTGGTGGGTTTTTTGCCCCCAGAAGGCTAATACTTTGAACCCCATAGCAGTACAACAATCTCCAACAGAGCACAGTATTTCACAGTCTAAAAGTAGACAGATCTTTAGCTGAAGCTGCAGGGGATATTTTAAACTGACAAAGGACTTGTCAGGGCCCTGGGAGTAGCACAGGATCTTCACTGATCACTAAATAAAGGGGCTTTCATTTCACTCCTCTTCCCTCCAGAAGCAGAGGTGTTTCTAATGATAGGCTAGAGACCCAAGGTAGGGCTTTTAGAAGTCTCTTTGGGTCAGAGCCACAAAGGAGTTAAGATTTCACAGTCCTGAACTACTTTTTGTCACTTACTGTGAATTGCTCTGGGCTGTCCATCATACAAACAATGGCCTTATTAAACCCTTCTCACGTGGAGTATGTCACATTCTCAGCAGAAGGCTATGGGTTTCTTTTGACGAACTGGAAAACAGAAACCAGTTGTCCTCTGTGTGCAAATCTTCCTGGTGGAAAATATTCCTTATCCCCCTCCCTTCCACACCCAGATGATGGAAAATTGTCTATCACAAGGTAACTGACTCTGTAGATGAGAAGTGACTGGTGACCATTGTCCATCTGAGCTTGCTCCCTTGGAGCCAAGCTGGGGAGGCAGAGTGGGCTGCAAAATGGGTGAAAAACTGGCTGAATTGTCCAAATGGTACAAGAGTTTGAAGTCTAAATGATGTGGTGTTTCTCCTCAGGTGTCATGAGACAGTGATATTTCTTATCTTCATTAACAACCTGCTTGACAGGAGAGAACACACCCTCAGCCAAGTTTAAGGTGATATTTCATAAGGCAGGGGAGAGGGAGCTGCTGAAAGCCTGGAGGGTAGGGCTGCTGTTCAGAGAGGTCACAAAAAGCCAGAAAAGTAGGCCAGTGGCAATTTCAGGAGGTTAAAAAACTTCAAGTGCAACATCCTGCAGCAGAAGATAAAACTTCCATTTAACAATGCAAGCAGGGTACTGGGCTGCACAAGGAACTGTGCTGCAGTAAAGGGCACAGCAATGCCCATGGGCAGCAAAATGAATATTTCTCAGCAAGGCATTCTTATAGCAGTGAAGGCTGAGTATTGGTCTGGGTTGAAAGTGGACATAAACAGCAAATCCAAGGAGTTAATTTTTTTCTGCTACTTGGTACTCGGTTAAGTTGCCCTCTGGAGTAGCATCTGGTTGTGGGCCACCAATGCAGATGAGGCATGGATCTGTTGATGCAGATTGAGGAGAGAGATGAATCTGTCAAACTGCACAAGGGGAGGCTAAGAAGATAGCTGCCTGTTGTTTTCAACAGCAATTGAGCAGTCATTCCTTTTAGGGAAGAAATAGCCAGACTTCAAGGGTGCAGGGGAGGAACAAGAGCCACAAGCTGCAGCAACGAGAATTTCACTTTTCGAGAAAATCCACCATGGCAGTGGTCCTCTACCAGAGTGCCACGAGGCTCTGCATTATCCTTCCATGTGGATTTGGGGAATTTAGCTAAACTACACCCCAAGCAAGCTTTTCTAACTTTGGGCTTTGTTTTGAGCATAAGACTTCTAAAGGGCTCTTCCAAGCTGAATTATTCAGTAAATTGATATATTTCTGTCCTTTTCACCCAGTTTTTTAACTCAGCCAATCCAAAGCTTGCAAAGTAAAATACTACCATGAACAGAGACAATTGTAAGAACTAATTACATAGCCAGAACAAAAGCTACATTTCAAAATCAACAGAAAATTAAGGCAGGTAATTTGGAAGAAACAGTTTGAAAGCATGATCTTACCACAAGACACATCTTACATCATTAAAGGCAGGCATTTACTGTAAAGAAATTGTAAAGTGAAGAGTCTCTGTAAGCTGATCAGGCCTATCCCAAAATAAATGTCCAAATGAGAGGAACCTAATTCCATCCACGGAAGAGGGAACCTTGATAGGTAGGCCCTATGCTACAATTTGGATTTAGGTGGCCCTGCAGAAGTACTACAAAGATAAATTCCACTGTAATAGCAGTAAGGTGGTTCACGAAAAAGTGAATAAGCCTACCAACTTGTTGTTCCCAAACAAGCAGTGAGAAGTTCTGTCTCCTATATATATTGCTAAAATTAAATATGGCTGAGCTGCATTCTTCTGCATTTACCCTTGATTACACCATTGATTTGATGTTGGTTGCCAAAGAAGCTTAATAATGAACTGAAGTATTTATCACCAGAATTGAGTGAAATGAGCTCACTAGCTTTGTTCCAAACCTGCTTCATAACACACAGGTTCTACTCACTCTAATTTACATTATTTGCATTATTGGCAGCTCTCCCAACAATACTGTATTAGGCTGAGAATTGCAAGTAAGCATGTATTTGTTTTAGTATCACTTAGGCAATTATTCATTGCAACTAAAGCTTTGCTTTCTCAGTTTAGATATGACTGTGGTTTAAAGACCCTTTCAAAAAAACATGAAGAATCTATTCCAAGTCGAACTGTGAAATTTACTACTAGGCAGAATTTCAGAGCCAGCAGCTAAGGGTTTGATTCATGAACGTAAGCCAAAAAAGGATGCCTTTATATTGAATCTGTCAAATGTATTCATGCTTGTTAACACCATATAAATCTTAGTTAATAGGTTTTCTAATTCTTGTTTCTCTTTTTTTTTTTTATTTAATCCCCTATCACAGTCTGAAACCATCACCTGTAAGGAGACAGCAAAGAGAAGTAAATCTGGGAACTGAGATTTTACCATAAACATTCTTTACATTACCTCAGCATTCAAGGTGAGTTTGGATTGCTAATTTTTCATTTGGAGTCAAAAAGTGAGTTCCCTGGTCAAGACAAGCATCTTCTAGAAAATTTTACAAGTGCCTTCATCTTTGCTAGCTTTTCCCACAAAATGCCTAACCGTGGCTTACAGCTGTCTGAGGACCTCCAGAGTGACTGGTCAGAGTTGTGCCCCACAGCCAGGGCGTGATTTGGAAAGCTGCCTGTGCACTGATAATTGGCTAAATCGGTAATTCTAACACCCCTGATCGTTTCCTTTTGGTCCCCCCTGCACCCTCCCTTCTGTGTAAGCACAATATTATTTAATCAGGAACTAGTTTGCCTTGGTTTTCTTTTCATAAGAGATCAGCCTTCCTGAGGAAAGCAGAGGTAACAGATGAGTGTACTAATTGGAGATGTCAGGGCATTGGGGATTTCATTAATGACTGAGAAATGGACTGAGAAACATCAAACACTTCCTCTCGCCTCATCATGTGCCTTATCTCTGGAAAAATGAAATTCAGGTTAAGCCCTTTTGTATTTTAGAACAGATTATGAGTGGGTACCAAAGGAGGCATCCTGTCAGATAAAGGTACGTGAAAACTAAGTTTATTTTGTCAAACAAAATATTAGAATAGAACCAAAAACAACCCATGAGAGTGCTTTATTCTAAGACTGAACTTTTCTCAGCCAAATATAACCAAAATCTCTCCAGAGAAGAAATCAACACATAAGTTATCTACATGAGAATATATTTTAATTCTTTAGAAACCTTTTGAAATTCTCTTGACCATTCACATAAGGCAGGCAGGAAGAGAGAAATACAGGATTTCATACAACTCTGGTGAAGCAATGAACTGGGAGGCAATGGCTGGTCTGTGATCTCCACTGCCATCTGACTCTCAACAGAATACCATTCTCTTCCTAAATCACCACTCTTCCATATATAATAAAATAATATTAAGTAATAATAAAAACTTGATTCTTTACTCTCCTTTCTATAAAATGTTTAGATGTTTGAAGAGGAAAGCATTGCATAAGCTGGATTGTTCAAACCTTTAGTGTATAAATCAGGTTCACCACAATATATACTTCATTGGAAAATAAAAACTGATTCACTGAAACAGATTTCTTTTCTTGAAATATATCAATCGGATAAAAATTCCCTCAAGATGAATTCTGAGGGAATTTCAGACAAGTAAGAATGAAAGAGATTTTATCCACCATTTCTCACTGTCAGAGCTGCTCCCTTTCACCTCAACAATGGATTTCAGGTGGCTGCCTTGACAATCAGCTCGCTGAGACAAGCAGGTGGGTGGCCAGAATGAAGTTCCCCTTTGAATAGGGGCAGGTCCTGCAGCTCTCTGTTGCCAGCTGTGCTCATTAACTTCACTTCCTGGGCATGGTTTGCTCTCACACTGTTCTCAGCCCTGGGCAGGAGATGGGTTCTCAACGACCTTTATTTCATTTGCACAATGAAAGGTGTGGTTGAGTGCTCTCTGAAGGATCTGCTGCTTATTGTGCCAAATTGCTGTCAATCCTTACTAACAGAATATGTATTTCCACCCTGGTATGTCCAGGAGGTTCTGAGCAGAACCAATACTCTTTTCTATCTAACATACTGAATGGACTCCTGTACATTTAGAGATTTAATGTGAAATTTTGCTAAGGAATGGAGCTTCTATAAAGCTGTGGGAGAGTTTAGTTTAGGTAGCCCTGGAAATGTCATTATCATGGACGTTTCTTTGTCATTGATATGACCTAAGATTATTTATTAACTCATTATAAAATTAATTGGAACATAAAAACCTATTTTTTATTCTATAAAGGTCTATCTAAAGTCCAGAGGAAGTTTAGCAACCAGAATTCATCTTCTAATGTTCTATTTTGATCATTTCTAATTTAAATTACTTTTTGGATGCTGTTTTAACATCATGGTGATGTTACAAAGAACTAGGTTGCTGTGACTCAACAATAGGATAAATTTACTTTCAAATTTAAGATAAAATTAGATTTCTTCTCAGAAAGCGACCATTTAAAAAATCCTGAGTCCCTGTTAAGAGCATTACTGACCACTTTTTTAAGTATCAGTCTTCTCTCCAAAGAACTATTGAATCTTCACTGCAATTATAAAACCTTTTCTCTCTGGGGTAACATAAGAGATTTTGTCCCAAATTTTGCAGAGGTAGCTCTCATAGAATTTCACTTTTCCAAAGGGAAAATTTAGAGATTAACTAATTATTTTCTGCCATGAAATAATAAACATTTTTAAAAGGAAATGTTTTTCAACTGAAAGTAAATTTCCCTGGGGAAAAGCGTTAATTTCTAAATTGAGTTTTGCAGTGAAAAGAAGGAAATTGTAATAATACATTTGCCTTCCAAAAATAAAGAAAAAACACCTATCCTTTTAAAAAGTGTTTAATATAATTCTTTCAAAACTATACCTGTTCATTGCTTGGTTTAATGAGAATACCAAGATTTTTTCCACAGAGGTTTTATTACTGAACTGATTAAACCATGTTGTTAAAATTAGTTAAAATTCCCTCAGATCTAAACTGTGGAATCTTGTCACCATTGAACAATATTGTTGCTTATAGTGCTGGGGTTTTTTGCTGGCCTGTTTTCTTAGTTATGGTTCCAACTTTCATAGTTAGTTAATAATGACCATGTTAAGATTTACTGGAAAGATTAATATTTATTTTGATGAGTCTTCTATGAATATTTTTCTCCTAATCATAACAGAAATATGTAAAATATTCAACTGAGAGCAGAAAAAAAAGGTCACATATCATTGAACAGTCAATCACCATGGCAAATATCACGAAATAGCCTGTAATTGTGAAAAATCAAATATAAGTGAGCCCATAAAGTGAACTTCTTTTTTTCAACATGCATTCAGGGAAGAATTAAAAAAAAAAGCCTACCAAAACCCACATGAGCTGAAAAATATGTTAATACTGTAATTCAGCAAGGCTAAACTTTATAAGGCACATGATAAAAACTTTTAGGGAGTCTAAGCAAAGCTATGATTTTATCCATACCAAATAAAACTATGTAATAAAACCCACATAAAATAAGAAAACACTAATTTTGATACACTGGCAAGCTCATGAGTGTATCTATACAAGTTCCTTTATTAACAATCCAGGCTTCCTTTAGTAGTTCAATAATACATTATGGTTTCAGAAGAAAATCATGCTGCAAAGAAAAAACATCACTGTAAGCTATGAACTCAGTAATTTCTAATGCATATGAGGGATTTACTTTGACTTTCAGCCCTCTACACCTACTGTTCTCAGGGTTAATTATTATGGGAGCATCTTTTCAGTATACAAATTCCATAAGGCAAAATAAGAGATTTGGATCCAAAAATTAAGCCCCATCCTACAGTCTGCATAGTATCAGGAATTAAAGCACCGAGTTCCTCTCTTCTTTGTCTTTCATGATGCACATATAAACCCCAGAAAAGGAGAGAAAGGTCTCTACTCCTCACTTCAGATATAACTTCTTCATCCTAACTGTGAACTTACACTGTCCTCCTATCAAAAGGGGCTTTCTTCAAAAAAGGTGTTCCCAGCCATCTGTTCACAAGGAACATTGCCAGCTGGCAAATTGGGTTGGGTTTTGTTGCTTTAATTCATTTTTGAGAACTTCAGATTTCCAAATCTAGCAGCAGATGCAGAGTAACAAATTTGTGTCTGTCAGCCCCACTATTCCCCGATGAGAGGCCTGTGAGCATGCTGATTATACATATGCAGCTAATTAGGACCACGGTTAGGATAAGTTAATGGATTGATTTAGCTCTGTATCCAGTTAAGTGGCAACCTCAGGAGCACAAAGTGTAGCAGACACTGCCCCATGATCTCCCACTGCCTGATTCTTGGCAGCTGAGTTGGAGAGGCCAGACTTCCCAGCTCCTGGGGCACAGCTTGCCTCCTAGGAGATGAGAAAGGGAAAAGGGACTTCAGCAAGGAAAGGGAGGGTAAATAGCCCTCTTTTCTAGACAGGAAGGGACGGTTGTTGTCAAGTGTAAAGCCCATTTTGCAGTTTTGTTTCTCTTTCACGAATTGCTAAAAGCCCCTGGCACCGTTTTAATGGCCCATGTGGTTGAACATAAGCAGCAAACTTTAGAAAGAGTGTGGGAGCCAAATCTTTTACAGGGACCCTTGCCTCTGTGATGCCAACTCTGTCACTGATCCTTATTTCAGCCTGATGAGTGAGGTCCCTGCTCCAAACTGGTACCCTTGGTGATCCACAATGGAGCTTCAGGGGCAAACCTCCTTTCAGACCAAGGAAATTCTAATGTAGGTCAGATCAGCTACATACAAAGTGAGTCTATTCTCTACACTGACAGGGTTCTAGAGAGACCTTCATGGGTAACTGCAGATGCAGACCTCCAACCTTCCTCCCTTCTTACTGTTGTGCCACAGAACTGAAATCCCACAGAGGAGAGACCACCATGGGAGAGAAGTCTGGCAAATACTTTTACTGAACTCTATTAGCCTGGCAGGCAGAGCCTCAAGTACACCTAGTAAATTTATCACAAGGCAAGAATGAATATTCTTTCTCTAAAGCCAAGAGTGGAAAATCCAGCTATGTTATCTTTCACATACACTTGGCCATTATCTCAACATACAGTTCTAGCAGGAAATTGAGGAATCTAATGTATGTATTTTACAATGTGTGTACACACACACTCATTTAATTGAGTGTGCATAGAGAGGTCACATCCTGCTGGCTTGATGTTCCATTTCTCACCAACAACTTTCCAAACCCCTGAACAATTCCATTCAAGTTTGTTAGAAGAAAAGGGATTCCACTGCCTCTTCATAAGTAACAGTAAAACTTTGTGGAAAAGCATATCTCTGGTCTCTGTTTATTCTATAAAATGTCAGCAAATCAAGTGGTACAAATTCATGGGGACTCAGTCTTTGTTCTGCTCATTGTGAAAGGGTTTCTCATGATCTGGCACTGCTCACTGTTGGAGAGCAGGTGCAGAGATCAGAGATCCAATGGCTTTGTCTAATCTGGTATCCAGTTTGGGTTTGTCAAGCACTGCCTCAGTTCCTCGTACTTTGAATGGGGTAAAGCAGCATTTGTGGATGATCCATACAGAGTTGTGATTTCACAAATCATGTTGGGTCTCTAATGAGCAAACTCCTTCTGTAAATGAATGAAATCATTATCACATGATGCAGGCCCCAGAATTGCATCTGCCTTTTCCCCCCAGGTTCCAATCAATGTTCCATCTGATAGGAAGGCCTGACAGAGCTGTATTGTGGGTCCTTTGAAGCTGAGTGCTTCTGAGCAAAGCATTTCTAAAGCTAAGGCATGAGCACGAAAACACAATCTCAGAAGACATGTTGCACATTAAATGCCCTTCATTAAGGATCTACTGAGACAATAGACTTGCTGTTTCTGGTTTTACTATGGAACAGTGTTAATGTATGCATTTCAGGGACACAGTGATCTACACCACCCACACCATTTAGTGGAGGTAGAGTTGTACATGTGCTAACAATCAAGTCAATGTATTGCACTGAAATACAATATGTTAGAAACATATTTTAAAGAATTTAAACTATTAGAAAGACTGCAGGGTGATTACTAGACCAGTTTGCAGAATGATTTAGGAAAATGCCTTCATCAGAGAATTTCTTAACTGAAGACCTGAAATACATTCTTAACTGCTTTATTCAACCAGATCTTCTACAGAGTATTTGCTTGTCTCAAAGTATTAGATGCAACACAGAGTTAATTGAATTTTTTGTAGGCTTCACATTAAATTTGTGCTGAAGGACATTGCTGAATCAGGAATTTAATGGGAAAACAGTTAAACAAAGGAATCATGTGCATGGCTTGAGCCAGGAAGGAGGAGGAAGGAATCCAGAGTCTTTTTTCACAGCTCTGCCTTTGGGAAAGTGAGATTAATCTTTATACTTTTAATAGTTTTTGAGCTTTCCTTAATATACCTTAGGCATCCCAGATATAATTAGAAATAGTAATCTAATGTCAGTCTCGTGCTTATTGCACTTAGCAGTTGTGGGATTTAGTTAATTAGTAAGTTTCATGTGCTCTGGGGTCCTTGGACAATGAAGGTCATGTACCTACTTAGATAGATGTTTGGAAAAATGTAGGCTATTATTATTCAAATTAATTTGAAGCCTTATTAGTCAATTATAGAGAACTGAGGAGGACTGAGGCTGAGATAACCACCTCAGCTGTTACTGTGGCCACCAGTACTTAGAGAAGACAGATTCAACATTTTCATTAACAAAATTTAAAAAAAGAGAAAAGAGGGAAAACATTACTCATATAAAATGTTGTAGAGCGGGGAAACCTTACAACAATATAAAAGTTGGGACAAACTGTGCTGGTAACAATGAGGGCAAGATAGCCAGGTCTTGTTTGTGACAGGTCCTGGACATAGATTTTTTGGTGCCTTAAGAGCAAAGCTAAAGCTCTGTCCATCATTTTGGACATCAGTAAGGATTTTCTTTTCTGTTACCTCTCTGTCTTCTAAAGCATGAAGGCAAACATTCCCACCTTTAGCACAGTGACTTATTGTGGCAGAAACCCTGTCCCACATACGGCCACTTATCTTGAGATTTCCCTTGAGGCTTTTCAGTCAGATGTGGTTCATATCAACCAACATATTCAGAAATGATGGTGAGGGGCAAGATGCCAGGCAGACAGACACACTGGACAGACCTTTTCCTCAAAGAACCCAGTGAAGGAAACCTATTGATCTTTTTCCACTTTATCCATCAGTGTTTCAAATCTCTCTGTCCTTTAAGTGATTATTTAGTTTTACTATAAAATGTCATATGCACTTAGTTTGGTTCTAAAATTCAAATTCTATGTTAAAAACAATAAGTTAAAAAGGACTTTCAGGAGATCTGAAATAGCCATAATATTTTCTTTCCTAGCTTATAAGCAACACTGGTTGCAAAGTCAAATAGTGGAACAGCTCAGCAGGAAAAAAGCAACCAGTCAGCACCATTCTCCCCTTCAGGATAAATATCTTTAATGATAATCAAATGTATGCAGGAGTTCATTTGGGTCCATCTTTATTTTGGTGCAAAAGACAAAGATCACAAGATGCAAAATAAATGAAGGAGACAAAAATTGATGGGCAAGCAGCATCAATTTTTTTTACATTTTTTACTACTTTGAGCCTTGGTCCAGAACAGGCTTCTGCATATTAGTAGTCTAGTTAAGTCCATCAATTTCTAGATTTTAGGATTGGAATGATCCATTATTATCATCCAGTGTGGCCTGCAGAACACAAGCCAGAATGTCTAGCTGATAATTTCTGCTGTTCAATCAGCTGCTTATTGACTTGATCTTCCAAAATGCTGAGCTTTCTGGCCCCAGCTGGGTCAAGCATTTCAAACTGATCCATGTTAATAGGGAGACAAGGTGTCTCCTCACAGCTTAAAACTACCTACTTGAACAAAAGTAGTTGAGCCTAAAGTAGCTTTCTAATGAAGGGTTTGATCCTTCATGGCTGTAGGAAGGTGATTGAGGTGCCGGACCCATAACCAGGACAGATGAGAGTGGACACAGATTCACTTGCCAAACACTGACAGGATCCTTGGTAGGGCTGTTCAGAACACAAACTGTGGGATCAAACCGGGTTTTAACAATGCATTGATCAATGGCACTATAGACAGAAATATTCCTAAGACCTAGAGAAGAGCCCTTGGATGATTCTAAGAACTTTGAAACTCGCCAAACCCCCAACCTTCTTATTGTGGAAAGGGGAGTCACAACACAATTGCATTTCATTAAAGCTTTGAATTTAATTCTAATGCAGAAATAAAACAAAGTTAAAATCTCTCAAGTTACTTTAGAAGCAAAACACCGGACTCCTGAGGAAGTAGATTCCTTGTTTTCTTTCTTCTCTGCCTTTTAAATGTTGTTATACTCACTTACTGCTCTCTGGGACTGTGCCTCTTGATTTCTTTGAGCACTTTTACAAAAGAGAGAAAGGAAAAAATACTTGTCGTTCTTTAATCCTTGAGTTCAACAGACAATCTGGGATTCCAGTCTGAAATGTCAAACTGCTTACGTCCACCTGCAGAACAAAGTTGAATTTTCAAATCTTTTATTTATTTATCTGTTTGACTGGGTTAAAAGTTATCCTAGCACCTGTCATATTCCTTGTTAAAGCCCTCTGGTGAAAGGTCTTTGAAGCAGTGTTCATAAATCTCATTCTTAAATAGCATTCTTTTGAGGTAAAAAAAAAAAAAAAAAAAAAAAAAAAGAGACAAACAAAGCCCTCTATTTTTCACTGTTCATTAGATTTTCATATCTGGAATAAACAGGGGGCTTTAAAAAGAACAAAAGGAAAGCAGCAACTCGAGTTGCCTGCAAGAACTTCAGTACCATGCCTAGGTCTGCATTCACTTCCCACCCTAACACAGCACCCTTATGTGTTCAGTGAATGGGAACCTGGGCAATCTGTGAATCAGCTGTAATTTTTGTCCATCAGAAGTGTCACAGTTTGTGCATGTAATGACCTGAATTAAACATCTTCACTTGCCCAAAGGCTGGTAGCCTCTCTCTGAAAGTCATTTAGGGCCCCTGTATAATTGAGAGTCTCCAATTTGTTTATAGAATGGACATGTCTCTCCTTGAATATCTGATCTCTCTTTGAACTCGACAGGAAAGTCAAAGCCACACTCAAGACTCCAGAGAGTTAGTGGGTTTATTCCTTATTCATTTGAAAAACCTCAAAATTGCGTTCAGCTTCAGTTGAAAAAATGGCCTTAAACCCTACCAAAATGAATTTCCCTTTTTCTTCACAATTTTGAAAGATAGATGCTCACTTGATGTAAAACTTAGATACAGTTTATGTTTCTGAACATGAAACATCTCCTATGATAAAATATGAAGTGTGACATTACTTCAACATTCTTACTTTAATTAATTTGAAGTTTCATTTTAAATAGTTAGAAACATTTTGTGTAATCTTCATACTGTAATCAGTATGTCATAAATTCATTTTACTAGAGTATTTAGATAAGATTTCATTCTTTTAAAAGGATATATTAATATCTAATTCCAAAAATTTAAAGTTCATTGTTTTTAAAAATGTTTAGAGAAAAATAATTTTTGACAGTTATCCCCATTTCAGCTTTTCATTTTGAATAGGATATCAGAATTTGCTGGAAGAATCATGGTTTCCAGACCAGACCTCATACACTGTTAGTAGCACTGCTCAGATTTCAGAGATCAGCATAAAAACGGGTTCTTCTCATCTGTGCCATCATCTCTTTATTTAACTTCACAAGAAGTCAGGCACAGCCTGACTTCCACCTTGGTTTGAGGGTGCAGCTGCATTTGCAGAAGCAGTGAGTGAGCAGTGCCATACCAAGTGGCACTTATGGCTCATCAATGAGTGTCAATAGCTGTGTGTAGTCTGTGCATCTGAATGTGTTCATCACTCTCTGCAATCGGGATGAGAGACCTGCTCAGCAGATGGAAACCTGTCAGTTCCTTTTCACTAAACTGCTCTCTTGTGTCATCGATCCTTCAAGGCATTCCTTTTTAAAAAAAACCCACCCTCTTCAGCAAAATCACAGGGTGAGTCAGAAAGGAATCGTGTTTCAAAGTCTTTGTTGAATCCTGAGGTAAATGCCAACTATTCCTGAGAGGATGGCTTCCTGGTCAGGAGCCCAGCATCTACTAATATCTTGCTTATCTTGAATGCCAGAAAGGGATAGGAAAAACTGAAAAGTCTAACACTTGAGAGTTCAGACCAATGGGTTTATTTTCCTTGTCACTCTAATGGTCAGTGGCCCTCTATAACTGTACAAGGGGAAAAAAAAATTCCTACAAGAAAAGGTACTTAAGGTGTCATCAATTTTTGGGGGGCTGATTCAGGTCTCCTCAGCACAGGCTCTGTACTTACTGCTGTGCATCTGAGCCAAGGATGGCAAAGATGGAGGTGACAAGAAGCTGAAGGGAACCAGCCAGTAATGTCTCAGGTGTGTTTTCTGCATTAGCTTCACTATAAAGTAACCTTCTTCTCATGTCTGCATTGCAGGGAGAAGGCACATCAAAGATGGCTTAAAAACAAAACTGACAGCAAAACCAAGGAGCACCTGACTGCTCCCAGAGTGCTGATGGCTGGGCTCTGTCCTTTCACAGCTCTGCTGCAACACTACCCTCAGCTAAAGAGGTCAGTAGCTGATTTTTTTCTGATCTAAACAGCAATTTTCAGAGGAATTGGTTATTTGGACTGTATTGCAATAACTGCCCTGTAGCTGGACCCAGATATTTCTCTGTGTCTTCACCCTCTCTCCTCACTGTAGCCGGTCCTTACCCCTTGTCTGTGTCTCAGCCTCCAGGCTCTGGTAAGGACCAACGCCTGGAAAGTTGGGGTTGCATCTCAGGATGAGCGAACCAAAGCGAGAAAACAATGTATACAGAGTGAGACTCCTCGCTGTTCACCTTTTTGTGCAGAGCAGAAATGTCAAGAAAAGGTTCCGACAGGTACACAGCAGCACATGTGCAATCAGGCAGCACTAAGCTGTCATCTTCTCCTGATGTGTCAGGAATGATAGCGGCAGAACTGCCACATTCCTACCAGGCATTATCTCGATGAGTTAATTCTGCTGCACCCTTCTTACCACAGCAGTAATAAGAACAGTGCTGCTCTGACACATTCCCAGAGTTCATTTCTTGATGAGGAAGAGAAGGCAGCTCTTGTGTCAAATCCTGTAGGAGCTGGCAGAACTCTGTATACTTCTCATCAGTGGGTTATATCCGTAGCTTTTCTTTATTTTCATAAAGAAATACCATGTGTTTCTTTTTGTCAGTAATCCTCACAGCATTTTACTGAAAAATGAATGTAGAAAGTAACTTACAAGACAAGTCCCACCTCTCCAGACAAGGAATCAGAAGAGAAAAATTAGCATTCCTCCTCTGACCAGTGTTTGTCTTGTACAGCTGCCTGATTGAACCTGAGATCTTTCATGGACTCAGTTCTCTGACTTCAGGAAATAAATCATGAATACAAAATGGCTGTGGCTGTATGGAACCTTGCTACCAAATCTGCTTTCCCTTCAGGCTACCTCATCAAACCCAGCACAATGAAGGCAGTTTTCTCTTGTCACTGCTTGTTCACTCCTAGGATTCCACATGTGGCACATAACCCTGCTGGACCAAGCCACTGCCATAGCACATACTGTAGCACATACTACAGCACATGGTTAAGCCCCTGGCTTCAAAACCAGAAAAAAACCCCAAACAGCACAGACACCTGATTCAAATAAAGGTTATTTTAGTGGCAATGCCTTACAGGCATCTCATATAATCATGGATGTCCGTGAATCACAAAAATAATACTTCTGCATGTTCAGTAAGACCTGATAAAACTGGCTGACTCTCTGTTCCCTTCTGGGAGAGGGAATGCACTCGCTGTCAGCTTGGAAAAAAAATGCATGCCACTAACTTGCATGAGGAGTAACTCCTCTGTTCAACAGGCTTGTCATCTGGTGGTGAGTCACCACTCACCTACTAATGAATGACATTAATTTGGTTTTGAAGAAACAGCTTTTGCATGTTATATCTCACAAGGTTATAAACAACACATGAATCTGATACATGCTGTACAGACAGCTCACATGGGCAAATAAAGCAGATTTTATTCATGGAGGAAATCCCACAGGGAGATGGGAATTTGTTCTAATGACAGTTAATCTCAGGGTTTAGGAGGTAGAGAAAAACAAGAGGAAATAATTTATAAACCTGTCCCAGCTAGTTGTAGTGTCAGTGCTTTGGGAGGATTTGTAAGCATGCACACAATCCTCCCCTCTCCCCACACACAGACACCCTCCTTCTACCCACAAGGGATTCAGAAATGTACAGCAGCAATTCCTGTGAAATCAGGGGACTGCTCACCTGACTTTCTATCAGTCAGGCCCACTTTTGGACATGTGTACATTTGACATTTTCTCTTCTTCTATCTACCCTTATTGTCTTGTCCATCTGGGAGCCATCTCTCCTTCCTACTTTTCCCAGATTAGAGGTGTTATTGCAGAAAAGTGGTTTGTCTTGGTCCTCTTCTTGCACAGTAGTGGAAAAGAGGAAGGAAAACAGCCCCCGCTGTCTTTCCTGTTCTGCATTTTCTATGACTGTGAGGTTGAGGGTTCAGTACACTTGTATATTTATATATGTTATGTGATGTAAAAAACATGTTGTGACACTGACCTCTATATAATTCTACTCCTCTTGCAAAAGAAAAAATCATTGTGGGAAACTGCATCCGTAGAACTGAGTGTGGAAAAGGGCAGGTAGCTGAGGTCTCTGGAAAAACCCAAGCTATTTGTGTCTCCCTGTAACGTGGGTGCTGCCTTACAGATGTACACAGAAGTTATGCACACACAGAGCACACTTTTATTTTTATCTTCCTTTAAAAAAAGAGATCTCACACTGTGCCTTTGAGTTAAAAACAAACATGGAAATGAACACAAAGAGAGTAATTTAAAATTGAAATTATTTTTTTACTGCCTCTCCATCACTTCTGTTCCAAGTAGCTGTTGAACATTACCCTGTCAACTCTTCAAGTATTTAACTAAAAAAATACTCTTCATAAATAATGTAGACAGATTAACTAAATGGTACATAATTACTGCAAATTTAGAGTCCCCTTGCAGAATATATTTTATCCCTGATTACAGTGCTTACAGACATTCCAAACAGTCTCTTGTATATTTGACAGTAAGCCATAGGAAAATTTCAGCTGTCTATAACTGCATTTTAGAATCTATAAAAACTTAGATTAACATGTTATTAAAGACTTTGACTTAGGAAACACCTAATACATTTTTCTATCTTTTTCTCTTTCATTTAGGGTTAAAAAAAAAAAAAGTACAAGATTGCACTTGTAAAGTGGAAGTTTTCAAAGTTGATTGCAGGTTCATAGCTCTGTAACAAGGTACTTTCACTCTGGCAGAGACTCAAACGAGACAATTAACAGGAGCAATGAAGCAATTCAAAGAGAGAGTTGTGGGGCTTTTTAATTGGTGCTTCAGAGAACCAAAGTTCCCTCTATACAGAAAAGAGAGGAGCCAGGGAGTAATTGCCTCTCCATTTATCTAAAAAGGGTTTGAAATCTCAGTCAAATAAGCTCTTGATCTTAGCACAGGAAGGTCATGGTTCTCTGGAAGTGTACAGATGTTCCTCCCCTGCAGTGAGTGGTCCTTCAGCGATTTGAAAGTTTTTATACTGGTCATTACAAGATACTGAATGAATGCCAAAATAAAAGCTAAAATATAGATTCTCTACAGTTCCTATTGTGCAATAAGGGAAAATTTTCGCTAACTGCAACAGCAGCTGGGCCTGTCTCTGTTGATAATTAAATAGTCATGTTATATCTGAGCACTTCACTGTGATGGTGCTCACATTACAAATGTGACTTTGAGAAAGGACGATATATCCACCTCTGAAAGTCTGAATACATGTTGAGTAACTGGTCCCAGAGCAACCTATGCTTTTCAGACTAAGACCATGGGATTAGGTTTCCAGAGCCCTGGGCAGGCAACATAAGCACCATTGTTTGAACAGGGTCCAATGCTGCCCTCAAAAGTGTACCAATGTAAAAGTTCCAGCAATGTAAGCACAGCTCAATTTTGTTTTCACTCCCAGGCCTGCTCAGTTCAGCTCTCACTCTGTGTCTTCTCTATTCTCCACATGCATCTTGGGAAAGCAAAGACAGCAGCAGGCAAATTGCCTTTAAATTCCATAAATCCTTGAGTGCCCATTGCTGTTCAGTGCCTTCAGTCTCTAAGTTCAGTTGGTACCCTGCAGAACTGTCTCGTTGCCATCCTGTCTCTGTTCTCATTAGCAAACAGCTACGCCCCTTATGCCTCAAGCTGAACAACCTTCTTCAGAAAGAAATCCTGGCTTGAGTAAGGTGCAGGCCTGCAGTGAGTGACTTTTAGAGCATTTCATTTTCCTCTTGAAATCAGTGGGAATTTGGGGCTCCAACTTCCCTTCTCGACATTCCCTCAGTGTTGTGCTTCCTTGCCTTGGGTGTCCGAACAGAACATCCTTAGCTTCTGTTAACCTTGAGACTCTTACACAACAGAAAGGGAAAGACCAGGTTCTGAGTATATCACAGAGGTATGGGGAAAGAAACAGCATCATTTCTCCCAGATAAATGACTTCTAGGCAAGATACCTGTTAAAAAACATCAGGCTCTCAAAGAGATTCATTTGCATTATACTAGAAAAATTGCTCACAGAATCCTCAGGTATACTCTTGGATGTATTGCAGAGTAAGGGCTTCAGAGCTGAAAAGGGAATTTCATCTTCAGTCATTGCAACAGATAATGATTTGTGGCTGTCTTATCCACAGGTACTTGCCCTTGTCAGCAAATGTGGAGACTTGGGATGGATACCTTGAAATGCTGTGCAAATTACTTGTAGACAGGCAAGTCTTATTTTATACAAAGAAGGAACTTACTGGTATATTGCAGTCTGAAAGTCCATTTGCTGCTGCCCATGCAGGAGAGGTAAAATTAGGGTATTATTAAAATGGTGTTCGGGTTACTTCTACTTGTCACAGGTAATCTTGGAAAGTCATCTGTTCTCTCAGTGCTCTAGTTTTTTATCTGTAAATTAAAGGTACTATGACTATCTTCACATCACCCTTTTTACGTCACAACTAGATCAGAATGAATAACAGATCTTTTATTCAGTGGCTGACTTTAAAAATCAGGAAAAAATTTGCTGTAGATTAAATGAAAATGGAGATATCTTCTTTGTAATTTTTATTTTTCATAAAAACCATCTGCAGATATTGTCAATACCAAGAAAAGTGATTCATTTTATTTTGACATTGAAAATTTCTTTATATTTTTTAAAATACATTTTAATATATTTCATATTGTCAAGTTTTCATTTAAAAGAAAGACACTTATAACTTTTTATTTTAAAATTCTCAAATTGTGAAAGCTTTAGCATCCAGGGTATTATTTCTCATCTTGATGGCAGTGAAGTGTTATAGGTTTAATTTTTAAAAATCAATTATCCACAAACCATTTTCTTTTTTCAGTGCAAGAGAGAAGTCTGATACTATCTGCAAAATTTGAAGCAATTTCTCAAATAACTGCAACCCCTCCAGTTTTCGTTTTCTATTTTTTGCCTGTTGCCTTTTCTCTTTAACTCAGTTCAGTGTGTAGTTCCCTGGTATAATGAGTACCCAGACTCAGTGGAATCGCATTTAGCTGAGCTAATTGCTTCTATTTTCTAGGGAAGGAAAGAATAACATCAGTGACATAGTGGGCAGACCTGCTACAAACACTGACAATCCCATGAACAGCAGTGAATTTTGTATTTCTGTCGATTAATCTTCATGTTTATTAGCTGCAAATATGACAGGGTTAGGATGGAGGACACAGTTTATCACTTATCCCAGTCTTGCTTTCCTTTTATCATTTTGTGTTGTATTCTACAAAGCCCCAGACCTGACCTGAATTAGGTCCTGTGTCAGTTTCCTTCTTATCTCAGTCATGGCAGCAGGAAGGAGATCTTTTATGATCAGTGTTTCACCTCATTTCAGTTGAGGCTCTGGTTCTGCCAGAGGAAAAAGAAACATGAGAACAATTTCTCTCCTTGACAATCAGACTGCCACATAACTCTGATCTGACTTATATCTTCTCTCTCACCCCTTCCTCCCCACTCAAACCTCACATCTTCCTGGGTCTTGCCAGTGATTTCTGATCTGATCATCTGCTTCTGCTGCCTTTCCACTTCCATCTTCCACACTTCTGCACCAGAGATTTTGCAGCCTGAACCCTCATATTTCACACAGCATTAAGCAATAACTACCAGCAGTGATAATGGGAGATTGAATAGATTGTTCTTGCCTACCGTCAATGAAGATCTACTTCTGAATTTGAGCAAACAAATGATAATGTCAAGTTTTCCTTGTAAAACATTGTTTCACTGTCTCATGGGGTAAGAATGAAGCAAGTAAAAATCTTCTAAGAATCTATCATTCTGGCTTATCTCCATTCATTTATTGCATAGGTTTTCAAACTTTAATTTGGTACATCCTCATAAATGGCATCCACTAATGGTACATCTCTAATCTTAGAAGGGACCACATATAGGTGAGTTCAAACTCCAGCAGTTTGCTATGTAATGCTTCACTGCATTTCAGACCTGGGGTTCTCTTGAAACAGAGGAAAAACCTTGTTTTCCTCATTAGATTTGTCTGTGTAGATGCTGGTAGGCATCTCTTCATATAAACTGGCCTCATGCTTGCAATTTTTGGGCCATATAGAACATATCTAAAAATTGCAGCTTCTCTTGCAAGATCTAACAGTGTAAGAGATGAAGACTGAATTTTGTCTGCGGACCCTGTTTATTTAATGTAGAATGTCTCTGAAGAGTTGAGGTTCTTGTGTTTGGGTGTTTAGCAGAATGCTGGATGATGCTGGACAAAGTCAAAAGTCAAGTTGAATAGATCTATAAATGTTTCATGAGATACTCCATGTCAAAAAATTGTGATGCTGCCTTCATTAAGGAGCTAACATGCAGAGAGCATCTCTGAATAAGTATTTCTTATTGCCACACACATTTGAAATACCAAGATATTATTGCCTTTTTTGGAAGCAGGGGAAACCAGGCACAAAAACTGTGATTTCCTCAAGATCATAAAAGTATTCTGGGAGAACAATCAGGATTTCCACTATTTGGGAGAAGGCACTTATTACTGTTCTCTATTTCTAATATTTTCATGAACATCTGCCATAAAAATGGCACAAATTGTTTTTTCCTATTGGAAAGAGAAGCCCTGGAACAAAGAGATAGGGTTTGAGCTTATCCTTGTGTGGAATGGAATTGTCTCCTTTGTATTAGAGAGAAGCCAGATGGGTTTGTAACTTGTACTGCTGATACCACTGTATAGGCAATCATCACACAAAAGTGTCATGATGAATGGATGGATGGAGTTAAACCTTCTGGCAAGAGGCACAATGGGTACTTCTGTCTCCACAAAAGAGTTTGAAATGCAAGTTATAAACAGGCTGTATGCCCTGTACCTCCTGCTGCTTAACTGATACCTTACACTGACAAAGTATGGTTGGTACATCTCTCACTCCCAACAAGTCAGGTACAACTACAAGCTCCTCTAAAACAAAATAGTTTTGTTCACATTTACAGTACTTATTAAAGCTTGCCAGAAACTGAAATTTCTGATAATTCCACATTAGTGTTCTTCTCAGGATAAGTAAAAAATTTCCTTTAGATTTTTTTTTTTTCCCCTTTTTAGAGAAAGAGGAAAATCATGTGCCTCCCTGTCATTAGATTTGAAACACTGAAGATTCCCTTGATACAGAGCAACATTTGCCTGCACTGCTGCAGTGCCTGTGGGGACTGGCATCCAGATGCCCCTTTCTCTTGCAGACCCTGAGCTGAACTAACCTAAGTTTCCCAGGATCTCTGTGGCATTTGATGCCGAGAAGGGAACCATGTTCTCCATGAGAAAAAATGTTTAAGAGTGACAGCCAACACAACAGAGGCTGTGAGTAGAAGGCATGCCCTTCCCATAGGGTGATCCACTGATCCAAGGAGTTCCCAATTTAGGCAAAGCTGAAATGTAAGAATAAGATATAAAATATTTTGGCTTTTGCTCCGGCAATCATGTTAACTCAGAAATCTCATATCCTCCACAAAGTAATTTTTCATTTGGAAGATGTCAGCTGTAAGTCCCTTGCCCACTTGTACCTTCACTATTTTTAGGGGAATGACCACAGCTATGCACACATCCATTGAAACACCTTGATTTTTCCTCCTGATCCACAGTCCCAGTTGCTTATGTCTCCCTAGGATTCAATGGATCCCTCCCGTACAAGTGAGAATCACAAATGTACCTTATTCCATTACATACATCATTCCTGTTCTTTCCTGAGGCTTGTACAGCTAATTCCCTTTGCTAGCTTGGTGAAAGAAGAAATATTCTCTTTAACAATATTGAAAGTAATGAAGACTGGCAGTAGAGACTCCTTTTCTTCAAAATCTTGTTGCACAAGATTTTGATTGTGCAGCAGCTCAGTGTTCATTCATTACCTTGCCTACATCACTGTCAGCAAGGGGCTCCTAATTTCCCATAGACACAGGCACACCAAGGGAAGAAGCTGCCTGTGGGAAAAACTAAAAGAACAGGAGCAGCTCACAGTGATTATATCATTTAGTGCTGTGTTGATTAAGCTGGAATGAAAAAACAGGACAAATGCTCTATCCCATTTTTGTCTTTTCACCTGCACATTTTCTTTCAAAGCAGCAAGCAGCATAATCTTTTTATTAAGGATCACTTCAGAAAAATCTAGCTTTTGTTTCTCACATGGCCCATTGTTGTTATTGCTAAATTATCTTGAAACTCTCTCACCAAGGCTATTGCTTTTAAAAGAACTGTCCCACAAACACAACAAAGCCCATAGACACGAGCCATCTGCAGCCAAACTGCTGCTAGGAGCTCTCAGAGCAGGCTGAGACATGCTGCCCATTAGAGAGCACCTGATCCTCTCTGTAAATGCAAAACTTGCTAACACAGACACCCTCCTCAAATTCTGATCTGTATGTTTGCTTTAGAACTGGCTAATGCTTCCCAGTGTGATCAGATACTGCTGTGGAAATTTGCCATGTATTTTACCAGGATCTGTCTTAAGAAATCTCAGGTTTTCTACCTGTGACAGCTACTGGAATGTCTGTCAGCTGATTTTTCCAAGATCCTAAAATATCCATATTTTCCCGAAAAGACAAAGCAAAGCATTTGTGGGTTTGACATTAAACTTCCATGTTGTTTGCTTCATCCCTGCACATTAGTCTAGGTTATTAACACACTGATGTGATTCAGGGACCTAACTCCTACTCCCCTCAGCAGTGCTGAGTCTGTAGGGAAAACTGATGTCTTCCACCACAAAGTGAAAGAGTAAAGGAGGCCTCTCACTTCTGGCATCTGTCCAAACAAGAAATATTCTAAAAAACAATAAAATTGGAAATCAAAAGCACAAGTAAATAAAGCTGAAGGAGTGAAAGAATGGAATCACAAACATGTGGAATCATAAACAACCACTTCCTGAGTAACTCCTCACTCTCAGAGTATCAGCTATGATGCCTTCTACTTTCCTACATCAATCACCCTCCACTTTTGTGGTATCTATGCAAAAATCAGAGCAATTTGAAGTTCCTCCCCAAAGCCAAAAGAAACTATGAATACTGAAACCAGTAGGAGAAGCCTCATCTCAGCCACTAGAGTTCTAGCAGGTAATGATTTAGCAATTAAAAATGAACTATCCCTACACCATGCTTATCTCCCCACTGTTATGTTCAAGTTCTTGAAGGCCTAATGGGCATGATTTTATTACTGGAGATAAAATGTAATGGTACCAGAGAGTTTCACTCTGCCCAGCACTACAATTGTGTTTGGCTGTACTTCTCATTAAGCGTGGATGAACAGCAATGGCTGAGACAATTTTCTCTTCTGAAGTGCCACTGCTGACATTTATTGTTCCAATGAGTAGCACTAACTTTTGTTTCAGTGTTGTTAGGTAAGCTTAAACTTCTGTGTTTACAAGACAGAAAAATATTTTTTGTCAGGAGGGATGACACTCTGCTGTCACGTCCTCCATGTTAAGGAAATAGCAAGTAGGGTTGAAATGGCTTAAAGGTGGAAGTGTTGATGAATGATAATCACTGAAAAATGTCTGTGACTGCTGTGCAGAGGGATCTGTTCCCTCCCCTGCAAGAACATTAATTTGCCTGTCCTATGCTATGACTAATAATGGATAATTCTGGTTCTATCAAGAAAAGCTATTTAAAATCTTGGTGCTTGCTTTGGGATTTAGACCTCTGGAAGGGCAAAATACAAATCCTTGTCAGAGGTCAGATTGCTGGCTGGATTGATGTTTCTGAGGCACTCTAGTATTTTCCATTACTAGCAGAGCTGAGTATCACATAATTTTTTTAAATTATTATTATTATTATTATTATTATTATTATATAGAGAATTATAATTATTCATATTATACTGTGAGGAAATTCTCTTTGTTTGCAAAGAGGAGAGGAAGAAAGGACCAGATCTTTCGGTAATACTTGTGGATATTCCAGATGTTATCTTCTCCAGCTGTTCTCCCTGTCCAACATGGAGGTTTCTGTATTGTGAGCAGTTTAGTGCAGTTTCCCTTCTGCTGCAGCTCTCAGGCTGATGTACACGCTGAAGTGCTGAGCAGTCAACAGCATTTCCTTCTCTGAGAGCATAACTCCTGGAAGTAACCTGTTAGTCCCCCACTTCATCTTCTGGAGGCAGAGTCCATGGAGATTTAAACAATGACTGACCTCAGGACCTCACCTGAAAGTATTTGAAAGAGTTGGAGCAAAATGACAGATTTCAGTAGGGTCTCTTAAATTCCAGGCAAATCCACAGGGTGTGTCTGTAGTTAGTGAATTTTGGAAACAGCAAAACTCCACATCACAGAAGTGATGGCAAGAGCAACCCTGACCCTGCCAGTTCTCTTCTAACTCTGTGCTGCTCACCTTTAAGATGACCTTCTTTTACCTTCAGGAGTATATCTGAATTTAAATATTATATCTGTATCTGGATTGCCAAACCTCTTCTTCTATCCAGAAGACATTTTTTACAGCAACACCAGTGTGTGTGTCTGTGTGTGTGTATGCATATTTTAGCATCACATTAAATCGATATTTTTCTGAGTTTGGGTTCTTTTTTTTCCAGTAAGTAGAAAAGCAGAATTTTCTTTTTGACTCTGTTCAGTGTTAAAGTGGCTTTGGTTTTTTTGTTGTTGTTTTGGTTTTTTTAAAGCAACACTTGGCTCTGTGTTTGTGAGTGAGAGAAAATAGTTGTGTCTGGAGGGGTTTAAAAAGTTTAGGATTTATACACTTCAAGAAGTAGAAAGAAAAAGGACCAGAATTGGATTTAACTAGAACCATTCTTGATTTGCATACTAAAAGGTATCTGACAAGTGTAGTGGTGCATCCAAATCTCACTAAAGGGTTCCTCTTTACTTTGCCCACTTGAAATGACAAAACTGTCACAAAGACAGGTCTTCAGAGACATCACAGCTGAAACTGTTACCAAAGGCACAAAAGTCTTTAGAAAAACAAGTATTCTTTCTCCTGTCACTTTAACACTCAGAATACCAGCCCAGTCTCCCAAACTATATATAAGGCCAGTGCACAGGAGCTTCTTCCAGACAAGAGGCTTGAAAAGGTATCTGCCATGAATGTCACTGATCCTTTTTTTGATTGTGTGGTGCTGAATCTCTTTGCAGACTCTTTGTCTGCAGAACAGGTCGTGTTCTCATTGGCATGAATCCCCTGGCTGCAGGCTTTCCCTCTCCTTTGAAAATCTGCAATATTTCAGTCCTGGAGTAGTTAACATAAGGACAAAGGAAGCAAGAGAATACCCTTTCAACTTTGTTCACATTGAAAAATTTGTGTATGACATTTGACCTGAAACAGTTGGGTTTCAATGAAAAAGGCATGAATCAGGTGAAAATAAATCCAGTATCTCTCCATAAGTCAGGTAAACTTATCTGTGCAGAGCAGCTGGGAGTTCCAAGAACATGAAAGAGCCTCATTCTATCTTTAAAGCTCTGCAGTGTTAGTCACAGTCTGGAATATGTATATGAATATATGTAGAAGCTTACATGTATATAGGATAGAAGAGAATATTTCAGTTAGAAGGGACCTGCAATCCAAAACATAAACCAGTATAATGGGGGGTGGGGGGAGTGAAGAAAGAAGGATTTGGCAATATGATTAACTTCTGAAAATTCTACTTAATACCCAGGTAACTGTTGAGCATTTTCACTGTACACTCCTTGTAGAGTTAATGAAGAGCTGTAGGTACCTCTTGGGGTTAATTTAGTCCACTGCTCTCTTATAAAGTAATTAGGCTTCATCAGGTAAGGCGAAATCTGGGCTTTCAACTTGCCAGCAATCTTCAAATGAGCACCTGAACTCCCTCTGCAGCTTGAGATCTACAAAATATTTCTTCAGCTCCCATCCAAAATGTTTGCATGTTTTGTTGCACAACTTCCTGGGAGAATATTCCTGCCACTGTTCCTGGCAAAAGAAATCAGGCAAAAATAGCCTTTAGACTGTTAACTTGCTTCAGGCTTTTAAAATGTTTTCTGGGTAAAAAAACCATGCCTGTTCGTACATTCAGTATTCTGGTGAGCTTTGAAATAGACTTAGATTTTATTTTTAAATTTATTTAATCCACCAGGACTCAACAAACACAGTGGGCTGCTCTGACTAGAAAGATTTTGTTTTGCATTCCTGACTTAAAACCAAAATAAATGTCACTTTAGATTAACCTCAGATTCTTGTTTAAATAGATTCCATTCCATTCCATGAACAAAGAAAAACATAAATGTTTAAAGAAAAACAACCAAATGGATGACCTCCTTATTTTTGTATCGTTTAAATGCCACATTTTCTTTTACCTTCTAATTGTTTTCCTTAGTATTTCTTTTCTTAATTGAAATTCAAAAGATAATGTAAGGTTTATAATTTAAACTTATTTATTCAGTTAAAAAAAAAGCTTTGTCACAATTCATTAGTACCATAATCTAGATCATGATACTTTTTACATGATAAATATCAGGATGAGAAATCATAAATGGACATTATTTTTCTTCCTATGGAGTTCAAATGTTAATTTATATCCAAGCAAGACAATTTAGGAAGAGATATTTCTATTTTAAAGAGCTGTGCTACAGATATATAAATAAAAGGGACTAATTTCCTTGGTTAGTTGATTCAGAGTAAAGGCATTTCTGTGACAAAAACAAACACCTAGGACACTTGGGAGGCTTGGGGGCTTTCTGAAGGCACACTCACAACCTGAATAAGTCACATCATAATCGCAATCTCAGTTGCTGTGTACATAGAGTGGTGAAATAATCATGCCTTCTTCACAAAGGAGAACACAAGTGTGCTGTACTTTACAAAAAGTCAGAGGAGGAAAACAAGTTAGAGCATACTGGCCAGGGACTGGGTGGGAAAACCAGGTTACAAAGCCTTTTCCTGGTGAAGGTCTGTGGGTAACCACGAAAGGTGAAAAGCTCTTAGGTGTGAGAAATAAAAGCAGGTTTCAGAGAATGAAGTCAGAAAGAAGTTAGAATTCACCTTTGCCTGAGAAAACTAGAAGAAGATGCAATTATAAGCAGCAAGGACACTAAAAGACAATGGTTATTTCTTAGGCTTGACCTAGATGGATGCTGAAGTTGCAAAAAGTGTACTTAGCTAGATAGGTAAGTTTAAGCTTAAAAATGGGATACTATATGTTATTATATAAGGGATAACAAGGGACTGTTGTGTACACATGATGGACGTGCTTTATTAAGGATTCTCAAGACAGATGTCTGTAACTTTTAGAGTCACACTCTTGGCCAAGAAGCTTTTAAGAATGCTTTGCAACCAGAAAACCTTTGGATGTTTCTTGGACTGCGTGAGCTCTGTACCAACTTTGTCTTGACTCTGAATGTGAGACTGATAATATGATAAAACTCTCCTGGATCGCTTGTCCGAGCTGCCCACCCCGTTGTTGTTGCTCCGCCGGCTGGCAGGGGTCTGATCAGAAATGGAGGGTGGGGAAAGCTGTCCTATGAAGGGATGCATTCAATGTCATGCCCAGCTTTTCCCAAGTGCAGACACTTCAAACAGCTCATCTGTCCCAGGTGGACAGCTTGGTGGCAGGCTCTAAAATATTCCTGCTCTTTTTCATGTCTATAAATATGTCCACTCAGGAGAGACATCCCAACCTACGCATGCAGGCCCTAAGCTGAGCCAGCCAACGCTGTACCTACCATGCCAGTTCAAGAGGGAGGAACTGGCACTTTCACTGGAGAGGACATTCCCACCTTTCTCCCAGCTCTGATTTCTCACTCGTGCTCCATGCGTGATCCTTTCTTTTATAACGCTACAAGCTGTGAACTGATCAGGTGAAAAATTATTTTTAAAAGGGCTAATTTTCTTGTCCCAAGCTGGGATGAGGAAATTTCTTGAGCTGAGTTTATCACAAGGAGTTAGTTTGTGTAATCATACAGGAGGAAATTTGGTGAAAGAAAGAAAAAATGGGAGAAGCATTAGATTTTAAGAAAGTTAAATTCCTTCTCAATGTTCCTCTTTCAGATTTTTAATTCAGCCTTCTCTGTTTGATGTGATGAATTTGAACTTCAATATCCCTACAAACCCACTTTCTTCTCCTTGAACACTTGTAAACACTGTGAAAGCCATTATCCATGCCTATTGACAGGCAGTGTGTGTAGATAGAATATAGTTTATGTGTACACAGAGAGACATAAAGGTTATGGGAGGAAGAACACAGAAGATGTTGTTCTCCTCAGGTCCCAATGAGGATCAAGCAAAAATTTTGTTCCACCAGATGCACCTTGTAAAGCAATGCAAATTGTAGTTCAGCCTTATGAAGTGGTACCAGGAGCTTTGACAGGCACAACATGAATGACACAAATTCCCCACCTGATTTAGGTGTAACCATCAAATTAAGCAATGTTTGTGGGAAGGAGGGCTACCATCCTCACATTTCCATAATAATTTAATTAAATTCATTGGCCTACTTGGAGATTAAAATGGGTCAGACTTGTAAGTTTTGTTCTGTTTGAAGATTTATCCAAGAGGATAAAAATACTAACAGACAAACTTTCCTTCTGAGCATTTCATATATTGTTTGTGCATGCAGAAGTTGGAAAAGCAAGGGAAAAAAAACCTCACTGCTTCCTAGGGAACAGCTGAGTTCTTTGACTTTGCTTTTACATCTTGTCTTCCTTCATTTTTTCTTGAACATCTAAAGATATTTCACACATACAGTTTGTCCATTTGCATACTAGAGGGGCATGAAGTCCATGTAAAGTAAAATCTTACATTTGGTTTTGAAAGAGATGATCAACGAGCAATAAACTTACACATGTAAAAGCACCTATCAAGTTATGTATTTATGATTTTAACATATGCATGCCATTAACCCATGGATTAGTACTTCTTCAAGAATGTAGGATATGATATACATCCCACTTCCATCTCGTTTTCAACCAAAGTAACTTCTACTTTCATATGCACATTTCTAATTAGTAAAGGAACTGATTTATGCATTTATCATCTAATAATATGAAAGATGAGATTTGATTCACCAGGTCTCTAATGGTAGACAAAGGCTTGTCTGCAGTATACAAGCCCAAGTAAAATCCCCTACTCTCCCTGCTGAAGTCTTTTCCCAGCAAGAAATGTCTTGTTTACAGTCTGTAAGAACAAGATTTCAGGGAAGACTCAGTGTACCTGTTCCACACTGAGAATTGTCCATGTGGCCTGTCAACACACATCCTTTCCATGTTAGGTTGGGAAGCGTGCTGGAAGCACAACACAATGGAACAGGGACACTGAAATATCCTGACAAGGGAAGAAGATCAGGTGCTATGCAGGAATGAGATACCATGGGAAGCAGCTAGTACTTTTTCTAGTCTTCCTATAAAAGTATTGATTAATACTGAAACCTTGCTGTATAGTTTACAGTTTATTATATAACAAAAATTGTTACTCCTCTCATCATGGGGGCTTCGTTCATGTCAAAATCTTCTGTATGCAGGATCCTGTGCTATAATGGGAATGTATCCATTCATATCACAATTGCATCCACACCTATCCTTACCTTGAAATTTTACAGTTAAAAAGAAGGGATAATGAAAAGGTGGGGAAAGGAAGTACCTTTGTCCCTGCTTTACAGACAGAGAACTGAAAGACAATAAACTCACCTCATCTGCAGCACCCAAACTTAGTGCTGCAGTCAATATATGGTAAGGTTGCAGTCCTGAAACATTTTAAGATCATTTGCTAAGGTCATACAGCAAGTCTCATGAGTATCCCATCTCCCACATCCTCTCATAGAGCTCCAGAGAGAAAACACTTTTCCTTTCCCCTGCTAATATTGTTCACCAAGTTAAAACATCAGAGAAGTCACTCTGTCCTCTAAGCATCACTCAGACCTCTAAGTGTTTGCTGCCACGAATATATCTCCCAGCAGCACAGAAAGAACACTTAGCAGTTCTATCCACTTCCTTGGTTTTGGTATGTCAGGGCAGTGGTACAAATTCATTGCTGCTTGTCAGCTGTCTGGCATCTGCTGACAATATCTACAGGAAAAGTGAGTGGTTGTATTTAAATATCTGTCAGCAAATATGGCAAAAGACATGAATACTTCTCTGGGATTTGTGATGACCTTTTCATTTGCCTTGAAGAGTTGTATTTCTCTAATCAAGAAACTAATTAGATTGCTGAAACTTGCTGTACATCTCTATCGCTGCATCAGGGAAATCCATTTCTCCTTTTGACACTGCAGGATGTCTCCATTCTTCCCAGAAGCCTGTGGCTACAAATGCTTACACCTTCTCCATAGCTGATGCCTGGGATTTTTTCTGTGAAGGTGACAGCAGACTGACCAACCTTGGTTGTAAGCAATCACAATATATGGCAAAGTTGAATTACATTGGAAGCTCAAAATAGTGAGCCTCTACAGTCCATTGGTAGAGTTCAAAAATGGGCCCCAAGCTTACAGCTCTTGAAAGTAGGCTGAAGGGGTGAAAATCAGCTTTGCAGTGTAGCTATTGAGAAGAATCAGAATTTTCTGAATCTACACAGGACATACATGCACCTGAATTTTCACAGGATGGGCAGGGCACATCTAGAAACAAGCTGGTAAAATGGATTTTTAGTGACACAGCAACCATCAGTGGTGCTGAGAATGAGGCTGCTGTCTGCACAGTCACATAGATGAGTGATAGAAGCGTGGCATGGCCCATGACCTCAGTAGATTGTTTGCTATTCAGTGTCATGATTTGCTGAAGAAAATTGGGAATTCAGTGAGCTGCCAGGAGATACTCACAGAAGCTTCAGGTGGATTAATCTCATTTACACTGGAAAAGACATAAGATTCAAACTCCATCTGTTCACCATGGCTTTTACCTTGGAGGAGATTTTTCTTCTGGAATATTCCTCTGGGAATAGACAGACATCTCACAACAGATAATGCCAGGTGATTACACCTCCAAACCAAGAGTAGGTTCTTTCTGAGATCTTCTTTGTTTGCAGAAGATTTCACAATGAGAGGAACCACCAAAGTCTTCAGTCTGCACTCCTCCATAGCACAGGGCCTTGGAGTTCATGCTGTTACTCTCCCCCAGTAGCTGTGGCCAGCTAAACCCTGCCAGGACAGGGATGTTGCACAGCAGGCAACTACTTCCAGGGCAGGTAAAGTGTGAGGCTGCTCCCTTCTTCCAGAACAAGTGACACTGCTCCTTCTAAAGCAAGAGGAGAAAATAATCAAAATTATCAATATTATGGGAAGATTTTCTTTTTTTTACTTTGTTTAGAAGACTCTCTAGATAGAGAAGTAGTTGTCTAATCTGTGTGCCCACCAGGGCTGCTCTCTGGAGAAAGGAATCATTCCCTGTGTTCTCAGTGCCAGTAATATGTATCCCAGTGAACATTCAGATGGGTCATAAAACTTCTTTTTGCTTACAATAACTATGAAAGCACTAAGTGCATTACATTAAAATACTGTTAAAGTGGTTTATGGGAACTCCTTATAAATAATCATCAAGATCTAACTCCTGGGAAAACAGTGTATTTCATGCAGTTTTGTTCCTTGCTGTCTAGAGAGAAGGCAGGCTTCATAAATATGAACCTTCTCTATTAACAGTTACAATTCTTGCCTTTTTTTGAGAAACTTTTCTTCCTTTTTGCAGACTTCCCACTTCCAAAATACAAACCCACGACTGTGTGGGTCATTACAGTCCTGAACCCTGCTGGTGTTCTGGGCAGGGAGTAATTCAGAAACCTGTCTCCATGCAGCTAAGATTGCTCCAATTTTGAATTCTTAAATGGGACCCTGAGCCTGAATGCCCCTTTGTTGGCAATATCAGTTCCCAGTGCTGCTGCTGTGAACCTTCATTTGTCTCATCAGTCCACATGACCTCTTATGACCGGGTTTTGGTTCCCCAAATGTGGTGACACAACAGTGGTGTCTCCTGTCACTGTGTGCTCACCATCTGTCTGCCAGCCCTCCTCCCCTTGCTGGCACCCACGTGTGAGTGTGACTGAGACTCATGCAGAGAGATGGACAGACAGACAGACAGGAAAGCTGATGCATGGATACTCTCTTCTGTGCTTCAAAAATCTTCACCTTCTCAGATGAGAAATTATTTCTCTCTGCCTAAAAAGCGGGGAGGAGAAAAAGGCTTGAAAAGGAGATCTCTGTTTCATGAATGCTTTCATCTAATCCTTCAGTGTTTTATCACTCATCCCTAGACTTAAAGGACTAAAAATTATGATTCCATGGGAAATTAGACCTGAATTACATATCAGTGGAAATCAATATGCAACCAGCCTTAGCTATAATGCTTCTTACATGCTGCAATAATATTTATATTGTATATAGATACTTGAATTAGTCTTTATCCTCTTTTAATAGAAACTTCTCATTAAAATGTTTTGGATTTGGCTTGGTTTAATTTTCTATGCTTTTCTTAATTCTTTTTTTCCCTCCTGTCTCTGTAAATTATGTTCTGGTTTACAGAGGAAAAAAAGTTAATTTTCTGAAGCTGAGATGCTCTTTATATGACTAAATTTTAATATTACTCCAAATTTCTCCTTTTACTTCTGCACATTGCTTTACTTGGCAGATGGAAAGGAGGGAAGTGAAAGGAGAGGAGAGGTAAAATACTTCAAAATATCCCCAGGAAAGAAACATGTTTATTCTCTGAAACTTAAATACCTCAAAAACATTTTTTTATAGTAATTTCTAATGCACAGAAACACTTCACATTATTATCTATCAAACAACGTGAGCAATTTAAAAAGCTGTTGACTATTTTCCAGGACAGCTCTGGTTCAGAAGTCCCCATGCCATGAATTTTAGGGGCTGTGGGATGTTTCATGCCATTATTTACCACAGAGAACTCACATTTTCTGAGGTCGTTACATTTATATTTACATTCTGTATTTGCAAAACCTTTGCCACACTGGCATTCCTAATCTGGATCTGCCCAATGACCCAGTCCTTTCTCACCAACCATGACCAGAACCAGCTGCTCCTAATAGCAGAAGCAAAAATTCAGCTTCTGCAATAACCCACCCAGGAAGAATGTTCTTGCCCAGCCACCATTAGTTAGTTAATCTACTATGACAATTTTTAAAAGTACATCATGAACAATGGGCCAAATGACTTTAAGAATGCTGCATCAGTGAAAGGTCTCATTTAGTTGGTTGCAGCTGAGCAATGCAGGTGATCAGCCAAAGCCCCACAAATGGATGAATTCACAGTACAAGACAACACTGTAGTTAATTTACTTTAAATTCTTTCTGGATCATTTTGACAAGCAAGATGTGTCAGACCAGAAAATGACCGTGATATCATTGCCCAGAGGAGCAGGCATGTCTATTTGGTTATGATCATATTCTAATAATTCCCCAATAGTCATAAAGCTGAGCATAGGGATGGATCTCTGATAGATGGGTTTAATGAACTGACACTGATCAAAGAGAAAATGTGAGTTAGGAACTATGAGGAAGAGTCTAACTGAGATTCATTAGAGGATGCAGCAGTCTCCTGAGCTGGATGCTCCATCAAACAAGTCACTGAAGACCACACTGGAGAGAAGCACTGAACTGTTCAAATGTTCTGCTGGGGAGTGAACAGACACACAGGAATGGAAGGAAACAGCCAGGCATTCAGCACTTCACTTGCAGGCAGCAGGCATTTAGGATGGGAACCTACGTTAGATCAAAGCATTTAAGCAGAGAGATCCACATCTGGGTGCCTACACTGAGGCAAGGTGCTTAAAGAGCTGCTGCAGTAAGTGGACACTCCAGTCCTTCTAAAGCAGGCAGTGGTTGGTGGGCTGGGTGAGCAGCTCTGCAGCCTCCAAAATAGGTTCTTTATTGACTGTCCTTGAAGGTCAGACATCATTTCTCACCTAGATATGTAGGATAAAGTTATTAATCTTCAGATGAATTCCAGCTCTTTCCCAAGAGGAACTGTCATTGTGTGGACATCATTGAACAACCAGGGAAACAAAGAGCACGTGCCCCCATGAATTTGCACTGTGAAAGGCACACAATTTACAAGGAGAGCAATGGCTCAATTTAGTGCTCTGGATGAATGCCTGCAGAGCAGTTTGAGGTGTCCTGGGCTATCCAGTGCAGGCACATCGGTTTGGAAGATTTGACACAGGACTCACAGAAGAACAGGGACATTTGAGAACCGTAGCTGGTGACCAGACATGATACCATAGGGTGTCTTAAGTGACACCATAGTCTTATGTTTGAACAACCATAGTTTCTATTCCCAATATGGGAAACTGCTGTCTTTTATTAGTGCTTAATTCCTCTGTTGATAAGGAACCATTCTTTTCTTTCAGGTAAGGGAAATAGCCTATTCAGACTGCAGAGCTGTGTTTGATATGATGCAGCCTGGGAATATAACAGTTACACTGCAGAAAATCATTATTAGTAGAATAACTACAAGGCAAGTCATGATTAGAGAGGAGATTACAATGGCATGCGTTAAAATGAGAAATATTTAGCTGAAGGGAAGTTATTTTTGGAATTCCCTGGAACTGGCATCAGGATGATATTTCTTCAGAAAACTAACAACATACAGAGGCTGTGCTTATGAAGTTTGCTACAATACAGAGTTAGAGGCCCTGGAAAAAATTAAAGAAAATCCAAATATTACTAGTATGAATGAGATGGCTTTAAGGTCTGTATTAATTGAAATCAGATGATTAAAGTTCAAGTACTTGTTCCCAGAAAGTATAGCCAATATTCTTATTGAAAATAAGCCATATTTATTCTTGAATCCTTTTTTTAGGAAATGGTAGAGGAAAAGTTATATTTAGGCAAATAACTCAACAGCAGTTTAAGCAAGAGCCATTTGGATGATGTGACCAAGAAAAATGCAAATATTTATGATGTAGAAGGGAGATAGGAACGAGCAGAGAAATTCAGAAGCAGTTGTGAAAAAGAGGGTTGTAAGGACAGTAGAGGCACTAAGTTAATTTTGTTTCATCTGGTGGAACAAAGTCCAGAAGGAGATAGAATAATTTTGCTGAATCAAACATCTGGAAGCAGCCATAGACTCATTTCTTGGAAGGCATTGCCAGGGGTCCTCTTGTCCTGCCCCAGCTTGAGTCAGCACTGTCAGCATCAGTAGTTCAGGTGAACCACGGCTCTGCAAAAACAAACCTTATAAACAGCCAGGATGGGATACCACACCTTCCCTGGTGGTCACTGCCAATAAACCCAGGAAATTCTCTCCTATTGTCCAGCCTGAACTTCTCCAGCCACAGTTTGTGACCATTTCCCATTGTTATGTTCTCTGAGGGTACTAAGAGCATTTACAGATCACCTCTGCCTCAGAAAAAAAACGAAGGAATATTTGAACTAAGGAAGATACAGTCCTAAAGGGATGGGTATAAATCTGTCTTGAGTAAGTCAAAACTAGAGCAACATCTTCTCTGTTAATGGTCTGGGGCTATGGAGCAGATTTTTGTCTCCCAGGGAGACTGGGAATCAGAAAAAGCTAAGACAGTCCATCAACCTTAAGGTGAAATAGTTATAAATTTCTGACTGTGAATCAAATACCTCTTGGTTAGGATGTGGAAGAGTCTTAGGCTCTCTGATGTCTTTCCAGCTCTCTGTTCTGCAGGCCCAAGATTCTGCCATAATTTTCCCTATCTAATAAAGCAAAGACTTTGCAAGTCTTTGCACCTTTCTCAGATAAAACTGCTAGTGGTTATATTACTAATTATGGTTAATCATTTTAACACAGTCCAAGTTTGCTAAAACTGCCAACCAACTAGACCATGAGTCTGGCAGGACCAAAAGGTAAATCACTGTCAGAGAGCTGCAGTGGATCGCTGTTACTCACAGCAAATTGTCCCCTGAAATTCCTCACAAACCCTTCATGGAGACAAACATTCACTATAAGAATAGATTCCTTTGCAAGGATATTTTCTACAAAGCTGATAATATCAGCTTAATATCAGCTATAAAATGCACACAGAATTTCTTTTACATCAGGGATATGATTGTTTCTAGGAATGATTTTTTTTCATGGGTGACCTTGTACAGTACTATTCAAGAGTTTTTCCAGCACTGAAATAGAGTTATAAACATGTCTCAGCTTTATATATACATAGGTATTACAAAAAGTAATAATTCTGATTATGCCTTTGAATGGAAAGGAAATCAAATTTGATTACTTGCCAAATGCTACTGGAATATTATAAGATGTGGAAGTAACTTATTCATAGCAAATTCCCTCATTTTATTTGTTCTCAGGAAAGAAAGTCTTGTTCTTTGGCATTTTCTCTTTCCTGCTTCTATTTTTTTCAGTCTCTTCTTCATCTGTGACACAAAAGCATTTTCTTTGCAGAGACATTACTTTATTAATTCAGGATTATTCATTTGTGACACTATTTTCCTCAGCTTCTCTCTGAATACCTTTTTTCCAGACTCTTTCTCACATTTTGAAATTACAATATAGTACTGAAAGAGAACAGATCTTGCATTTTTCCCCTTCAAGAAATAAAATAAATTAATAAAGAGGTCAGACAACACTGTTTGCAGGTGTTTCTATGTGAAACAATCGATATTATTGCGTAGAAGGAAATGCAATGAGATTAATTTTACTGAATTCCTTAGGGAAATCATTCAATACGCACTCTTATCAAAATCTAATAATGGCCCTTCTGCTGCCTGTTTGCTTTGATGAAGCTGGTAATAACAGAAATCTAAATTTATTTGCATTTTTTTTTCTGCTAGAATTCACTGAGGCATCTCCAAATGTAATTTTAAAGTATTAACACATGTAGATATGTGAGTTGCATTTGTGAGTTGCATTAAGTAGAAAGAGATCAGACACAAACTCATGAGATACAGTCCCCAGGACTGTGCTTGACCCCCTGCATCCTTTCTGAGGGTCACCAGACAGGAGTATTCCCCTCTGCTTCAGGTATCAGTCAGAGTCAGGGCAACAAGGGTGCATCAAGTGGGAGGACAGAGTGAGCTGCTAAATCAATGCTTTTGCAGATTTACTGAGGCAATCTACAAAGTTATAGTAAGGAGGTGGAAAACCCTGCAAATTAAAAGGAAATCTACCAAAGCTCCCTTCTCCAGGATCCTGTCTCTGCCTAGAGACATTAATTCACCAACACTTAAATCTGAGTCCAGATATGACCCCACCACCTGAGTTTCCAATGTTTTCATACAGCAGGCAGAAGACTGTGGTAGACTTCAAATTCTGGTTCAAGTCCTATCACTAGCTAAAAACCAACCTGACTACTGCCAAAATTTGGAAGAATCCAACCCAAATGTTTATACCTGAAGTTTTGTCTACTTTGCATATCTTAGTTCTCTGTTTGAAAAGATGGTTTTCTGAACAGTGAAGAAAACTTATTTAACTGTTGCAATGGATGTGAAAAAAAGTTGTGGAAATTTTCTGGTTTGGAAAACAGTTTTCTAAAGAAGGTTTTCCAGAGAAAACAGGTTCTCATTGCAATGCCAAGGGACTTGAATGCCTCTGCTCATATCTAAAGATGCCTTCAAAGACAGAGTCTAGGACAAATCACTGAGAGAAGTCACCACACAGCAACTGGCTTGCTCACATCCTTCTTACCAAGATTTTAGCAAATACTCTCGATAATCTACATCATTAGTTCTTTATTCCCATACTTTCTTTCATTTCTACAAATCCCTCCTTGTCCCACAGCTACTGTGTGCAACAGGGCAGCAGCTGCTCATGCTAACTCCACGTGCTTTGTTCCATTCCTCCAGTGAGGAGTCTGCATTGACTCAGTTCTGTTCCTCTCAAGAGCCTGAGACAAACTTCGTGGTTTCCAAAAACTTCCCCAATCAATACCTCCTAAGGTTCCTGAAGTGCTGTAATCTGAATCAAGGTCTGGGAAGCAAAACTGAAAATGAGCTCAGCAGGGTTTAGCCACAGCCTGTTATCTGTCACAGGAGGGTTTGGGTTTTTTCTGCATAGTTTTGGGGGTTTCTCGGTTTCTCTTTGCAAGTTTGTTTTGCACTAACTTTCACTTCTCAAAAGTCAGATCCTGTTTCTGAATCTTCAAGCTGTAGCCATGCACCACAAAAGTGCTAATCAGATTTTGAGCTCAGTTATAAAATACTTCTGATTTCTTCAGATCTCCCAGAAACAAAAGATGCATCTAGGCTAAAAGCATCTAATTTTATGTGTTTAGCTTGATTCTTCTTCTTCATTGCAATTTGAAATAATTGCTGGAACCCTGACAGAGGTGCTGGTAAGGTGGTGCATCCTTACAAGGCAAAGGAAAATTTCAAGGGATTTTTTTCTCTATTCCTCAAGGAATAATCCATTCATTTTAAGGCTTGATCGAGAAGCTTCCCTGTAGCATTATATTATTTACATCCAATCCACCAGTCACAGCTAAAAATATCCATGAGATATTAGGAAAATGCAAAAATTTTCCAGTCAGAAAAGTAACTCCAAGGTTACAAGTTTAACATAAGTACTATTTAAGAATATATTCACAATGGAATTATTCTTTTATTTTTACACACATAGCTAAGAAAGGACCACTGGCTTGTGAAAATTCATGCTCAATTATTATTATTTGCTGAGATAACCGTATTTACATTTTGGCACTGCTTTGATATCTGGGAAAATGCATTTTGGGTATTGCTGAATTGTCTCTAGAACACCCAAAGAATCACCAGGAGAGTCTCCTGTATAATCTCTAAAGTTTATTCCCTGGATATATGTAAATTGTCTTGCACTGTGAGGTGGGAGATGGCTGTATTCTGTCTCCTCTCTGTCTGATGCAGATTAACTTGCTTAAGTTGAACTTGGCATTCTGTGCACGTGACTGTTCCCACTAAAACAGGCAGTGATGGGTTCTGCCCTGTGTGCCCCAAGAACCAGAGCTGAGCACAAGAACCTCCTCATGTCCCTTACTCTGAATGTGGTTTCTGTGACTCTAACAGGCTCTAATCATTCATCCAGGGCTCAACAGGTAAGTTTTCATCTCCTTTGAGAGTTAGGAAAGAATAACATAATCAATATTTTTCATTATTTAAAAATCTAAATACAGTGAAAACCATTTTTTTTCAAAGCAAAAAGCCATTTGACACACATTTTTTAAGGAAGGTTATGGAGTCAGAAATTGCTGGTTTTACATTTCAGAAATGAGAATTTCCAGGGATTCTTCTGTGCAAATCTGTTTTAATTTTGACAGTGACTTGCATTTTTTGTAATACAGTAAGTTGGAAACAATTTCAGACTCAGAAATATTTAGAAGGAAAGGTTTTATTGAAGTGAAACATTTGTAAATTGTTTTATTTAAAAAAAAAATTAAAAAAAAAAGCAGCTGCTTCTGGGGGTTAGTCCAGTATCAGGTCAGGATACAGGCATGGACATGAGCAAATAGAAGAATGGTCACCCAGCTCACATAAATTAGAAAGCCTTTTGTCTCTTTCTACCCTTATCCTTCAGAATAAAATTAAATGTGATGGGGAAAAAACGGGATCTTGTAAAACTGTGTCTGGGTATTGACTATAACTAAATACAAAACTTGACCATCACTTTGTTTTTGTTAGGGTTTTTTGTTGGAGTTTTCTGGTGTTTGTTTTGCTTGGTTTTTAATTGAACAGTTTCTATAGCCAGACTGTTTCTGGAAACTTTCTCTTCTGAGTCAGGGTTCAAAAATAAAAGCCAGCTTGAAGCAAATTCATCAAGCACCACGAGAAGGAACATTTATAACAAGTGATACTATTGCAGTGAGTAGGGCTTAAACAAAGCTGAGTGATGCTATTTCAGTACTGTGGAGTCTATCCATCCTCTTCTATGAATAGTTATAATGGAGCAAAAATCATGATTAGATTTGTTTGTGCTTCGTGTGTGGTGTTTGTATTTTGTACATCTGTCAGTGTCACTGGAAATAGCTAATTCATGTGCTCTCTGCCTGAAACATACTGTAACAAATGTAAGTGTACTGAAACAAATGTTATGGCTGTGATATAAATCCTGGTTGATGGGTTTTAGTAATAGAAACACAGGGAGGGTGTTGCCAGCTGCAAGCCCAGCTTCTGATAAAACTTCAGTGGCTGACTTTATTCATGTTCAAAGTAAAGAGATTTAACAGCAACCAGAATTAGCCACATGGAGCTCATTTCTGGGTTCAGTCTGGGTGAAATATTAAGGAAGATGCATACAGGGTCTAGTTTTAGTGGTGCAGGACAGCAGGAGCTGCCATGGTACCTAGGCAGCAGTTCAGGGAACATAACAGTGGGTGCTTCCACCAACTCACCTTCCAGTTGCCCCACCAGGTGCCCCATCTCATTTCCCCCCCTCTTCACCCCCTGCCCCATGCTGACATCTCACAAAAGCTTTAATAGAGATTTATAAATACTTATCTCTTCAGAGGCACTGCTGTGAGCCTAATGAAATCATTCCTTTACAGCATCAACTGATAAATCTGCATGGATTTAACAGGGAAGGTCTGGGAAAGGGAATGTTGTTCTTTTTTTGTAGAGTGAGGACATTCCTCAGCACAGAAAGATGTCTGAGGAGGTGGCTGTGGAAGGAGCCACAGCAATCAAAATGTCTCTGACTTTTATTCAAGTTCATGACTCACAATCCAGAAGGTGCACTATTGGCTGGACCCATCCTTAGTACTAAAAAAGATATTTTGTAGCCTTTGTCGTGGATTAGAAAAGCCAAATTGAGGATTCTATTCTCACCCCAGAGACTTAAAACCAAAGCTGCCTGTTTCTCACTAAAATCAGCCTGTACCAAGAGGATTGCCAGGGAGTGTTTTCCCCTGCTTGTCTGAGTGCTGAGGTACCAAACATTTGTCTCGAGCTGAGAATTCAACCCCAAGTCCCAAAGTGCCTTCGCTGGCCCTGAGGAGGGAGCCTGTGTGAGGAGAGCAGGGATGCTCTCAGGGTGGGCTGCAAAGGATTTTCCACTGGAGGAGCCCTGCCTGTCCCAGTGCCTACTGAGTGAAAGGTGAAGAGCACTGCTCAGCCATTGTCAGTGCTTATCCAGTGCTTATCCCCACATTTTGGGACTGAGTCCTACAAATCCATCCCCTTACAGGCTTACATTTCCCATGGGTATGTGATAGCTCTCCCTTGGCTGCAATGAATAATGAAACTGTGGATTGTAGGCATATACAGGGAATTTTTTACACTGGTTTCTATGTAGTATGGGTTAATTTAATTTCACTTAGCTAAGAGTTAGATGCTTAGGCTGCACTCCTATCCACTGCAAGACACAGGAATCTCCAGAGGGTCTTTTTTCCCATTTGCTTTAAGTATCTAATGTAGGCTGGATTCAATCTCTTGCTGGTGATGCCAAACACTCTACTGATTATATGTGATGTTATATGCAAGATTTTCTTAGCCAAGATATCTAACTTTTAGGTAGATGGCTCTAACTCAATGTCATTGATATTTTTCTAAATGCTCCAAAGCAGATTGCAAAGCGGTTTCACACAGTTATCCTCTCCTACCACATTTACAGAAAAGGACAGTCCTGCATTTTTAAGATACTTTCTTCCTCATTTCCCAAGAATGGCTCAAGGTCCCTTTAAGGTAACCAATAAAAAAATAGAGAAGCAGGAGAGAGAAAGTGCACGGATTGATTCAGTGGGAAATGCAAACACATTTAATTCATTTTTTTCTGGAGTTTTCAAGCATCCCATAGGATTTTCTGTTCATACTTCTTGTGGTGAAGGCTTAGAAATCTATTTAGCCACTGTCAAACATCGAGGACTAAAAAGATACATACTTGTGGTTATGATTAATTCCTCCCTTACAATCAACCATCTTCTCTTGTTTGCTGAGAGGAATGGACTACTGCACATTGACTGAAAAAGCACATTGTAATTTTTTGCAGTTGCTGCTTTGATTTGTGTTGATTTCTCTTCTCTAATCCTGGCAAATATATTGTATATGAGTATGCCTAACTCGACAGCCTTTGTCTGACTTGGAAACAAATGTCTGATTGTTGTTCCAACAGTTTGTGGGACAGAAATTCAAGTGGCATAAATCAATTTGTCTTCACAGATTGAAAAGAAAAACCCCAAAATAATTCTGGTACATAGAATTAAAATATATGAAGTTATATGTCTTGGACCTTGATCCTTTCCCTCTTTCTTTTTGTCTCTTTCAAGAAAAGCAACACAATTCACGCAATTCAGCAGAGACAAAGTTACTTTTCTGAATCCCTGTTTACAAGGACACACTCAGCAGCAGCAACTGACTTGTTCCAACTGGATCACTGGCTGTAGCAGATAAGATATATTAAAATTTTAATTGTGTTTCATCATGAATACAACTGTTTTGCATCAGTCACTATAGAAGCCCCATTTAACTATTCTCTGCTGGTTTCCGGACAAGAGAGGCCTCAAATTTAATTAGAAGTGTGAGATGCAGCCAAGAATTTGATAACTAACAGCAATTCTGATGGAGCTAAAACCAGAAAAAGGAGGACAGTGAGAGATAAGATTGCTTTTAAATAGAGGTAGTAAATGCAATTTTGTTTTTGCTGTTGGGAGGTGCAAAGGTAAACGCCATCTCCAGTGTACAAACCCAAGTAACTCTGCAGGGTGGAAATATAATTTTAGTCATCTTGAGGCACTTTCTCTTCAAATTCCTGCCACATAATAAAGCAAAATAAGTTTGTTTGCATAGCTGATAAATTATGAGGGAATCTGATCTCACTTCGTATGGTGACTCAGTGATCACGACATTCAAATCTTAAATTTCTTAAATTAAAAGAAATAAGCGCAAGGAAAATTTCAGCTATTTGGCAGGTGTTAAATTTAGGTAGTGGATAGCAAAGTACAAGATAAAGAGTTTATGGGAGAAGAAGACTCAAAAATTAAGGAAAATCTTACTTTTTCAGGAAAAATTAACTATAAAAAACATAAAAATGTTTCTGACAATTATCACAAATATCAGAGTTAATAGCTAGCTGGAATAGTGATCCTAATCTTGGAGATAATTTTGCCTCACACAGAGGTGTGCCTGAACTTTCCCTGTTCCATCCAGCTTGGGAGTTGGTGTCACACCACCAGCACACCAGCAGACATGGTACAAACACTTTGAGGATTTTTAATGTGAAGTCAAAAATTTGGTCAAGCCTGCAGCCATGTCATGATTACTGATACCTTGGAAGTCAAATTGTCTTGGATATGTGAATGTCTAAACTGCTGTAAAATTACCCTTTTCATAGTAGATACAGATCCAACCTCCCCAAAATAAAACCTCCTTCCTGGAAATAAGCTTTTTTTGGTGACATCCAAACCCAGAGGAGGGAGGATCAATAATCTGGCCATCCTCCCTTTCAGAAAGGCTTCATGCTGTTGAAATTAGCAGTGCTAAACCCTGCTGCTGGAAGTGGGACCAAAACATAAAGATTGCCTGAGATTTAATATGTGATCTCTAAATAAACACTACCGCCATTGACATTAGGGAACCCATCTGCTTCTTTATTTCTTTACCACTACAAAATCCATGACATGAGATTGTAACAGATGTTTCACGTCTGCGAACGATGATATGCTGCATTATTAAACCAAGAGGGTCATTAAACTGAGTTGTAGGCACTTTTTCAGTCTATAACTGCAAGATCATCAACACATAACCTTAGGGTTATGGAAAACCCTCTCATTCCCCTCCTGACTCTGTGTAACTTATGCAGCAAATGCTCAGCAAATATCATGAACGTCTCCATTAAAGCCTGATAAGGCAGGAGTGCCTGCAGGCATCTGTACAACTGTCAGTGCTAACGTGTCTTAATGACTGCTTTGCCAGAAGCACTTCCACGTTTAGCTGCATCTTGAACCAGTCAAACAGCAGTTGCCTGCCAGGATAAGAATGTGAATTCTCTATTGTTTTAAGTAATAATATTGGATTTGTGTATTCCTTGACATCAGAGAAGTAAACAGGAATCTCTGTTTGAGCAAGGGGTCTTTGTTTTTCATTATTACTGTTACTATTCTTTCTAGATTATTTTTCTCTTTATGTTCAATCAGAACCTCAGCACAAAAGGTTTTTCACATGAAGCTGCCTTCATTGCAATTCTATTCACACAGTATTCTTTCCTACTGGAACTGCTGCAAACACATTATAGTAACATAGACTTCAACAAATACATGCATTTTTTGGCTCCCTTTGGATTGAAAAATGTCTATTTTCCATTTTCAAATATCATGTAAGATGCTTTTGCTTTGTCTCTGAAGAATGACTGACAGAGTAACATGAATCTCAGAGTGAAGCAGTTTTTATTGAAGGATAATATTTCTTTATTGAAAACTTAACAAAAAAAAAAAAAAAAGAAAAAGATTGGCTCCAGTCTTTCAGAGATCCATTTAAATTCTTTAATTAAAATGTATCTCCTTATTTAGCTGGATCCTTGGGATTCTTACCCATAAATTTTCATTGTAAATTTTCATAGATGCAGTAATATTAAGGGCAGAGTTCTTGGGAAGTCTAAGGAGAATTGAAAAATTAAATTTAAGGACACTATATTCAGTCCAAGCAAGCAGTGTTAAATTCGTGTGGAAAGCATGAATACTCTATGAGTTAATTACAGATCACTGTCAAATATTTGATCAAAACTTTTACTTGTAAGTTTATTAGTATTTGTGTGTCCATGTGTATACTGGACATGGCAGTCTTATTAAAAGGAACAGAGAGGGAATAATTGTCCTTTTGTCCTCAGCCACTCAAAACTGTTCCTTTTAATCTTTTGCTGGCAAAAAAGCAACGGTTTTGGTTCTGTCTCGCAATAGTACTTGAGTTTTCAAATGTCTTAGGAAAACTATTGATTTTTGAAAAACATTCATGGTTTGAAAGTACTTGAGGTGGCACAGACTTTCCCAAGGATAGACAGCAATACAGAAATGTCTAATCACTGTAACCTTGAATGTGTGAATTGCACCTTGAACTTCAGTCCAGATTTAATTTTTTTTTTTTTTTCATTTGCAGAAGGGCAGGAAAGAACAGGTATAAGCACTGGGAGGTTCAGGAGAAAGATGAGACAGGACAGCTATGGTTGCATATATCAAATGTAGTGAGAACATGAACAAGCAGCTGCAAGTCTCATGCACCTTTCCAAAAATCCAGATAATTCACTCTAGGTGGCAGTCTCTTTTGTCAAAATGGCCAGAGCAAGCAAGGATTGAATCTAGCAGATCTTCCTTGCTCTGTAGTAGCTTATCCTTCAGATGAGAGGAGAAGATAGATCACTGGAAAAATGTGGCAAAAGCACTCCTCACATCTAAATTTTGTTGTTCTGGAGTGTGTACCACCTGATTATCTCAAAGTTGTTTATCAAAAATGGCCACTACCCTAAAGGGAAATTAAGACATTGTAGCAAAACAAAAAGGGATGCTGAGACAGGAAGAGCAAGGAGATCTCCAAAATCCTCACCTAGAATATTTTCTTCTAGATTACACTGTCCCCCCAAAGGACTTCAGGTAGATGCATCTTTCATTGTGATTGATGGGCAGAGATCAGAAAAGCCGTGCTATTGTTTCACTGCAAAATATTTTTGAATAGTTATTTCCATTTGTCCATCTGTCCTCCTTTGTGATGCACAGAAGCAAAGGTCTCTTGCAGGCTTATCTCAGGATGACTCCTTGGTCTCTACTATCTCTCTTGATATCTCCTCCTGCTTTTATCAGGTGTCTTTGGAAGTCTCCTGTGGCTGTTGTGGATATAACATTTTCAGCTAGCCTAAACACGTGTGATTTCCTCATCCAGGAGCAAATAGCTCTCCATATTAGTGTGTGCTGTTGTCATGCAGTCACTTTTCACAGAAAAATAAAGCAGTAGTGATGGCCACTGCATAGTCAGTAGGTTGGTGCTTTACTGGAAACATTGTGGCTACCAGTATGTTATTCTGGACTAGTACATCTGGTGCTGGTGTCTCCACCTTCCCCCATAAAGAAAAGTACTAATGTCACTGCTGGTGAAAGCGTGGCCAGGGCATTGCCTGGAGTGTGTTCAAAAACACCTGACTTTAAAGTTACACGGGCCCAGTGTTCAGAAAACTGTTCTATGAGGGTGGATTTGTAAGAGAAGTTTTCTCCTAGCAGCGGAAATTCAGCCTGCATGTGGGCAGTGAGCCTCTGACTTCAAAGACTCAGTTTCATTTCTACCTGATCTCAGTAAAAGGAGAGTCAAATGCATCTCACTGAGAATTTTTGGAGCTGTAAAGTCAAGGTAGATGCATTTTTCAAATATTCAAGCTAGTAAACACCATCATTATATGAACCACTGGGTGTTACTATAGTTGATCAGCTTGGAAGTACTTCTATTTATCTGGACTTCTAAAAAGATTCTGTATGGCTGGCTGATGAAAAACTTTGATTCAAAATGTATTTAGATGCAAAATCATGGGCAGCATTTCTCCAAAGCCTCTTGGAAGAACTAAAATAAAATGTTTTCATTTTCTTTACAATTGTCATGTTGTGATTTGCTTTTGAATGAGGGGATTTTTTCTTATTTTTTCTTGTTATTTTTCTTTTTGAAGTTGCCGTCTTTCTAAGAAGAGACTGTATTTAAGATCAATAGCATTGGACTATATGAGCCCCTCTGCTTTGATATTGAAGCTAATCATCTCTTGCTTGGCCTTTGAAACCTTTCAGGAGCCTTCTATGCACCATTATAATGACAGAGTCCTTAACATGAAACTTCGAATCTGTTAGAAAGTGGATTTCACGTGCTTTGTGTGACTAACTGGCAAGTTTGTTTGTACATTGCATGAAACTTAGCTACCAGCTATTCTTCCTCTGCATATTCTGGCTGCAGAAAACAGATCCATTTCAATTTCCATACATCTGTACAAACACTGAAGATTTACCAGGACAAAGTTTCACAGATTAAGTACTTTCCTTGTTATTCCAAGAGCTTTCTTCAGGTGCCACAGCTCCCCAAGCAGTGCCACAACCCCATAACCCCATCAAGCCTGCCAGTCCTCTACCCCAGAGTGCAGAAAAGTACAGCACTGCAAGATCACTCTAATTTTTCAAACAGAAAGATTGTTATACCCCAGGTACCTCCCACTGGGCACCATTCTTTCTGAAAGAACTCTCGGTCAGACCTGTCCAGTGTCGTGCTGGGAGCCTACAGCAGAGTCTACACAGCCCCCAAGACCTGACTTGTGATCTGCTCCATCTCAGCATGTCTTGTGTCTTCCCAAACAGGCTTCTCATTAAGACATCAAAAATACCCCAGTATTCACAAAGATGACTGCTTTTCCCTTCTTTTATTAGTTTCCCGTCCCTAGACAGAAAAATTTACTGGCCTTAGGGTTCCCTAGGCTCCTCTGCAGAGTGTTTGCTCTAATCAAGAGTTTTTCCTGGGTTACCAGGGTGAAGAACTTCATTTTGCAATGCTACACAGAGTTTCTCTCTGCAGAGATGCCTCTGGAGCTGCACATCAGAAGGAACAGTCTCTGGTGGGTATTCTTACTGTCCCATGCACATTATAGGAGGAAATTTGGGGTCAGTTTTCAGGTGATAGAGTTGTACAAAATCTGATTGCTACCCTGTAAACATGATTTGCAAGTCATGTCTTGTTTTTCAGTAGATAGAATAAATAAGATTGGGCTGACTTTTGTTAGTGGAGACCAACACAATGAAAACATGGCCACTCGGACTGTGAAAGTTGCTTCTTCATCAGCTTTTCTTTTGCTCTCCAGTCTCTGTCCTGACAGAGGTTTTGCTCTTTGCCAGCCAAAAAAAAAGAGTACAGAAAATTGTCTGCAGAGAAACTGATTTTGCAGGCAAGAGATAAATTATGGTGCCTGGGATTTATTCAAACATTAAAGTCATGTATTCCTTGCAGTCTAAATTTGGAGAGGAAATCACAGAGCGGATGAAAGGTCAGACCTATGCTTTCCATGTCTGCTTTTTGAGAGCAAAGTCCTACTTTTTGTGGATGAGAGCACAGTGTGGTGTTTCACAAGAGAGCCCTGGAATTTCACCTTGTCTTCTTGTCACATTCAGTCAGATGTGAATGCAGGAGTTGCTAGTGAATTTAAAGTCCCTTTCCAAAAGAATATGGGCTTCCAATCCAGCTTACAAATTACCTGAGAAATCTAATTATCCAATGAAGTCTAAATTGTGAATGCTCAAAGCCAATAAGTGGACTGTAGTGACTGTTCATTCTCTCTTTATCTCAAATATAAGTGGATCTGTTTGGAAATGATGGAAGTCTGAACCTTGAATCTTCCAAGAATAGATTAAAACACAGTGATTCTGCCTGATCTAAAGGCCTGGAAGCTTCATTTGACTCCTAGCCTTCAGCCATGGCTTTTCTAGCACAGGTTTTGCAAAGATTTATAAGAAATAACATCATTACCTATTTGTTTATCAAGCTGGCATGCAGCCATGAAAAGATTTTATTGTATATGTACATGTATATTTGTGTAATTACCTGTAAAGAGAGAATTACTGCATTTACAACAGAAATGCTAAGCTCTGTAATGATGCAGTCAGGCATCCTAAAGTATTATCACACCAGAAGTCAGATTTCTATTTAACTGAAATAGAAAAGAGATGGTTTTCCATCTAGTTAGCTGATGGAGTTTGTCTAAAGTGACTGAATGTTCAAAAATGAGGGAGGGGGGGTTGTGAAGCAAAAAGAGAAACAAAATTTTAATGGTGTCTAGGTTGTCATAATTTCCTGGGACACGTATAAATCAGCTGCTCGGAGCTAATCCCTGAGAAAACTGAACTATCTTTGACAAACACCATTTAATTCTTTAAAGGGTCATTCCTGTGACACTCTACTGCAGGACTTGTTTTTGCCTCTGAAATTTTATGTCAGAATTCTCTTCTAATTGAGCTGTCACTCCAAAGCAGTGCTGTGCTATTGATCTGACATCAGAGTCACTGACAGCAATAACCATGCATTGGGTGATTTTGCCTGATGTGAGAAGCAGTTGAAATGACCAGAATGAGGGACAGCTAAAATGACAGCAGCTCCTTTGTCTGCCATGGTTGGCAGATGCTGCCTTGTGACTTTGGTGTCCAGGAAAAGCAGAAGATTGAAGAGATTTGGGTCTTTTTCTTACTTCATTTTTGAGCACTGCAGCATGTTGAAATAGTCACACAACATCCCTGTGCTTTCACTGTTAAATCAGGTCTGCACTGGCAAATTTTTCTGACAATTTCTCTTTGTTCAATCATATAACATTTTGTCCCAAAGGACACTGAACTTCTTGTCGAGGAAAGCTACCCCAACGAGGGCAGCAAAGAGCACTGTATTATCTGTCCCTCTCACTCATTGCTTTGTTTGGGGAAGTCATGGCTGGGCCTTAACTACACATGTGATGCCACTACAATGAATACTTCAGAGTTTATTTTAATTTTTCCAAGTAGTTAAACCCTTCTTATTTCTTGAGGATCAATACTGAGTAATTAAGAAGCAATTTTTGTCATCTTAGGAAGGACTTTTTAAAGCTGGAATTTATTTTACTACACTTTCAGATAAATACTACCTTCGTCTTGAAATACCTATGGTGTTCCTTGATCAAAGATTCACTTGAGAAGCCTTTTTTATGACTGCCATTATCCATTGCTTACATACTGTTATTCTGTGTCTTTTGCAAAGAACGTGTTATTGTTGTTGCTGTTTTCTTAGTTTTTTCATGAAATTCTTTTTTTAAAAAAAATAACTTAGTATTTTCAGTAACACATATTTCCTTTTTTTCCCATCGTATTTCCTGGGGTTTTCCATTAGTTAAAAGGAAAAAAATTCTAGATGGCTTGAATCCTTCTGGTTTGTGCTATTTCTTGAGAACAGGCTCAGTGCAAGTTTTTTTTGGTAACAGAAACAACTAATCAAACTGAACAAAGCTGCAACAAATGCTGGTGATGTCACAGTAAAAGACATAAATCTCTTCCTTTCCAAGCTGTGTTTTGCCCTGTGGTTCTGTATTTCTTATGAGTCACAAAATCACTATTGAAAAGAGTGTTAATAGGCACAGGCTCTCCCTTGCAGGATGCAGAGTTATCTGGACAGTGAGTGGAATGAATGTGGTTGGTGTCTCTGAGAATCAGCCTAACTGCACATACTGAAGAAGTGTATGCTGAATGTTGGAATGTATGCTGTGACTGTCCCAGGTACTGTCAGCCAAAGTATCCTAACCTTCAGAAATCTTTCCAGACTCACTCTCTCCACAGCTAGGCCTGGCAATACTGAATTTATCATTCAGTCATGCTTCTGTGCTCACTGAGACATCAAGAACAGAAGATACCACTGAATAGAAGGAGCAGCAGGCACCTCTTATGCTCTCCTTAGCAGGCTCCTGGTGAAAATCCTCAACATGTAAAACACCTCACAAAAGTACAGAGGTATAAGAGATATTATGTCTACATTCCAATTAGCATCAATGTGTTCTCTTTTTGCTAACTGTCCAAGAAATTGATTTCATTGCTTTCAAAACTTTCAACAAACTCAGATGACCTGTCAAAGAGATGTATGAGCCATTAAAATCCACAATTACATTACTTCAAGCCATAATTAAAACTTCAGCCTCAGACTTTTCAGACTGAAGTAAGCCTTCACTCCTCAGCCATTGATTTTTAAGGGAAGAAAGTTTAACTGGTGATGTAAAGCCCAGTGAATCACCAGACTTCAAACGAAAAAAAAAAACTTAGCTCCTCCCAAACAATCTCCTATAATGAGTTTTACTGAGAAAGCAAGGGGGGGACAGGGAGAAAAGGGGAAGTAAGGCTAAATTATTCTAAATTTGTATTGTGTTTTTACAGCCATTAAGGATTGAAGTCAAGTATAGTTTGACATTTAATTGATATTTCCAGTGTCTAAAACTGACAAGCACTACATTAAATTTTGCCATGTACATCTGATATGACAATATAAACCATCTTGTGCTTTGCTTAGCAACTGCTGAAACACAATGCAAGTAGAAATGCCATGTAAAAAATTGTCTATTTCTGTCCACTAATAGTTCCAAGCTTTCTAAAACTTTTTTAATTTACCTGAACAAGCCTTGCTACTTTATCTTTCCAATTTCATCTGTATGCTGGGTATTTTATTTAAAAAAATAGCAATGAAGGCAGCCAAAACTTGTTGCTTTTTTGTTTTCCTTTTCAGTAGCTGCTGTATTTTTCCTGGTGACACTGCAATTCCAACTCTTCCCATCTGCTTCATGTGCTTGGTGGCTTTTCCCTGAGATATTGAAAGGGTGCCACCTTTGTTTGAGTACCAGTTGTGCCCTCCCATATCTTTACTGCATGCTGACTCTCCTCAACAACAGCAGCAATAGAGTAGCATAGCAATGATAGCTCTTGCCATTCTTTGTATTTTGCTTTCCTGAAATATGTACAGTCCTTCATGTCCTTTTTTTCTGAAGAAGAATGTTTCTGCTGCTCTTTACTATAAAAATCAGGTTTCCAACAGCTTAAAAAAACAGATCTTTGTTAACAGTATAATTAACCATTATAATTAAGATGTCTTCTTCAGAAAAAAATATCTGAAGGTATAAACTTGTCCTGAGTCTAAACACATGAGATCTAAAGGTAAAGTACTATACAGAAATGAACAGATTAAAGGATTAAATCCTTTAAAATAATAGATCTCACTGATATCACACCAAGTGGGATTTCATTAAATGCCTTTGAAGAAAAAAAGACATTTCAAAAGATACAGTGAAATAAATGCAACAAGAGGGTTGATGTGCCTGGGGAAAGACCAATTTTTGGTATTGTTATCTAAAAAGAAGCACTGTATGAATGTCTGGAATAAACCTCTGGAGAGCAGGGTTCACAGAGATCAGGAGAATGTATGAGGTTCAGCAAAGGTCACCTCTGTCCTTAAGCCACTATTTATCTGTTTTATAAGGCTCTTAAGAAAATGACATTTCTGTACACCAGTGCAATCTGTTTAACAGGTTTCTCCTGTGTTAGAAAATCTTCTGCTCTCCATTGGATTTGCTGTAGGGCTTTTGACTAACAGATCAATGGATCACTTTGTCCAGCATTTTCTAGTCTAAGGTGCTCAGTGCTGATGTGGCTGGAAAGATAGGAAACTTTTAATCCTGGTCTCAAAGCCTAACTGAGATCATGAAGGTTTGAAAGATATTTGGGCATCTGAAAATCAGTTTTTCTAGGGCTCCTTCCATTTGCTGTTTCCTGCTCATCCTACTTTCATCAGCCTATGGGCACTCTGCCCAGAGGCAACACAGAAGTGTCTGAGGAATATTTGCTCCTATCTTCTCTCAGAATCACTCATTTCACTACTGTGCTATGGATTCCATACCTGTGCTTGGTTCAGGAAGAAAAAGCTAAAGTTTTCCTTTTACTAATTGGCAGGAGGCTGGATCTAGTTTAAATCAAATGGAATAGCCAAGACCCAGCATGCAAGATTAGGAAATGCACTCTACAACTGATAGGAAATGTGGAGTAGCAGGATGAGTGAGAGGTGGACTCCATTCTACTCAAGATATTTGAGTGCTTAAACCCAGGAGAGGACAAGACACTTCTTTCTCACACCTTAAGTTCCAATGATTAAACCATGAAATTTACGTTTTTGAGGTGAATGAGAATCCAGAGATTCTAAAACTTCAGCCACTTTTTCACAGCCAAAAGAGCTGCCTCTCATGGGGAGGGAAGATTCTGTAGAAGTTATAAGAAGTGTCATTTCCACAGTGGTTGTAAGAATTTCATTTTAAGTCCGCCTTACCTTAAAGCACTTAAGGATCTTTTGCAATGAAACTTAGAATAAAAAATGAATTTTATATTCTGTAAAATTTACCCTGTCCACCTATGAGTGAAAACAACAGTGATTCTTTTGGGTTTGTCTTTGGAGTTTTTTGGTTTTTTTTTCTTTTTTTGTCAATCCCTAATAAATGCCTGGAGAGAAAATCCAGGTATGTGACAGGACATCTGAAAGTATAAAGAAACTACAAATCAAAATGCAAGTATCAGTCATGATTGTAAAATAGCTCCTAAATGGTCACCATGATATAGATACAGTATAAATATGCATCCATTCCTCATTTTAGTCCAATTTTAACATCAGTGGTTTCTCCAGAAGTGGTGGTAGAGGGAGCTGAGTAGAAAAACTGAAGTTTATCCATTTCTGAGTTCTTTCACCTCTCCTTATTCCTCCTTTTCAGAGATTTCTATAAAAATAGCATGTTACTCTTCCATTCACAATCAGGCATTGAAATATCCAGATCAGCTTTGTTAGGCTGGATTTGCCCGACCATGGAAACTAAAAGAATAAGGTACACAGACTGAGAAATTAATTTAGAGATGTTTTTCATGGCTAATAATAAAGTTATACAGAAAAGGTAGATTCAAATAGGGCATGAGGTAGTTCTCCTTTAGACATTAAAAAAGATAGGACTCAAAACTGTAATGTTTTTCATTACATGATTGATTTCTATCTGACTTACATTCAACAAATTGAGGCAAATCCTACTAAGGCATACATACTGCTTTCAGCAACAGATGCTGACAAATGCATTAATAAATCATTATCATTATTAGAATTCTTAAAACAATATTTTGCTGCCAGACATGCTGTTTATTACATTTTCTTATTTATTTATGCAGATTGTACTAATGTTTGCATAAGACATTAATTATTCAAATGGCTGTAGCAGAGTAGTGTACAAAGGCCACAATCAACACAAGTGGGGTCTGGAACAGAAAGCATCAGACAGTTGATGCTTTGACATGAAAAAGGAGAGTAAGGACTCTGGAGACCAAGAGTTAATTGTGAAATGTTGGGTGTTGACATTGACACTCAAGCTCAAACAGGCCTGGATTGCATGTTGCTTCTCATATTACCTTTTCCCAGATGCTAGTCAATGAAGAATTTGGAAAAGCTGGAATCATCATCTCATAAATGGCAATATCTCCTGAAATTTAGGGACAGCGTTGGCTTTATCTGGCTTAAACTCAAAATGCTGCAGATATCTGGTACTCCAAATTGTATGTCTGATGTCTGTGGAAAAAGAAGAGACAAGATGCTCTGTCTAACCACCACCCTGCTTCCTAAGAGAAAAGATTGAAGGAAGAAATCTTACGAGCTTTTTCACCTGCAAGACCAGATCACTTGTGGCCACAATAGTAATGAATTCCATTCCAGCATCCACCATGTATATTCCTCAAGACTTTTCTTAGAGAATGTCCACAACCACTGGAACATCCTATTCTGTACCAATGACCTGAGTGACAAAATCAGCTGCCTCCTCCCACCAATGCCTTGGAGTGAGCAGGCCAGCATCACAGTGTTTTCTCTTTCTTCTTGTGCAAAAACAAGATGTAATTCAAGTACCCCATGCAGTGTCAGCTGCTCTGAAAGGATACCAAGGGAATATGTTTGATCCTCTGAGTACCTTCCATATTCTGCTGAAGTCATGCTTAAAATGAATGAAGCTCAGACTCTGACTTCATCTTACTCAGAGGTGTTTAAAGGCCTTTGCTGATCAGGGCTCTGGGGACCCCAGAAAAAAAGACCAAACAACACAAGAGAGAAGATTTCATTCCATGTAATTGCTATATATGGACAGCAGTGCTCTTTTACTTCTAATAGCTATTTAAAAACTTACATAAATACTGATTTATGTGTCAAAGCTCTAAGCACTCCATTGATCCGGTAAATATACAGCTAAGGACTGCTTAGCACAACAGACTTGGTGGCTGTAACGCTCTATCAGACTAATGTATATTTAGCCCAAAGTTGAAGCATGCATTATTTACTTGGCTGGCACTAGCAGCTTGATGAAGCTGCTCTGGGAGCTGTTGTGAGACACAGAGCAATCCAGAGTGGCAGAGATGGTGGCACATGAGGCCCTGACTTTGTGGCTCACAGCAGCTGTGCAGCCTCGTGGCTTGGTTCAGAGATGAGTGAGGGGCTGTGGGCAGGAAGCAGAGGCACGTTTTCCTAGGAGAGCTCACAAGAAAGTTTTCCTGCTCAGCACTCTTCCCTCCCTCTTCAAGATTGCATGAAGCTCCCAAATGGCTGGACAGGCAAATAGCTTGTGATGGAGTAAAAAGTCACTCCCAAAAACCAAGCTGTGTTTGTTTTGCAATTGATCTAGGAGCCAGCCTTTCACAAAGGCCCAGCTCAAAGGGGAAAAAGTGACTGCCAGGCAGTTAGATATGAATAGGACTGCTTTTGATAGTGTCTCCTGAATTAGGGACTAGAAAATGACCAAAGAAACCAAAAAACCATCTGTTAGAGAGAAGGAAATTCCAAGACAAAAAAAAAAAAAAATACTTGTCTCTGTCAGTAATGTGATGCATTACTTGCTCCTCAAATTCACTGTTTACCCCTTTGTGGTCCCCACTTCATAATTTTCCATTTTGGCCATACCTGCATATGAGAGTCCCCTTCTTTTCTTCCTTCCTTCTGTCTGCTATAACACAAGACAGTCAGGACAAGGATATGTATTGTTCATCATCAGTTCAGACTCAGCTGCAGGCAATGCACTTATCCTAGTGAATTCAGTGGGGCCCTTTAGCACCTGTCACATATGCTTGGGACAAATGGGACTTCAGTGCAAAGGAAAGATCCTGGCTCTGAGTCATTATTGTTAATCAGACCCACAGCCCATGGCTTTTCATGGCATAACCTTGAGAGTAAGCCACTCTGCAGGGCTTTTTAGTTTTCTTGTTCCTACCCACAAAGATCTCCTTTAAGGAAATGCAGTTACTTCCATGTGGTTGTGATTGCACTGAAAGCCTGATGATATCCATCTTCTCCCTTTCCTCCCATGAGCAGTGCACTGCTAGAAGCATCCAGCTCCACAAGACACGGACCAATGGACTCTGTCTCTCCCCCAGCTTCTGTGAAGCATTAACCAATTCAGGGAGAAGTACAGGAAAGTGCTCTGAGGATTATACATCTGTCTGCTGTAAAAAGTAGACCAGCACGTATGCTGCCAAGCTCAGACAAGGATAAATCCCAAGTCAAACCCTTGCCAGACAGTTCGTGATATTAGCTCCGTAGTGAGAAGGTTTTAAAAAGTCACATTGTGATCTTTTGACTTGTTTTCTGTTGCTGTTCATGAGAAGACAAAGGAGTGGAAAGGAAGATTAGAATTTTTCAGTTGCTACTGAAATGTTGGAATCTAGAGATAGTGTGTGTGAATGAATATCTAAGAGTATGGCAAAATCAGATATCTTCAGGCTCCTGAAATTTCAGGGGAAAATAAGGGCTTACAAATAACATCTTACATTGAAAATGTGGCAGACCTATTCAGTATTCCCTCATCTGTACAAAAGATAGAGCTAAAATATACGTTGAAAGCAACATGAACTTTTTTACTTCTTTAAGAAAAGATCTTTACATCTTTAAGAAAGAGATTTAACAGATAAAAAAAATTCTTGTCCTTTGAACCTTGTTTGGAAGATATTTGGATGTTGTTGGTTACTTAAAAGGGGTCAGTGCAAGTCAATGTTTTACCTCATCTCCTGTGTTGCCTCAGATAAGTAATCAGACATATTCTGAGGTGTATGGTGGCACTTTAAACACTAAAATAAGCTCCATTTTATTTTCAACTCTACACACTGTAGAGAAAAAAGAAGTTGTAGTCCAATGGATCCAGTAAGGGTGCGTAAGCTTCCAATCCTGCTTTTCCTCATCAGCAGGATGGATGGGGGGCTGTGTTCAGAGTTATGCACTACATGATAGGATTTTGAATAAGGGGAATATGAGTTACCCACACACTACCTGAATTTCCCTACTCCAGACTCATTTCCAGCATTGCTGTGGTTGGTCTGAGCATGACCCTTAGCCTCTCCCACTGCATCTGTCTTTTGCCCTCACAACAATGCTCAGAGATCCTTGGCAGCCAAAATAATAGCTAATGTAAGAGCTGTGGATAGTCTCTGTAGATATTTTCATCTGTTAACTACCTTCAGAGCAAGATGCTTACCTGGCACTGTGCATGGTTTGTTGTGGTACAGCAGTGGTCTTTGTCTGTCTCCTTAGGGAGGAGGCTGGTCCTGTGGCTGACACTACAGTGCCCAGCTCGCTGGTGTCACCCAGGGCACTGCCAAACCCCCCAGAGAAAGGAGTGTAGCCCTGAGGCAGAAATTGCCTCCATGGAGTATCTTTTTGGTAGGTCTTTACTCGCTAACATGGAAAGAGCCAAAGACCAAAAAATTAGCAGGGAGATTTTTGAGTGAGGAAGTAAAAGAACTTCTCACCTTTGTTTTTGTTCTTTCTCTTAAACTCCATTTTTCATCTTAGACCTTCATTTAATTTAGATAACTACATAATCAGTGCAAAAATCTTTTCAAGCCAGGTGGTGTGGCTGGCTCATCTCAGTCTGCCCTGCAATACAGCTGAGAGTGCAGGGGAGTCTTGAGGCTTAGTTTGGAGGACAGAGATTGTGGGGTTTATGTTTTATCAATTTCTACTCAAACTGATGAATATTTGATTCAAGCTAAGGCTTTTTTTGCAAATTGGCTTTTTCTCTTATGATATTTACAGCTTTTTTTAAAGACTGTTGAAAGGATAGGAGCTCTATTGATTAATTAGCTATTAATTAGCTTCTGTCTTAATGAGTGTGTTTATCCAAATATTTTTCTCCTTTTTTTTTTAACTACAGATGAATTATGAGTGGATGAACTGTGAAAATCATCTGGTTAAAGGAGAATGCTCTGAAACTTGCACTCTGTTAGGCTCCTGACCCATTTTGGATAGATAGGCTCTCTGTGAGTAGGTTATTATTCACAGGCTGAATTCCTGCAGACCAGCCATCCAGACAGATGTGTTCTGCAGGTCCACCAATCACACAGAAAAGATGGACCTTGCAGAGTGGATAAAACAGATAATATAGATAAGGAGAGAGTGGTGTGATTGGCAAATGCTTACTCTAGGGAGACTGTGAATGTGCATCACTAAAAAAATGCCAAAACCAGAAATTTTTTGTGCATCAGCAGAGTTCTTCCATGGAAATTACTTTGATTTCAACAATGAGGTAACATACATGAGGGGGAAGAAGAAGATTGAGTCTCCTTTCACTTGCAGTGCTTAGACTCCTTAATACAAATGAGACCCTACTCCTGAAAATATTTATTCCCTTGTGTTGTTTCTTCCCTATTCTGCCCACATACTATGAAAAAAGAAAAGTATTTCCAGTACCCATTGAAACTTCAAGCGTGATAAGAAATGAGATTTCTGTAAGGCGATACTTTCCCTCTGATTATGTACTATATTAGCTTGTGTACCCAGCTGAGAAAAAGTATTAAGCCTCGTACACAAAGAAAACAAATAGGAGGGTGATACTTAGCCTTAAGGCTGGAGGAGTTCTTAATTTCTTCCATTTCCTCAGCTCTTATTTGTACCAAAGTCAGTTATGTTGCACAGTCACAGTTGGCTTGGGAGACCTGAAAGTGGGGTGAAGGGCAGCAGGAAGAAATGAACTTTTCAATTGATGGATGAAGAAGTGTTTCCATGTATATAAAATATTAAAAAAAAAGACTATATTGAAATAAACAGTGGTTCCTTCTCACCTTCTGGTGGGACCTGTCAGGTTTGGAGGGAATGAGTATTTTTCTAATGTCTGCTATTAAATGAAGTGGAGTTGAAGGAGGAATTAATTTCCCTGTAAAACAGAAGCTTTCATTAAAGGAATTATAAGATTTTATTTCTCAAAATAAGAGAAAGAAAAAAATCAATTTTGTTCCAATGTTGAACTGGTTTCATATTCAGCTGCTGAGAAAAGGGAGAGAAACTGGGGCAGAGGGGCACGGAGAAAGAAAATTATTTCACATTAATTTTTTGATGGAGGAAATCCTACAGGAAAATTAAAATTTTCAAAGGATATGCAATGGAGAAAGCAATTCCCTTTTCCTCCTCCCAGCCATGTGGAAAGGCAGAATACGGTGAAGCCAAGATCCTTCCTGTTCTTAAGCAGTGCAGCTGCTCTCCTGCCTGGATAGGTGAGAGATTTTCATTACTTGCTTTTTGGCAGCACCCTTATGGAGTTCCCCTAGTAGGGGATAGTGAACTGTAGCTAGAAGCCCAGTTATTTTCAGTCAGAAGGAAAATGCTTCCTTTTTTCTGGCTTAAGTACTTTCTCCTTCACTGCCACTATCATGCTTTCCAAGCCTACACCAGTTTCATTTCTGCTGCTTTCCCGACATCAGCTGTCTCCAAAAGGGACTTCTGAGGGGAGGTCAGCACTTAGCACCATTTTAGAAGGGACACACAGTCTTTCCAGCCTGTTCTGCTGGGCCCAGTCCTTGTGGCACTACAGCACTAACACTGTCTGGACACCCAAAGAGTGCAGAGGTGGAGGTGGGTATGAGGCTGCTGGCAGCCTGCTGTGCCTGCGAGATGTTTGCCACAGGGCTGCACAGGACACTGCTGAAGGGGGGAGCAAACCAGCTTGGTGGAGACCTCCTTCAGGAAGCTCATCTCTGCTGCTGCTGACCAGCTTTGGAGAAGGCTGCATTACTTTACTTTCCAGATGCGGCTGGGACAGATTTTTCTACAATCAGACACCTTTTTTGACAGAAAATGCAACATTTTACCAGTTGGTTTACCAGATTATTATTCTGAATTGAGCTTTATCCTAAATGGTCAGTGTCTCCCCAAAACATAGGCCAGCTGTTCTCTGTGTTTCAGCTGTTATGTTTCCCTTTGCCCACCTGGCTCCAGTACCCGGGTACAGAGATGCATCTTATTCCATGAGGTGGCTATAGTATGCACAGCAGACCTGGATGCCCTGGAGCAGATCCAGATGCCATTGTAGCACAAACAGCAGCAATAATGCTCATAGAAAGCAGTACTGTGTTTATGCAAGCTGTTTATGTTTATGCAGTCCATCCTACTGAGATGCTTTTTTGCTCCAGATGATCTTGACATTTCAGAGGGCTATATCAACATTCCCTCTGACACAGCTCTCTCTTGTCAGAGCAGTAAGCAGCAGGTAGTTCTCCTTCCTTTCCATGGCTGTCTAGTGGCAGAATCTCTGCATCCTGCCTCTCAGCACTCCTAGGAGGATAGCCAGTTTACAAATCTCTGAGAGAACTAACTTTCACTCTGTAGCAAGTGAAGTGTTTTAGGAAAAACACCATGCACCCTTTTGTGCCAGAATAGATGTCACTTCCAGTCAAGTAAAACGTAGTTGTAGACTTTGCCTCTTCCTCTATTTTGATTTTGTGTTGCTATGTCTAGACATATTTTTTGGTGGTTAGAAGGGATTTGCAATCATTCTGTGGAACACCTGAGGGAGAACCATGGATCACTATTGATCTCCTGACTACTGGAAAAGAAATGTGGCTTGAAAATCTTCTGCCAGCATCCATCAGTTAATGCAATGAGGAAGACCCAGTCTTTCAATTCCCTGAAGTCAGCATTGCTGAGGCTTCCAGCACAATGAGAGCAGGAAGGAGTATTGGTTATGAGCTTGGTTTCAGAAGTAAGAATATTTCACTGAAGTAGCAACCACAGTTGTTTTAGGCTATAATTTCCCCACATGACAAAGAAAAGCAGAAAGCATTTCTGGACAGGTCGCTGCACTACAGTTAAGAGATCTTCAATGGTATTTCATCCATGGCACTGTTTTCTAGGACAAGATGTTGTGTTTATCTCTGCCTCTGTTTCCTTGTCTGTGAAGTAATGGAATCTGAAGCATACTGGAGAAAAGTGCTCTGAAATAGCTGAATATGTTGTTAATAGTAACAAAACAAGTACTGCTAGTTGTAATGTGAGTAGTTCTTCCTCAGACATCACAGCATTTACATCAGCATACTGGAAATTTCTACTAAAGAAATACAAAAGCCTCAGATATTTATATGGCATGGGGAAAAAAAAAACAAAAAAACAAAAAAACCCACCAAGAATAAAAAAGAAAAGGGACCTTGAAAGGAACAAATAATTTTGGAGATCAGAGCAATACAGTAAGACAGTCATCAACCAAGTCTGTTCAGCTGTGGCTGGGACAGCATGGAGGCTTTCAGATTTGTTACAAAGAGGCATAAAATACCAAAGACAAGACCCAATAAACAAGGTAGGCCAGTAGGCTAGCTTGCTCATATGGTCGCTTTGATAATTAAGGTTTACAGAGAGAGCACATCCATGTTAAAATAATGCTGAAAAGGAGGCAGACAGAACACAGCCTGCCACTGGAAGGGTTTGACTCACATGCTGATGAGTTATTCATGGCGTGTGATCTGTATGGAAGAGATTCTTTTTATTTTGTTTTGTTATAATGTTGATGGGATAATCTTTTCTTTTGAAAACAGCCTCCTAATGCATCAGGACAGCTGCCTGGGATACACCTCATTTAGCGGCAATTGTCTCTGTAATGTTTATAACCCTCCCACTGCCATCCAATATACAGTCATCATTTATCCACTCGTTTGACTAACACAATGTTAAAATGCCCTTCCAGGGCTTTGTTTTGCTTACTTTTCCATTCCCTCGCTGTCCTTTTGTCAGAGATGTTAAAATGTCTTTTGAGTAACTGGCATCTCTGCATCAAGGATTTGTGACTGAAGGATGCTTTCCCCACTCTTTATCCTGCAGCCTCTCCCTCCCGTTTAATTACAAGCTTGGGAGTGTGAGACATCATCTATCATTCCTTGTTCATTATATCTAACAGATGCACATTTTGGGCTCTTCAACAAACTGACCAGACACATGGAGCATGTTAATCTGTTTGTGAAATCTGCTCGTTTAAAATCAACAATAGCATTGTCTCCTCAGATGAAATCTCAGGAAATGAGGGGGGGAAAAGCTTCAAAACACCTGAACTTTAAGGCCCCTAGAATCATTCTTGAACCTCACCTGTGCAGTAGTTTGTTACAGTCCAGGCATGACTACTTTGTTGTAAAAAGAGCATCACTATTCTTGAGACCATCTGTGTGATGAGAGCTGAATGGGGACATAGTCAGGTATTCATGCAGTGATATATAAAATATGAAGCCTCAGAAAACTAAATAGAGCTTTCCAGACAGCTTTCCACAAGATGATGATCTTGAAACAGAATACAAACTTGAGCTGACTTTTTGTTCTGGCCACAGTTGGTACGTGTGGCTTTGATATCTGGCACACAGAGGAGATTGAAAGACACAACTTTTTCCTTCGTGTAAGTGGCTTGGGTATGCCAGCAAAACCCTGCCAAAATGAATGTACTCCCAACCATGTTTGGCCTGATAGCAGAGAGGTCTCTTATACTAATTCTTCTTCTGAGTCTTAAGCCCATGTGGCACCATGGACAGTACAGATAATCCCAGCCACTATGCAGAACAACGTTTTTCTTGGGCACACAGCTGCAGTTTAGAAACAGAGCTCAGGTTGAATGATCCAGGACAAAAATGTTTGGCTTCCTTTTTTTCCCTCTTCCTTAACTTTCTTTGGGACAAAACAGGCACAGTCAGCTCAGTAATTTTGAGTGGTTCCTTGAGATTTAGCATTTACTTGAGCAATAACATTACTCTGGGGCATTAAGAGCACACAAGACTGAACATTTGAAATTTGTAGAGTGAATGGCAAGCATGAAAACTGGAATAAAAACTATGCTGGAAGCAGATTTATGCTGTTTACCTCTCACTAATCATAGAAGTAGCTTGAATAGCTCCCTATCCTTTTAGTGTTGTTTTCAGTCTGCCAGGCAACTGTGCCATCTGACAACTGAAAACTTCACCTGTAAGTATACTGCTGATATTTGAAGCAGGTTCCTGAAAAGCATGTGGCAGTCTTGAAATCTGGGCATGTGCAGCTTTGGTCCTGAGAGAGATCCTGGGGGGAAGGGAGGAGGGTTGTCCTGAAAATGTCATAAAGAGCTTTGATAAGAAGAGTGATCCTCCAAGAAAGCAACATATGGTCTGAAATTGTAAAATGCAAGGTGATACAGACAAGTATTCCTTCCTGACAGAGCCTAGGTTTGCAAGGCACTGAGAACTGGTCCTTTATGATGTGTAGTAATACAAATCTATCTGTTTCAAGGGTGTTCCTGCCTCCATGGGAAAAAAAAAAAAAAAGAAAAACAACAAGGGAAAAATCAAAGACTTGGAATGCTTTGTGACAGCTGTGTGTGGTTGCTAATTACTTTGGTATCAGCTGTTGCTGAGTAAGCTTTTATATTCCATGCTGAGTAACACTCATTCTTTGGTCAACAGCAAGACTTGTGGAGAGCTTCAGCTCTAGTGTTTGTATCACTGTACTGCTCACTTTGTAAGGTGCAAACCAGAGCTTTCTCCTACTTTCTTTCAGCTAGTTTGGCACTGCATGTGGCTGTTGGCCATGCATTAATACTGCATAAGAAGAGCTGCAGTGATTCAGATCAAAGAACCACCTGGTCCCGAGGCCACAGAGTAACAGAGTAAGACCCACAAAAACGAGTGTGGTGTTCCCTCAATATAACCAACCACCCTGCAGCCTAGGGACCTCCTGAATCAGAGACTGTATCCACATCTCTGTGCTGAATAGTCCTCAAGAGACCTATCATCCTCTCCAAATACATCTAATTGCTTTCTGAATCCAGTTATATTTTGCTCCTTGGCATGTTCAAATGCTTCATTTGTTACAGGCTAATGAGCTTAATAAGCTGAAGCTGTGTTTTTATTGAAAGGTTAATGATTGCAAACATTTAAATAGTTAAATCAAGTCCTTCGTTGATAGTGGCATTACAGAGGAAGGGAATAAACAATCCTAACTCTTCTGGGAAAGCTGCTGAGGAATCTTTGAGTTAGTGCAGAATTTGAATCCTCTGAGTTGTTGGGGCTTAATTTGCCACTGTGAGGTTCCAGCTCATGCCATTTCTACTTTCCCTTCTGTTGTGTTGGGTTTAGGTCACATTAAATCCTAAACTGAGCCATTCTTTTTCCTGCAGCTTGTTTATGTCTCAATTAACTTGTGTCTCAAGCTAGTTTTGCAGTTAACATCTGTTGCTTCATGTTATGTGGCTACTTTGTCTCCTTGAATCATCTCTTAAGTTTTTAGAGTCTGTAATGCTGGTCAATCAATCCATTGACAACAGCTTTTTTTACTTCTAAAAGTGTATTGTCTTGAGCTCTTAAGGTGTAGTGGTTTTATCATTGCAAGTCAAATTATTGCTTTATAACTGTAAAACACAGCTTTGTGTGGTGACATTTGAGAAAAACTTTAAAAAGCTAGAATGAGGGACCCCTGAGATATTTGATGCCAATCAAATAGCCCTACATTTTTTGAAATAGTTAAATATAATTGATGGTAATGTCACCTTGGGAGAAATAGAGGGTTTCCCTCTTCCAGGTGATAGAAAACTGTTTTGTTGTGTGTGTATGAAAAGAGCATTTGTGTGTTTTTCTTCCCAGGAATGTTGGTTTTGTGCGGTGCCCAAATGAGCAGAGTGAAATGAAGACAAATGGCAGTAAAATAATTCCAGAGGTAATGTCACCATAGCACCTTCATAAGGAAGTGTTCCACTGTGCTTTCTGCCTTTTCTCTTTGCCTATGAGACCCTACTTCTTATTGAAATGTTGGATATTCTGCCTCCCTGTCTTTCCTTCCCCAACTGGCCAACAAAAGCTGGTAAATGAAGGATTCTGCAGTCTGTAAGTGTCAGTGTAATTCTATCAGGCACAGTGGTTTATCAACATAGACCTCTTATATCCAGCTGACTACAGGGATAGCCCATAAAGGCCCACTTGGAAAGCATACTGAACTCAACAGAGGTTCCTGTTGACTTAAATGGGCCCTAGACCAGGCCTGAAATAAAACCTGTCTCAAAATGCCAGTTTACAAAGATCCAGGATGGTGGTTTTATTTGGAAGAAGCTGTGAAACAGAGAAGTAAAGCAGGCAGGAGCAAAGCAATGGCAAAATAAAGATAATAATTTAGGCTCATAAATGGGAGAAAACTGCTAACCAGCAGAAAAGAGCCATGGAAAAGCCTCTCAGAAGTACTAACAATGGGAAAATCCTAACTGGTTGCAGGATCAATATTCATAACATAGTGAGACAGTTTCCAGGGTTCTCCTACTTGAAACAGTAGGAACCAGGCTTCTTTTCTCTGGTCCTGCAACAATTTATTTGCCTTAACGCTTTTCTGTGCGGTTTCAAAGAGCTGGGTTTTTAGCTCATGGAAAATAGCCTAGAGGGAAGAACATTTTGCTTTTAAAAATCTTTTTCTTAGTCATCTGTACATTGGACAGGGAATGGTTTTGGAATCTTTTCTTTGTCTTCTCTTGTATCCTCTGAGTTGTCCCTGCTAATATCATTTTCCAAACAACTTCTGTTGGTTTCAAGATGTGAAAGGAGCAAAGGACACTGGAGAGCACACATTCTTGGTTGTGCTCTGATAACCAGTTCCCTGCTCTTCTCCAGGGTTTTTTGTTGTTGTTTTTTTATACTATGGCTAAACAAGTCAGAGAAATATTGCCATATCATAGAGCTCACCCTATGAAAAAACTGTAGATATGTTCCCCTCTCAGAACAGGGCATGGGCAACTTCAGGGTCATTCTCAGTGTCTATAATCCATATAACTGTAAATATTATGATATACATGGAAGACAGCTGTACTGTCATGATTTATTACTTGCATTGAGAAAACAGAAATATGGCTTCCATAACCATGGCTTGCTTATGACAAAAGCCATACATTTTACACTTCACCCCATAAGCCTCTGGTGCCTCTTTCATGGCTAACTAGACTGTAGGGCTGAAATGCACAGCCCATTCCATTTGCCTGAAAGGAAGCTGCAGAACCCAATGAACAAGCACTCTGGAAGGGGAACCCTTGCTCAGGAAAGCTGCAGGAGGATTTGGCAAGGGAGAAAAGCTGTCCTCTAAAATCCAAGTTCTTTCACACAAGGCAGCAGGGTGAAACACTATTTTAGAATCTAGATGAGTGGTATTAAAACCTTTGTATTCTGAAAAGAGAGCACTTAAAATATTACATTGATGGCCACTGAAAATAAGAGGAAAGAAATGGAGGAACAAGAGGCTATTAGTCCTTAAAAGGATGGAAAGGCTAAAAGAGTAGCCTTTTTCCTCTAGCTAAGGAATAGAGTGAAGGTTGTCTAATTTTGCAAAGAAGAAAAGCCTGAAATATCCTTAGAGGCAATGCTGCCTTTTTTGAGAACGCAGCAAGCTGATAGCCAAAGGCAACAGAAGAAACAGTGAAAGTGAACAGCAGAAAGCTGAAACTCAGTGTGAACAGATACCTAAAAGTTAGGGAGCCTGAGGGTATGTGGTTTAACCAGACCACTGAGGATTTTTCCACAGTAGAGGCTCAGATGCCATACTAAATCAGTACACATAACATTAAGCTGTGGCTATTGTCTTTAGGCACTTATTTTGCACACTGCAAATTAAGATGACTAGCCTTAACCCTTTTCTGCTGTTGGCTGAGCCACATTAAAATGCAAATTCCTTTGCATTTTCTGCAGACACATCAGTACCCATCACTGAAGCGTGGCTATGTGAGCCATGAATCTCAGACATGAGATGGAGCCATCAGTCACAGAATCCCATAATCACTTTACAACACTCCCTGGTTCTGGAGGAGTGCCTGATACCACATGGGGCTTAAAACAGTCAGTGCCTCGCACGCTTGGAAGACGCTCATTTTACTGCATGTCCAATTGGCTGTGCCTGACTGCAGGAACACAACACAGGGTTTCTCCAGGTTTCTCTGCCTGTGGAAGTCAGCCCTTAATAGAACAGTTCCCAGTATTACTGGGAGCAGCAAATTTGACATGTATGTGGTTTGGCAAGTTTTCATCTTGAATAAATGAGTGTGGGATTTGCTTTAGCACCTGCTGCTCTTTTTACAGTGCCAATTTATACCTCAGTAGGAATGTTTCCATATAATGCAGTTGTTTAAGGAACTATTCTGATTTTATAGTGCTTATCTCTCCACTATTCAAGTCATGTAATTGTTGTGGATGTTAGTTGGCTCAAATTTATACTTTTCATTATTCTGATACACAAGTACTTTGTGGCCACAGTTTTGTTTCTTTTTCTAACACCCTTATCCACAGCATTGCTTGAAGGTTTAAAATCAAAGCAAACCATACAAAATTCCATTGATTTTTTTTTTTTATTGTTTTATTTCTCTGTATATCCCTGAGAGCTCATTTAGCTGGGGTTGTTTTAAAAGGCTATTTAAAGACATAAGCATATTTGAAATATTCTGCCTGAAAAAGCCTAGCATAATTAAAAAGTAATTATGTAAATGCAGGTGTTGAGCTTCTCACTAACCCCATGTTATAATCTGTAAACTGTCTGAAACCACCAATTTAAGTACTTAGAACTGGAAAGTCTTGACTGAATTGTAGCCCAGTTGGTTTAATGAAGATGATATACAAAATTGTATTTCCTGGGACTGGAATTTAAAAGTGAATCAAAAGCTCTAGAGAACCTTAATTCCTGTAGATATTCAAGCCATAGAGGAAGTTGCTGAACCCAGCAGGAACTATTTTGATGGCTATGCAGGGAGAAGACAAGAAAATGGAAACAACCTATTGCTTCTTTTTCTGGTTGCTGGGATATAGTATGCAATATCTTAGGGATCCTATCCACCTGCTTGCTCCTGTTAGTATTTTATCCTTAGGATATTTCCTGTGCTTTGATGAAATCTTGTCAGTATTCAAGAAAATACAGGCTTGAACCTGCAGTTTTGTCTGGTGCTATCCCATGTGCAAGGGGCTTGTTTCTTGTTCAGTTTTCCAGCATGAGTGACTGCCAGAAGCCTATTAGCTTTCCTTATTTTCCCTTTCAAAAAATAAGGAAATTGGAATGATGCCATATTCCCACAAACACTTTCTATTGACCTTCAGCACAAATTGGCAGCTGGAACTCAACAGCAGCCTCAGAGGTGGCTCACAGTGTCGTGGAGTTGGAACCTAAGACCTAAATTTGTCCTTTAGTGTTTAACTTGGGTGTTTCATTTCTTCAGATGTCAGGAGGCATTTCAAAGGGTTGTGACAGATTGGCCAAGCCTTGCAAGACATTCTAGAAAGGCATCTCTTTCTCTCATATTTAAGAGAAAAGTGGATATGGGATGAAATTGGTTTCCAGTGCAGGAGGTAAAGGATCTGGAGTCCTATGGAATAAACTTGGGCTGTGGTCAGCAGCTGGAATGCTTTGGAAGCTTGCACTTCTGAATGTTGGGAAGGCCAGAGAAGAGCTGGACACTTGTGCCAGAGAAGATCCTAGAACAGGTTGTCACAGTCATAACCAATACAAGACCAGGCCCAAAAGATGATCCTGCACCACCAGGAGTCCTATTTTTAAGTGATTGCCATGGCTAAAATTGGAAAATTCCTTCTACTGTAACAGGTTTTTTTTTAATTAAAGAGTTATTTGCAATCTTTACCAGGCTCCTGCAGACAATGCTCAGAGTAGCAAGGCTTATGGCAATAGGATTAAATAAATATGAGTGAAGACTCTTAGTAAATCAGGCATCATTTTCAGTCAGAGCCACCAGGACAAGCTAGGCTTAATTTTCCTAAGCTAGATTTCTTATCAGTTGCTCTTAGTTTCACCCTTGTCATCACCAAGAAAACCTTCAAAAGTAGGTCAGAATGAAAATGCAATTTAAAGCACTTCCAGAAATATTGCACTTTTCCTTATTCCCTGACATGACAGTCCCCTTATCAGTGTGGACACTCAAAGCTTTTCCATCTATCTGTTGCATCTACCAAGGAATTAACATCACTTGATCATCTTTTTTTACTTTAACTGCTTCAGACACAGGCCATACAGCCCCTCTCCCATGAAATGCATTACATGCTAAATATCTCTGAAACCAGAGACAGGAGTAAAATAAAAACTGCCCTAAAGCCCATAAATACCCTTTCCACAAGGAAAGAAAGGTAACTATCAAACCAGGAGATCATGTAGTCTTTGTTAGTGCTTATTTTAAATGAGCTATTTCTTTTATGTTCTTTTGGTTTTGATTATGTTCGTTTTTTTTCATGAGAAGTAAAAGATTTAGCACTGAAAAGCTCTAGGGACACTTGCTTCTGCAATAATAAGGAATAAGCAACAAGTTACCCTATGTTTTTGGAGGAATGTATTTAAAAAGGTGTCATTTCTAGACAGTGAAAGCAAGTCTACTGCTGCTCATCAGAAACATTCAAGTGAAAAATGTGTTCTCAGTGACTTTTAGTTTTGAGTCATCCCTAAAGTCCTGAGCACAGAAAAGGTCTCAGCGTGTCTGAAAATCATTTGAAACTTGTTCCCTGATTTTGTCAGTGTAGTTCTGTGCTTTAGCTCCATGCCCTGTGGAATTGAGGCATTTTTTAGGGAAAAGGAGAGTTACAGAACTCTCTGATGGCTCTACACAGCTTTCTGTTTTGCTCTGCTCTGATTGATGAAACTCCTGCCTGGTCAGCTGTCAAGTTCCTGAACCAGAACATTCCACCAAGTCTCCTCTCCCACCCCTTTTTTTTCTCTTGTTTTTATGAGAGAAGGAGGGGACTATACATTCTATAAATCCCTGAAGTTAAACTAGATGTGTTTCAGCCCCAGAATGAGCTTAGCCAGCTCATTAGCCAGCTTGCTGCTATCTCCTCTTTTTGCATTTCCTTTAAAAAGTCCTGGGCTACACAGATCACAAGAAGGACATGAGACATTCCAGAGGGTGGTTCAAAAAAGCAAATACATACAAACATCTGTGCAAAAGCCTATGAAAGGATAAATGTTAATTTTTAACAAGGAATAAATTGCTTATAATGGAAGAACAGGTACTTTTCCTGAGGTTTGAGGAAAGCATATGTTCCAATTTAACATGTAAGTAAGTTTGCAAGAAAAATAGAAATCTTTGGACGGTTTGGATTTTTTTATTATTTGCAATTGGTGACCTAAATTCTTGGCTCTGTGCTTGCCAGCTGTCCCCTCTTCAGGGACTCTCATGCACTGCTTCCTGTGTAGGTTATTCTGTCTAGAGTTCTCCATGTCATGTACTTGGCCCTTGTATCTTTGACACAATGACTGTCTCCCCACTTAAGAGAGCTGATTACTTTCTAATTATCTTCCAGGCTGTTTCTACTTAAGACAAAATCTTTTACGTTGACTCAGCCTCCCAAATAACTCAAGATCATGAGGGAAGATGGGACATACTTTAGTTCTGTGCTGGGTATCAGAGACTATGCAGAAAACACGTGAGAGGTAACAGAATGCCACAGTCTGCTGCAGAGAAACCTAAGTGGATTCTGTGCAGGTGAATAGATGTGCAATTGGTAGTCCCCAAGATGCTCCAGGGAAGCTGGCATGTCACCATGCATCTTGCTTGACTTGCCAGGACTAAGGGCATTTTGTTAGAAATCCAACACAAAAGCCAGGCAGAGAAGCTGAACAAATTGTACGTGTTTATAGAAAATAGTGAGCTAGAAAGTGTATAGTAACAAACAAAATTCTGTGTGTCCAGAGAGTTGCCATGGTATTAACAAACATTACCCATTTTTTCCATGTTTTTGTGGTTCCTTGTGGTTTACCAGCAGTGCTCCTCAAACCTATTCTGTTATCACAGAAACATGATTTTAAAAAGTTTTCCTATCTAGCCTACAACACACCATGTTTTTCATGCTTCTTATATACAGAATATGTAGTACATGTTGAGTTAGCCATATATGCAGTTCTTCCCTCATCATCTGCTTCAAATTGTACTTGTCTCTCCAAATGAATGTGTAAAACCCAACTACACAAATCACTGAACTCCCAATGCAGTGCATTCAGGCACTCCTTTATTCTAAAGTGAGGCTATCCAAGCGGAGGAATTGAAACATGCAATGCTCTCCTCCACCAGATGTTGGGCTGGTTTAAATGCAAATAAACATCCAAATGGAAAACAAGACAGCAGAATATATTATCCTGCTGAAATATGGGCTAGAGTTGTGCATAACCCAACTTTCTTATAGCTTCAGATTTATTTTTTTTTTAAGTTTCTTTGCAACACAATTTCATCCTTACCCTCTTGTGTTGGTATGTCCTGCTGAGTGCAATATTCTTGCTGTATTCCTTTTTTCCCCTTCATTTGCTTATATATTTCCTCAGAGTAACAAGGATTATATTAGTCTGCAGACTTTTCCCTTCTGGGAATATTTATGCTCCCTGTGTAGAGCAGAGCAGCAGCTCCTCATTGCCATTGAGTCTCCAGAGGACAGGAGAGAGAGGTGAAAGGAGTGGAAGTTTTCTGCTGTCTACCATCAGTCCTATCACTCAGGGTGGTAATTCAAATTTTTCACACAATATCTCTTCTCAAATGCCTGACAAAAGCCCTACATAAGATTTATGTGTCTCAGGAGACTAAAGCTTGGGCTGAAAATTAGATGAATAGCTGGAGACCCTTTATTTGGGGGTATAGCCTTAGGGGACAGGGCAGGAGAAGCCAAAAGATGACATTCCTTCACATCAGTTTTATTTCTTGCAACCGAAGGCAGGATGACAAGACAAGGTTTTCCTTTATAGCTCTTTGTTCCTATCTCAAATATATCACCCCTGCAATCATCCTGAAGTTTCATTAATGCCCTTTTGCCACTTCTGACATTTGTAATCTTTCTGATCTTTTGCTCTCTCTCTCTCTCCCCCATTCCTAATTCTGTACCCATGTGGATTTTTATCCGTCATCTTTCCCTTCCTCCTCCTCATTCAGGCTGTTCCCAGAATTGCCTTTCAGACTGTTCCTCACAACATGGTGTGGCTTGTTCTCTCCAAGAGTGGCTGTGTTACACAGGATGGTGGTTTGTGAAAATCATCCTGCCTGGAACAGGAAACTCGGAGGACAAAAGGAAAGCACAGCAACTGACTCACCTGTCAAACAGGGCAGGGCAAAATCACAGACCCAAACCCCAGTGCTACTTTGTAGAGAGGTTTTTGGGGGGCAGATTATTCTGCACATTGCTTTATCAAAACAGGTGTAAACAAAACCCCTGATCAAATTTTTTGCTATACAGGCCTTCATTTGTAGAAATTCATTGGTCTCTGAGCATAAATGTGTGGATTTGTTGCTAATAATGCAGAAAATATTGCAAATTAAAGCAATCATTGCCTGTGTCTTGCAGAACCACAGGGCCCTGTGCCTTGGGAGGTTTGCCAGGAAGTAAATTCAGGGTCTTGATTAATTGGGGTCTTAAGAGTCAAGATGGAACAGGGGAGCCTAACAGGTGAATACATGGGAATACAATAGGAAAAGAAAATGCAACCACATGAATGACTATCACTTCTGGATGTTAAAATATCTCTGCTTGGGTTTCAAAGGGTTTTTCAGGTGGATGTGTCTGATCTTTGGCTTCCAGCTGTGATCTAACACACCTTGATGGTGAAGCCATTATTTTTACCAGATATTTTCTCAAGGGAAGGCACTTTCTGAAAGAAAAGGAAATTACAGGAATAGGCTGTTTCTGATATGTTTTTGGTTGCTGTGAATTTTGCATTAAAGTGAACAGAGGTAAGTTTTCGAAAGGAAAAAGAAGATTGCTGTCTATATACAATATATATATTGCTGTGTCCTTTTTTCCTGACCAAATGAAGCCTCAGCAGAGAATGCAGGTTAACACTGAGAAATTTCAACACTTGCCTCCCTTCAGTCATAACTAAAATAAATAATCTCTCTGCATATGTTGAAAAAAAAGAGTTTCATTGTTGTTTCATTGAATCTCACACTATTAGAGCTGCCACAATCTATTTTCCTGCTGGGAAGTTACAGCATGACTGTGCTGTGGCCTCTGCTGGATGATGCCCAGCACCAGGCAAGTCCTCCAAAGGGAGTATTCTCTGTTTGCTACCAGAAAACATTGGCACAAAAGGGCTGGATCTGATACACTCAGTTTGGGCTCCATGAGCAATCTCCTGGCTCCTTGTTTTTCTCACTTTAAACTCTCCCTAGCGAGTTTTTAAGTCCTCTGTTGGGATTAGTCATCTGGTGGAAGGAGTTTATTTGAAATTAAAGCTCAGAGCCTGTAGAAGTTAAATAGATCATGAGAAATTTCAGTGAATTTTTGAAAATTTGATAGGCTGGCCCTAATGTTTTCTTCTTTTTTTTTTTTGAAGTAAGGAAATGTTTTCTTTACTGACTCTTGAACTCTTTTGCAAACATCTCACTGTAGAGTGATCTTTCCTATTTCTTCCTCCATGGCATAGGTGGTTACAGTTGTTCAGCACCTTCACAGGGGGCAAACTCTGAAGTACAGGAAAAATTAAAGTAAGAAAAAGAGAATAATTTGCAGTCTCACCCAAGGAAACAGACTAAGAAACAGCTTGCTAGGGGGTGACTGCCACGGACTCTGAGCCTATGCTGTATTTCAGATCTATCAATATTTTCCTTTGCAGAGGAACCAGCGTGGGAGTACTGAAAGAAGGAGGAAATAAACAGGCTGTGTTAGTTTGTCTGGTTTCCTGCAAAGTGCCAAACTGCTCAAATGCTGCAGGGACCTGCACAGCTCTGGGGAAGCAGCTCAGCCAGTCTCTCTGAGGGGTACAAAGCACCCATTGCATAAATATAACATAAAACCTTGAGCATCTGCAAGCCAGGTGCACCACAACCTTTAGACATTTTGGGGTTTTTTTACAGTATATGTCATTTCTTTATATGAAATTATTATGGTGTATTTCTTGAGTCTTCTGGTTTGTGTCTTTAAGATGCAATGACCACTTTATTTTTTTTGCAGCTTTTTCCCAAAAGCGTGATAATCATTAACTTTATAAAAGAGTAAATCACATATAATTCACATGACACCGGGAGGTGAGATTTTATGAAAATCATTGAGTTACTCTGAGATTCAGAGCTTTGACAGGTCCAGTCTCTCTATCAACTCATCAGAAAATTTAAGGTCAGGTCTACGGTCAAGCAAACTAAGTAAGTGCCTTAAGCAGGAAGCTGCAGAGAATTGTAAAGCAGCTGTCACCTGCTCAGACAATGTCAGTGCTGAGGACGTCTGTGCTGACAGCTGATGGCTGGGCATGTGGCAGCTCTGGAAAAAGCCAGCACTTGCCCATGGCTGAAGCAGCTCACAATTAAATTGGAACAAGGTTCAGCCAATGGATCCTTGCCCAAACCCCTTTGACACCTGTGACCAAGGGCATCTCCTCAGAAAGTTCTTCTCTTGCCTCTGCTTCTGCTGCTCATCAAAAACAAACATCTCTTACTTTGTTACCAATCTGTAGACCTACCACAATAGGTAGATTAAAAGTGTGTGGAACAAAAAGCAGTTTTGGCTTTGTCTTATTAATCCTGAAAGGAAAATGGAAAAGGTAATATGTCTGTAAAGGAGAGAAGTGGTAGTAGTGGGTGTATTTCTGTCAGTATTAAGTTGCATGGAGACTAAATTTGTTTCTGTGAGAAATTTCTCAGTGCCTTTCTCAGGGTGGTGCACAAGCCAAGTGACAGGTTGTGAAACACAAGGTACTGTTTGCTTTCATTAAGGTTTATTTCCCATTGCACCCTGTCTGAGAACATCTTGCTAATTCAAAATGGCATGGGAAGACCTGTAGAATGTTTTGTCATATATCTGAAATAAGACTTGAAGGTTTATTTTTGCTCACTCTTCATCAGAAATCCTGGACTTCTTAAACAGAGATTCCCAAGACATTATTGCTGCACTGCTCTGTGAGCATCTGTGAGTCCTGTAGCTACTCCACTGGCTATACCTTGCCTTCCTCCCAGTTAAGATAAGCTGCACAGACAAGCCACATCATGCTCTTAAGCTGAATTACTCCCAGCCCCATGGTAAAAGTGAGGCAGTTCCATAGTAACAAAGCCTCCCTGCTAGGGCACAGAGGATAAACTCAAAACCTTTCTGTCTTTGTTTACAGGTCTGCATTTTCTCTTTCAGTTTGGCCACAGCCCCGCTGTCAGCTAAACTGGCCATGGATTCTGGTTCACACTGCCTGGTGTTTGGGTCCTCCCAGGTGATAGCAGGCTGCCACAGAGGTGAAGGCAGCACACCCAGGGCACAGCTCTCTTGATTCTGCTAAAAGAAGGAACTATAATCAGCAGAAATCAAAACTGTTTTGATGAAAAAATGTCGAGTTTAATGTCAGAAAATGAAATGCCTAATATTCTGGATTTCCATCCAATTTAAAATGGAAATGCCTGTTTAATCAAGAAAATGGTTGGGGAAAATTTCTCAGTCATCTGTGTTTAAGTCTTCTTAACAGGATAGGTTTTTTGTCCTGAACAGCTTGTGTTAAAATCAAGTTGTGCTGGAATAAGTTACTCAGGCTCAGCTCCTTGTTTCTATACAGCACCATGTGTGGATATTCTTACTCAGTAAGACTCTTATTCATGCCTGTACAGATCTTGTGTTAACAATTCATGCTGCAGGACAGGAAAAGAGGAGCCTCTGATGTGATTTTCTCAGGAGTGTCCTCCATGGCCAGTAGGAGAGCAGGCTACAAAATAAATTCTTTAAATGATCAGGTATTAAAGCAAAAATGGGCAAGTGGACTTTGGAAAGTAGGGGGAAGATTTTTCTTCTCCTTGATATGAGACAGCAGAGTTGGCCTCTGCTCCTTTGTTACATATTGATGAGACAAAGATTTAAATAGCACTTAGGCCCCTTAACTCTTTTCTAGAGGAGCTCCCCTTCTGCAAAAATCTGTCCTAGGTCTCTCTGTTCTGTGTTAGGAACAGATAACCCACTCTCTGCCATCCTCTCCCTCTCTCTTTCTCACATTGTTCCCTGCTTCTCATGGCTTCACCCGTTTCTGAAAGGAATTGTTCTAGTCCTGGAAGTACTAGAGGGAAGGCAGATGAAGGAGGCTCCTGCTGAGACAGAAAAGGTGAGGGTGCTCCCAGCCAGCACAGGAACATTCTTTTCTGTGTGATCTACACTCCTTAACTGCCAGGGAAAAGGATGGGCTGTGACACCTGATGGCATCATCTGCCCCATGAAGTGCCAGCACTGTCCAGGAGCAGGTCAGTCTCCCTGAAGGCCAACAGTCACCCACTGCTGCTTCCCCAGAGCATCCCTGCAAAGAGTCAGTGTCCATCTGATCCAACATCTCTCACCTCAGTTCCGGGGTGGGGAAAGGTCCCAACTGCTCAAAGTGCTCTCCAGATGTGTCCAGAACTGCCCCTCCAGTGTCACCCAGACAGGCAGCAAGATGGGGTTTAGGGCATATTCTCACAGTGCTTCAGAAAAGCAAATGGAGGTTTTCTCTCCACATCTAATCCCTTGCTCCACCACTTAAATCCTGCACAATACCATTTGTGTAGAGAGCTCAATTCTCTTACAAACCTGACCTGAAAAAGGAACATTTTACATTATTTCTTTCCCTTCGTTAGGTGTTGAACACAGTGTCCTATTTTGATTCACAAACTTATCACCTGCCCTTCAGACTTGCCCCTCTCCCTCCCAAAACAGGCCTGTGTTAATCATGAAAGTAAGAAAATATTCACATATACTTTCTCTTAGCTTAGTTCCCAAGAACATTTTCTGCTCTGATTTTATTTTTTAGTCTCTTTTTAAATTTAATTTGGCATCTAACCAATTGAAATGATGTTCTATTTATGCTTTTGAGTAAATGCTTTTGGCTTCGAATTCTTAACATTTCATTCATGGTTATTCGTTCTCATATGTACTGCATATCCAGCTTGCTTGCCTTGTAACTTCCAAATGAGAATATTGTAAATGTATGGAGGCTTATTAGATCTGGGGCTCTTTTTTTTTTTTTTTTTTTTTTTTTTTTTTTAATTCAAATGAGAAACACATTTTTAATATTGAATTTTTCATTTATCTGAACCAGGATGCATTGTGGCTAACATACTGAGGGGAATATTTCCTCTGCTTGATGATCTCAGGAAGGGTGATGTGTGGAAGGGGGGGTGTGTGTGTGTGTCTGCTTGTTTCTCTCTACTTGTTTCTGTGTCTGTTGGTTGCTTTTCAAGATCTCTCACTTTGAATATGGACCCAATACTGGCACAGGAATGCCTGCCTGCAATCTTTCTCTAGTTGAAAGTTCTCATACCTAGCAAAAGAAGTTGCAGCTGTCCAAGGCCAAATACATAGAAGAAATAATTAAAAAAAAAAAAAAAAAAAGCAGGTTAAAAAACCCAACACCAAAATAGGAGCATTGAGCAAAAATTTCTCAGTGGAATGGCCTGTTCTGGAACTAGATAGATATGAAGATCCCACCTGACAGCAGATTATATTCATGGAGGAAATTCAGCACCCTGCTAACTGTGAAGCATGGTTTTCTGTAAAAGTGTCTTCGTTAACTCCTGGAGAAAGCAAGAAAGACACCCTCAGGCAAGATCAGGCCTAAAATGACGAAACAAAAGCTGTCTCCTTTTCTCATCTTTGAAAACATCTCATTCAAGTATTCCCCCTTAACATGAGGAGTTGCTACAACTCTACAACAAGAATGATTTTGTAAAAAGTGGAGGAAAAGTGAAAATATCAGAAATAGGTACTTCTGAAATTTGATGTGAAAGGTTATCCTGATTTCCTACATAGACAGCATGAATTTTGTCATGGCAGTGATGTAAAATTAACTTTGCTGTCCTGTGGGGTAATAGCAGAGCTTATTAATCACAATTCTTAGTGCACATCATGGGTTCACTTGCTGTAACTTATAATTTAATGTTTTAAAATCCCCCACCAAGACTGCACGTAAAATTACTCATTTTTCAATCCTAAATTGTTGTGTCCTCCTAACAAATTGAGTTGATTACCTCATGTCCTATCACCTTCAAAAAACAGCTAAGCTCTGATGGTGCCATTAAGAGCATTTGACAGTGTAGAGAACTATCATTATAGGCTTCTCTTGCTTTCTCAGTTTAAATAGGCCTCATTTCAATTGCCTTTCTCTCTAGGTCATGTTTCCTCAACCTCTTATTACCCATACTGCTTTCCTTTGGACTTTCTCCATTTTGTCTAAATGTCTGTTTATGTAGAATGTATAAAATTATACAGAAGGCCTTACCAAAAAGCCTCATTAGGGCTTTGAAATAATTACATCTTAGGTCTTGTAAAATCAGCAACAGGGAAAAAAAGGTTTAGTAAAGGTTTTTAAGTACAGAGAGGTCATCTTCCCTGACCTTCAAATTGGTGGTGGCCACAAGCCTAGTTTGGAAAGTGGTCTACTTTTCTGACAGCAATGAGCTATAGATTCCCATTCACCCTATGGCCACAAAAATCCTCAGATCCTGATTTGCACAGCTGGCTCCTCCTCCCTGCACTTCACTGAGACTGCTTTTCAGTTTCTCTCTGGAATTACATGCATGTAACTGTTTTTAATTTAATCTGATTAATTGTAGTCCAGTCTCCTCCTGTATAAGCATAATCTACTAAAGACAGAGAAATTGGCTGCTTCTTTCCATAAGAATTTCCCCTGTCCCATGTTTGACAGCTCTTTTGAAACCTCAGTTAGGGACACAGAAAAGGTCCTACAAGAAATTGTCTTTCCAGCTGGGTCAGTAAACATGGTATGTAACTGAGATGTGTAAAACAAAGATCTGCAGGTCTGGCCATCTGTTTTGACTCGTCTGGCTAGGATGGGTGCCCCACAACAGGCCTGTGTTTAATGCCTGGATGTGGTGTCCTGTTTGTCAGTGCTCGTGCCCGTCTGTTTGGAGGGCAGGGTGCCCATTTCCCATTGCTGAGGCACTTGGCACTGCTTGGGGCGTGGAGAGCCTTGTGCAGGCAGTCCACACAGGCTTTCTGGGCTGCATCTGTTCCTCTGCATCTCCCACTGATGCATTTTTTGGCAATGCCAGCACAGCAGCCACATGTCTAGTGTTTGCTTCATCTCTGCTGAAAGACCCATGCCAAGGAAAACCAAGGAGCGGAGAGATACTTGAAAAGCAACCCTGGAGATTGTGGCAACTGACTTTCGTGGGCCAGGCTAAAAGGAACTCAGCTGTGTGAGTTAAACCCAGCAGCACTGCTGTGCCTGGCCCTGGAACAAGTGCTGACACATATGACAGGTATTTTGGAAACCCTTGAGACAACAAAGGCAGCAAAAAGGTTCATGAAAGAGTAGGAGATGAGAAGAACAGGTGAACTACAGAGCCATGGGAAAACTCAGGGACAGGACTATGAGGAAAAGTACTCAGGATAGTGCAGAACAGCTTGACACTTGTACAGCCTGATACACTGGTGCTGTATCAGGCTTGGTAGAGGGGCTGGGTGTTGGAAGAGAAGAGAGCAGAGGTGTCCCAAGGGCTTTTTTGTAGATTCAACCTCTGCTCTAACCCAGTTCACTGTGGGATTGATTTTGTGCTCCTAGATACCACCTGAGCTATTGTTGGTGTATTTGAAAATGTAAGAATTACCATAATCAGAAAACAGGGACATCTAACCTGGTATCTTCTCTCTATCCCCATGCCCAGGTATGAATAAGAACAGTGAGCTCAGGGTACTACAGGGCAGAAAGTCTTACCTTCTAGTGATGACAGGGCAGGCACTTCCTGAGCCAGAAATATTATCTTCTTATCTCATAGCTCTCAAAGGATTCCTACACAAGAGCTTGAACAGTTGCTTTTGAAGCTGGTCTGAATAAGCAGTTTTCCATGTCAAGGAATACCCCTGCTGAAGCACACAGTGCCTGAAGAACAGCTGTACTCTGCTTATATACAAGCCAGCAGATAGAAAATCTATTTATTCGCTTTGTACCGCAGCAATCTTGATACTTAAACATGCCATTTGTTTTCCCATGTGCTGCAGTGACTGAAATGTACCCCACAAACTCAGATTGCCTCCAGCACCCAGAGGTTATTGCTCTTGCTTGTACACCTTGTGCACCCTTGGCTACACAGTGATTCAGCTTCAGAAGGAAGGAGATCAAGGCTGCTCCCTTCACTCTGCCCTCAATGTCTATTGAAAAATCCCCAGTTAGGAAAAATGTGAGTCCAAATCCAGGCAGGCTGAGGAGCTGTAATGACTCCAGTGCCACAATTCTTGGACAGCTCCCAGGACATTTGTTGAAAAGCTTGGGACATTTCTCACTGCTTTCCCCAGGAAAAAGCTGATACAGGCATTTTCCCTTTGCAGCTGACATGAGAGTCTGAAGACCAACATTATTTGCAGCAGGGTTAAAAGAAGGGATCTCTATGCAGTAATTAAAATAATAGCTACAGTGATTGATTATTTGTACATTAATATTGTTTTGCAGCCCCAGCTGAGAACCCGGTGAGACAGAAACATAAAGGAACAAAATGAGAGCTCAAAAACCAATTTTAAAGTATACGATTACTACTGGTTTTGTTTCAGAAGCACTTCAAGCTACAGAGCCTTATCTTAGAGGTGCTTATGGCTGTGTTAAGATCCATCCCTTGTTCTTGCACTCTATCTGTACAAGAACTGATGCCTTTGCAGATCATAATGGTTGTGCCAAACTTAGAAATTCACCCTAGGTTTGGCTGAATTTTGAATATCAGCATTACTGTCTCTGCTTGCAAAAGATGAAGCTGCATTCAGTAGAAAAAATAATTTAAGTATGGGGTTTGTCATTGCTGATAAAGGAATGAGGAGAGATAACAAGATAAAAGCCTGTTTAGACATGAGATGTTATTAGCCAGTCTGTGTACTGTCCACAGGCCAGAGAAGATAGAATACATGCATAAAAAGGAGTGAGTTTGACATTTTAGTTATGCTATTACTCCAAGCAGCATACATTGGCTTAGCTGAACATCTCTCTCAATCATCTGGCAAAGGTTTGTCACAGAAGTTAGATTTGGCCTCAAAACTAGAGTAATACCTGAAAGCATAACTTTGATAAAGATGGCAAGATTTGAAGAGGTGCTATGTCCACAATAATCAGAGAGAAGGCTCAACTTGTTGAAGAGCTATCACTTTTGACTGTTTTTTAATGGCCTCCTTTGAATGACTGCTGAGCTGGGAAGGTCAGTATATGCTTATACAGAAGTTTTTGCATCTCTCAAAAGTGGTAATTTCTAATAAGTTATCAACCTTGGAGGGTGCTGCTAAAAAAAATGAGTAATCTTCAATAATTTGAGAAATAGAGTAAAGGAGAAAATAGAAATGAGATGCAAGAAGAAGAACATTCTGAAAAACTGTTCCAGTGTAGAGATTTCAAATGCCAGCATCGTCTGAATGGCACAAAAACTCTTTTCCAGTAAGATTGTACAGATCAATGCTGCTGGCCCATTTTTGTCTTTGGCAAACTCCTAATACCCACCCTGGATAGTCATATCACAGCTTTATCACTTAGACATTTATTTTGCACTCTAGTTTCCCCCCTCTATGCTTTTCTTACTTTTCTCAAATCTTGATTTAACAGAGACTATTCATCAATCCAAGATTGGCAAAGAATCTTTTAGAAGAACCAAGTCCTGCAAGAAATTAACATGTGTAGCTCCAAACCCAGCTTGAAACAAAGAATACCATTTGGAACATTTGTATTTGTTTTTAAATTAGGGTAAATGTTTTCCATTAAAGTTTCCAAATAGGAATTCAGAAAACAAGGAGAGGTAATAATAGTAAAAAAAAAAAAAAAAAAAAAAAAAAAAAGTACTATGTTTTGCTATGTTTTGTATTTCTTAGAAGAAATTTCAATTATTTTACAGATTAAATCCCTTCCTGAGGTAAGCCAGAAATTTAGCAAAGGGCAATGCTGAGAAAGCCTATCACAGCACAGTGTCTGGCTTCAAATTTTTGTCCTGTTCTTCCTGGGATACTGCCAACAAATTGGAGAGAGATACTGGGGAAAAGTGAGGGCTAAACACTGGGTTCCTTATTACTCTAAAACTAAGTTCTCATCCCTGAAAACAATTTCAAAGAAGGAGATGTCTTTTTTGTATTTACAAGCATCTCCCATTTGATTGCTATGAATAATTCACCACCTTCAGATGCAGTCCAAGGCAGCGATTGCAAATATCACACTACTGAGAGCCAAACCCTGGTGCAACAGTTGCAAGTGTGTATGTTCCAGCTGGAGCCACATCAAATGTCTGGGTAGAACAGGACAAATATCAAATCTTCCCTTAGAAGTATTCTGTAACACAGATTTTAAATGCATTCCTTCCCTCTCATAAATTTATTTGGTGAATGTATTCATGGCAAGGTGGAAATTAAAATGGAGAAGCAGATGAAGAGCCTTGTGCTCAGGTTTTGGGTAGAGGTAGAGGTAGGTAGAGCTCCCACATCCTGATCTTTCCTGTCCTACCCTCTACTTCCTTACCTGTCCATTCCAAATTCTGAAAGAAGAGGACATAAAATGGATTTTCACAGGAATCTAAGAGAAAAATCACCTCACCTTTCATCTTGTTCACTGTCATTGCACTGGTCTGTGGGATGGAACAAGGACAGAGCTGTCATGTCACAGCTCAGCCCTTCCTTCCCCTTCTTTAGCCTGTCAGCAGCACTGCTGTGCCTGGCCCTGGAACAAGTGCTGACACATGTGACAGGTATTTTGGAAACCCTTGAGACAACAAAGGCAGCAAAAAGGTTCGTGGAAGAGTAGGAGATGAGAAGAACAGGTGAACTACAGAGCCATGGGAAAACTCAGGGACAGGACTCAGGAAAAGTACTCAGGATAGGGAGGGACAAGTGCCAAAAAGAGCAGGAGGAGGAGCAAAGCAGGGATTTGGATACCAGACCTTACTCTCTCTCTGGCCTTTGCTATGCAACACAGGTGGAGCTGGATTGGTGAGGTCTATCATTTATCCTGCACAGCACTGGTTGGGATTCTCACCCAAATCAGTCACAAATGCTGCCGTGCAGATCCCCACCTACATGGCTTTAAGTGAGCAAGCTGGAGTGAGCCCAGCCCAGCCCTGGCTGGAAAGAGTATGCAGGGTGCAGGGATGGTACAGGAAAACAGGGAGGAGGGACTTCAGGGGTGGTGCTGTAGGGCTCTCAGGGAACATCTGATGTTCATGATTTCTGTTTTACTGCCAGTACCATTCCTTCTGAATGGGCTAATGACAGGATGAATTAAAAGAATGAGGTGCTTTAAAAGTAGAGTCATTATCAAAATCAAAATTTGCTTGCTTGAAATACTGTGCAACATTTGTGGAAGTTTCTCCCACCCTTGCTTATATCCAGCATAAATTTACTGGCAGTTCTCTTGCCACAGTTGAAGCTCTATTCAGTTTTACCAGCAACAATGTATTGTGATTGGAGCGAATTGAATTTTCATTCAGAAATTATCAGGTGCACAATGTAGAGCCAAATAATAAGCACACATCCATGGATGTTTTGCCTGTGGTTACACAGAGTCATGTGCCTTCATCACCACTGTACACAGGGATGTCATTGCAAGGACTCGATGTGATGGAGCTAAGTGGCCACTTCTGCTTTGTTATGTCAGACACTGTACCAATTCTATAACCTTGGAGTAGAATTTCTCAGATCCCAAATATGGGCTCCTAAGAAGAAAAATCTCATGTTTCAGTTAACAAAAGCAATTAAAATTAGGTTATGAAAAAGAGGTTGTGATTCCATTTTCCTATTCTATTGATCTATAAATTGATTATGGCCCCACTGTGAAGTGAAAGTCGTCAATCTAGGTGATTAGAGGTAGGGAGCAGGGGTGAACTGAACTGCATAAAACTCAGTGAGACTCTTTGTGTCTGCCTTCAAAACATTTTTGAACATTTTTCTTGGAGAAAGGTCCAGCTTTTGGAAAGAAATTGTGTTTTTTAGGAACAAGGAGAAGTGTCCAGGATTTGAAAGTCTTTAGCAGTGTGCTACTACAAATCCCAGTGTGTAAAAATGCACACCTAAACAGATCAGCTGTATTAAAGCTGAGAAAAGGCAGGGGAGAGGAAAAGAACAAGACCTACACTACCGAGACTCCAGAATTTCTTACTAAACACAACATCACATCATAACTTTGGGTTTTTTTGCTTTCTCCTGCTGTCAAACTTCAGAGATATTAAAATCAGACAAGTCTGGAAAGGAAATGAAGCTTCTCACTTTATTACTGTTGATTAGCAGCAAATTATTCTCCTAACATTTACTTTTCCTTCATTTATTTAAGAGTGATTACACGCAAATAGCAGTTAAAAAGTCAGGGTTTTAATAATAGTTTTATTTGCCACTGTAATTGCTTCTGTGGCATCTCTGAAGTCTGAAACACACCCCTCCTGACACAAAATCAAAATAGCAGGAATGTATTTTCCTCTCTTTAAAGTACACTCTCCAAAAGGGTATAAAGAAAGATATAGGAATTTATTTACTATGTTTCTTATTTAGTTATGTTACTGTGTATTTAATGTTATGCTTGGTCCAAACTCAAAGGCTGGATTCCCATATGGAGAACCCTTAAGATGAATTTTAACCTCCTGTTCCCTCAGAAGCTTCTGAAGTGCACAAGTTTACCTCTCTAACCTCTTGATCCATCCTGTCCTGTACTTTGCTCCCCGCTCTCACAATGGAAGTGGAAAAGCTGTGAGTGGTGGGACTGTCCTGCACTTTGGGCAGAGTGGGTGGCTCTGCAGGAGCTTTTGCTCAGCCAAGGCTTTATCCCTCCAAACTGCAGCTCCTGCCAAGTAACCCCTGAGGAGCCATGGTGAGGTATCCACCTGGTTGTTCATTGCTGAACTGCTGAGTATCTTTTTTTCCTAATGAAAACTTCCACACCAAAACCCACAGAGACTCTTACTGTCAACTCTAGGTGGTGGTTTCTGTCCTCCTATAAAATCCATGGCTGGGACAAAAACTGAGAGTCTTTTTCAAAAGGAGGGATGGACCATCTGTCCTCAGAGAAAATTCTTTGAGCTTGGCATTTTTGTGTCCTTGTCTTTTTTTCCCATTTTTGCTTTTGCCATTTATGCTCATTCCTTCTGCATCTGAGGGCTAATACAGACTAAATGACCCTACTTTTCCAGAGGTACTGTACATCCTGGAAGAGTTCCCAGGATATCTGTCAGCTCAGATTCATTCTATTTCTTTTCAATAAAACCTAGCACTGGTGGGAGCTCCAACAGCATCATCTCAGAGTGAATGCGGCCTTCTGGCAAAAGAAGTCAAGCAATCTTCTCCCTCTGGGATTAGAGCATGGTTATGCCTCATTACTATGGATAAGTTTCCTGCATGAGTTTCTGCATGCTGCCTATCTGGGCAAGTGCATGCACACATAAATAAATAATTGCTTCCTTTAAGTAGGTCCACAATGTTGGAATAAGGAAAGAATCCAACTTTCTGCATTCATAGTAAAAGGTGTTTAAAAAAAAGGGAAAGGCCTTTCTCATCAAACCCAGAGGTCTCTGAGGAGTTACAAGGAGTAGATTTGTTAAAATCAGAACTGCCTGTTTTGCACATTTGCTTTTGGAATACTACCACATCTTTAAACAAACTTTATTAGAATTCATATCCAGTTATGGAGCTGTACAGAACTCCTTTAACAAGCATAGTCTGGCTGGAGGCAATGAATCTGTCTTTGTCACTAATGATGTTTGTATTATTTTAACACTGTTGATACTGGGGATTTTGGGGGGGAGGGGGCTTGCAAGCAATCATCTTTCAAGCACAGCTCACCTGCCTTGCATGCTGATTAGAAAAACACTCTTCCCTCTGCATGTCAGGAACAGAGTGGGGTACACGAGGGGATGTGCCCAAAGGATTTCAGTCACATAATCTGGTTGCTGGAAAAACTCCTTGCAATCCCAGTGATTTTTACCTATTCAGTGAAGGGGGTGGGTGGAACTCCTTTGGCATCATTTTTCAGTAATCTTCATCTTTTTCACATGGTGAGTGTGGTACCCTGTCAGGAGGGTTTGTGATGCAGTCATTTGGTAGAAAGTCACTTTTGGAAGAACTAAAGCAGTTCTAGTTCTTTCAGATGTGAAGGAATCCTGGGCCTGGGCCCAATCCAAGCTGTTCAAGTGCTGAGAAGGAGGGTGATTTAGGTGTCAGTTCTAGAACACGGAGGAGGAGGGAATAGGGACCTACTTACAAAAAATTAAATAACTCTCAGCAGAGGATTTTCAAAATAATCATTGTAGATTACACAGTAATATCCTGTTGTGGGTACCAGAGTTGCATAAATTCATCCAAGACCTTCCTCAGATCAGGAGAAAGTGGGGTTTCTGACTTCTAGAGGAATGCACAGGATATTTAGGATGCTATTGTGCTTACATTTCCATCCTGTGTCCTGCTATGACACAGAAGTAGGATGGCACATATTTCTCTGATCCCTTTCAACATCCCAGCCCCTCTCCTGTGTTGTCTTGGACAGCAGGCAAAATCAGTTTGTGAACTGCAGTGATAGACATATGTCCACCCATGGCAGAGATGTATGGATAATAGCTGAAGGCTATTTACATAAAGAAATATTTTTTGTGTCCTTTGAAAGCCATGCTTTAACTTGGACTGTGAGACAAAATGAAAGGTATTCTCCTGTGTTCCAGCCCTAAAGAGACAAGCACTGTGACCTGAATGAGCAGGGTCTGTTCGTGATTCTCCACAGAAAGTGGGAAAGGATCAGCACGATTCATTTTTATTATGGTTATAAAAGATACTTTTTTTGTGAGCAGATAAGATATTTTGTCAGGAAATGGTTCTCAGCAGAAACAAGTCTGCCAGGTTCAGAGAGTGGGTTGGATGCCTACTTGCTCTTGATGCCCTAAAGAAATGAGAGGGCTGTATCCCACCTGCTGTTGTCAGGGCTTGGAGCTCAAGAACCATGACAAATGGTGCACAAGGCAAAAATACCACAATGAAGGAGGGGAGTGAAAATGATCTATAGCTACTGAGAAAAGAAAAAGGTTAATATTCCTTGGCAGTTGTTACCTTACTATTCTTTTTTTTCTTTTTTTTTTTTTTTTTAGTGTTTAAGTTTAACAGTAATGCCCAGGAATATATTGAGCATTTGAGAGAAAGCCCCACGCTTTTGAAATAAAAGGAGAGAGGAGAAACTAAAAGTCCTGGCACTAACAGAATACTAATTAGATTCTGTAGCAATTAATTAAATTGATTTTAATTAAATTTTTCCTGACGGATCTGTGAAACAATCTGTAATTCCACCACCTATGCTGTAAAAATGTAACATATTCCCTTTGAATTTGTAAATGTTCTTAACTGTTATTTTTATTCAAAGGTCCACTTGAGCTTAATTTTTCCATAGGTTTCGTGTGCTTAAAATGCACAAATTTCAGAGGTTACTTGCAGACAAGATGATAATGTAATTAACGTTGCCATCTGTGAATTCTTCTTCATTATCATCAACTCTCCGTGGACTAAATATTCAGAAAACTATTTAATCCTGAGTCAAGCCTGTGAACTCAAGATCAGAGTCCCAGGCCTGTGTGGACAGTTCAGCAAAGGGAATGAGAAAGCATTTGTGAGAGGTAGTGATGTAAAGTGACCCCCTGTGCCATGGCTGGGTGTCCCCTTCCTGGCTACCTGAAGGGCAGCACCCAGCACTGTGCAGAGAATACGTCCTTACCCGATGCCTGTGTGAAGACAGATTATCTGAAATGTCTTCAATGCAACAGGGTTGTGTTGGTTTTGGTTTTGGCAGGTTTTTTGCAAATATTAGTGAGGCCTCCAGGAAAATACTTAGGTAGAAAGAAAATTCCTTAAAAAAGCCTCAGAGAGTAAATCCTTTCTCTCCAACTTCTTTGAGCAGCATAAACCATATTTTTTCTTCCATATCAGGCCAGAGAGAATCAAAGACTTGGGGAACCTTTCTCTCTCTCTCTCTCTTTCTCTCAGTTGTAATGGCCAAATTTGACCCAGATAGAGCTGCAAGGCCCTGTGTGACTCATCTGAGCCAGTGTACTTCCTAGTGAAATCATCCATAGTCCAGATGGCAAATCCAGCTTCCAAGGGACCCAAAAATTGAAATTCACTTATTGCTAATGGTATTTTGAATAATACTGAGTGATTTTTCAGAGTACTACTGTACTGGGAGCTCTCCAGATATGTCAAATGGTGTCAAGTGGTTATTCACTGTGGAACCTGCAAGAAAGGTTTTTATGCAGACAGAAGCTGCAGCTGTAGGTGACTGTTCTGCATTACTCACTTTGCTAGCTTCAATGGGAAACCTGTTTGCAGGGTTCTATATGGGTCCTTGAGGTACCTGTTATGGAAAATCTGTTTAAATTTCTTCAACTGACTTGGTAGGAGAACATAAGAAAATTTTGCATACACAACAGTGAATTTCTCTTCTGCTTTTATTTTTTTTTCATTGTTGATGTTTTTTAAAATGTCACTCAGAATACTTTATTTGAAATGAAAATAAAAATATACACGTGGTTATTTTTCTCTTCATAGAAATGGAAAAAGTACTTTGAGTTAATCATCTCTCTCAAGAAAAAATTTAAATTGAAATCTTTAATCACTTTATCATTTTTCAATGAGGCAGCAAGAGTTCAGCTGACAGTTTTCTAGTAGAAGTAGTGGGAAGGCTAAAAGAACTGCCTAATGCAAAGGCTGACCATCAAACAGCAGGAAAAGGTATTCCTGACAATTAAGCTTACCTCTCCAATCAAAGCTTGCTGAAAAGGGCCAGAGCTTAATTTTCAAGCAGTGCCTGCCAGGAATAATTTTCCTGGCCTAGACCTACAGCACAGGCTAGAATTGTCTTCTGCTGGCACATCCAGCCCTGAGCCTGGCCAGACTTCTTGGGACTCCACATGGAGGATATGATGAAGTTCCACAGGGCTGATGTCTGTCCCTTTCTCAGCAGGATCAGATCAGCTGTGCCAGCAAGAGCCCAGAGAGCCTTCCACTTCTCCAAACCCTTCTGTCTGGAGGACATAACACTGCAGGGGCCCTAGTGAACATCAGGGGGTTTGACATCTGGATTGTGAATGTTTAAAAGAGACATAATCAGCTTTTAACATCATTATTCTAAATGTTTCAGCAGAGGCACAATTGATCTACCAAAGGATGCTCTGGCAAATACGAACTCCTGCCAAAAGCTTGCCTGCACAGGACTCTGCCAGGGAAAGCTCCTGCCGACCACCCTGCTCCCACAGGCCATCTAAAGTTCAGATTTTACTCTCAAAGGGGATTTGTGACTGTCTTAAGGTGACTTTCCTTGCTTTTTTCCAAACCACCTCTGTTCACTGGGGGTCATGGGGCTCCTCCAGGTTACAACAACTCATTAAATAGATAGGAAAAGACATTCCCGGCCCAGTGAATTTATTTTTATCCCATGTTCTTGTACACATACAAAATTTCTGAATTATGATCTTGGATATTGTCTGTTGCATTCTTAGTGGGAAATTTCACAATGTATCAGCAAATGAAATTCAACTGGCTTGTGTTTACTTATCCTACCTAAGAGCTGAAAATGCTGCGGTAATGAACAATATATCAAAATGTCAAATTTACATTCAAGCTATTTGGAATTCTCAGTTTCCAAAACAATAAGGCAATAGCTTTTAAAAAAGTGTTGTCTTACAGACCATCACTGCAGTGCAGCCAAAACTCCTTGGTATTAAAGGCTTCCTTCTCTAGGACATAAAAATATTACAGACGATTAATTATGCTGTGATTAGCTGAGACATCTTAACTGTAAATCATTGTTGCTTAAATACTGCTTCAAAGAATTAATTGGCTGTCTGCCAGCTGAGGGAAATGAAATCTAGCACTATAAATAATTTCAAAGCTAAGGCACCTGTGAAAGAGTCTGGGAGCAGTGTGGAGGTGCCTGCCTCATTGGGTACCCACCAGCAGAACTCCTCACAACTCCTACAGTCCCTTGTGGCAGATGGCAGTGAGGGAAAAGTCCATCTGACTTTTCTTCCTGGTGCTTGCCCCCCTAAACACCACTGTAAAGCACTGTGGACTTCATGTTGAGGGACAGCCACAGCCACCAAGCATGGTCTCTGCCCCGTATGGAATGGGCTTTTGGGGCTATCCTAAGCTGTAAGGAAGGCTTGTCAGGATGCAGCCTAGCTCACAGCCTGTGTCTGCATCCAAACACTGAATTTGAGTGAATTTGGGGGAATTCAGGATCACAAGTAGAGATATGACCACAGTTTCTGGATCCATCTAGGGAAATAAGGAAGGTTCCTCAAGACAGGTGCTCAACTACACCCAACTGATATCAGTAAATCAACACCATGTGCTCAACCTACTTTGAACAAACTGACTTTAGAACTCAGAGTTCTAAATTTCAGCCCTCTGAGATGAACTCTGAGATGTTCACAGATATAAACTTTCAGATATGAGAAAAATAGAGATTGCTGCAAATCTGATATCTAAAATGAAATACATTTAGCAGTCTTTGTAATTTATCAAACATGGAAATGTATCCACACCGCAGTACAAACACAGCCAGGTTCTGACAATAATCCTATTGAAGTAACAATCTCTGCTCATGCTGCTATCTCTCAGATCATGCTGAAATTTCATTTAGAAAGATTAAAAATTAAATAAATGTCATTTACTCTTTTATTTTTTCTCACATCTCTTCCATGTGTTTAGGGAAGACATTGCTTCTCTCTTTAAAGGTCATTGAAGGTGTCTGGGGTCTGTTTTCTATTAAATTCAATTTTCTCTACTCTCTGGCTAGATATTTCTTGAAGTCCTTAATAGGTCCATAATATCTATTGCAGAGAAACTCCTTCTGACATCTTAAGAAATCCATATGGACTGTGCTGCAGGGATCCAACCCAGATTTCCTTCCCACAGCAGGACTTTCTTTTATGATAGCAAGTTAAGACCATTGAGCTTTACTCCAGAGCAAAACAGCTGCCCATGAGCAGGTGGATGTGATCCAGCCATGTCTATAGAAAAGTCACTCTGTGTGTCTATCCCAGAGGACTGAGTTGTTTCCTCCAGCCTGAAGTCATGGCCAAACTGGGAGTGCTCTGTCTCACTTCCTTGATGTCACACAACACAATAGAATTTGGCAGAAGTTTTAAAGGGAATTACCTTTCTAAATATCTTGTAGGGACTGCGTAGTTATGACCTCAGGTATCTTAGGAAGCATCAACAGGCATGGAATTTCTCTAGTATCACCTCAGTGTCTCTGCTATGAGTTCAAGGGATGAGACTCACAAAGCAGACATCTCCCAGCCATGCCTAACATTGCTGAGAGTCAGTGCAGAGAAACAAACCCTTCTAAGATGAGATTCATCCAAGCTGTAAGAGTTGTGCTCTATTTTCTCCTTCAGTAATTAGCATGGAAGCCTAAGGTGACTACCTCAGTTGTAGTCATCCAGAGCTGTATGGGATGAATTCCAAACACAATGAATAAGCTCCTCAAGAGTAATAATCTTATTTATACTACAAAGTATTCTGTGCTTCCTCAGGGTGCAGGAAGCTTTCAGCTGATGTAAGCATACTGCCAAAATGAATAGTCTTATCCTTGGCTGTGCAGTCTCTCCCACTCATTTCTACTGGGGAAAAAGGTTGATGTGGCCATGTCCTAAATTGCACAAACTGCTGTGGTTGAAAACAAATTAATTTCAAAGCTTTATATGCTGGTAAATCTACAATATCTTTAGTCACCTTGTTCCGTGATTCCTTTCACTGTTACAGGATGGGTCGTGCTTTATGTGTTGAAATCCTCGTCACTAATTTGTAATCCTAGATTCTAGATTTTGCAGAATGTATTGTCAGCAGTTTCTCTGCATGTTTTCAAAAATCAATTTTCAAAATTGAGTCAACAATGTCACAGTGAGACTCTGTCTTTAAACAAACTGAAAGAGAACAGTCAGTACCACTCCATCTCATGCTCTGTTATGGGTCTACACTGATTTCTGATTAAACAGAAAGTGTCCTTGGGTTTGAACATCTTAAAAGATCAATCCATAAAATATTTCTTTTCACATCATGTGATAAGTACCTTCCACTCCATAAATTTTTTCCTACTGGTGCTGGAGACAGACAGGTTCTGTGTGGGTTTTCTTCCAAAGCAAATCCTCATAGTCTCTGTCTCTCAGTAATTGCAATTATTCACCATGTATTGTGACTTGCAAATGAGGCTTGTGAAGACCATTCAGAAACAAACCATCCACAAATACACAGATTAAGAAGGCTATTGAAATGTGTTTTGCTTTAGAAAATTTTGCCATCTCTTTCAGCACGGGTTTTGTAGCAGCATGAATCTTGATCAATGATCCTTGTCTGCCACAGGAAGACTAAAGGAGTGTTGTGCCATACACTGCAGGGTTCCAGAGGCTGCAAAAGTCTTGGATTCATGTCTTGCCCAAAACATAAAGCCAGTATCTCCTGCTTTTCTGGCACTGCAGAGCCTTAGGGCCTGGACACTTGATGCTGATATCCAGGGGAAGCCATGGTTTATCACAGCTTGTTTTAGACACAAGAATTTACTTGACTGAAAAGGCTGAAAGTTTCACTTGACTGGGAGCAAAGTCAAGGTGGCACTGGACTGCAGGGCTGTGGGTGATCCTTCCACAGCCTTGTGAATGGATCCTGAGCCCTCCAGTCAATCTGGGAGATACATCTTAAACTTGCCTGTTCTCTTTTCTAGCCACTTTCCTCCTTAGCACATTATCTGGAGGGTTAATCACTGCCTATTTTGGGAAGTGATGGAGACCCAGCAACCCAGGGAGCTAAGAAGGAAAAAAGTACAGTTCAAAAGCAAAATGGTTAAAAATGATCTTCAAATGTCAGGCTGCCTCAGGGAAACAAGAGCTCACCTCAGCTCCATTTAGAGTGATGTTGGGTAGAAGAGATTTTATTCTTTCAAATGTATGTGCATTTATAATGCATAAAAATGTCGTTAAATGCAGGCCTCTGTGTGACTGAAGAGCGAATATTAAACATAAACGGGTTGCTTCACATCTGGAAGGAAAGCAAATCAGCATTGCTTCTCCACAGGGTGAAACTGAAATGTGAGCCTTGCAATCTTATTACTAGGCCAGGGAGAAATGAAATAGAGAGTTGAGAATCAGTATGAGGTAAGGTATGCCATTAAACTATCAGATGAAATTGGGACAAAAGAGGAGAAATGCAGGTGCAGGGGGAGAAAGAAGAACAAATTTTGTCTTTTGGACAGATTGAGGGTGTTTTTTGGGATGGCCTAATACATGTTTTTAGGAGCTGCTCTGTCTCAATGAGTAAAACAGTAATTTGGGAGGAGGTTTCTATGATCTTCAACAATTTTTACCTTTTTTTCCTCTGTTTTGTCTGACAGGTTTTTTATCTAGTTTGTCACTTAAAACGAGGAATTTAAAGGAAAATCTCTCTTGTGAACTGGTCTGGTAGAACCATAATCCAAGATAGAATATCAAATTAGTCAGGATAATGTAGCTTCCTTACATTAATAACATTATGGTTTCTCAGTCAGGTAGGAAATGTCTGTGATTAGATGCATTTATTAAACTGCAGCATCCATGATCCTTTTCCAGCTTTTTCCATTCCCAAAAACCTACATCTGTCTTACTCAGCAGATAGCATGAATACATTCTCTGAATCGGTCACAGTGAGTAGGTCACAGGTAGAGACACAAAGTCAGCTTTTGTTAGCTGATGATAATTCTGCTTTCAATGAAAGGAATAATGTAATTGGTTTAATCTCTTTAATATTATTATTATTATCATTTTCCACCTTCAGTTTGTGAGGCTTTCCCCTTATATAATACCCAGCTTCCAAATGCTGACTACTCCACCAACATAATCACTTATTTAAGATTTTTTTCTTTGTAATAGACTCCTGGCAATGCATATGCAATATCCCTGCCCAGAAATGTGAAGACAGTTTATTTAGAGAAGCAAATCTAACATCTACCTTTTAAAATCAGAAGACAGAAGCATCAAAATAAATGCAGAACCTGCCTCTAAAGCTGTCCCTGTGCATGCTTAAATCTCCATTTGCTGATCCTTATTCATTGTCATGAGGTGCTAATTTCCAATTCCTTGTCATTTCTGTCTGGTTACAGACAGTTACAGCAAAGAACAAAAATAAATTTTCTGCCATGCAGCCCCCCAGCTGAAGGGAAAAGTGGAAGATTGAAATAAGAATCTTGACCACAGGTGATTGTCAGCAGCTGCAGAAGATCCACAAATAACAGGTAAATCTGGGATTGCTGTGCTTTGTCTGCAGGAGGTGCTTTACACATCTGAAAGTAGAGTAGGATTAGAAAGAACCTCAGCATGTGATGACAAGCAGCAGGAATATGAATCTTTATATCTAGAGGCTGACATTAACTTCCATATGCTCCTCAGAGGAAGCTTATATATGAATAATCTGCTGAATAGGATTGGACTAATTAAAGTGAATTATTTGAAAGAAAGACAAAGTTGAGTTTATCAAGGAATTCACTCAGACCACATACTGTTGCCAGCTTTGTTTTAATTTACCTAACACTCTTGCAGTCTACTCGAAACTCTTGCAGGATTCTAGAGTGGCATTGTCCCATTTAATTTTTCCTGAAGAACAGGGGGAGTAGTCTGGGGAGAAGGTAAGCAGAATTTGGCTGCTGTAGAGTTGTGCTGGTTTTTTTCTTTGAAACATCTCAGGTCTTGCTTGAAGCTGGAAAGATTGCACTTCTCAAAAAATTTATTTTGCTTGGGTTCTCTACCACACTGCAATAATCTTTCCCCTCAGTCAAGCAAACATCAGCACATCTGTGCTTTATCATGGAGCTTTTGTTAACAGAAATTTAATGAGCCAGAAGACATGAGCCACGGTTCTGGTGTGGGCTCTGGGAAATCTCTCCTGCTAACCCAATATTTGGCTGTACCAGTAGATTAAACAAGGCTAAGGAACATTCCCAGGCCTGGTGTTGACACAGGCGATCTATGAATCTCCCAAATTATTTTTATTTTCTGAGGAGATAACCAGAGACAGTTGCAATAGTCAATTTTGGATACAGCCATCCTATTTCTGCAGGGTAAAAGAGTTTAGTATTATTGCAATAAATGTGTTTTTTTGATGTTGTCTTGCTTCAGTTCCACATAAGAGGTATGTTAGTTTGATATTATAGGTAATGAACCAGAGTCCAAACTTTTGATTTTTCATGCTGTGAATAAGACTGCAGACCATCTGCTTTATTTCAGTCATCTTGTTACCCAGTATGTTGGAACTTTTTGCCACACAGTTCCTCCTCTTCTTCATGCATCTAATTTGCAAGTGTGAACCCGACTTTGTGATTAGAGTTCCATTTGTGGTAGTCAAGAAAATACCCAAAATGTGAGAGTTCTCCATCTATTATGGTAGCAAAGTTTAAATTCAGCCCCAGTGGATCGTGAAATATTCAGCCATGCTGTATCCAAGCTACTGACTGGATTCACTGAAATCAGTACAGAGACTCTGGACACTTTCTGATTGATGGGACAAGTTATTTATATTCTCTATGTAGACACACAATTGCATCTGTAGTTATGAGTGCATTATGATTTTTGTCAGTGGGCACTTCTGGTGAAAAGTTACCTCTCTTACAAGCAGATTTTGGATGTTTTTCAGACATGTTTCTCTTTTTTGTAGTTGAACAATTTGTATTTCCTCCTTTTGCTAGGAATGGGCTATTTCTTGGGCACTGGTCATAATTTCTGGGTCAGCTAATAAACCCTCTTTTTATTTCCTACTTAAATGCTGTGTATTAGAGAACTGTTGAGTTGGAAAATGTTAGCTTCATTTAGCTATTGTTGAGTTTTGCTGAGAAAGAGGATGGCTAGTTCATATACTGTGTCCATTTTCAGAGGTAAAATGTATTTAATCGGGCTATTTTTGCTGCAAGTTCACAAAGTTTCTACAGCATGGACTCCAATTAAGCAACTGAATCTGATATAAAGCAATTGAGACTGACCCAGCTGTCTTGCAGCACCACAGCACGTCGCTGTGGATGGAGAGAGGGAGCAAAGTTCCCCATGAAGTGCATTCACACCACATAAAACAGAAGACGTCGGGATCTCTCCTGAAGTTCCTTAAGAGAGCAGGTTAGAGAGCACAGCTAACCTGTTCAAGCAAAACAGTGTGAATACCTTCCATTGCTAATGGCAGTGCTTGTGAGAGGTAATGTGTCAGGAATAAGTAAACTCTGGCAGCTCAGAGGATCAGACCCAGGGCTGTGGCTCTCCTCACCCAACTGCAGCTGTTTACAGTGTGAACAGCTCCACCCATGCCAGTTCTTACACCTGCTTCACAGCTAGTGGGGAGCAATGAACACATAACCTATTTATCTTCTAAATGCCTGTCTTGTGTTGAGGTAAACTGCACACAGTTCCTCTCTGCTCATGCTGGTAGGTCTCAAGTTCAAATTCAGGAATCCAGTTTGTGGATATTTATATTCAAACAGGTAAAGCCTATGCTATTGCTCTCAGGTCAATGATCCAGAATTAGTGACTGATCTTAACTCCCCTATTTCTCACTCCATCTCTGGGCTTTCATATAGTAAAAATAAGTAATCTCCAGCTTTCTTGAGTCAAACAGGAAAAAAAAAGGAGTTTCCAGAATGATTGTTTATGTATAAATTTATGAGGCAATCTGAAGGACAGAAGTTACTATTCTTTTCCCCACCTAAAAGCCCTGTAATGTAACAAGAGGCAGATTGCAGTTGTGATAGGTTCTGTTTGGGGCTCAGTTACACTGATGAATTCAGTAAACCCACAAATAATTGTTTATGCATAGCTGCTGCTGGTTTCTAGTGTGTGTGCCTTGGCATTCCTAAGCTGCTTTGGGATGTTTCTATGGGTGTAACCTCTTGGCAAGGAAGATTTATTTCTGGTATTGAGAACAGGTGAGTTGTGAGGCCTGGCTCTCCCATCATCATGGTAACCAGTTAACTCTGCCATAGCACATACACTCCCAGCAAGCCTCTGAAGTCAGGAAGAGCTCCTTTACTCTGATAAATTGGTTATCCAACCAAATTCAGGCATCTGAAGAGACATCTTCAATAGATATGGGGAGATGCACGCTGTAGAAGTCAGTTTCCCTACACTAAGAAAATGGACACCCTGAACTTCAGATCACAAAACTCTCCCTGTGTCTCAGGATCTCATACATATCTCTTGGGGTCTGAGAAATCCATTTGCCACAGGACCATCCTTATCTCAGTAAAGTTCCTTTCTTTCCCTGACAAAAGCTTACTAAAGCTTTGCTTACTTGTTCTCAGACAGTCCTTTTTGGAGAGCAAAAGTGTTCATTTCTGTATTCCCAACATTTGCTCTTGAGCCAGATTTGGAAGCTCAGTTCTGCATTGTACCCACTTGCTGCAGAGGGCCAGGCTGGGCTCTGGGATGCAGGTGTGGAACTGTGGTTACTAGTGCAGGCTGGAATTAGCTTATTATGGCTCCAGCATTTGGCTATTAAGCAGCTCTTCCAGTAGCCAAAAAGCTGTGTAAAAGGGGCTCACATTTTACTTCAATTAACCATCTGTTTCAATTATTTGAGCTTTCCAGCAGCTAAAGATTTATTGCTGGGAGATCTGGACACCTCACCTTCTGCACGGAGGAGAGCTTTAACTTTCTTCTGACCCTGCAGCTTTCTTTTCCCCTGGGCAGGGAGAATTCCCACTCCAATCTGCTTTCAACACCAAGTGCAAGGCTTGCAGGTTTAATTGGAGTTGCAATTTCCTGAAGCTGTCTTCAACAGTATAACATCTTGTCCCATGCCTAGAGCTGCTAAAGGAATCTCCATAATTTTCTGGATGCAGCAGCCTCTGCAGCATCCTTAGAATTCCCAGGTGAGATCACATCACCAGTATATCTTACCCAGCACATTTTTGGGGTCTTTTTTTTCATTGGTAAAACTAGCAATACAGGAGCTGTAGAAAGGTGTAAATCTCAGGTAATACATGGTTTCATTGCACATTGCTGAATTCCTCTTATATCTCCTGATATCATCTTTATTGAGCACATGCAGCTGTCTCTCTGAATATCATTCTTAGCGTCACAGTATTTATTTCAATACCTCTAAAAACCACTTGTAGACTTTGTGAAATATTTCAACAGAAGACAATCTCTCTTGCAAGACCTAATTCCTGAGATGGAAAGTATTTCTAAGCTGTTTCTCCTTGAATATGCTGCAGCACAAGAATTTGATGAGTGATTGCTGGAGATTTCTTGAAGACCTGATGGAGTAAATCTCTTTTACCAGCATTGTGCAGTAAGTTGTCAGCAGAGAGCTTTGACCTGCAGTCCTGCAAAACCCAAATTCCCCAAGGATGCCCCATATTTCCCTCTGCACTGTGTCACCCAGCCCAGAGCCCAGACAGAGCTGTGGAGGGAGAGCAAAAGGAACAGCCTGGATTTTGTAGAGAAATGTGCAAATAGCCAAAGACATAGGGGAAAGAAAATATTTATCACACAAAAATCTTCTGATTTCTCAAAACATAAAGATCCCCTTGTGAAAGGAAGCAAAATCCAAATGATCATGAGAGATGCCAAGAGAAAGATACAAAGAGAGTACTGTCGTTAACTTCTGTCCATCTTCAAGAAGAGGTAAATTGTCTGCCATCCCATGTCCTCCAGTCCCACTTTTAGTTTTGATTAGTTCCTTGAAGGCAGATCACTTTGCTCTTTTATTTTCCCTTATAGAAATAGAACTTCAATCATGAAATGGAATTAAAACAATATTTTTAAAGATTGTGTGTGTGTGTGTGTGTGTGTGTGTGTAAAAAGATTTAACAGTTGTCTATGTAAGCTGGAAAAGTAGAGGAGCCCAGTTCTTAGATTCCACTAGAAAAGTCACTTTCCTGAAGAAGACTTTAATGTAGAGTGTCCATTCTCCCTTTCTTCCACCCTCTCCTCCAGTACAGTTCTGTTAAATATTGCAGCATAAAAACCTAAAGCCATTAAATCATTACAGTAATGGGTGCAGTGAGTGTGTTCTCAGGAAAACAAATACACTACAAGAGGCAGAAAAACAGAAAGATGATTGGATGAAGCCAATTTAAAGTGAGAAATGCACCTTCATGACAGGAGAAACAGAAGATGCTGGAAATAACAAGCAGTCGGGGAATATGTGACTCCAGGAGAAAAAGAGTGTTTTCTCTCTAGACAACTGGCTGTGTTCTTACAAAATTGTGTAAGTGTGCTGGTGTCAACAGAGAGACCAGATTAATTGTGAGCAGAATTGGGAACTGTTGTGTAAATAAGGATAGCTGCACTGGAGTCATGAACTTAAGCGAGAAACTGTTGTTCAAGGACTGATTAGTTTCAGAAGTCATTACTTTGCTATTGGTAGAGTTCTCTGTAGAAGGATTAGATCAAGTCATTCAAAATCCTGGTGGGCATCTATCTACATCTGAAATCCTGCCACCTTCCCTGCTTGTCAATACATCAGATAACCCATTAGAGATAACAGGGAAATCAGACTGCAGGAATCAAATTTCCCTTTGATATAGCTCTAAGCTAAAAATTGCCTCTTCCAATGCAAGAACTGCAGTTTTCACACAATGCTGGCTAACCTGGATAAAAAAAACGTTTCAGTCTCCAGACTCCTCTACCACTATTCCCTGACAGAACATTTCTTTTTAATTTTAATCCATTTTCCTCACATCTAGCCAGGTTTCCTTTCTATCTAAATCCAATAATGATAATAATTTCATAATCTATAATGCAGCTATATAATATTTATGCTGTGTGGCAATAGACAAGAATGATCACAGCTGTCTCAAGGACTAGACAGAGCATGTAACCGCAAGGCAAAAGCTTAAGGTGAGACAGGTTTTCTCACTGAGGTCTTCCACCTTCAGAAACAACTCAGAAACACTCATAACCTGTTCCCTCAGCCCTCCCACAGCCGCCAGTGGTGCTTTACTGTCTGTTCTTGAAGGCAAAGGTGAGAAAACCAGAATTAATCTTGTTGGTGACCCCAAAAGAAGTAGCCCTGCTCTGTGCTCTTGCTGCCTGTCTGCACAGGCTTTGGTGCTCACCAGACCTCTGGTGAGTTGGCTCTGCTCAACAGACAATCAGAAAAGCACAATCAGCAAAAAGTAAAGTGGTTCTGCCTGCTTTGAGAGTTGAACCAGTTCAGCAGGGAACTGGCACAGGGAAAGGGAAAGGAACAGGAGGAGGAAGAAGGAAAACCACCCTCTTCTACAGCTGCAAACCCTCACTTTAAGCAGCTCATCATGCCTTTAGCATAGCAGTTCCTAGACTTGAAAGGGACTCCCAAGTATTCCCATTGCAGAGGGGATGGGCTCATGCATCAGTGCAATAGCGTGATGGGAATTCACAATGAAATCTATATCTACTCCAGTCCTAAAAAATGCCCTTTTCATTTTCCCTCAATGAAATTTGTTTCTGAGAAGAGCAGATCCTCCAGGACCATGAGCACAATTCAGAAAATAATCTAGATACCAGCCTAACTAAATATCCTTCCCCTCCCCTCTGTAGCTCACCTCAGATAAACAACCAGTTACTTGGTGCTGACTGTGTTAACTAATTAATATTGGCTCATAAGAACTCATCTGATTACACCCTTCATTACAGCTGGAAGAAAATTGTTTCTGCTTCCTTAATAATATATGGGTTAATGTATTCATACTCAAAATCAATACAATTTTTTTTCTCCCACTGTTAGTCTTGAAGGAAGTAATGGTTATCTTTCTAATCTATTAAGAACTGTATAGTAATTATATTTTTTCATATCCCCTTTCTCTGGAGCCTTGTTAGGTTATAAATTAATCATTAATTGATTTTAAAATGTTGAGGTTTGGAGTTTTAATTTTAAAGAAATTTGAATTCTAATGCTTCAGAGCCTGCCTCAAGCAGAGAGGAACCTCTATACTGATTGTAAAAAGAATCTCATTGTCCGTTTTACTGTTTTTCAGAATGTGTACAAATTTTATAAGAGACTGTGAGCCACTGGAAATAGTCAGCAAAAGCTTGTACATGTTTTAAACTCTCACTGTTAAAAGTATCCCAATTTTTTCTCTGCCCATTAGCTGTGAAATACTCTTGTGCACAGGCCCAGTGGAAGTGTCCCAGCTGTCTCTTACAAGGAAAGAGAGACAAAACTGCACAAATAGAGGCACACACAAACCTCTGCTTCTCACATGAGCCTGGCAGCCAGGCCTGCACCATGACAGCTCCAGCACGGTGATAATCCAGTTAGCAGGGTTTGCATGAGACATTTAAACATTGATAAGAGAAATATCCCAGCTTCCTTTTGCTATTAAGTCAGCAGATACCAAACACCTTGCTAGGCAAGTGATTACCAATAAATAACATGTAATTCCACTCTTTAAAATCCCTGCAGTGTGCATTATGTAACAAGGATGGATTTTTAATTCTTTTCTTCTTGCTTTTCTTTTTCATTCAATTTCCCTACTTTCCCTTTTCCTCCCACTTTCCAAATGCTAAGGCAATTTTGTTGGACACAAGAACTTCATCTCCTTTCCTTTGCAGTAATTTCCTAAATTCTAATGTTTTCCCACACACAGACACATTTGGTTAAAAAAAAAAAGTACTCTTCTGTTGTCTAGCAGAGAAAGAGAACATATATACCTTGCTGTGGAGGGAGACCTTTAACCATACCTATAAATATCTGGTATTTTTGAGTCTTAGTTCATTTTACTGGCTAATGACCCAGCTGGTGAGAACACATGGGGAGGAATCTATTCCTGATTTAACTAATGATTTGGGAACCTACATTTCCTATACAGTTTTCTATACAGCCAAAAAACATAGACCTCATTTCAGGCACTTTGAAGCTCACAGAGCAGCGCTGTTAATACTGGAAGTGGTCCATGGCTCAACTACTAAAATTCAGCAAAAATAAAAGTATATTCACCTTATGCAGGTTATTTTTAAAATGAGTGGGCTTAAAGCTTTATATTCCCATTACTTCCTGAGCCTAAGGATTTTGTGATTTAAGGAGACTTTTCATCTACTGAAGCCAAGAGGCACATAAGTTCCTGCTGAGGAAAAAAATAATTAAGTGACCCTTGCTTCAGTTGCCAGGTATGGCATGATGTAGAGGGGAGCAGTGCATAACTGATGGGAAGAGGTGAGGTGTTCCTTTGTACCATAAGAGGAACAACAGCCAAGCTGTGCTCTATGAGCAGAAATTAAAAGCAGCCTCTTGCTTTGTCAGTTGCTTAACCAAATGGGCAGACCAAGGTGTAAGGAGACTTCATTACTTGTTGGCTTGGTTGATCAATCTCCTAAGTACTCAAACCTAAAAACAATTGAATAATCAGCAACTTCCATTGCTGGGTACATGAGTAGAATTCTGCATGTGTCATACAAAGGATGAGAATAACCAGGTTAAGCCATAAGTGAAGATAATCATTGGATGCACAGCCCAGTGTATGGATAAGCAAGGATGGCAACAATTCAGTTTCACTAATTGGGCATCCTGAAACAATGCCAAGGACTGGCTTATTCATCTCGAGAAGGTACATTGGATGCTCTCCATAACCTCTGAGCTCTGGGGTTAAGGTATAATATCAGAATCTCCTGAAACATGGCAGTGACCTGCTGCTGGTATCACTGCTCCTGTTCACAGAATAACAACATTTCAGCACATGTCACTGGAGCCTCCACCAGGCCCTGCTGGAGCTCTCCCTGTGGCATCGGGGCTGTGCAGTCTGGCTAGTGATAAACAGCAGAAAAAATGAAGGCAAAAAAGTTCTGTGTGTGTGAGACAACCCCTTCCATGGTTTATTCTGCAAGAGAGGTTGTCATGGTCTTGGGAGGCAAGTTGAGGGAGGTTAAAACATTTTAAAAAAAAAGCTAGCCAGTTTGTAAATTCAAATGCAGGTCCCCTTCCCACTCACCTCTTTGCCTATCCTCACCTCCCATCTGAAAGCAAACAGAACTGATCAAAACCTTTTTTTTTTTTACTTATTTAAGAAATATTGTAATGTATGCTCTGAGGAAAAGAAAAATCTGTGCTCATGCATATCTCTGCTTGCTCCAGTCATCCTGAATATGCATCACTGCCTGCTACTTATGGCAGTGCTCCAGTTCCTCTCCTCTCCTCTCCTCTCCTCTCCTCTCCTCTCCTCTCCTCTCCTCTCCTCTCCTCTCCTCTCCTCTCCTCTCCTCCCCTCCTTTTGCCACTTTTATGTTTCAGCAGGGATAAGCAGAGGACTCTTCAACTGACCTCTCTTGATTTTGTTTTTCAGCCCACTTTCTATCAGTGTACTCCACTCAGATTTGGAGAGCTGCAGACAAGGCACTGCTTTCTGTGCATGAGCAGAAGGAGCTATCCCGTGGGAGATGGTCTCTCCCTGTTGCAGAGTCAGGGCTTCCAGTGAGTGGAGGGAAGGGCAAAAACACAGAAACAGCACAGCAGAGTCCAGGAATCATACTTGGGAACAAGGCACTTGATTAACAGCATCACAAACCATTGTTGGGCTTTATTACTAATTGGGAGCAAGGCCCTGGATAGGAAATGAGCTCTTGGACTTTGAAAAGGCCAAGCAGCTATGCAGGTTGCACCAGCTGAGTGTAACCAGCCAGCTTGCAGTCTGAAGTTGTCTGAAGCAAAACCTCTTGGGATACTTGCATATTAAAGAAGAGGAAATAGAAGTATTGAAAAGCCAGAAACATATCTGCTCACTTTGGAGACAAGACAAATTTATTAAAGGAATATGACTCTACCTGTGTCCGTGTGCACTGACAGGTTTAGACTCCCAGGGCTGGTCCATTAGAAATTTGTGGCTGATGTAAAATGGCCAGCAGCACCATCTCTGATGTGGCACAGTGCTGGCCTGTCCTAGGATGCACCACTGCATTATCAAGGAAAGAAGCAAGGGACCTTATAATTACCTTGGAAAACCAGGATCCTGCTGACTATGTCAGCATGGAAGCACTCCAGTCTTCATGCCACGCTGGAAAAACAACAGTTTTTAGGCTGAGACTCCATTCTGTGCTCTCAGGGGCCGTGTCCCAACACACACAAACACACGGGGTTTCTGAGGGGATCAGGTCCTTGGGAGATGCAGCCTGGAGAAGCTGCCCTGGCAGCCCTGCAGCAGCACTGGCTTCCTCCTGCCCCATTTGTGGGCTCTGGAGTCTCTCTGCTGAGCTGTCCACAAACAGATCTAATTCCAGCTCCAGTGAGCCCAAATCCCATTTGTTGGGGACGCTTGGCCCACCAGGCAGAGTTAACACATCCTCTGGTTGGGCAAAGCTGTGTTCAGGGCCACGCATAAACACTTTACTGCTGGCCATTAAATTTTATTGCTCTCTCTAATATGCTTTGAGATAACTAAACTGATGCCTGAAAGAGGTGTTTAAACTGTTTTAACAGTATCTACTTCACATAATCTGCTTTATGGCAGTGTCTTATGGTTTTACTCATTTAAAATGTGTTTGTTGTTGTTTTTTAATCAAGGGATTTGCACTATGACCTTTGAGCACCAGCAGCCCCTGCTAGAAAACAGCTGGCAATGCGGTGTGCAATACAATCTATGGATACTAAATTAATTTCATTCCCTCTTAAGGCAGATGACGAGGAGGCTGGTGGATCCACTGGGATTTCGGTGGATTGAATTATTTTTTCTTTTAAAAGGAGAGCTGAGACTGTATGAGCTAAAAAACACTAGACATATTTTTGCTCTGTGTATTTGTCCCTGCCCTGAATTACTCGGCTGGCCTGGATAAGACAAGACACATCAGTACTTTTTTCAGGCTAAGGTCTAGGACCAAATATGAGTTTCCAGCCCTGGAAATACTGAGATATATCTAGACACCTGTGTGGAAACCACTTAAAAGATAAACCAAAAATTTTGTCTCTTCCTGGCTTAGAAGGGAGATAGACTCAATTTTTGGTTTAGGTACCTAAAATGAGACTTTGTCTTTAGTCAGAAAATAGGTGCCTGATTTTCCTCTTTGTAATAGCAGCCAGAAACTCACTACTTGAGAGGTGTAGGTCACTGCAGTGTGTAGGTCAGCCCCAGAGCCAGACTGAGCTGGGCAGATCTATTCTGATGGACAGGTTGGTGGGACACTTACTCTGAGTGAGCACACAGCAACAGCCTCACCAAAAGCTGTTGCATTTCATGACAAATTCAATCCTGTAATTATCATTATCTTCATCCCAGCTGCGGGTGAGGGCACTGAGCCACCTTCCATCACTCAGCTGGCTCAGCTGCCCACTGAGCCCACAGACAAACGTATGTCAGAGGCATCTGCTGTACAGAGAGTGAGGCAACAGACCAGAGTGATAATTTGGGTACCTAAACACTTATCTCTGCACACACCTTCCAGTTAATTAAGCTACCCTGATTTATACATCACTGGGCTGTCTCTGAAACAAATTAGGCAATGCTTTCTCTCTAGCCTGATGCAGGGAGCCATCATCAGTGAAGGCATATCAAGAGGCTGCATTAAAAAATTCCTTGTATCTCCAGAGCTTCAGGACAGTTTCTGCTGCTTATGCTCATGCCTGAAGCTTCCTTGCATGCTCCACCTGACAGAAACATGGCATGACCAGTATGAAAGCATTTGCTCCTGTCTCTTTTCAGAGAGCCCTTTTGCCATGATGAGAAGCACCCTGATGTTTTGTTTTACAGTAGAGCTCAGAGCTGCCTGGAGAGATTTCTGTTGAGTCTTCACGGCAAACTAAACCTGACCCTCCAGTGGCAGCCTCCTGCCTGAACTCTGACCTTACCCTCAAAGCACAGGGCAGACCTGAGCTGCCAGCTGATGTGGGGAAACTCTTCTGGGCTTTTCCTGAGCTGCATATTTTGCAGGTAGTTTTTCACCCTTTGGAAATTTTCTAAAGAACCCATGAAACCTCAGGAAATAAAATAACAGCCATATATATATACATATATATATATATTCCTTTCCTTTCCCTTGTTAGTTTGCCAAAGAACACAAATTGATGAACTTTAACGGAAAACCACATCAGTGAAAATCTGCTGCTCCTCACACACAGAAGAAAGGTTTCCTGCTTGCCAAGATGAGAACCATGTTTGGGATGATAAGGATGCCTGCAAACCAGAGACTGTGGTGGCTTCACGGTGGGTGTTGCAATTGTGAGTGGCCTTTCCATTTTGGGGGTCAGTGCGCTAAATTAAAAACCTACAAGAAAGCATTTAATCTAGGTTAATGGGATGTTGAATATTAAATGGATTAAGGTTTTTTTTTTTTTTTTTTTTTTTTTTTTTTTTTTTTTAGGAGGAATTAGACTCACTAATCTCCCAGGTCAGATTCTTAGAAGGTGTAAATCAGTGTTATACACCAAAGCTCAAGGGAGCCTGTACAGTTTTTCACTAGATGTCAGAGTCTGTGCTATTGTACTTTTTCTTGTACATATCTGTGAACCATGTATTTGGATTAAATTTGTTCTGTCTCCTCCCCTCCGCCTCCCTCCCCCCCCATTTTGAGGATTAAAAGTGAAATTATATGGTTCCTTACTTACCCACTTCCTTTCCAGCCCATTGACTTCATCCTTCTTCTTTTCGGGTCCTACTAATGTGATGGAAAACTTCCTTTATGCATAGGGACTTTGGGGAATGATACCATGATATCTGGGGGAAGGGATGCTGGGAGAGTATTATTTGCAATCACAACTTTCAGGGCTATGCTTTAATTTAAAATGAGGAGGAAAATGTCTTTCAGCAGAGCTGTTTGAGAGTTCACATTTGAAATATTTGGTGGATGGTTAGTTTCCACAGCATGAAAAATATGCAATGGGAAAATGTTCCTACGGCTTAAAATCAAAATCATATTTTTTTCATCACAGAAATACTTTGTTCCATCTCAGAAAGCAAAAAGCACTGCCCTTATGCTCAGAGGAGGCACATTTTAAATTTTAAATTTTGGGGAAGGGAAAGTCTTCACTGCAATAAAAGAGAGTAAATGTTTAAAATGATCTTTAAATCACTGCCCCTTCACACCACACCACCAGGCAGGCTTGTTAGCTCAATGCTGCGGAGTTTCAAAGCCTGCTATTTTGCATCCAAGACACAGCAATATGGTAGCTATTGTCTTGCTTTGGGCTGAATAAATTTTATTGAAAGAATATGATGTCTTTAGGGTCTTTTTGCTGAAGGTGTTTCCGCATCCCAAAAAATTACCATCACACACAGACATTGATTCTCCTCATGGGTAGCCTTGACAGAGAGGGCAAGGACTGAATGGGCCAAGATGACTGAAAAAGCCTGAAAATTAAAGGTGGTAGGAACATTTATTTGTAATGAAGGTCCTTACAGGTTAATTCCAGTGCTAAAAGATTGAGGTTGTTTTAGCCTGTTGTCCTTTAAATTCTTTGTGATTTATTCCTCAAAGCCAAGTTCACTGGGCATATTGACAATTCTATAGACTACTGAAAAATAAAAGTCTTTTTATAAGCCATAATACTGGGTTCATGTCACTAATGATTATTCAAACCCCTATCCCTCTACTTTTGGCCACTATTGCAGCATAAGGTTTCTTGCTCATATGTCAGATCAGCGTTGTGTTGTAATGTAAAGAGCAGAAAAGGCACACTTCTCCAGTTTTATTTAATTGGCCATCATTTGCATTTACAAGACAAACAGTTTCCAGCGTTAAAGGTGATCTGCCATATCAATTCCTGATTCGTGCTGTGGGTGCAAAATAAAGAAATAAAGCTGGTATTTCTCTCAGTACCAAAACTCAACAGTGAAAAGCAGTGGTGAAAGTTTTTTCCCCATGCTCTTTTCTCATCATTGGCTTTCACCACCTGGTTCAACTTGTCTGGTCTCTCTAGTCTGAGTGTACACCTTGGCTATAACTGTCCACCCTTCCTTCCTCCACACACCCATACAGGAGTGGAATTTTACAGTTCATCAGTACAAAAAACAACTTGAAAGTCTAATCTTAGGTTTAAGACTGTCTGTTCAGTAAATTATAAGGGGGGTCTTTTAACATGAATCTTTTTTGCCTAACTCCCCATCAGTTCTGAAAATGTCCTCTAACCAGAGCTTGCCATGAGATGAATTGTAAATGTGTGCCAGCAATCAGACTGAGAATCAGTATTTAATATTAATTATCATTCTGCAGAGAGTAAAACATTACATACAGCCTGGCTGCCCTAGAATATGCAAAGCCCCATCTGCAAGGAATGATGTTAATTTATACTAAACCCACCTGAACACACAGCTTATCTTGTCTTCTGTTTTTATTCTTAAAAAAAAAAAAAAAAAAAAAAACAAAAACCTATAAAAAATAAAAATTAAAGTCAACTTTAAAACCTGGTGTGCTCCTCCTGAAAATACACAATACTTTCTTACTGAATTGGCATAAAGTGAGAGCCACAGAGCAGAGCTGGGCAATCCTATCTATAAAGTTTGACGTGGCTTGAACTGTCCTTCCTATCAAAATAACAGAATGTTGCTAAGCATGGATTTTATTTAAAAATTGAAACGTTTTCCAAGGTTTTCATTACTGATTTTCATCTAAGTTCATTATATATTCTTATTGCATATGTAAATACAAAACCACAAATAAAGGGATCTTTTAGAGTAAAATGTTCAAAATTTGGAAAATGAGAAAAATCATTTTGCCTGCAATGCTATCAACTAATTAGCCTCATTTCTATTGTGCTTATTTAATCCAGTGAAGATTTACTCCACTGCCTTAAAAAACATCCAAAGATTTTTCATTTTTAAGATTTTCCTCTTTTCCTGAAAGGTTCTTCTGCTTGGTAGGCAAAAGACACCAGGTTCAGGAAGTCTCCTAATATGAAATAGTATGGAAGGGAGACTGTTTGGGGGAAACTGAAAAATCATCTGTCTCATTCTTACAGTTCCCCAGGCACCTGCTGATGGCTACAGCTGGAGGGAAAACTCTGACAGCTCTTGGCCTAAACAGGCACAGAGATTCCTATGCTTCCATCATACAATTAACAGAGCTCACAGTTCTGGGCAGAAATATGGAAGTGATGTTATTTGAGTGATTTCAAGCCACCCCTCACCTGAGAGCCTCCCAGCTGTCCTGGCAGTGTCCTGTGCACTCTCTGCCCTCTCAGGCAGGCTGGCCAGCACAGTCAAGGGGCTATGATGTGCCTTGAGGCTTCTGGGGTAACAGTGCCTGTGTCCCATCCTCTCTAATAACCGTATTAGAAAAGGCTTGAGGCCCTCTAATGCTTTTGGATCCAAATGCAACGAAGGAAAACTTCCCCTCATCTGTAAATTGATTATCCTGCTGGTTAAAAATTCCTCTAATGCTTCTAATTCCTTCTGCTAGTCATCACTGCTCACAATCATTTTTAGCTTAATTTTTGGACTTGTTGTTCTTTAAAGGATTTACCATATTCTATGTCCTAGAGCAGAGTTTGGGATAACTCACATGCCATGAGGAACCTGTGAAGAGTGAGTTTGCATCTCTGTGCTACAGTGAATGGACACTGTCTAAAACTGTATTTCTTTAACACAGAGCAATAGAGAATTCAGTTCTAATTCAAAGAATTGTGACTGGGAAAATAGGTTTTAGCTTTTAAAACTATTTCTTTTATGTTTTGTTACCTTTTAGGTTGAAATCTGAATCACAGAGGTAAAGAGAGAATTTTAGTATCTTTAAAATTAATCTATTAGAAAAAAGCATTTTTCCCATGGTCTCACTTGACCTCTCATGTTATTATCTATTATATTTTCCCCAGCTTTCCTTGTCTCAAGCTTCCAGACCCACAGAAAAGAACAGGGACTGGCACGACTGCAGCTATTTATAATAATAATCCATTCCCAGGCTCCAGTGCGGCAGTTTTAATCATAAGCTATTGTCAGGCATCAAGATCAAAAAGATTTGAGATTTGATTTGTTTGGGTTATAAAGAAGCTCTGAATGCCAAAGTGTTGTTGCTTAAACTGCAAAGCACAGCCCCTGCGTGAAGTAGAATGCACTGGTATGGCCCTCTCTGATCCGATTTGTAGCCATCACAGCTCTTTAAAGTTATTTGATTTGACATCAATTAGGCAGTTTTCACAAGGGGAAAGTCTCTTTTTGCATTTAGTCCAATATCAATGTCATTTTCCTCCTAATATGTGACAAGGAGCAGACTGCTTCAGCATGCTTTGCAACAGACAAAAAGAATAGCATAAGGAGGAGGAGAAAATTTTACAAAATGAAAAAAAAAAAAAAGAGTGGGAGGACAGAGAAAACATTTCAACCTCATCTTCCCATTTTTGAAGACATATATACAGAGAGAAACAGACAGAGAGGGAGAGACATAGGAGACCCCCTGCTCAGTGGGAGTATTTTGTTGGTACACTGGCAAGCACTGCAGTCACTGTAAGGACACAGAGCACTTCAGACCTGTGCGTCCTTGGAGGACAGCAAACCTGGTAACAAGAGAAAAGCATCTGCAGAACCTGAATCCCAGCTTTGTTTCAGTTTTCAGTATTCTGCCTGGGACTTTGTGCAGTGCTCAAGCAGCAATACAGAGCTAATGTAGCAAACTGCTTGTAAACGTGTTACGTGTACAATATCCTGAAACAACACGCCAAAGGAAAATGTTCCCAAGACAGAAGAGACAAGAGGACTGGAAATTTCTGAAAAACTGAAGCTGTTCTAAGAAGTAGGAGTCAAAGAAAATTACCTGTTTTGCTGAGTGTCATGATGTATCACATCTGTCGTATTCCCACTTTTTAACTGGATGCAGAAACAAGATGGACACTGTGTACAGTAATGGAGGGAGGGTAATAAAGTGTTCCTCTGTACATGGAGGGGCTTTGGAACTCTGATGGATTAAGCAGGGGCTTGCAAATTTAGGAGCTGAGACAACTGCAAGTCCATATTAGGCAATGCAAACAGGAGAACCTGAAGTGAGTGGCAAAAAAATGGGAGAAACAAAAGTGTAAATGAACACTTTGTGAAAGCTGGTATACTCAGATAAAGGTTATACAGGTGTTCAAAGCAGCTTTTTATTTATCCCAAAAAATTTCCCAGAGATACAGGGAAAAGCTGCCTCTGGGACATCTATCACCATGATTTTATCTTCATGCCCACACAGTTGCAGTACACCCAAGTCCAGAGAGTGACGGTTCTCCACAATTTAGATCCCTCCTTGGGGTACTGAATGATCTAGTTATTGATTGCTTCCCTGCCTCTTTGCCAATAACTTGTAATGCAAAATACTGGTAAAAGATGAAGAAATACTCTTATACACACTGAACTCTAGTTAAACCCTTTTTTGCAATCTCATAAGGAAATAGACGGATTTGCCACTGTATGACAGTTTTTATTAGAGATGTCACTCATAAGCTTAAACTAGGACACCACAGTGGGCCAGAAGGGCTCTATTGCTGATCTTTGGGGAAAGAAAAGTGAGAATATCAGTCAGAGGCAAAGACATTTTCTCAAGCCATGGTGATATCAACCTTCAAATGAACTGTTACTTCTGAATTTTTAAAGCACATCCTATTAAACCCACCTTGCTATTTGTGGCAGTTCAAAAATCCAGATTGCCAAAATATTTCTTGCCTTTTGGGAATGAACATTTTGATGCTGCCAACCACCATTCAAGATTCAGATCTCATCTACAAATTCATAGATTGCAGTGTAACAATTGTCTGTCAGGAGAAGGCAATGGCCAGGTTCTGAGTGTTTTTGGACAAGGATTCCACCCTACATTTTTGGTCATAGCTCTGTCCCTAAGTGACACATAGAGTCCTAAGAGTAGTCTCCATTTTATCAACCAAAGTGAGCTGCAATACATAATGAGATTCCCATAACTGTGATTCAACAGAAAGACAGAAATACTTGTTAATTTGTCCCGTGCTTTGTCTGGCTTTCCAGCTATGCTGATTGGGACTGTAGCAACAAGGCTGCTTGTTGGTGATAAAACCTCAGCAACACAGAAAGTCTGCTTGAAAATAAGCCTAGATCTTTTGGGGGGATTGGCCCACGCCATACATGCCAGCCTTCTACTCAGTCAATAAACATGTTAATATTGTGTGCAAGGCAATTTGTCAGGAGGCCACGTGTCAAAGGATAGACAAGTGAAAAACAGCCAAGGTAAGGTCTGTTTCCAAAATCACTTCCTTGGCATGAAGGGGGAGACCTTGAGATGGCAACTGAAGGTTGCAGTGAGGGAGGGAGAAGTTTTGTTTGATTTTCCAACTGCTTATAACTCTCTCACAGGAACTCCTCAGACTTGCCCTACTTTTCTTGCTTGTTGCAGCAGGGTATGAAAGGTGCTGCAGAAATGTCCCCTTGTGCCCTGTCCCTCAGCTCTTGCTGATCTCTGAAAACTGCCTTTTCCAGAGCTCCCACTTCTGTGCCATGAAGCTGAGCCAAGGATGTTTTCCAGTTGAATAGTTTGGTTCTGAAAAGTCTCAGTGCTAGAATAATCCCTCTTCCTAGGTTGTGCTTGGGAACATGCAACAGACACGTTTTTGTTTCTGAAACTCAATTGAAGTGGGGCATGTTTATTTTGGAGAAGAGGCAATAAAGTTGTTAATTTGGGCTTGTAATTATTCACAATTAGCACATTATCCCTCTTCCTAACCACCTTCCCCCCCCACCCCCCGCTCCTACTTATTTAGTTATCAGATCCAATTACAAACCCAAATTACCAACCCTAATTTTTACTAACAGTTATTCAGACACGAATAGCAATGAAACTGAAGCAGCAGCAGGGTGAGGGAAGGCTGGATAACCTAGCAGGAGTTAAATCAATAATTGATAAATTCTTTATTTAATAGTCCATACTAAGCCTTATCCTGCATTGACAAACCCACAGTGTTAGCAGTAGATTAAAACCAGTGGAGTCCAAAGGAATCTGCAATCTCAGCTCTGACTGAAGGCCATCAGAAGAGGGTGCTTAAATCAGTGACAACTGCAAGGCCCCTCTTCCAGCACCACCTCCTCCTAGTGCTCAAGTCCCATTTGGGTAAAACACCAGTTCAGCTGCATTGATGTGACCGTCTGGTGAATCACATTGTTCTCTGATCACTCACACAAGGAACTGATCTAGATTACAAATAAACCTTATTAAAAGGGGTAAGGGAAGGAAAGGTTATTTTAAACCAGCTCAATACTATGATCTAGATCACCCCTTAAAGAGTTTGGTGAAGAGAGCTATGCAGGATAAAAAAATGCATAGCCAAGGGTGGCAAAGAGGTGACAACATAATGGGTTCTTAGAGGAGGAGCCCAGCTGAAATCAGAACAATTGCCAAGAAAAATGCTTTTGTAACGACAACCTGTGGAGGGGCAGACCCAAAGAGGTGTTAAGGCTCTCACCTCATAAAACACAGAGCTGGAAGAAACAATCAATTTTTCTTTTGCGCATTTACACTACTGACCAAACAAAGCAAAAAAAATCAATCAGTTTAGATTGATAAAAGGGTTTCTATGTCTCTAATTGGAATCACTTCACTAAGGAATAAGTATTAGTTTATAAAGAAGAGGTTTGATTTCTCGGATTATTGTAAAGATTAATTAACAAAAATCCTATCATTTCTGTTTCCAAAAGAAGAAATGGAACCTCTGCAGAAGCTTTAACTGAGCACAGCAGGGCTCTTGTATTTTCACTTCTTGCTTTTTTGATGGAAATTATTCACCCAAAACACTCTGAATTTCTGAATTTATTCAGTCTCAGGCTGCTCATCTGCAAAGGTTCCTCCCGGCTCAAGATATAACATAATGAAAGACTGTGAATAAGTCACCTTAAATGAGAAATATAAAATCCAATAAATCATGCCATCACAACTGTGTACGAAGGAGGAAAAACAAGGAAATGGTAGATGTCCTAGATGATGAAATGCTTATCCTCAATTAATCCAGGGACACAACTGGAATGTTTGTCATTCCTGGGACACAACTAGAACAGCTAAAGCCTGTATCTTGTGTTTGCAGGCTTTGCATTTTTTGTTTATAATGAAGACAGCTTGTCTTGCAATGCAAGCTAACCCACTTCCATACCCACACCCTGAGCCACCTCTTAAGCTTGTGTAGGAGTCCAGGGAGACCATCAGTAGTCAAATTCAGATCTCTTGAGTCTCATTTCCATGTGTGAATACTGCAAGGCTATCCTTCTTTGCAGGTAACCTGGTTATTTTAATAGGCTTTTAAAAATGGAGAACAGCAAGAAAATTCAGGCAGAAATCATAAACCTTATTGGTATGACAGCAATAGCATTAGCATGATACAGCTTTATGAGGCAAAAATACTGTCCCATCATCAGGATGAATTTCTGAGAGCTGGGTTTCATTTTTCCCACTCAAGAACCATTTAGCAGTATCCAACATAAAAATAAGACAATTTAACACTTCTAACACCTGACATTTTTTTTCTTTATTACTTGTTTTGTTTGGACTAATATATTGATACCTCTCAATAAATTCTAGTTTATTCCATTTTTAAGTTGGAGTTTTTCTCAGTGCTCAATAATGTACCTGGTTTGCCATATCCATCAAAAAGCAGAGATGCTAAACAAATTCAGGCTTGACTTCTTCATTAAACTCCTTCTGTTTTCATACCATCCCTTACCAAATGGTGTTCCTGGAGGCTGGGAATCCCTTGTGCTATCTTTTTTTTTTTTTCTGACTATAAGAAGTCTTTTCCTAGATTGCCTGTGTGATAATTTTAGCACATATCACCTCATTTGAGAGTCTTGTTCCCAATCCAGGGTCTACAAGAGTTTTTCCTCTAATTTAAACCCAGCCTTGACAAAGGATAAAAAGACAGTGTAGCACCAGTTTCCTGAGAAACAAACTGAGGCAGAGGAGAGCTCTGTGTGGGGTTTTCTTGTGGACACAATGGTAAGAAGGGACTGGACATTAGGAGACCTAATTTCCCCCTGTTTCCACACCCTCAGACTTGAGCTCTTTAAGCCTTTCTCTTCCCACTAAAAGGAGGACATCCTTTCCCAGGATGCAGCTGACATGAGAAGATCTGTGACCCTGTCAGTTAAGGGTTCAAATAGAAATTTTTTGGAATGTGTCTGATGTGACTCCTTTTCAGTGGGTTTTGGCTCATGAAAAAACACATTCACTTCAGCCTTCTCCCCACCTTACCAAATCTTATTTGAACAGCAACCCCAGTTTAATGAGAAAAATACTTATTAGATGTTATTTCTTACATGTAACCCATGTCCAGGAAATAATATTGTAGATTGTGAGATACTGATGTGTTCTGTCAATATTTGCATTTTATAATTGTTTCTCCAAAGAACTGAGCAGGCAGGACTTCCCTGTTGGGGCAGGGGTCACCTACCCTGTGACTTGGGAGAAAAGACAGAATATTAATAAGGTTCGTCTTGGTTCCCTCAGAAGATCATTTACTCTCTCCTGGTTCATTATTCATTTGTAAATAAAATCTCTGAATGAGTGATTGGAAGGAGCTGGAGGCCAGGGAGGAAGGTGGGGGAAGTTTGCACATCAGACTGGGAGCAAAACTGCTCTCTGAAAACCTGTGTCTGTTTGCAAATGCAATAGACCTGTCCCTCAAAGCCAGAGGACTCCAGCTTTATATTATTATAATCAAAAGCTGACTCCAGACCATAGTCCTTTGAAGTTCAGACCGAGCTGTGCAGTCTGCAGGAGCTGAGGGACTGGAGGAAGAGAGCTGAAAAATGCACTTTTCTACCTAGATCAGCTCCTGATGTTAATAGGGATCATGGAGATGTACTATCTGATCTCCTTAATGGGACTAGTACAGCTCTGTCTTACTTTACAGGACAAAGATAAAAACACAGAGAAACACTGGAGGACACAGAGAAATGCCTGGGAATTGTATTTCAGTAAAAAGCAATTCAAGTAGCATCTTAAAAAGCTACCACTCAAATGTTGGCCAGATTGCTAATCTGTCACAGCCAAAAAAAAAAAAAAAATCAGATTCACCTAAAATGGATTCCTGATGGCTTTCCTCAGCAATGGACTAGAATGTCCATTGTGTATGTCCCACTGCTCAGCTGAGCAGTTCTTGCTGTGGTGTAGAATTTGGAGACAGATGTTGCTTCAACCTTCATGTATGAGAGATTATTTTTCACCCATCAGGAGCTTTGCTGGTCTCTGTTAAGCAAGAGTTTTGTTTAGTCCATGTGGCAGAAACGTGTTACAGAGGTCAGAACTGGCCTGAGTGCGATGCCTAAAGTCTCTAAGTGCATTTTAATTAGATGGTGTGTTCTCCTGCTACACCAATGTATAGCCCTGCTTTTGGCAGCAGCACAAAGCATCTTGAGGAACAGGAGTTCTGAAGGATCACCATAAGTGAAGTGAAGAATATTGCCCTTAGAAACTGATATGACAGACACAACTCTCACAGCCAGGAACAAACGGGCAAAGATATTTTATCCGTACACTGTAGCTGAGGAAACGGAAGTGCAGAGAGATGAAGTGGGTGGCTTCATATACTCAAAAAGACCAAAAGTGTCTTCAGGTGCCAGCACTGCAAGGGGTTCATTAACATCCACCTCACAAAATCCCCAGTTACAAGACTGGGGTCACAGATAATGAACCCTGTGTCAAACCTCTGCCTGTGCCTCTCTCTATCCATCTGTCTGTCCATCTATTCACTTTTCTAAAACTATCTGAAGTTTGCTTCTAAAATTACCTTTAAATATACATACTTAAATGTACATACTTCTTTTATGAAGGTGATCATCCCAAAGCCATTGCAGCCAAGATAAAAAGCTGTGAATGCCAGTCACATTAAAACAGTGTTGAGCTGGAACAGGGACTTCTTCTGTGCATGTAAGCCTGATCTCTAACAGAAGGAAGGGGAATGAAGAGCCCTAAGTTCAAGGATTCACACTGCCCAGTGGGAACAATTCCCACACCTGAAACTGACCCATATGGTGGATTATCAAATGCTGTGAGGAGCAGATTTGGGGATGATGCAGGTTAAATATACCACCTGGATGCATGAATGAAAGGACACAAGGGATTTGCTTGTAGAGACAGTGCTATAGGGAAAAGGGCCAGGAGTAATTCAGTAGCTTATTGCATTCTTTGCCTCTGGGATGTGGATTTAAATTCATTTCTCCAAGATACTCTTAAAATTCAGACATGGCTGGAAGTCACAAACACATTAGTCTGTTTGCATGGGGTTTTGATTCTGGGGAGCTGTGCACTGTAAGCGTTAGAAGCCAAGCCTGGCCACCTCCTGAAGCTGCTCAGTGAAAGCCATGCACACCAGCTGTGCTCACCCTCTCCAACAACATAGGTTTAAATAATTCCACATTAAAAGCCTTTCTAAGCCCTGCTTTTCTCTCTAACTCATTATGCTGTGAATCCTTAAACACGTGAACCTGTCGGATAAAAGCAAAGACCACCAGTTTTTCTGCATAACGATAAGGTGATCCTTCAAGCAGTTCTGCCTTTGTCAATGGCTGTCTGATGCTTAGGTCACAGAATCATCCTGAACACCGTGTCCCACTTGGCAAGCAAAGCATGACCATTTCTGTCCCTAAACATCTCCTTCCAAGGAGCTTTAAAGTTGTCTGCCTGTCTTATTTATGTAGACACAGTGATTTGGTGGTGAGACAGATATGAATAGATATCACATTTTGCAACTTCTCAGTTGTTAAAATATCCCCCCTCCATTTTAAAGTGTACTAGAAGGGGGATGGAAGACAACAGCTCTTACTGAGTAACTTGCACCAGTACTAAGGAAAATTCAAGATCAAAGCTCTTAAAAAGACTGTCCTATTTTTGGAGCATGTGGAGGTGCCTCTCCCCTGAAGTCCCGGGGGAGGGACCCTGCAGGGTATGGGTCTGTCCCTGTCCCTGTCCCCATGTCTCGTGTGCCCCATACCCGTTCCTGACTGGCTGGTTTTGGGTGCCTGGGGCCTGGGTAAAGAGAGCAGGGTCCGGGAACTGGAGTCTGCCTGGGAACTCCAGCCATGGGGCTGGAGGAATAAATCATCTCTGAACATCTACAGAAATATCGCTTCATCTTTCCTTCCAGCGTTCATCGCTGTCTTATACTTGTTGTAAAGGATTCCCCATTACAACAAATGGTGGAGATGTGTGGACATTCAAACACTGAAAATGATTTCTAAAGGTCTGGAGTGCACTGACTTGAATTGTGAGTAATTGAACTTTTCTTACTGTCTTGTTTTTGCCTGTATTTTCTGACCAGATGGAGAAATCAGAGGAGTTGTGGCTATCTGAGCCACAGAGAAAAATGTACTTGGAAGTGAAAGAAATTCTAGCGAAACAAAATGCAAAACTGGACCCAGGACATTTAGAACACTTTTTAAACTGGCTTTTCAAGAATTTCTTTTATTCCACTTTAGACTTAATTTTTGATGTTGGCTTTCCTGTGACTAGAGGGACAATTTTTGGAAAGAAATCAATGAGTTGATAATGATCCATTCGAGAAGTGGAATGGTAGTAGAATTGATCCTAGCATCTTTTGCAATTGAAGATGCTCTCATAAAGCACATACTCGGTCCCAGTATCACCGAGGTGCCTGCACCATTAGGTTTTGTCCCATCAGCTGAGCATCTCCAACGCTAGACTTTAAAAGACTCCCTAGGAAGAATATAAGAGCAGGGCAACCAAGCAGCAGTACTTCCTTGACACAGTCTCCCAGAGTGCACTAAGCCAGTGGTCTTAAGGCAAAGATGGCCTTTTTGTAGTTCATACTTCTGATGGATATTCATCCATGATCATGTTTGATTCAATGGGAGTCCCTAGCACTCACACTGCATTCCTGTTTCCACTTTTGCTCTGACAGAAAGATTGCATACCTGCACCTTTTCAGCTGCAAGAGCCTCCAGATTCAATGCAGCTCTTTCTTTATATTGTAGAAAGAAAATAGGAAATTTCATTGGAAAACAACAAAGAAGTTTGCTTTCCTCTACCCAGGACAGTCTTCTAACACTATCCAGGCTGCCTCAGGGCACGTAAAACACACTCTCATCATCCTAGTAGGAAAACAACAATTTGGCAGGCTGCAGCATATCTCATATCAGGCATTTTGAGCTGAAACCTGGGGCTTAAGAGGAGGCTCCGGGAAGTCCTCAGCTGAGTGTATTGGCACTTCAGTCGAGATGGTGCCCTCTGTAAAGCACACAGCCCAGAGGCAATCTGCACCAGTTGCTGGAGATGGCCATGCTCCCTCCCTCCCCAGTGCTCTTCCCTCAGGAGCTGAAAGACCATTGCATCAAGGCCTCATGTCACCAGAGAATGGCCACAGTAACTGTGATATCGTATGATATAGAGACCGTGCTCAGGTCTTCAAACACTCGGGGTTCTCTGCCATGGGGAGAGGGACCTGAGATGCTTCCAGATGCTTTATAGCTCTGCTTTCTGCAGCAGTGCAGCTGAATACTTGGAACCAGGGGTTTTTGAAAGAGCTAATACAGGCATTTGATTGACAGGCTGTGGAAGCTGCTGGTGGAGAAACAGTACTTGCCTGGGAGTGTGAGAGGGCTGCTGGTAGACAGGAGTGTGGATTTCATTGCTGGGATCAGGATTCCAGAGGAAGCTGTCTTCACACCCAAGCATTCCCTGAAGAAAGGCTGATTGTTGACTGCATTTGATATGCAAGATACTGTAACAAAAGAGTTATCAAGATCCTTTCATCAGATGTACATCTCAAAAACATATCTGTAGCAGTTTATCACAGGTCTTCCTGTCTATATTTTCCTCCTTTCTAACTTTCTGATTTGAGAGCTAAATCAAATTGCAACATTATCATACCATCTTAATAACAGATATTTTTGTGTGTATCATGCCCACATGATTCTTCCTTCTGGCACCTTGTCCTACAAGACTGAATGAGTTGAATCTAGGAGACCACTCACTGCTGGATCGTGTTTCTTCAAATAATTTCTTCAAACTGATTTAGTTATTGTTAAACATGAACTCGAGATTCCATTCATCTCCCTGTTCAGCAGCAAACCCCTTTATGACAACAAAATGCTTATCTAATGACCCCAAGGTTTGAATTTTTAGCTCTAAGATGAGAATCACAAGAGTCTCTTTGTGCCTTTGTCTGCCTTGTCAGTTTGAACAGTATGGTGTTTGGGGTAGGAATTTTCTTTTATTATGTGTACACATAGGGAGTGTACAATGACACCAGTTGTCCTAAAACATAAATATCATAGCAAGGATTAACAGCTAATACCATTACATACAATTACATATTCCTTCCTAAAGGAAAAGCACTCCAGAGCATGTCAGGAATTATGGTACAGCTGAATATGAGGCATTACTTCTTTCTCAAGAAGATACTGAAAAGCAAAGGAGTTTATTTCAAATTTCATTTTTTCACTGAGATCCCAATATTCTGGTACAATCTGTTTGTGGGAACTGGCAATGGCTTAGACAGAGAGTCCTGACAGAAGTGAATCTGCCCATCATCTGCTTCTGAACACTTTTAGCCAAAAGTTTAGATGCACAGAAAAGGTTGGAGCCAAGGCTTGTATGAAGGCAAGATTTGTATATCTCGTTCTCTCCCCTGGAATTCAGAAGAATAAACCCAGTGATAAAAAAAAAAAAAACAAAACAAAAACACACCAGCAAAAAGAGGACTATGTAGTGGGCATGTGGTGAAAAGAGAAGAATAAGAATAAGAATAAGAATAAGAATAAGAATAAGAATAAGAATTTGTGGAAAGGAAAAAAGCTGCCTGAAATATGGCTGTTCTGTGTTCCTGTGTTACAATTGAAAAATTAGAAATTACATAGTAAAGGAGGTGAAGCTTGTGTTTACAGTAGTCCACAGAAATTTAAGGTAATTAGCTATGTCTGGGTATCCCATTAATTTTAGACAGTCCCTTCTAGCAATGTAGTTCAAAGGCTACAGATGGGACATGGAGAAGCAGGAGAATTTGCAGCTGTATGGACAGAAAAAGCTACTTCCTTATTTCCTGAGAACTGAGCTAACACTTGTGCATTCTTCTCCACTCTCCAAATTTGCAAAATCTGGCAGCAAAACAGAGAAAAAGCTGGAGAATATAGTGAGTAGAGAAATGGAGCAAAGCATAGCTAAGACTGATAGAGTCTGGTGAAGCAAGGAGCAGCTAGCAAAAACTCAACCAGGCAACAGTTTAGACCAGCTTAAATCAGGTCTTGTTATTCAGAAAAGCTTAAAATCATAAGCTATGATAAATGGTTACTTTAGAAGTGGCTGTGCAGTTCTCTATCTGAAGGAAAGGACAGTTAATCATTGTCAATATAGCTGAAATCTAGGAGTTAGTTATTGTTAATCTGTTTATTTTCCTTGACAAGTTTTAATTAATTTTTCCTTCTCTTAGAATTACTGGTTGTTTAGTCATTCAGTCCACGTATTTGTGAGCAAGCAAATTACCTCAATAAGTATCAATATCATAGCAATTGATTTCACAAAAATTTCTTGGTTACTTTCTTTCTTTTGGTTGGACTAATTACCAACAGTACACAACCATAATTACAGAAAATTACTTCACTGTGTATCAGTTGGATTCTTTCTTGAAAATGCTACGTAGAGTCAGTCCCAGGTTAAAAACAATTCTACCAGTATTTACAGGCTACACTGAGCCCCATTAGAATATTTCTGACTGGTCAAAAGTGCTTCATTAAGGAATTAAGAGCTGGTTAGGCATTGAGTTCTTCAGAACAGACCTGAGAGCCTGAACTCCACTTTCATGTCACTCCTCATGCTCAATGGTTTCCTCCCTGACTGACATTCTAGGATCAGAAGGACCTGTTCAGGTTGGCTTGAATATAAAAGCTATGACATTTCATTGATATTACTAACTGATAACTAATTAAACAACACAAAATACATGCTTGGACCACCTTATCTTCTACAAAGGCAGTCTTGACCAGAAGATATCTACAACAATGAGTCTCTATATTCCTTCTTAATGTGGTCCTCTAGTAGTCCATCATACTCTTAGTATTTTTATCTATTTTTTTTTCTTCCAAATTTTAGTTTTTCTGGCCTTATTATTCCTATGTGCATTGATTTTGAATGTTGAAATTTTGATCCATTGCTAATAGGTAAGATCAAGAATTGGCTTTTATTTACAATACAGTCTTTTCTGCTAGAAGAGTCTACAAACTCTATTCTGCAGCTTCTATTCTGAGGATTTCTCATGGTGTGAGTTGTTTGATTATTGAAAAGCATTGCTCTTGATATTGCTTCTACTCCTAGAGATGTTGCTTCCAATAGCCTTGATCTCTCTGCTGGGTTATCACATACACAGGTGAAATGTGTTCATCTTGAACCTGTACATCAAACATGACCTGCACCAGGGATCTAAGAAAGGCAGAGCCACTGTTTGTAAAAAAAAAAAGGCAAAAACCTCTTCCCTACTAATGCCTAAAAAAGTGGTTCTTAGTCCCCTCAGTTAACCCGTCTTGACTGTTGAGGGTGTGCTGGCTTCCCTGGTGCAAAGAGTTACCTCAGAAAGAAGATACTCAGATCCCTATGAATCACTGCTAAACACTGACTTGAAAGGCTCAGCAGACATTTCTCTCTGCTGCTGAAATGAGTTTTCTCACACTGTCTTTAACCATTTTTTCCACTACCTCTCTGAACAAAACATTTATCACTATCTCTCCTCCTGGAGATTAAGCACTTGCAGTTCTTCAGAATCACCAAGAAGGAGACCTTTTGTTATTGTAATATTTTTTTGTTTTGTAAATGAAGATTTACTCTGTATCTATTATAATCAGTTGGTTCTTAAATCATTGTCACCAAGGACTGGAACTGTCATGTAACTGTCTGGGTGTAAGAGATGTGTATGTTCCACTCATCATTCATTGTTGATTTAGACTTCATTTTTGTTCCTTATTGAGTGACAAACTCATTTCCAAATAAGAGAAGAAGGAGTATGGAGGAAGGCCATTCAGGCAGAAGCTTTTTTCCCTTGCACATACCATGCTTTTGGCTTAGGAAGTGTGCTGCTACAGAAAACTCTTATCTCAATGTTTTCAGGAAAGTGATGAGGAGTAATCAGGGTAAAACAGGAGATAGACATCCTGATTTAGCTGAGAAAAACTTGCAACAGAAAGGATTTTACTTATGTTCCCAAGAAAATATTGGAAATACATTTTGGCTCCAGCTTTTTCTAGAACAAAACTCTTTTTTTTTTTTTTTTTTTGTCTTTCACTTCTCTCTGAGTCTTGGAATCACATCATAACAACAAAAGACAGAGACTGTGATCCAGACCCTATTTTGAATCAAAGGACTTATTCCAAGGCCATCCCCTTACCACATGGCTCAGGGATACCCTCGTTCTTTTCATTTGTAAAACTGGCAACCCTGAAAGTGTGACTGTGTTCTTCACAGCACAGTGACAGTTCCTCAATGCCTTTATGTACAAATGCCACAGCAGAGATTACACTGAGTTCACCCTGCAACTGCACATTCCCCAAATGAAGAAAGATACTTAAAGAGACAAGAATGCAATTGGTTTCCCTGAGATGGACTCACACTCTCTTTTGTTGGCTTCCCAACTTTCTCTCAGCCAGAAGTGCAATTTGCAAGTGTACCTTCTCTTGAAGACAACCAGTGTCACCTCTGCCTGTGTGACAGATAAGCCACTTTCTGTTTACAAAATAGTACTGTTGTAAACAGGCAGAATAGCAATATGCCTAAGGCTAAAATATCCATCATGTAATGAAATAAAGAATTTCAAAAGAAAGAAAAGTGAAAACTTTAACACACTTTTACTGATTGCCTACAAACATCTTTAGGTGAGTGGGCACTCAAAAGGAGAAATCTGTTCTATCCCTTGCCTTTCCATAGTATTAGGTGAAAGTTGAACTTTAGGAATGAACAGCACTTAAACTCCCAAGGCTTTCCTCCTTGGGGTGGAAATATTTCCTAAGGAGATAAATATCAAGAACAATGATCTCATGGGACAAGCCCAAGCCAGGACACACTTTTTATAGAAGGAAGGGTATTTCAGAAAAATCAAAGCCCTTTGCACAACCTAACAGAAAGAGTTGTTCTTTCTGTACAAATAGCCACACTGTGCTCAGTAAAGAACTCACTTTATGACTGAGGATTAAGATGAGAGGAAAGCTCTGTTCATGAAGTTTGAGCGAAAATTATTCTGTCAGGTGAACTTTCAAGTAAGTAATTAATGTCACTATATGAGAAAATGCACAATGCTCATCTGCATACATCATCTGCTTGCAGAAGCAATAAGAATCCAATATCCTGACTACATTGTACCTACCATAAGGATTTAAAATGCTGTTCTGTTTCTAGTCTGATGTTTGTTTTTATTTTTTCCCCTGTCAATACTAAAAATTATGCCAAGGACTGCTAGCTGATCACCTTTGCATTTCAAGGCAAAACTTCCCTCTAGTCCCTCTAGAATCCCTCTAGTCACAATGTCACCTCTCAAAACAGGAAAGATATGTTACTTCTACAGCTTTCTGAGTTGAAGACATGTCATATATAATTATATCTGTTCCTAAAAGGTCATGAGAAATGTGTCTTTAATAACTAAGATGACTTTTGTATCTTCTTTTAAGGGAACATTCTGAATGTGTGGAATGGATGTCTTCCCATTTTGGATAACATTTCCTGCATTGTGCTTGTACTGAACTGCAAAGGAAGGAAAGTCTTCGGGGCAAGAGATTGTTTCCTGGAAGCTAAAGATATTACTGCTTTTAAACCATGAAAAGGAAAAAAAATAGTACTTTCTTGCAATTTCATTGGAAGAACTTTCTCCAGTACAAGACAGAGTTTCTGGAGACTGGGAAAATCTGAACCATTCTTGAAGACAGAGGAGTGGCGTGGTCTGTCTACTAGTGGCTGTGGTAACATCAGAGCAATCAGTGAGGAGCACCTAACTTTTAAGTGCCAGAAATCTTTAAGACTTCAGAGAGCTGGGGATGGACAAGGTGTCTCTTCCCCTCCTCCGCCACACTAACCTTCTACTCCCTAGCTGCCATGATATCTCTGGGGAGCCAAGAATGGGAAGGCCTTAATGGCCCCTCTCCTGTTATTTGAGACCTTTGAGGAGGATTTACATTTCCCCTGAAGAACTGAAAAATTTACTGCTATAATGGCTCAATCCTTTGTTCCTTTCTAAGCAAAAGGATTAGCATCACTCAGGAGAGGATTTGATCTGGGAGTGAACTCCAAGTTGCCCAGAGTACAGCTTTATGACCCAAAAAGAGGAGGAGGAGGAGGCAGAGGATCCTGAGCCAGTTCCTCTGAGCTGAGGTGCTTTCCTAGTTCAGCAGACACCAAAAAAGAGAAAGTTATCTCAGGCTCCTTCGTGGTGCTCGGAAAAGGCATAAATGCTGATGGCTGAATGCCCTCAGTCACACAATGATGCAGACACTCTGCTTCCTTGCCACAGCCAACCAACACATCTACACCCAGCACAGCCCTGAGCAAATCAGAGTGTGCCCTTAGTTTGGGTTTATGCTCAAACAAAAATTAGAATCGACTCAACACTCCCAAAGCTTCCTGATCCCTGAAGGGAAAGATCCTGCAGAACATCTCAGCCACATTATGGAGGCTATGTCCAGCCCTCCCCAGTACCCCAAACCTCAGACTGGGCTGAACAGATGCTTGTGTCTGCTGCTAAAGCTACACCAATAGAAGACACTTCGGTAGAATAAACAATTCCTTCCTTCACTTCAGCTGCAGGACCGCTAACCTTTCTCTACTGCCTGTTTGCTCCTTCCACAAAGCAGGCACTGCCTTCTTCTGCATCCCTGACCTTTCCTCAATGTCTCTCTATCTGTTGCTTCTGTCCTTTTTAAAAAGCCTCTTATTGATGTTTTTAAACTGATGGAGGAACATAAACAAGTAATGAAGAAAGGTTAACAGTACCAAATCAATACTACAGAGAGAGGCACTGGGGAGATGGAATTGAGGAGGTTAACTCTGAAGGAAAGTGAAAGGCCAAATTTAATCACAGTGCTATTAGTAATTAAATTACATTTTGGGTTGCTGTTATTTTTTTTTTAATAAGAACGAATGAATGCACAAACTGGTATTAGGGTTTCAGAGAAAGCAAAACAAATGAGTAGAAATTCTGAACAAAGGCTTTTTCCTTGCTGTGAACAGAACAATCTATTCAAGATTATTGTGGTCTTTTTCTGACTGCAAAAGAAAGGAAAATGCAGTTGGTGTTAAACTGGAAATTTCTGAAAACATGGACTTAGATCTGCTGCCAAGCATAGGTATGTGGAAATGTGTGTGCCCCTGTGGAGATACCTCCCTGAGGTGGGGAGCTCCTGGGGGAGGGGGCCCTGGAAGAACAGGGTTTGCCCCTGCTCCCTGCTCATGTGTGCCCGGATGCTGTGTCCAGATTGGTTGGTGGGGATTCCTGGGCTGGGGAAAAGTGCCAAGGGGTCTCGTGATGAGAGAGAGATCAGCAGCAACTGCAATGCCATGTGGCTGGGAGAAACAAACATCTCTGAACATCCACCCAATATCGTTCCATATTTCATTTCTACACATCTCACAGTATAATACTTGTTGAGAGAATTCCCCGACAACAACATGTCCCTGGAAATTTTCTAGTATCATAGAATCACAGAATGGTTGTGGTTGGGAGGCAGCTCTAGAGATCATCTAGCCCAGCTTCCCTGCTAAAGCAGGCTTACCCAGAGAAGAGAGCACAGGATTGTTTCCAGGAGAGTGCTGAGTGTCTCCAGAGAAAAAGATTCCATGACATCTCTGAGCAGCCCGTTCCAGTGTTCTGCCATCCTCAAAGTAAAGAAATTCTTGCTCACAGTCAGGTGGAACTTCCTCTGTTCCATTATGTGTCTTTTACCTCTTACCATGAGAAGTGTGAAAAGTCTGCAGTACTGGTATTCCTTCTCTGTTTCCACATCTTCAAAATACTGTGAGCAAAAAGAGTAGATCCCACTTCTGGACCAGAGAGCTCCCTTTTAAGTGTTATAGTATATCACTGTGACTTGCCTAATGATACCAGAGCCCATGCTTGGGTCCCAACTCTCCATGTGTTGCAGTTACACACCGTTCTTTAACAGGCTTCCTTTATTGGAGGAATGTTTTCATTTCATTATTACCTTTGCCTCCAAAACATGCTTCCAGTCACCTAACCACATTATTCTTTAAAGGCTTTAAATATGTGAATATGAATACTGGATTTTTCAGATGTGTCTCCCTTCTCTGTTCTGGCAGTGTTATGAGCACATCCAGCAGTTGTATGTGTGTGTGAGCATACACATCATACTCTGAACAGGAAGCAAAGCTGCTTAATGGGAACAAGAAAAAGAACTAGTTAGAATAAATAAGGGAAGGATATTGGGATGGGAGGGTGACAAGTAACTGCATTTGTCAGAATGGGCATCATGGCCATCCAGAAGCAGCTTTGGATGAGAGGTTGCCAAGTTTAGTTTTCATGTGCCTATGGTCTCCAGATTTCATATGAAAACAGCCAAATGTGAAAAGAATGAGAGATCCATACAACAATCTATGTTAGGATCTATGACAGGGAAGTACTACTTTCTTGCCCTCCACCAGCTGCCATTCAGCCACCTTTGCCCCTTGTCTTCCTCAGCTCTCCTTTCTTCCATGGGAATTGGTGAGATTGTTTCTCTGCTCAGTAGCAGCACCACCTTCCACAGGCAAGGCAAGACCATTTAATTAATTTCCTCCCCTTGACTCTAGGCAAGCATGACATCTGGCTGCAGCCACAAGTCTGTCACACAGGCTTTTGTAATATTCCTGCTACCTTCCCAGCCTGGCCACGTAATTAATTGTGGGCAGGAGGAAGGAAGGCAGGAGAGCTAAAAACACAAGACTTACAACAGAGCAACCTGGAGAGCTGTCTGATTTGCATTTCTGGATTTCCTTTCCCTCTACCAAAAATCATTTCTGGAAAGGCACCAGTTGCTGTATTGTGTGCTGTACTGATGGCCTACAGGAGAGTATGGATTGTCAGTGATGTACTCACAGATCCAGCTGAGAATGACTAACGTGCTCTATAATCCAACAAAATGCACCTGGCCTACAAGAAATGTTCCATATTTGACAAAAATGCTTTAAGGAAGCCTATCAAGGATTCCTAGAGCTGCTTCTGTTACTAAAACAAGGAGCAATAGCCACAGGTTTCAGCTTTGACCATCCAGATGGGACAGCAGGCAATCTTTTTTACAATGCAGCTGCTGAAGAACAGGAACAGGTCACTAAAGTGTGGGATCTCTGTCTTTGGCAACTTTGTAGACTCAGCTGCCTGAAGCCACACATGGCCTCCTCTAGCAGTGGTGAAAGTCCTTCTTTGAGTGGGAAGCTGGACCAAAGACCTCCACAAGTCCCTTTTAACCAGCATTTATGCAATTATTTTCATGGGAAAATATGCCCCAGGAGGCACTGGAAATCTCGCTGATTCAAATTTTTCTGGTCATGGCTGCAAAGAGAATCTAACAAAATTTGCCAAGCTAAGAAGTTCTTACTGCAAGCGGTAACTTTGTGATGTCCACCACTCAGCACAGAAAGAAAAGATGTGTATCTGGTGTAGATACTACAGCTCTGAAAGTCAAGAAGGGTACATGGAGAGCCAGGTATGACACCTGTGGGCTTTAATCCTTGTTCTGGGATCTGCAGAAGCAACAAGACTAAACCTTTTTGAAAACACCAACTCCTTGCTCTGTTCAATAGTGACTGGGGGATATAATAGAACACATTGGTCCAGGGAACTGGTACAGACTTTCAGCTAGTGAGAAACCTGCCAGCTTTCTCTCTGGTACTTTCCAATTCAGCAGTAAAAGACTTGACAGACATTATTAGTAAAAACATAAATAAAGATTAGATCTCGATTTCCTTGGCTAGAATTGAAAAACAGATGTTGTCAAGCCTCCAGTTTTGAAACTTAAGAAAATTATCACATCCAGTCAAAGATATGTCTCTCCTCCTGGGGGAATGTTGTAAAATGGAGTTCCAGGATGTGTAGCTACAGCTCTGTCTACACCAGCTGCTGGAGTCAGACCTTGAGACAGCTTCAGGATAACATACATGGGTTTGTGCCACCAGAACTCCCAAGGATCAGTGTGGCCCTGCTGCTCTAAGGGACCAAATGACTAATAGTGCCACAAGCTGCGTGGGGCATCAGCCTTCCAAAAACTACACCCCAGCTGACCTCCAGTCTAGGCTATTACCCAGAGGTTGATAGGACATATGCTGGCAGGCTCAGACTGAGGATGGTTCCAGAACAGTTTGTCTCACCAAGAATCAAGAACAGCGAAAAGAGGCTTTTTTAAAAACAATGATTCTCTTTTATACCTCAACTTTTTGAGTTCTTCACTAAAGAGAGAGCTTGCTCTGCTTTCTGCTATGGAAAAATCAATGCACCAGGCATGCACAGATCACAAAGAAAATGACACTGCACTGTTGGCTTCTTCATTATGGCAGAGACACACAGGTCCACCATTGCCTGGGAAAAGGTAGATGGTGCTTGATCTGCTGTTAAAAAAAGATTAAAAATATTCCCTTTCCAAATTTGAAGGCATCCTTCCCAAACTCTTGCCCCTGATAAAAGGCAGATTTATGCAATTCCTTTAAATATTTACCTCCATAACCATGCCTCTTAGATGCATTATTACTTTTTAACCAACATTAAAGTTTAAAACCAGAAGAAAAGCCTTTCTTCATACAAGAATTTACCCTTCAGACAAACAGGAAATGCACCACATCATGTGTCCACAAATGTAAATGTACTCTTAAAATTTCACTATTTTTATGAAAAAAAGTAACCAAAAACTTAAAAATGCACTTTCTGTGGAATTGGCTTGGATTTCCCCCATGCTAGGCTTTTTTAAGAGGGGGGATTCTTATTCTTAATATTGGGTCTGGACAAAGAATTAAAATCAAAGTTGAGCTCAGAATGACTGCCAGTGTGAAGATACTCCCTCTGATTCCCTCCCCAGTCACACACCTGCTTGCTGGGGCTGCTCAGCTCCTGTAGTAGTAAGGGGTATTCAATGTCCTTGCCTGTTACTGACAGCTTGCAAAGGTGAGTGGGCACAGCTGCTTTTTTGTCTCCACCCTGACCTTACCAACCAATGCCATTCAGGCATCACAGCACAGTGGGGACTTCATACTGTGCATGATTTGTGGATCTTGCTGGTGGTGGGATCTGGAGTTCTTGGCTAACTTTAGGGCTGAAATAAAGAGCAGCAGCTCAGTTGGCAGCAGCAAAATAGCATCAGACACAGCACTGAATCGTTAATTCTCTGGCTCAGGCAATCCCAACATGCTTCATGCACCATAGGCAGTGGACAATTGTGTCATTGTCATTTGGGTCAGAGCACAGCTGTCTCTAAAAAGAGCAAACACGAACAATGAGGAGAAAGATTATCCTCCTTTTCCTCAACCAGGTTCTCAGTCCCAGCAAACCACTACAGGGAGAAGTTTCCTTTACTGAAGGATGCTGTGGGCTCAGACAGAGGTCCAGTGGAAACTGGTAAGGCACTTGGGAAATATCCTTTCAGGGTTACAAGCTGCACAAACCCCATGAGCCTCAGAAAGTCCCAAGCCTAATCAGTGCTGGAAGCAGGCAGAGCACAAGGAAAAAAGTATCTCACAGGCTTGCCTTGCTCCTTCCTGTCCATTAGCCTTTGCATGAAGCCACTGCCAAAGGAGGGCCCTGGGCTGGCTGGTCCCTTATTTTGACCCAGGATGACCATTCTTGCCTTTCAAGGACACAAACACTTCCCAAGATGGGAAACAGTGGACTCCACCATATGCCTTCTTCCTAAAAAATCCATACCAAAGGCACGCTCCCCACATTCTCCACATCCTCCAGTCTTGAAAGCTTTGTCATCCAGGTGAGACCTGCTCCCTCCCCACTGTGCTAGAAGAGGAGGGGAAGACAGAAGAACTCAAAAATTGTGGAAGACACCACCTCTCATCAAAGACTTGTTCTCCTTTTTCAATAGCAACTTTTAAACAAACTTGATCCATCATTTCTAAACTAAATTTCTTCAAGAGAGAGGTATATATTTTTCTTCAGATTGATAATGTTTGCAGATTTCAGCATAAATTGTTCTGCAGGGTTTCAATGCATCTGAAATTGTGCTTTTTTCTGCCATTGCTGAACAAAGTATTCCTTGGAGAAATGTCACCCAACTTTAATAGAGATCATAACTCACAGGAGAGACCTATACAGTAATTTCCACTGGGATTAATACAGCCTGGAACAGTTGCCTACTGTTGACGTAACACTGCCAAATGTCTTTTCAGTGCTTTATAAATGGCAGGCATGTGGTTATTTATCAAAGCAAGAAAAGTGATTCAGCAGTGGACTCTGCTTATGGACAACCAAAAGGAAAAGAAATCAGGTGAGCCTTTATTTGGCAAATATGGATTAAGCAGCTCTGTCTTGGCAATACCACTGACTGGAGCAAGGGCAGCAGCTGACAATTAGGACGCTCACTTTCTTCATGTCAGTGACCTAGGGCCAGCCTGATTGCCTTCTTCAGTTCACACCATCAAAGTGTTTTGCTCTTGAAATTAAAATTTGAAGGCTAATTTTTCCCTAGCATTAAAAAACCAAAATTTAAGGAGGGGCACTTGGCTCCCCAGAGGCAGCGTAATTCTACTCTAGCTTAAGATTTGCTAATGCATTGAGGTCATTAATATTTCATGGTGGTTCCACTTCTGCATGTGCACAAAGCCTTTACATCACCCTGGCTTTAATGAACTTCTCCTGCTTCCCAGGAGGCCTTTGGAAGCAGGGATGTTTTTCCCTAATGGAACAATCCTGCCTCTTTGTTTTGAAGTTGTTTACATAGTTAATATCCCCTGAAGGGAAACAGGAAACTAGAAGCCTGTACGTAGAGACTTGCTCCACGGATAAAGTACAGAAGTCACTTGGGGAAATAAATCATTAAGTTAGGGTTTGGGTATGTTTTTGGTATGTTTATGTTGAATATTTTTTTCCCAGCTAAAGGTATTTTCTATAAATATTTGCTCAGAGGGATGGGGGAAGTGAAAGGAGAGACTGAGAGGGATACTGTCCATCCTACAGGCCATCTTTTCTTTTTCATCAGAGAAATTTCTTCTAAAAACAAACTGTATCTCTTTGCTTCAAGTTCTTGACTAAATGTAATTTAGAGCAATAATCCTGGTTTGGATAGTCAGAGGAAGTGCTAATTCTAGTGTTTATGATCAGAAGACCTCTCATAATTTTTCCTGAGTGAAATCTTCAGTATCTCAGCCACTCTCTTGTCATTAAGACCTATTACTTCAAATACAAGTGCTAGTAAATCAAAAATAGATTCTGAAAGACAATCTCTGACCACAACAGAGTGGTGGTCATGGCTTTAATCCTCTTTGACCATCTTTTACTTGCATTTAACTCACTAAGCCCATTTCCATGATAAAGCTCTGAAGGTGGCATTCAAATAATAAATGAAGGTGTGTAACATTGTGTAACTGTGGTTTCTGATAGTCACCATGGTGGTTGTTAAAACCCAGAGAATAAACGAGCAGTCTATTATTTCTGAGACTGAAGCTCGATAAAAGCAAACCAAAACAACACCACACACAGGCAAAACCCCCAAAGAGGCATTCAAAGAATCATTTGTATAGCTCACCTGACACAGTCCTGATACTGTAATTGCACAATGAAATATGCTTAGAGCAAAATGATCCAAATTGCCAGTGTCACAAGGCTGGTAGTAAAATGTCTAGGAAACAGCAGGCTCCTGATGAACAGCTGAATGTTTGCATTTTTAAAAGAGAAGCAGGAGAGGGGAAGAGGAGTGAGACCAAGCTGCCTACGGAGATAGCAGCGTCTTGTTGCAGCAAAAGAGGACGTGGTCAGGCAGAAATGAAGAGAGTGGGACACATTGTCTCCAAATTATAGAGGAGGTGGGTTGATTTTCAAGATAGCTAAGCTCTCAATTACCAGGTGAATATATTTTAATTAATCCTATGTAGACTGTGCCTGGTGCTACACAGGGTAATTTGAAAGTCCCAGCTGATGTGGCACAGTTTGCCTGAATATCTCTGATAGCGGGAGGCTAAAAGACCAAGAGGTCTTTTATAGGAGGCTCAGAGTTCCCCTGCAGGGAATTACAAGTAGATTTTAAAAGTAATGAATTCTCACCTTTATTCAAAATATGATTTTTTGTTGTAGAGCAATGAAGAGTGGGAAAAAGTAAAGCAAGATTAGACAGTCAAGATGTTGCTTACTGCAGCCTGAAGGGCCAGTGAAGGGTAGGGGCTCCTCAGAAGCACCCAATGTGCCCGTGCATGTCAGTCATTGGAAATGAGGCTCTGGTTTCTGATTTAGACTTTCCTTTTCAGCTTGTCATTCAACCAGTGTGTGCAGGCACACACCTTGCTTGGCTTAACTGGGAATGAACTGGAACAACTGCAGAGCTCTTGGATTCAGCCAGTGCTTCCCAGACAGTTGGCTGCACAGGTGGATGAGGCACAGGCTGATGAGTCATGCCATTGTAAATCATTTTACTTGTTAGTTTTGACCCAAACTAGCAGGAGAGGGTAATTCTACCTGACACAGGGAGGTCAGGATGGCATTTTCTAAACTTTGGCATAATTTTCTGTCTGTTTGAAATTGAATCACTCCAAAAGAATGGTGATTATCTTCTATTTCATGATTCTCAGACCAAGCTGCTGCTTTATGCTATAAGTCTGCCCTGCTCTCTCTTAGCCAAAATAATTAGTGCTTCAATCCCAACAATAAAATGCTCTTTTGTTTTCTCTGGAGGCTCTAACACATTTAGGTAAATCAGTGCCCATCACTTCATTTGTACAAGCAGTGCCACTGCTGTACCAGGCTGATCCACACCAGAATCCTGCAGCTCAAAGCATGGGTGGATATTGCCCACTGCTGAATCCATTTTCCTTGCCATGGGATTTGCAAAACTGCCCTCGTCTATAGAGATTATGAGCGTCTTCCAAGCAAATCGTGGATACCATGTTCCTCATTTAAGGTGTTCCTGAGTACACAGGGAAGCTGAGCCTCACCCTTTTTCATGCCAACACTGTTCATGTCAGGGCCAGGGATGGCATAAATCAGCACAAATCTGCTGGGACTCATCATTATTGACTGATATTAGAGCATCTGTGTTAATACGCAGCATATTGCCCTAAAACTTTGCACATCTACTTTTTCTATATAGCCTATACAGTTCAACTAAAGCTGGCTTAGCCAAAAAGCCATCAGAATGCATGAACAAAACTTTATGGAGCCTATGAATTCACCAGATGTTCGCCAAGCCAGTTATTACAAAAGCCTGTGCAGCAGTTATCTTTGTGTAGCACCTCCATTGCAAACAGGAAGAGGGAAGAGAACAGAAAAAAAAAAAAAAAGTAAAAATATGAATGCAAATAATACTTTTTTTTATACCTACTTATCTTTAATTTTTAAATTTTTCACAGTTCTAAACAGCACACATGTAAATGAACTCAGAATTTTTTGAGGAGATCTTTTTGTAAGATATTTTTCCTCTCAAAAAAGAAATATCCCAGACTGTGGTTATTGAATGACAAGGAGTATTTTGCACAGGTACTGTCTAATTAGCACTAGTTGAACAAAAGCAGGGGTTGCTACATTTTCATCAGAAACCAAGAGTTTACAGCAGAAAACTTTTAATTATGGGGAAAGCTTGTAAGTCAGGGCTCGTAGGTTACACCTGCACATGTTGAGTAACTAAAGAGCACAGTCTGCTTTGTCAAGTAATGATCCATATTTTTTCTCTGCTTGGGGAAGAAAAAAAAAATCAACTTTTAAAGTATGCAATGAGCATTTACTGAAGGGAAAAAGAGGACTAAGTCTTCCTTTCACATACCAGATGTTCCCATTAAACAATTGTTTTCAAGAAAGCTCAGCTCATGTGGAAAGAGAACTCAAGAGTTCAGAAGGGGAAAACAGACAAAAAAGTTAACTTGTGAAATAAGGGCAGCTGCTGAAGAGATTGTTCCCAAATTTGGGAACTGCAAGGGGTAGGAGCCAGGGCTGGTATAACCCAGTGCAGTTCCCTGGAAGTCAGTGTGAGTCACTGGCATCAGAGCACTGCACTGATTTACACCATCCTCCCAGTCCAGCAGCTTCAGAGCTGATGGGCTGTGACCTCCTTCTTTATTACCTCAGGAACCTGCTACTACTGGCACATTTTCTGGTAGCAGAAATGGCACAAGTGGGATTTTTTAGCATTTGATTATTTGTGCTTTAAAAACCTCCTTAGGCTTTTGCACAGGTCTTGGAAATTAGGTTTAAGAGTTCAAAACAAAGCAGACACCTCTCCAAATTCCCCATAGTATCTGTCCTGTTAAAAACACCCCCTAGCACAGGCACAGTGTATATGGATGCTGATGTTGAGGGCATAGCTAGGACATCTGGAGTAACTTAAGCCTCATTTAATTTTGGGCACAGGCCGAAAGCCCCTTCATTTCATTTGGAGCAGCAGCCTGGCTCAAAAGAGTTTGCTCCTGTGCTATTTGCCTTCACTAATTGGTCATCTGCCTGGTTCAGCCCTGCTGCTCAACCAGCACAAGAGCAACCCACACTGCTTCAGCTTCTTTTCTGCCCAGCATCACTTCATAATTCAGAGAGAAGGAAGGGTATCCAAATCACAGAAATGTGATTTCTCATTGGGCCTCTCACAATCTGCTTCTTCATATAGGTAAGTAGAGGGCTACGTGGGCTGAGTATAAACCCCAGTCTTTTCTTCTGAGCATTACAGCAGCAAGAGGAGAAATGTTTGCAAGTTTTATGGTTGGGGTGAGGCAACCAGATAAAAGACCTTTGCTAAATTGTCAAGGACAAGGAAGAGATGTATAAAGGCCCTTTATGTTTTCTAAAAGTACATTTCTCTCCATCACCACACTAAACTGTTTCCATTTAATCTGAAATAACAATAACCAAGTTACTGATTTTTTTTTTCCTCTGGCCATTTTATCATTATTTTGTCCAGTTTTACTAAAGTTCAGTGGGGATTTTAGGTACAGTTTTCCTGTCCCAATCTCCCCTCAGCTCAAGTTATCTCTACATGCCCTTGGCAAGTTAGAGTTCAGCCCTTCTCAAATTGCAGCGTTCCATTTTCCAATCAAAGGTGTGTTGCTGCAAAATGATGTTTGGCTCAGTGCAGATCATCAAACACTCCTTACTATGGAGCGAAACAGGGGTTGGTGGGTGCCCAACCACCCACACAGGCAGAAAAATGCCCTTGTGGGTCATGACAGGAGCAGGTGGCTGAGGAGGAGGGCTGGAGGGCTCTGTGAGGCTCTGAACAGAACCAGCTCTGCAGTGAAATGCCCTAGGTCTGAAGTGCTAGCAAAGCAAATAGCTGTGCAACAGCATTTAACATCTTTAGAAGATATTACTGCATTGTGTTGGTGCTGCTGTGATAATATGCACTATTTGGTAGCCTTACATCCAGAAATGCACAACAAACTTGGTGAAAATGTTATCTCTACCTACGAGTTAGAGTCTCTGTCATGAAACTGAACTCACACTTCAAAAGCTACAGGGAGCAAGGGGATTTTTGTCCACCGAGTCCCCTCCTGCTGAAGGTCACAGAACTTCCTTGCGGACTGGATGTGGCTCCTTGGTCCTGGGACATCAATAGCTGCCCTTGCACCCACATCAGCAACACAGGTATGAGAGAGGGCCTCAGTACTTTTGTCCTATCTGTCATAAATTTGAGGCCCCTTGGTGTAAACTGGCTCTTTAATGCATTTCAAGGAGATGAAAAAAAAAAATTAAGCCCCTGTGTGTCAAATGTAAATGAGCCAAGACCCATGTCATCAAGACCCACTAGGAAAACCAGGACTTTTCACTGTCCCATCTCAGTGAATTTGAAGTTGATACCATCAAGTTTGTGCCCTGGTGCAGGATCACCAGGGACAGCCCTTCCTCCCTTGCAGTGGTAAGGAAAGGGGTGACAGCTGAGACTGCTCAGAGCAAGCCTGTGCCATATCCTGCATGCTGCCAACTCAGTCTGCCTGCCACAGGAGTGCTCTGCTCTTCTTACTGACCCCACCCCCCTGTGCAGGACCTAAAAATGGCTCTGTTTTCCATCACACAAGTGGCTGTGGAGTAGAGCCTCCTTGTATCTCTACCTCAAGACATCCTGCAAAGGACATGTCTTGCCTGTGCACATTGAACACACCAAATTCACTTTAAAACACCTTTCTTTGCACTCCAAGTGTTACTTTGGCAGCTAAAGTCTCCCCTGCAACTCCAGAAGGCAGTGAGTCAGGGTGGGCAGTCAGTGCCCCCACACAGCCTGCAGCATTGTGCTCCGCCCCACTCGTTTTGAAGCTGAGCACCTGCAGAACACACATCGGGAGAGTGAGCTGTGTATGAACCAAGGGCAGCACAGACCAGGAGTGACTCTCTCTCTGAACAAGCACTAAGAACCAGAGCAAGGAAAGGTCACTTGTTCCCTGGTACTTATGGGGCAACACAATACTTGGGGAAGATTTTATGGATCACATCTCAGCTCCTTCTTATCTCTTGTTCAAGCTGTTGACAGTGGCAATGGAGAACAAAATGCTTTAAAAGAAAAATCTGCTAGAGCTTTTGCTGTCAAGTAGGTCTCTTAAACCCCATGGGTAATGTTCTCAAATGACAAAGCTGCTCTCCTTTTTGGCAACGGTCTTTTATCAAGCGAAACAGCAGCACATTTTCAATCATCTCCGTATCACAATGAAGAGACAAACCCTGTTAGCGTTGTTCTCCGAAAATCATAAAATGCAGTGGCTCGGTACACCTAGGGACTAGGCTGGGCTTTGAGCTTCCATGAATCTCAGCAGCAGCAGGAGAAGTGTAATTCAATCTTTTTAACTTGGTGATATATATTCATGTCAGTGGCTTTAAGATAAGGAAAAGACTTTAGTTGAAGAATGAAACTTTTGATGAATAACTGAGAATACGATGAATAATGTACAAATATTTCTTTCCTCTCAGTCAAAATGATTCCAGATCCTTTTTCATTTTAATCCCTGTTGTATTCTTAATTTAAAAAAAAAAATTAAAGAAATGAAAGGGGAAGAAAAAACCCTATGTTTTTAAAGGCATTGGAGTTCTAAAATAAGAGCTTCTAAAAGCAGCCCTCCTGATTGCACTGAAAGATACTTTTATGGTTTCTTTTTAACTGCTAGGAAACAGAAGATTGTTTGGGTATTAGCAGTAATAATAGTACTAAAGATGGGTTACCATGAAAACCTCAGTCCTACCTGTTCACACTCTGCACAAATTATGGGATTTATCAGAGAAAAATGTCTCCCTTTACCTGGGAGGTATTTTTCATCAAACAAAAAATTTAACTCTTACAAGCATTTTCTTCCCTTGCAGTTTCATTCTTAGTTCTGTCATGGCTAAAAAGTGATGAAACCAGTATGTATAAAGGTAGCATAGTTTCTAAAGAGAGGCAGCAAAGGCAACAAATGTAAACATCATTTGTTTTCCTACAGAATGGGAAGAGGGAAACAAGATAAATTGAGCGCTAATTGAGAGTCCTGCCCATTTCTTCACAGGTGGCATCAAAGCCTGGCCTGAGTAAGACATTTTCAGCAGAAGGGTGTCCCTGACCTGTAGGCAGACAGGCCAGATTACAGTTTTTAACCCTCAGAAGGAGGGAGGTTGCAATGTCTGGACTGTTTTGAACTTAAATTTCATTACGGTGAAGTAAAGATGCAAAAGATGGCCATCCTCAACACCCAGATTTCTCCTCTGAATTAAGAAGGGTGAATTCCACCTGCCTGCTGAACTGGATGCACAGGTGGAAATTTCTGAGCAGGGATGGAAGCAAGTAAGAAAGGCAGAGAGGTAGGTGGTGGCACAGGAGGTGAAAGAAAGAAGTTAACCAGAAAACCAAATACAGCCATAGGAAAGAACCTGACTATTAAAAATAGACAAATGCAATTGGTGATGTTAGTTCCTACCATGGCAATAACAACAGGAAAGGCAGACCCACTGCAGTCAGGAAAACACAGTCCAGAGCAATGACTGGTGCACACTGTGCAGAGAGTGTTACCAGGTACATGCAGCAAATAAAAAACATTTAATTGCAGGCTTCAGGGGAATGACTATATTGTCCATGCTTGACCTAAATCCCACTGCACAGAGCTCCGAGCAAAGTCAAAACTGACCTTCAGAAGTTTCTGGAGCAAATCCATTCCTGCCATGTGCAGGTTTCCATCCCCTCTGATTTATGGAAGGCAGGCATATTGTGAGACACATTATATGAAATTGCTGGAAGGAAAAATTAAGGGAAAAAATAGTTTTTTGCAGCCAACAAGGGTACAAAAAAGCCTTACTGAATGGAGCTTTTCCTCTATAAATGATCTCTTGTTTGAAGTTGGTCTCTGGAGGAGCAAAAGTCTGTCAACAAAGTATTTTTCTGAAATGAAGATGAGGGAAACATTTTAAAATACCACACATGGGAACAAAATCCAAGCACATTGAGGATGAAGTGGGTCATTGTATGCTTTGATTCACCGACTTGTGTCTCCTGTAATCACATAACATAGGAGTGCAGTAAATGTGGAGGCACCAGCCTGCTTGCTGGTCCAGGATCTTGGCAATGGCTGGAAATGGAACAGGGGAGGATTATTTTCAAGGTCAGATTCACACCCACTGAGCACGAACCTTATTGTCTGCAATAGCACCGAGTACTACAGGGGAACTATGGTGAGTGAAGCAACCAAATGGTCACTCAGCATTCCATCTTCACTGGCTGGGGAGGCCTTGGTGCTCTGCAGATAGGTTGGCAGGTTCCATCTATTCATCCACCCACTTCAAACAAACATAAAAAGGCTTTTAGTATAACAGAAGGAGTTATTAGGCTAGCTGCTATTACCCAAGCTAAGGAAGTAATAGAGGTAAAAAAATCAGGAAGCCAATCTCCTAAGGCATCCTGGTCAATGGGAAGCAGAGAAAGTTTTCTTCTAAACAGCATAAATGATAACCCTCTTCTCTGGGGAAATTTTGAGAAATATCCTTAGGCATGGTCTCTGCTTGAGACAACATTTCCACTGTTTAAGAAGGACAGGAAAAAACAGTTTCTGAAAGACACATTTTAAGTCACTGTCAGATGTAGGGACCACACGCAGGTCTCTCCAACGCCAAACCAGTTCCCTACAGACAAAGGCTCTCCCCACTTCCCAAGAATGCTGTGCTGATAATCCAGGGCATTTTCTTCTAAAACTGTGCTCATGTGTGATTTATATCCCAGAGACAGGCATTCAGTTTGTTCCCCAAACTTTTCAGTGGTGCTTGGATCAAAACTATTCAGGCTGTATTAAGGTCTAGGGTATTGATTTATTTTCATGAATTCATTTTCCTTTTCCTTGTCACAGCTTTCACAGATTTATGAGGTTAAAGAGCATGAAGCTAATTAAATAATCTGACTGGTTGAACATCTGTTGAAACATAATAATAACTTCTGAAGCCAATGTTCCTGATGAGCTATTAATTATGCTTTAAAAACTAGAGGCAGGGTTTTACCATGAAAGAAAATCAACAAACCAAAACCCTAGCACCCTTCCAGGCTCAGAGTGAACCCTCAGGCTCCCTTTGAAGCCTTTTACACCCACTTAGACTCTTTCATGCCTTCCAGTCCAGATGCCCATTATAGGCTCTCTTACAGTCAGAGTTCCTAATGTGAGCCAGACAGTCTGGAGGGAAGGTCCAGTCCAGCTTGCAGATTGTTGTTGTGCAGCAGCTACAAACAGAAATTCAGATTCAGACACGATGGAGCTTAACTGCAGGCAGACACTCACCTTAGCTCCAAAACAGGAACTAATGCATGACCCTGTGTTAGTGGTTTAATACCAAATAGCCACTTAAGTAAGGAACTAAACCCTTCTTCAGTTCCCTCTCACTCTCCATCCCGATGGAGATGCCCTGGACTGACTGAGGAATTTTTAAGCCCAGAAACTTCCACTAGAGTGATGCACAGGAAATTGGTTCTCAGCCTGGCATAGTCTGCCCTAATTTGCTTAGACTTTGCATTGTCTTCACATCTTGTTCTCAAAATAGCTATGTCAAGAATTCATTAATGGAGCAGATAAATAAATAAATTAGATCAATTCCCTCCCACTACTCAGGATCAGTTAATGTTCTAAGGCTGATGAAAGTATTTTGAATTAATAAATAATTTGCAGCTGCTCTTAAATCCCCTTCCTGTAATGGTAAATTATAGGGGCTGTGGCACTCGTGTTTCTGCAGAGTGAGGGTGTGCCCCGAGGTCTGTAGGCATTAATGGCAGAGCCAGAGGACAAGTGCCCACTGATGTCAACAGCACCTCCAGGTTCTCCTGCACCAAAGCCACAGGAGTGCATGTGCTTGCCCTTTCTGTGACTTCTCCTTTAAGAAATGCACAAACTGTTCACACAGTAAATATTATCCATATTGTAAATTATTCATAGTCCCAAAGTGCAGTGGGTGAAAGTGGGGTTGAAGCTTATGCTGAGACTTTGCTGCATAACCTACAAAAGGAAGTTTTACACAAAAATAATGAAGAGGGAAGTCCCTGAGCATCTTATGGTTCAGTTCTGATCTCTAACAGCCTGTAGACTGGAACCAACAGGAACACTTCAAGGTTAAAAAAAAGATTAAAACCATAGTCTCACAGGTATGTCTAACAACATCTCAGATTATTCCAAGTGTAGGTGATATTATTAGGCAGTAATGACCAGGCCACAAATGGATTCAGCCTCTCAAACTCACCTGCAATAAGCTTTAGACACTTCAGCACATGCATGCTGTGGAGTGCTCCTGAGGTAAGAAAAACCTTTCTGTGTGGAATGCTTTGGCTCTCAGTCTTTCTCCATCCTCGTGGACTCTCATGAGACCAAGAACCACTCTGAAATGAGGGGTGTGTACATGTTGGTACAGAGTAAGTGCACCCAAATGTTTCCAGATCTGGCAGCAGCAGATGCTGCCCAGGTTGACTTTGCCTTATCTTGGTTGTCAGATTATCTGACATGTATTTTCACCAGCCCTTGTTCTCATTAAAACTTCTCTACTCTCCCTGGTTTCTCTGAAGGTCTCTTCAGGGAATTTCAAAAAGACAAGGATAGGTAGGCTGTCCCTGCCCAGACATTTCCCTCAGTCAGTTCTTGATGGCCCATTCATACAGCTCCCTGTAAGACTTACCCTTCTCTCCCATCTCAGACAAGGAATTTAACACATTGCTTCACCTAGCATACAGACAAATTATTACCCATGAAAGAGGACTGAGCCCCATGAACTGACAAATACCGCACAGTGTTTTGTCATCCCAGCTTCCTTCCCTTTCCCCACTGACCTCATCAGGTCCATCTTCAATACAACCCACATCAGAAGCCACTTCTTTTTCACAGCAACCACACAACCTACTGAATACAATTACATACAACCCTGGGCTGAGCTCTGAAATCAGCCAACAAATCCTGCCTGAGCTCTCACTCCCCCACCACTGCTCTACCAGGACCCTCAGTGCTCAACACTGGGACTTCAGTAGGGAATCACTTGCTTGAACTTGAATTTCAATGCTGAGCATCAGGATGTGGAAGCAGAGAGGACTCCATCTCATGTGGCCTGAATGTGCTACATCTCCTTTTGATTCAGTTGATGTAGCCTGAGACTTGAGAAGCTTCCTGTGCTAAAACCATTAAACAATTAAACAACCACGTGCCTCTCACTGCACTTTCTGGTCAGCCATGGGATCCCAGCCAGCCTAGTCCACCCCTCTTTTTCCTCACTCTGCTTCAGATCTGGATTACAGGTTTTTTTCCCCTTTTTGCCATCCAGGTTCATGTAGCCAACACAGGATTTTAAAATCACATATCATCATAGTATTTCTGTTTAATTTAATAAACATGCTTCTTCTTCCTTCCAACTATGTCCCTGTATGTGATTTTTTATTAGTAGTAGTATTACAATCTCCCCTAAATTTTGGTCTGAAAAGTGCTTGACATTCACAATGAGGCATTAAAAAGGATTTATTCCATCCTTGAAGTATGCATGAAACTCCTCTTAACATGAGAGCTCAGACTGGTATAAATCAAGACTAAATTCACTGATATCAGGGGGCCTGAACAGCTAGAACTAGCATAAAGCAATGGTAAAACAAATCTTTTTATATTTATCAAGGGTAAAATCCCAACATCAACAGCACAATTGACTTCCATCCTAGCTCTACCTGCACAACTACATTTAAAATATAGTCAATTGACCTACTAATAATAATTATTTTTGTTTTGCAAGGACAAGTCCTTCTTTTCTGCCCACACACAGACACACATGAAACAATTCACAGTGAGTAAGTGTTCTTTCCTCCATGACCCAAAATAAACTCATCTCTATGGTCTCATATAGAAACATCAGCAGATTTGTTTAATTAATGTTTCAGGGTCAAGGGGAAAATGTATAGATAAATATATTTAAAGGTTTTGAAAGCTTCATGGCAGCAGTTCAACACTGCTTTCCTTGCCTTTATTTGCTGTCTTAGGTAAAAAAAGCAGCCCATAAAGCTCAGAAAAGTGATCTGTCTCTGGGCCTGGGGTTCCTGTCACCTGCCATTTCCCTGATGTAGCACCATGATATACAACAGCAGACCAGCACTCAAGTGATGTATTACAATAATATGTCAGTAATGCAATGGTGCTTTGATAGTCCTTAATAACCACAGTACTTCACTGGGGAGAGGGCCAAGGGAAAAGGAAGACCTGGGCAGGAGGCAGAGTCAGCTAAGCACTGCCTCAGCCTCAGTGTGTGCTGCCATGAGTGGAACAAGACAGTGATGAGCTGACTCCAGGAGCAGTCAGGATCCGTTCTCCTGAGCAGCACCACATTCCCTGACAGAGGGGGATTTGGCACAACCAAGAGAATTTCATAATGTAGCAAACAATGCCTGCACTGCCTTTAATAAAGGGAGTAAGAGGTCCATCCATGACAGAAAAACAGCTGGATTCAGGCAAAGATTGAGCTACTGCTGATGTTTCTAGGCTATGAAGTGCCTGCACTTGACTTCACAGCCACACTTAGCTGGGTTTCTGAACAGTCGAGCACGGGGTCTCAGTGGTAGCTTGTTAAGCCATGGCAATTTCATCATTTGTGCTTATCTGTCCATAACTTGTAGTTCAGGATCCCACGAACACAAGTGTTACACTATCATTGCTGTAAAGAGGGGCAGACACAAATATTTCAAAAGCTGAGAGGTCTTCTGTGATGCTGGAGGCATATCAATATATCACACTTGGGGATGGCCAACTGGGTCCTTCACTGCCTGACTTTTTCAGCTTTCTGACTTAAAGGAAAAACAGAAACAACTGTAGTTTATGGACCTCAGAGCCACAGGAAAGGGGGAAGGGTGGGGTATGCATGCATGTGCATGGGGGGAGATGGCTGATAGACGTCCAGAGACATGTTTCCATGCTCTCTCCTGTTTTTAAACAGTCCCTTGTGCCAAGCAGCGAAGAAACTTTTTTTTTTTCCACAGTGGCATTTCACAGGCTAAAATCAGATAGGTGAGAGCGTGGGATTCATGGGGTTGTGTTTGCAAAAGCAGAGAGTTCTCTCTTCCTATTCACCTACCTCTGAGGCTCCAAAGAGAATCAGCCTGTAGAACAGAAAGTAAAAAGATAATTATTTTTTGAGAGCAGCACTAAGAAGGAAGGAGAGGTATTGTTTTCTTTTTTATCTTAAAAATCTTGCCTTGGAACATTTATCTGTTGACACCCTATGTGCATTCATGACCCTGAACAACAGAGTTGGAGGAATAGATATGGCAAGGGAAATTCAGAAGAGAAAGAAGACTTTGCCAAAAGGAAATCTAAAAAGAACAAGGATTGAAAAAGCAGCCAGGGGTAACTCTGATGTACAAAAATACATTTATTTTCAACAATTTCAAAACCACTGCCTTTTTTTACAGTAGAAATATTCAAATGGAACAATAAAACCAAGAACAGTATATATATATGTATATATATGACTCATGCAGTTGTATTACTGTGTTCAATACAGGTATTGCAATTGTCTGTCTCATTTAATCCTTTGAAACCACGGTGGTGGTTTGGGTTCAATGCACTGTCCAACATCATCAGAAACAATGTGAGGATTCTGGTTCGGTTCGTTAGACCTGGAATGTGTGTGGGAGCTGACTGAAGGGAAAGGGAGGAGAACAGGACATCAGGACATCTTTGTACATCCACGAAAACAAAGTTTAGCCCAGAAGAAAGTGCACACTTCCTGCACATGCTCTCATTGATGGCATCTGTGTCTGAAAGGCTCTGTAGTCCCCTGTCACTCTGGTCTCACCTCTGATCCCTCCAGGTTTAGTATTAGGGCTCTTGAGTACTGGTTAAACTACACAGAGGGTCTGTTCATGGTTTATATCAGATTGTCAGCCACACAAAGCCAGAAGCTGCATCCACACCTCATGCATTATTCCTCAATTACAGCGAATCCATCACGGGGGAAAGGCTGGCAGTGATACAGGGCACCGGCCCAGTCTCTTGCTCTCTGTCTCTCTCTCTTCCCTCTTCTTACATAATTACAGTGTGGGACCCGTTTATGTTCCACTGATGCCATTGCCTCTTTCCCCCATTACTCAGGTAAATAATAATCTACAGCTTCAAGGGTTTCCATTACATTTTCCTCAGGGGTAAAACTTGCAGGGGAAAAAACCCAAATGACAACCCCAAGTTGTTATTTCCCAGCAAGACACAGAAAAATAAAAGTGGCCAATACTCCAGTCTGTGCTAACACTGCAGCCCAAGACATTCCAAAATAGGTGAACAGAGCTGGGTGCCCAATCCAAACCTTACAGAGGTCCCATGGATAGAGAGGAATGCAGTAATTACCCTTCTAGCATTCTAAAGAATCCAATTTCAGTCATGAACACAAGCTTTTTTCAGCTGTCCTCAGCCATGGCTATGCCCTACAGAAGCAGGTATGACCTGGCAAATGCAGTCCCATGCACACCCTGGGGACATGCCTGGAGCACACGCCCCGGTCCTGATAGCATGTGACAAACTACACTGAGAGGCAGTGACACCCACCCAGTCCTACGGAAGAGGAAGTTTGAGCAAACATAAGAATCAGTCAGGTTTCTCTGACATTCAGTTTTGGCTCCATAAATTTTTCTTGTTTGATTTGTAGGAAACTTTAGGATCATTTTGGATGAAAAATGACATTCTAGACAGATGTTTCTCCAAACGTGTCACACAGAAATTTCTCAGACTTCACTGAGATTAAATTTCTTTTTGAGAAGTGAATTTTTTTCCATTTGTTTTCTACAGCTTACTCCCAATTTTTTCCTTCTTACTTCCTGCCATTTGAGACATTTAACAATTTTTAAAAGTGTACAGGAATAAAACGTAAAAAAAAAGGTGAAAAGAAATTAAGAAAAGAAATTGAGAAAACTGTAAACCTCTGCCTTTCTAGTTAAAATAACGTGAGATCAAGCCAATGAGAAATCTATAAAACTCCAAACAACAAAGAACATTTTCATGTTGCCTCATGGTTTATAAGGAAAAAAGTTAATACAGAAAAGAATGATTATTTCAGATTCAGTGCTCTGCAGCAGCTCACCAAAGCAATACCTCAAATCCTAATGATTAACAAAGACTGAGATCAGCCCACAATTTAGCTCAGAGTCCATGGGACCATTGTTTATGCTCATCCCTCCCATCTATACCTAAATGGGAAGCTATGGCCTTGTGCTAAGAGTCTTATCACCAGACTGGGCCATTACTGTGAACTACTTTGGTGTTTCAGAAGAACAGAGACAGTAATGCAACAGTTTATGCACTTGTGACGGATGGAAACCAAGGTTAAATAGAATAACACAGCCATCGCTCTTCACCTTGTATTAGAAACCAGAGCAGGAAAGTGAGGGGAAAACAGAAGATAAATATTTTTAAATCAATAGAAAAGGCCCACCAACTGGACTGAAATGGAGAAGAACTGAGAATATTTAGTTTTAGTACTTATCAGGAAACAGTTTTTTGCCTATTTTTTGAGTTTAGAGTTTTAATCTTGAAATACCTCCTGAGTTCTGCAAAACTATGTTTAACCACTTTCCTCTCCACCTGCAGAGCCATCAGGATTTTAACCTTTGAAAGACATTCCAGCCCACTAACAGAAAGAACACTTGTAGCTGAGGCTGGTTTGTAGCCCACTGGCCTGTTGTAATGCAGAGACAGCAAGTAACACCTAAATTCCAGCCCAGGTATACTAAAGGTGATTGAAGTCCTGTATCCAGATCCTAACAAATGATAACAAACATTGTCATCTGCTGTCATTTCTGCCTCCTGTTACTAGACAAGCACTAGAATATCTTCCTAGACATGCCTCCAATCTTCCTTCCCCTCCTGCTGATTCCTACAAGTCAATACTCTGCAGAATAACGTTCATTTTTGACATCATGAACTCAATAAAAATGGATAAAAGTAACTCACCACTAAATCAACCTCTTGCCTCAAAACTCCACCACTTCAGAGGGATATCCTCAATTCCGGGTAGTGGAAAATTTCTAAAGAGTTTTTTCAATGCATTTTCCTTGTTAACCTCTCTGTTCTCACCAGAAAACACCAACCCAGCATGCAGAAATCTCCATTGGAAGCTGCCATTCTGCAGCACTCACAAGAAAGACCTTCCATAGCTCATTTATACAGGTCTGACCCTCCACTGCCCCTCCAAAGAGCAGTCCCTAATCGTATACATCCTGTTCAGCCAAAATTTACTACTCCTACACATCCTAAATAGCACTTCACTTCACCAGCTTAACTGCTAAAAGCATGACTTCCCCCTGGGGATAAAGCCACTGCAACCTGCCCCACTGCTGAGCTGAGGCTGTACTGGGTATAGCAAGGCCACTGATATTTGCTCACATTGATGTGGTGATAATTTCAGGATTCTTTTCCTCATTTTCAATAATAGATGCCACCAAGATCATTCTCAGAAGTGGGCAACAGTGACAGAGATGAAGAGATGATAAACATAATTAAAATATTCATGACAGGCTCATAGTCTGGCCTGCTAATGTCTTTTTCTGCTCCACCACAGGAAATGACACTCTCTCTCTATATATATATATATGTAAAAAAAGGCTTTCAGTTATACATAAAGAAATAAACTATGCTGTTTATAGACAGATTGAAATATGACAGACAACTGGAACACGCTTGGAACCAAAGTGTGACTCAAGTGCTCACCAGGGTCCTCGTTTGGCTGGCGTGTACATGTGTGTGTGTGTGTGCACGTGGGCGTGCATGTGTGTGTGTGGTTCAGGTTTTCTTTTAAACATATCTTCTTTTACTAAACATTAAATTATTTCCCAAGAAATAAAAAGCTATGTACATTGTAATTATCTACAGTAGGCCTTCGGCATCCTCGCTATTCACATGCACAGGGTTCGGGCTGCATTCATAAACTCAGCCTTGCTCCTCCACTGCTTGTGGTGCTGTCCCCTCCAGCCAATCTGCAGTCCAAGGAACACTGACGTGTGTGTTTGCTCTGATTTTATTTTTTTTTTTCCTTTCTCAGCAGTCAACAGTGCCAGAGGGTGACTGAAATTAAAAGCAATTAAAAGAGGCAAGATCCTGCAAAAAGCTGAGACATGCATGTCACTGGAGAGCGAGGGATGTTGGCATGTTGCAGAGCCTGGTCCAACAACCCAGTCTGAACCCTCTGGCAAGATGAAGCAGCTGATTCATGACTTATTTTTAAAAGGGCTGAAAAGGGACAATTTACTTACAACATGTTGCCTAAGGTACAGTACCTATCTGTTGGATTTGAATACTTAATTCCTGTTCTGCATTTACCAGGAGGCTGGCATTCAAATCTCATTGTACACTTGACTCATTCATTGCTTTTTAATTCTAATCTGATGTGCATTTCCTAAATATGAAGAACCCCTGCTATTTATGAATGCAGCCCTGGTAAACACAAAAAGCCTACCCCATCCCCTCCCAAATGATAATAATGACATATAACTCTTTGTTTTTTCATAATAATAATAATAATAATTATAACAATAATAATTACAAATAAAAAGTCAGAAATGCTGTAGACCAAGTGGATTCTCAGTATTAAACACTAGTGCAGTTGGGGATTTCCTTTGTGCTTTCACTGTTGGCAATTGTTGAGATGCTTCCTGTGGAGGAGAAAGTGGAGAAGAGAATCAGTCCAGTGGCTTCAACACTTTGGTCTATATTGCTTCTCACTCCTCCTTAGGATGTGGTAGCGTAAGTGTAAAGACAGAAAAGATGCTTAAAAGTAACACATCCTTTTATGTATTTGCAATAAGCAGGGAGCATGCAGAAAACTCAATTACTACAGCTCAGCTGACCAGCAGTAAACTCATTAAGCTGTTAGGGACATATTTGCTTGTAATCACAGCACACTGACAGTGTAAGCTGGGCCCAGCTGATTCTTTTGAAGGGGCAGGGAATTTGGCACTCCTCCACAGGAGAGGCAGGGTCATGAGCAGGAATAGGTGCAAGTCACAGCTATTACTAACTTCTGCACACCTACTGCTCCTCCAGGTTCCTACCCTGGGAAAAGCTGCAAAGCTGTAAGGGAAACTCCACTACCATGCTGCTGAGAGAGATTTACTCCCTATCTGAGCGCCTCAGGGCTCTGCTTGTGCTCGGGGTCACAGTCACTGCCTCTCCTAATTCCCAAAAGACCAACATTCTCAGCCAGGCTGTGAAACAAAATTCAGCTGAGGGCTGTCTCTCACCCATCACTCGTGTGTCCAGCTCTTTGTCCATCAGCTCCTCAGGGTCTGTGAACTCACTCAGAGTGATTTTGGGGGCATTTTCACTCTGGCTGACAGAGCCAATCATTTCCTGCTCCTTGTCATGCTGAACTTGGGCATAGATGTTAATCCAAGGGATTTTCCTGCACAGGAAAGGAAAATGAGAGGTTATGTTTTGTAACACAGGGATTCTCAGCACATCATTTATTAATGAGACAACATAAGCGTGACCAATCCCAGAAATTCAGCACTGGCAGTGATGCAAAGATTGAGCTCTCAGAATGGTGAAAGTACCCCAGAGATGTTCATTTCTGAAAGTGCCCTCAGCATCCACTAATTCCAATAACAGCCTAAGGGTATTCCAAATCTCAGACCACTGTCTTCATATCCTGTGCACAAAGGCTCCCTCAGCTGCAAACTTCAGTGTTCTGCCTTTTTAAATGAGAAATCGTGCACGCAGTGGACACTGCACTCAGCTCAGAGAGCAGCAATCAACTAAATACAATCAGCTGCAATTGTCAACTCTCTCAGTATTTATTACATGATCAGTGGTGCATTGGAAACTAAAAGTAAAAATCAATTTGGCACTAGTATCAACTGAACAAAAAATTGGTAGGCTTGTTGCTGCTGACAGGCCCACACCGACTCAGAAGAAATTGCCACATCTGAAAGAGTTATAAAGAATTGTTCCTGCCTCAGAGTACAGAAAAGATTTGGACCTTATAACACCCATCCAAGTCTATTTGTTACCATTTCATTGCAAAAGAAACAGTTTGTCATGCTATGGATCATGCAAGTTTGCAGGGACTTATTTTTCCTTGCTGTCCAGGAAGCCAAGGAAGTGAAGGGATTATTTCTTCCTCCTTCTCCCAAGCAAAGTTATCTTGGCTTGCTAGAATGATATCCTTGAGAGTCAGTTAGGTAGACAGATAGTTATACAGACCTAGACAGTTAGGTAGTAATCCTTGGAGGAATGCAAGTTTAAAATGAGAGAACTGAAAAGGAATGAGTTAAGCATCACTGGGGTTGCCAGGATTGCACTGCCTGTTGGAAGTTGACTGTTTTCCCTAATGCTTTTGGGAAGTCTTTGAGCCATGCAGTTCACACTGCTCAAATAAGGAAAATCTGGAGAATATTTTCAGTTCCTAAAGTACAAGAGAGAGAGAAAGAAGACATGTTCAAAGGAAGTAATATAAAATGCTGTATCTTTATGCTGATCTATGTGCTGTTGTTTATGTCAGAAACTGAAAGCAGTGGGAATTGCCTCAGCACTCATGAATGCAATAGATCTATGCTGATTTTACTCCAGTGAAGTTCTGGCCTCAACCAACTTGTGCTATTGGCTTGATTTGGCCTTCTGTTCTTAACTAGCAGCAAGCCAGGACATACTTGGGATGTTTAGCAGCAGCTGACAAATCTCATGATATCCCTTTCTCCTACCTTCTAATGTTTAAATATGCCTTAAATGCCACCAGAAGATACAGGAACTAATGCATTCCCATAGGATCTAAGAGCCCAGAATTTGTCTGGAGATGTATACAGACATGAGAATATGCCTGGAGATACTGGAAGGCTTAATTTTGCTTCCAAATAATGCAACAGCAGAGCAGTGATCATCTCTGAACTTTGAGTGGAAAGGTGAGAAAAGCCCTTTAGAATAGAGAGGCAGAGAGCCAAGGTACTTCAGAGAGTTAGGGAAAAAAGAAGCTGAGATGGCTGTACATATGTGAATCCATACCCAAATACCTAATCCTGCTGGGCCTCCCAGCACAGACACAGGTGGCCACAGCCACATCACTCTGAGCACAAACAAGCACACACTGCTGGCTGTCCCAGGACATACACATCGACTGCCCCATAGCCCCACCACTGCTCAGCCCTCACACACACAGTATTGACTGATATGTGCTCAATCTTCCAGAAAATAAACAACTTTTTTACAGATTATTTCCATACTTTTCCCCCTCTTCCTTCCTTTTCCACTGGGACCTCCTCAGTAAGCATCTCTCTGGCAGCAATGTTTAACATGCCTGCTGAGTCTATAAATTGATGGACTCTTAATAAGGAGTCTGTGTGCAAACCAGCAAAGCACCAAATTTTTGGATTTGTAGAATTAAAAAATCATGTCAGCCTATGCTCTCCCATAACCTTTCCCTGTAAGCAGAAGTTCTGAATTCAGGCTGGGAGCAGTATTAATCAGGAAAGTACACATGGCTAATGGACCTCTGCATCACTGAGAGCTACAGGGAAGCTTTTGGGTTTGCCCCCCTTTTTCCATTAAGAATCGTTGCATGCTCTCACTTCTGCTCCATTGAGCCAGAGGTTTTAGACAGAGCTGAAAAGTTGCTTTCTCTTCCGAAAAATCAAGCTGAGAACACTCTGTGTATATGATTTATCCTAAACTTTGTCAATTTGATCTGGGGTTTTCCCCTTTGGTACAGAGAGATAAGAGAGGACAGCCAGTTAATAAGCTCTTGGGCTGAGCAAAACTGATGCTTTAACCACGTTCCTCCTCACCCCCAATTTGTAATACCCTCAACTTTCAGATAGATTTTAACAAGGCAGGGTCTCCACAGCCCTGGAGCACAGTAGATGGCTGATGGCTGCTATACTCAAAGCTCAGGATGCTGAAGTAGTACAAGAGTCAGTTTTATGAGCTGTAGTAGCAGAACATGACCCGGAGACTGTGAAAGACGAGTGGATTAACAAGCTCCTTACTGTTCTCTGGCAGCTGGATATACAGACCCTTCTTCCCAGTAACTGCTGACCCCAGGGCAAGAGACATCAGGCCAAACCTAGGAAACCACCTCACCAAGGAGCAAGGGAAAGCATGTCTTACACATGGTGGCACCTACATCTTGTCACATCTCCTAGAAAGACCTCTTCGCCTTCCTCATCCTACATCAGGGTGTGAGAGTAATCACCAGCTGCCTCCCCAGCACACTACTAAATCAATGCCTTAAACAAATCCCATTCCCCTGGGAAGCTGTATTCCACCTCCCAGAAGCAGAGAGGGGACTTAAGGCTGTAATAAGGAGGTCGTGCTGAAGGCCTTGAAATCTGTGCCTGAGCAGAGTGACACAAATGCATTCCCTGGAAACTGTCCTGGGCCACTGAAGTCAGTGGGAGCTGGATAACAGATATCAGTGTGCACTAGAAGGAGCACCACTCACTGATTATGACAATAGTTAATGCAAGCTGTTAGCAATGAGGGAAACTTTAAACCTGGAGACTAGAATAGATGCCTGTCTTATCATATCATTTAATTTTGAATATTGTTTGTATCCCACTAACATCCTTATCCCACTACTAGCCTTATTCTGGGGTGCAGAAAAGCTGGAGAAGGAAAACATATAGGTGGATTTGGACAGGAAAAGCTCTAGTTTTTCATTTAGAGGAACTATTATGTCCAGAAAGTTCTATTTACTAAATTTTTTTAAGTCAGACTCAACATATGTTTCTAATACATTATTTTGTGACTGGTCAGGCTCTAGGCATGCAGACCACTTTATACTGAATGCAAAGTTCCTCCTAAGGAGCTCCACCTGCCTAAAATACATCCCCATAAAGCAGACTTTCAGCAAACAGGACATTCTTATCACATATTTTGTTCCACAGCTTGCAGAAGCAAAGTGCCATGAGCCAGCCCTGGCCCTGCCTGCTGTCTGGAAGCAAAAGGTTTCTAACATCTGTCAAGGTAAATCTCAGCACAGATTCCCAAAGGCATTTTGATGCCTTACACAAATTTTTCTGTCTTTGAGTCTCCCAATTTTAACATAATCACACCCATTCCTCTGCAAGACTAACCGATTCACTTTGCAAGATACAAATGAGATGCTGCTGCACTAAGGCAGCTGGCCAGGTGGGTATAGACTGTGTGAAGTCATCCACCCTGTGGGTTTTGACTAAGCTTGCTTTGTGTATCTCAGTATTCAGTGAGCACAAAGGGTTTCCATTTCTGGTCTCTGGTTTAAACACATCTGCTGAAGCAGAAGATGATTTCTAAGCTCCCAGAGAACTTTTGGAGCACCAGCTTTTCAGTGAAACAGCAGTAGATGGTTTTCTCTCTAAGTATGAGAAATAGGAAACTACATTCATCTAAGCCTTAGGCCAGCATAATTCACTCTATATTTGCAATTCAGGTACAGCTCTCCCTAGGTTTACTGTAAACCACCCAGAATCTTCTCCTCCCATCCCAAAGTTTTTCAGCTTACCTCTTGAATTTGTAGATTAAAAAAACAGCCAAGCCCACAAACACCACAGACAGCAACATCAGCATTGCTGAACTGCTGTGACCCGAGCTGGAATCCACAAGGGGTGCTGCAGGAGGAAAGGCAAAGCATTACATTTGCAGGATATTACAAGGAAACACATTAACTATCCAAGAGTTGAGCTCAGCTCTGTCTTTGTCACCTCTGCTTTATCACTGGTGCATGCTGGTTTTGGCAAGAGCAATCAGTAGGAAACAAATTGGTTCTCTTGTCCTTCAAAAGTCAAGGCCCTTTTTCAAGACAGCGCAGTCTAACATCCCCGAGTGAAAAGGCACAGCAAGCCACGCTTAGCTGAATGCCTGATCACTCCTGTGTTAACACTCAGGGCTATTACTTTTCAGGTTTTTCCAGGTACTGGAGTGGAAATGAATTTTATGAAGCATGGCTTAATACATATCTATTTCCCTTTGGAGAAGATACCTTAGAGCATCAACGAAGTCCCATCTTCCAAGGATATTCATCTATCTCACATGTGACAGGCATCTACTGTTGTGACAAGCCTCAAGGTCCATCCTTCTATAAGACCTTAGAGACTTTTAAATTGAATCAGTTTTCATAATGTGGAGGAGCCCAAAGCAGCAATCCTGGATCCAAGCACACAATATATTATAATATTTTGATCCTTGACATTTTGGTTGGGCTGAATACAGTATATTCCTATACCTTGTTTATGCAGCTATTCCAAGAGCTCATCAGAGCACACCATCTTAATGGCCTGAGCACTGTGCTGAGATCAAGTGTCTGATGAGAAGTCTCTAATGATGCACAAATGATTGTAAGTAGCAGCTGAGTGTTTCTTGTTCTGCATAAATATTTGGTTTTGGTGTTTTACTATTCTCTATTCTTTTTCTGTCACCCTGAAGATAGGGACAAAGTCATGCAAATAGAGTCAGTTCTGATTTCACTGTCAAATTTCCACACCCAACAGTCTGATCCTGCCAGTATTCTACAGCAAATACTTCTGACTCTTTGGAGTCAGAAGAAGTGGAGACACTATGGGAATGGCCATGAAACCCTCTGCACTGGAGAGGATGCAAGAATAGCTGCAAAATGTAAGTTAAATGCAGTTCCTTGCTAGAACCAATCCAGATTCTGGAGGATTCCAGCCACCTGGAGACCTCAGACATTGTACTGCATTCCCAGTTTTGCAGACGAATCGACTTCAGGCTACTCCTGTTAGCATCTCACTCACACTCCAAATAAGCAGTTAGAGAGTAAAGGTAAAAAGGCACTACCTGTAGGAAGGTCACAAGCCTCGAATTAGCCCAGCTCTCGGCTCTCTGAGAAGAAGCTGAAGTGTATAATTGTGGGATCTGAATCCCAATCTTTCAGAGAGGCTATCAGCAAGGGCACTTGCACAAGATCCCCCATTTCAGACAATTGCAAGGGCAGTCACAAAAAGCAAGGGCAAAAATAAATCCATCACCTCCTTTGTAACCATCACTGTCTCATCAACAGCTGAGAGCTTCACACTAGACTGGTTTAAAGTAAAGGGAGTAGCAAAGCTTAAAGTGACTCTGTTACTTTGTGCAAAAATGGAGATAGGTAGTGCTGGAATTTAAATAAGTTCTTATTTGTAGAAGTCAATATTCAGGCACATATTTCCCTGTAAGAGGCCTAGATCTTCTTTTCTTGAGTACTTTCCCCCTTTAAAGCTTCTTAGCTAGTCATAACAGTAACAAGCCCTTTGCTATAAGGATTTGATCCAACATCCATAAAACTTAATATATCCCACTGAATTCCACAGGTGCTCAATAAGGACTTAATAGAACACCATCTACGTGGTTTTCTAAAACACTTGAAAAACACCAATGCACTTGTTAATTAAGCCACAGGGAACTCTTACAAGGTACTTTTTCTACTTGTACAAACTGCAGCACAAAGATGCCCCTGATGGATTGGTTTTAACACTCCCTGCTTCTACCAAAATGTCTCAGTTGGCACATATGCCAGTGCCACATACCAAACTGTGGGTGTTCTGATGTAGACTGATTCCTCTGGGGTTGTCTGAAGCCTCAGGAGAACCACAGCCTGTGACTCAACACTCACCTAATGTTAACTGAGTAACATACACAACCACTTCAACACCAGGCTTCAGTTCAAACTGGACCAGGTTCTGGTTGAGAGCATTAAAAAGGATTTCTACCACCTGATGAAATAAGAAGAGAGACAATAGTTACATTAGAGAAGACAGCAAGGTCTGGAGAACATTTGGGAATACACAAAGCCCATGAATAGTGGCTGACATCTCCAACTGCCTTCAGCAGGGCCTCAGGAAGTGGAGAGAAATGCACATGTGCTTTCAGTGGAACTGGATGTCATTGCATGTAAGTGTCCCTCACAGGACCTTTGAGACTCTCATTGTATGTTACCATATCTCTCCTGGGAAGTAAACCAAGAAGGTTAGCAATTTTTTTTTTCTTTTTTGGGGGGGCTACAGGAGAAGGGAAAATAACTAAGGACCTTTTCACCTTCCACAATATCCTTTGAGTTTGATCAAACGCATTTGGATATCACTGACATATTGGCCTTTCATTGGTGGATAATGGAACTAAATTAGGCACTCCAGACCTGCTTTTCTTTATCCCCACTGATCCTGTCATGTAGCTTCTATTTAAATAGGCTATTGGGGATGAGGCAATCCAAGGTCAATGGAAAATTCTTCATATTTCTCCTTCACTCAGAAGAGGGGCCTTGGACTGGATATACTGGAATTGCTGAGCTGGGACATCAGCAACCCAGCTCTGAAGTGTTATCTGGTTGCCCCAGAGCACACACTTGGCATATCACCCTGGAGCCTCAGTTTGTTAATGCCTGATCTCCATAGAGCAATTCTGATGGACAGGGCACAGCTAATGACTAGTTCTAATGACCTCCTCTCCAGGCAGAGCTTCTCAAGCAGAAGGCATCAACAGGTGCCAAAGTACAACCAAGTACACTGTCAACTGAAATTAGAGCACTAGAGCTTCAGGCCTCACGGTCAATTAGTCAGAAATCTAATTGAGAAGTCAGCATAACACTGACATACAAAATATTGACACAACAGCTTGTTCAGAAGAAGTTTTAAATATTGGTAGGTCTCACTGAACAGGACAGAAATTACTCCAAGAACAACCCTCCAAAAAGCCTTTCAAACCTTCCCACCTCAATGCATCTCTCCTGCACACTGACCACCATAAATATAAGAGACCAGGTTTGATAACTTCCTAGGGCAAAAGAACTACTCTACAGGGACTGACTTGACTCAGTGGGTGACAAGAACTTCCACTGAATTCACCAGTCCTCTGAATTATTTAATGTTTGATCCAAACTTCCAAGAGTTACTTGGCAATGGGATCACACATAGTTTGCACACTGTAAAAATGCTGCATGCAAGAACATTAGCTAGAGCCAAGCAGCCTTTCCAGCAGTACTTCACTTCTTTGCCTCTATAGACTTGATTTAATCACTTGGTAATTCTAACATGAAAGCTTCAGCAGCCTAGTGCTGCTGTTCCGAGCTCTTTCCTTGCCTGCGTATCACTGTTGCTATTCATCACCATAATTACCTATTTATCTAAATGGATGGATATTGTAACTTCCAAATATAGTTTGCACAGGCCATTCACTGCTGCAGAAAAAAAAAAAATAAAAATAAAGAGGTCTTGTTTTGGTGATCTATGAGCTGAAGAGCCTGATTTATTTTTAGTAAACCTCAGTATATTATCTTGCTGCTTTGGCCTCCCTCTATTAGCATTCCCCCAGGGAGTAGAGGGAGTACATATTCAAGGTTCCTTTGGCCATAACTACTGTAGAAAGGACACTCCACTGATTTAGGAAGAACCTCTGCTAGTAGTGGTAGGCCGTGACATATCTCAGTGAGGTATTAGATAATCCCAGTTTTCCTCCAAAAATAATTTTCTTTAATGCCATAAACTATACTGCCACAGTCCCAGATGCATCCACTTCCACCACACTTATTGTGAGTACTTCCAATGCTGCACAGCTTCAGGGGCCCATCTGCAAACAATATGACAGGAATAAATGTTCCATGAATCCTTCTCTCCTTACTTGCTCCAGATCAGCCTCACTGCTTTTCCTCCTCTCTGTTGTGTTTTTGTGGGGCAGTATGAAGAGTTCAGCAGATGTAGGCAGCCCAGGGAACACAGCTACCAGGATCTGTTCATCAGGGATACCAGTCACCTAGAAGAAAAGTAAAAATGAGGTCTCTAGCTGCTATTTTGTTACTTACATTTCCATTGACCACCAGAAATGGTGCTCCCATCAAATTGTTATTTTCCAGTTCCACCATAGGTGTTGTGGTCCTGATGAGCTGTTCTGCCTATTTGGTGGGTCACAAATGGAGCTTCTGCTAAAGATGTACTCTACTTCCTTTCTAGAAGTGAATGTAGGCTTGACAACACCCCTGGGTCCAAAGATCTCAACACAAAGTCCAAACATAGCTCGTCTCCAGATCTGAATGTTCCATACAGTCTACAAAAGAATAACTGACCCGAAGTCAGCTCCAGAGAGTCTGTCTCAGAGCAACCACTGGTAGATGTGTGACCAGCAGGGACAATATAAAGAAAAGTGCCTGCAATCACCTTCTGTTATCGGGTTGTGGGGATCCACATTTGCCATACACGAACAGCAACGTCCCCACAGGGAGACTTTACTCCTGGGGCTGACTGGGAGGGCTGTGCTCGGAGCTGCTCAGTTTGCTGAACCAGGAGTACCCAGCTCTCACCTTCAGCAAGACCTGCCCACTGAGGATGCTGCCCTCTCCCCCCAAATCCAAGCAGTGCATCCTCAGCAGGGCAGGAAGCTCCCTGAGAAATGCTCTGCTGCATGAGGTTAACTCCACTAGCTCTCTGCTCCCGCCCCACCTCAAACTCCATGGCCTCACTCCAGAGCTGAAATGCACCGGTGGGGCAGCCCTGTCCTGGTGGGATACACAGGAGAGCACTTCTACCAGATTTCTGCTGGTCTCTGTAACCATTCACAGTTACAAGCTAATTGTTTATTTTTGTCCTGCACGCTTGATTCTGAATACACTAAAAGGGAACAACAGTTTAAAGCAATAAACTTAGTATTTTCTCAGGATAGAAAAACAATCAAGGAAACTCTTATAAACTGTGAATTTTGAGTGGGCTGCAGATGAGAAAAGCTGAGCAGGAATGTACTTTCCCAGTAAAAATAATCAGCCTCCATTTCTAAGAACAGCTGTAGCTAAAGCAAAAAAAACCCAACAAGATACATTTTTGGCAGAATGCAAAACCCACAAAAGCTTGTCTAAATCTAGCTCCTAATTTCACACAAAACTAAAGTTCCTGACTATTTGATATCATAAATTATTCTGTCCCCTTTCCTGCACGAATATGAGTAGTAGTTTACATATTCTAATTAATCCCAAAGGAAGACTGAGTATCTTCCACCTACAGAAGTCTCTCTTTATCCTGTATTTTAAAGGTAAGCTTATTTTCCCTCTGAATCCTCATTTTTTGCCCCAGTTGGAAAGGGAGTAGAGCTTTAAAATATTCACCAGTTGCTACACTTAGCTGCATGTGAACTCCTGACTATCAGGAAGAGATAAAAATATCTTCCTCATGTATCCAGAATACTATAATGTCTGTCTTTTGGGATGAAGTGGATCAGCTGTTTAACAACACACAGTAACACTAACCAAATATTTGGAGTAGAAAACAGTAGCTACTGTCATATCAATTTGGCAAAACAAGAATAATGATGGTACTATTACAATCCAGAATTTGCAAAATCCTCAGGGATATTAAAAACTGAAAAGCACACAAAAATTATAATAAAAGTAAGGGTAATGTTTCCACAAAATCAGCAATATAGTTTGGCCCTGTTAAAAGATCCAGCATATTAAGAAGCTTTTTATTGATTTTTAACGATAGTTTCATCACTGCTGTCCTTGCCCATTCTTTTAAGTGAGCATTTCAAAATAGTGCATGTTTTACAGCCTACTCAATGTTAGCACAGAAAAGAAAACAGATGCTCACCTCTGCCAGTGCTCTCTTGATGACTTTGCCAACGTCTTGTCTCCATTCAGGGATGTCAGGGTTATGGTAGTCCAAGTTGGGAGAAAATGACAGGAGCTGAGACTGGAAATACTCTGGAATAGAAAAAGTATTTGTGAGAACATTAAATGGGCAGTGTTCAGGGCACAGACAAGGGAACAGAAGACAGCAGAGGACCATAACCATCTTAAAGCAAGAGAGATGAGGCTGAAGGAAGAAAAAGGCTGGCTAACACTAAGCAGGACAGAAAGCTTGCAAGGAAAGAATGCTTATAATGTACTCATAAAGGACATTTTGACCTAATGCCAATTTCTGGCTTTCCCCAGAGAAACAGAAGCAAGAATGAGAGAGGTGAGAGGATGCCTTCATGATGCCTCTGGGCTTTGTAATTCTGCCACTCAGCTTCTTCAGATTCTGCTCACAAGTAAGTGGACCAGCAAATAAGGCATCACCTGGCTGAAATTTGGAAGGCCTGTCTGTACAACTGCAGAGCAAACAAATGCTGTAAGTAATGTTTTCTGTTTACCCTCTTGGAGGGAAGCTGGGGATGGTTAATTCCCCAACAAAGGAGAACCCAGTGGTGCTAATGACTCCGTCATCAAGCAATGGCTATTGAAACAAACACTGTCCTGATTGAATGATTGCTGGGAGGAGGAAAAGCTTCCTAGACTTAAAATACAGAACAATTTAAATTTTTCTCCAATTCCAACTCTGCCTGCTAGTGTCACTGAAGACCAGGTCTGGAATCCTCATGGCAGCTGTGCACAATGGATTTGGGCCAGTGGGAGACACAGATCTGGGATGGGAATCACATTTATATAAAAGTTCTCAGTGTAGAAGAGTGTCTGGTTTTGGACATGTGCTGTGCCTCACCTTGAAGCAAATGATCTCCAGACACTTCAAGTAAGTACCATTAATCATTTGTAAGAAGGCACTAGTTTTAGATCAAGATAAACCTGCCAGAGTATAAATGAGGGAATCCACTGAAAATCAGGGATGTGCCAGCACACTGCTTATGTGGCATCTTTTGCAGGAACTGTTCTTTCTTTTTAGATGGTGCAGTATATTTTTAAATAAAACAACCATCAAAGAGAGCAGGGAAAGTCTCTCAAGTTCTGAAGGTTTAACCCAGAGTGACATATATAAAATCTTTGACTTTGACCCCTTAGTACCATGTCCAATTTATTTTTTGAGCAAATTCTTCTCTGTTAATCTCCAATTAAAAGTATACCTGAATAAATCTCCTCCACTGGTAACATCAGAAATCCATGCCTAGATTATTAGCTAGACCCATAATCACTTGACTCAGGACACAGATGAGGATACAAGTTTATCAAAGGACATGTTTACTAAAGGTGTCACTCGTTTATGTACTCAGACTTGAACTGATCACCAGACTAAGGGAGTGGAAGGACTCCTTCCTCAGGCCAGGTCAGTCTGCAGCACAGCACAGCATAGGACTATGTGAATTGGATCCAAAGGGGTCAATTTCTCTTTGTCATAGAATGCACAGCTTTGTATCTTCTGAATAGAATGGCAAAATTTCTTCCAAGGTATTTAGAAAGAGTAGTTCTCTGTGGGACCTACTGGGACTAGAGATAACCCGTGGCTATCACTCTTAAATATATTTGATTCAGGTTTATTCCAGAAACTAGTGGAAAGATGGAAATTTCCCAGAAGTAAACACTGCATTTTGCAGTGCTCAAAATTATTAAGTAGAGGGCTCCTAATATTGGATAACAGCAAGTCTGGGTATTACTAAATCACATTAACAAATTATTAAAGCCTATTGTGTTTCATGGCCAGACAATCAATAAATATCTATTTAGATGGTTGTTAAATCTGAGTCTACAGCAGGGCATTTATTTGTATTTAATTACTGAAATAAGATACACAGTGCAATTACACAGTGCTGAACTTCAAAGTAGACCAAGCTATTTGAAGGCCAGGTTTCTCAATAAAACTTGATGTCCAAAGAAAAGCTTGTCCTCAAATGCTGGATGCCAGTAACTGGATAAGGAAAGTAAAGACTTGCCCGGGGTGGAAATTATTCTAAAAGTCGAGGTCAAAGCTGCTGAGAGAGCCCTTTCAACCAGGATTTATCAAGCCCCAAACAGGGTAAGCTCTGTTGTCTGCCAAAGGGTGCTTTTTGAAGCCCATGACATGCAGATATGGCTAGAACATACCAAACATTACCCATGGGGAAGTCCAGTGGGCACACTCAGACCTCCAGCTGTGACATGAAAGATGGGCAGTGATACCAACAACAAAGTCATTTCTGTCCTCTTTTCCAGACCCCTTCTGGCCCCTGTCATTTACACAGCCACTGACAGAGATACCCAGCTGTGTTCAGATCACCTTAATGATGCACTGTGACTATTTCTTTCCACAGCTGGGAAGCTGGAGGAGGCAGCCTGGTTCATGTGTTTGTTATTTTTGGGAGTTCTCTGTCTGGGTGTACAGACAGATCAACAGACACAGGAGACACCAGCCACCTTATTAATGCTAACAAATTTGGTTAGCTGCCCCATTCTATTCGCTTCTGTATTCTGTCATCATGACACATCTGAGCTACTTTGTCATCAGAGGTTCATCTTCAGAAGTTCCTCCAGGCACTATCAAGTTCCTAGAGCTCATTTTGGATCAGCAATGATTGTCTGTCATTCATCCCTGAGATGTGATTGCAAAGGGCTGAGGGTACCGTGCACTGCAATCTCCTTGGTGTCCTGGATGAGGGTGTTGCCCCCAGCGACTTGCACAGTGACAGTGTTCATCCCCTCCACAGTGAACACGTACGAGACGCTGCTCTCCAAGGTGATGAGGGGCTGTAGGAGGCAAACACAAACAACAACATCAAAATCAGGGTGAGATTAACTCAGGATCACAACATAAACCTGACTAAAATAGTTCATGCCTCAAACATTGATATAAAGTTTTGCTCATTATAAAGAAGCTACAACTGAAGAATCCTCCCTGAAGAGTGGGACTTTGGACTGAAAGTCAAACTCTTGATTAGATAAAGGGAAACCATTGTTCAATCATCACAGTCTGAGGTGTGCTTTCACAAAAGGCCAAAACCACCAGCCACAACTATCCCTGGCTGGGTTTGGGGTGGGGGGAAAGCACAGCTCACGGAAGCCAGGCTGACACAGACTGCCCCCAGCCGAGGGGGGAGGAGGAGGTTTTGGGGGCATGGTGTAACCTCTGGTGAGAGGCAATAAACACCCATCCCCCATTACACAAACTGGCCCAGCTGTGGAGCCCCCAAGCCCACAGGGCACATCCACAGGACTTGGCTTGGCCCCACAGGACTGCACGTGGTGCAACAGACCCAGAGTCTGCTGTGAGAGGCTGCATCCCCCAGCTCCAGGGGCCATGCCTGGACATTCCTACCTAGCCTGAGCATATCAACACCCATGAGACTCTGTGCCTTTTGTGGGGACCTTCACCACCAAGAAGACCAGCTAGAGAGGATCAACGAACATTGCTGGGATCCACAGAGTGGTGATATTTTCCTTATTCTGTCCCTGTCACTCTTTCCATCCCTCCCACCTATTTTCTGCTTCTTTCTTCCTTTCTTACTCTCTCTCTCATATTTTACCATCAAATAAAACCCTTACTGTTGTCACTGGCATATGGTCTCGTTTGCACCTTAATTTGGGCAGAGGCATTTCTAAGAACCTTAAAACTGGATCATAACACTAATCCACCAGGCAACAACTCCTTGACACAGGTGTGGTGCTACAAGTTTGCATGTCCTGCTAGGGACTAAATGTGGCCCAAACACCATCCTGTGGCAAGTGTCCCACGGGCAGAGGTTTCTCTCACTTCAGTAAATGTTTCCTAAAATACTCTTCCACTGCAACCCATTAGTGTATGGACTCCTCAGCAGATCACAGCCAGCAACTGCAGAACTAGTGCAGTAGAATGCAGTGTTGTACACACACACCCAGTTCAGCTGCTATATTTGCTGAAAAAACCCCAACCTCAAATTGAAAATAAACCAAAGATGCAGATGCTTCTTCAAACAATCCATACTGTTCAGAGTCAGGGCCAGCCTTTGCTTTTATGAGCACAAATCCATTTACCTCTCACAGAGCAACACTGCTCAGGTCAGAGTGAGGACATCCAGCATTGCCCTGTCCATGCTGTGAGTCTGTAAGCAAGCTGCAACCACAAGCTGGCAAACTGTGCTAACCAGGCTGGAAGCATGGCATAATTGCTGCTGACAGTGCTGACTCAATGTGGCTGTGGAAGGGATCCACGCTGGAGCAGCCCATGGGAAGGGCCCACACTGGAGAAATTAGTGGAAAACTGTCTCCCATGGGAGGGACTCCTGTAAGCAGGCAAAGAGGAGTCCTCCTCCTGAGGGGGAAGGATTGGAAGAGACAACTGATCACAGCCCCCATTCCCTGTCTCCCTGCACTGCTGGGGCAGGAGGAGGCAGAGAATTCAGGAGTGGAGTTGAGCCTGGGAAGAAGGGAGGAAAGTGTTTTAAGATTTGGTTTTATTTCTCATTGTCCTACTCTGATTTGAATGATAATAAATTACACTAATTTTACAAAGTCAAGGCTGTTTTGTTTTTTAAAAGTAATCAGTGGTATCTCTCTGTCATTATTGTGACCTGATTTTATTATATTTTATGTATCCTGCCCATGTGAGGAGGGAAGTGATAGAGTGGCTTTAGTGGGCACCTGGTGTCCAGACAGGGTCAGCCCACCACAATTGAAAACCAAAGGTCCAGCCCTCACAATGCCACTGATCTGACAGCTGGTCTACAGAAAAAGCTCTTCATTTAGAGAAACTACAAAAATGGAAATAGTGATACTGATCTCCATTGCATAAGCACACAGAGGTCTAAGAAAACAGATAAAGCCATTGTACCTCTGCTGTTGTCCCTTCAAAAGACTACCAGTCTGTTTTCAAAGGGAAACTTCTAAACTTTCACCTTCCAGCCCTCACACTTTATCTCAACAGGCTGCCAACCTGACTGCAATTCACAACAGTGGTCACATTTGCCATTTTCAGAGCCAAATAAAAAATTTCCACCGGCAAAGGCCAGACTGGCAAACACATTTCTCTCTCTCTCTAGAATAGCACCTTCCTTTGAGCACCCTCATCCACGAGCTGAAAGAGCAGTGAAGCCCAAAAAGTCTTATCACATGGCACACAGTCCAAGGGCACCAGCTGGTGCCAGCCCTGGAGGCCTAGCTAACGTTTACTGAGATATACACAGACCCTGGAGAACCCAAATGGGCCCATATCAAACTGCAGTGATATCAGCAATCCTCCTGGAGGTTACAGGTTGTGGTTCTGTGCAAAGGCAGATAAGAGGATGCAATCTGGCCTCTAAAATTACAATTTTTTCTTTTTGTATGCATGTATGCTGGACATTCCATTATCATGGATGATTTCACCTCCATCATGGAGTTTTAACATTCAGCCAACTCTCTAATTTTAATTCAAGAACCAAGACCTGGAAACTAACTCTAAATTAAATCAAGTAGTTTAAGGTTCATTTGCTCAAACCTATTAGACAGCTGGACACATTTATTAAACTGGACCTGTGTTAATCCAGGCAAATTGGCCTTTGGGCATACTGCAAAAATCAGAAAAGTATAAAATCAGCACAGGAGTTTCAGGAGGGTGGGGACACCAGTAGAGGAGTCTCAGCCAGGTCATTTGAGTCTAAGACAACATTGTCCTGTGCAGCAGCACAGAGAGTGAGACTGCACAGTGACACGAGACACATCTGGTTCTGCCTGGGATGGCTACGGGCTGAACAGGAAAAGAAGTTGTAATCCCTCAGCATGGAACTGAAACAAATCATCTAATAATACCAGTCACAATATTACACACCTCATCCTTTAATTCAGTGTCCCCATCTTCCACCTCTCCTCAGAATACCATCGTTTACTCATGAGTAGGCACAGAGAAGGATCTGACATATTCATTAAACATCCCAGGAGGAATTTTCATGTGATACAGACTGCTGTTCTGGAAAAAGGTGGCTGACATACTTATGTCTATATCCTTTGCCATACTTCTGTCAGAGTTAAAATACAATCCATGGGGTAGCTGGAGATAATGCTTTGCAGAGATTGAAAAGTACTCTGGGTCTGAGATTCAGACTCAGGTAAGCGGCACCATGTTTAATATTCTGTGTGTCAGCAATGTGTACAATCATGCCAAGGTGTCAAAGGATCAGCTACTCCATGTGCAGCTATGTCCAAAGTATCTGTCCCAAACACATCTGTATCTGCTTGTACTCTGCTGCCTACGGGTCTGAAATTTAAGCTAGAAGATGAAACAGATCATATTTCCAATCCAGAAGCAAGCACTGTGAGAACTTCATGGAAATCTTCAGCAATCACCACTGCTGCTGTACCTTTTTTAGGTTACTTTCTATTTCAAAATAACTTTTTAAAGCCCTATTTGCAATCGACTTCTATGGTAAGGACAAAAACAATGGCAGGAAACTCTACACTGGAGGGCTGAAGCAGATGATCAAGTTACGAGTACCTAAATTGTCTCAGATGTACTTTAGTGGTTCTCCATGTGTGAGCACTGAGCCAAAAATATCTGGACTGTAATGTGGTTTTGCACCCCTGTATTTCAGTGCAGTATAAACTGTATGGAATTACCAGGTACTTGAAATGGATGTGCATATGTGGGTGGTTGCTGTAGTTCAGCTGGGCACAGCAACTTGGCAAGATACAGTAAATATTTTTTTGCTCCTGAGCTCTTCTGGTGCCTCAATTATGCTTCCACAAAAAAAACAGAAAAAAAACCAAAAAACCCCAAGTTCTTACAGTGAGCTTCCCAACAGGATGTAAAATCCCAGTAGAAGCAGCACTTACTGTTTTTATTTTGCCTCTCCTGATATTGTTGGTAGCTAGGGTAAGAGGTTAAAACTAAGCAGCTTTGTCAAAGAGAAAACAAAATACTTATGTGCCTATTTTTTTATCTCAAGCTCCATATTTCATGTAAAATCCCCGTTTCTGCTGCGATCTCACCTCAGTGCACATCTTCAATTGCAAATGTAGACAACAACATGACTTAAATTGCTTTTGTAAGTAACAGCAGAAACTACACTGCAAAATTAACAGCTGTACATTTCACAACTGTAAGAATGGAGAATAGTGCCTGTCTCACTCCTAAAGCCCACAATAAAAACTGCAGCTAATAAGCAATCCTGCTCTCTCCATTCAAAAGCGTGATGTTAACTTGTAGTTTCACTTTAACTATTGATAAAGAAGCTCTTTATAGTACATGCAGTTACAATAGACATCATTTGAAAATTCACTACAAAGAAGTCTCATCTCCCTCTCGAACACGGCCAGACTCTTCAGCTTGAAATTCTATATGCAACTGTTTATTTGAACACCAAGAGCTTTAAAGTACTGTGTTGGAATCCAGCATTATGTACTGCACACCGGTACATAATGGAAACTCCCTTGGTTATTTGAGCACCAGCAGTTTTAAAACACTGTGCTGAAAGCCAGCATTATTCCATTCATAGTTCTGTTAAGTTGCAAGTGAACACTGGTAATAACAGTGGTCTTCAAATCTCAGGGCTGATAACAACCAGATATAGAAAGTAATGACTTCTAAGAACAACATAAGACAGAAGGAAATAAATTCAAAAAGGTTCAAGTTCAGATAATAACAACCCTTTTCAGACAAGGGAAAAACTAAAACACAAAACAGGCAAAGGCAAAAAGTTTTTATTAGGGCTGAGAGAGATCCCTGTCTCTTGTGAAAAGCCTAGGAAGAAAAAATGAACCAAAGTGTATCTGTACCTTGGTGCTGTTGCCAAACCACCAGAAGTAGGTAAGTGTGCCTGCCTGGCTGGGCCAAACCACTGCAGTAATGTTGACATCCTTATTTCTGATGGCAACAAAGGGGACACTCAGATGGACGTGCTCCACTGGACCTGTGGGAAGAGAGTTCACTATTAAAGGTTCTGAGTTAAACCCTCCCTGCAGAGTTGTGAACAGCAAGGATCTTTCCTTTAAATAAATCAAAAGTCTTATGTCAGCAGTGACAGTCTAGTTTAGAAATAAAATTTCAGTAGTCAATAAACAACAGAAAAAGATAATCAGATTTTAAAATATGTATTTTTTCCCCCTCTTATGCACATTTTCCACAGTGCTAATTTTCAGAGGGCTAGCAATGTGTTTAGAAGAATTTTTTTAATGCATTTTGAGGAAGAACAATGAACTGGCTTTGCTTTATATAGGGGAACTGCTATAGAACTCCACAAGGATAGGACACTAGCGAGAGAAGTTTTTTTTCTTGAAAATATAACTGCTGAGCTACTAAGATTTGTGGGAAGATCATTTTAGCAAAGATGGCTTAAATCTGATTATATAAGAGGCATTTATGACTTGATTAAATACCCCCAACAGTTTTTTTAGAAGGTCTCCAAAAGAAAGACTCATGATTTTGGAAATCCTTGGTAAATTTTGACTTAGACCTGACCTTGGGAAGGCTTTGGGGAGTCAGTTACCCCTAGTAAAACATCAGGAATCACTTGAAAGATGTGTCCATTGGCATAACAAAGCATGTAACTGTCAGAAGCACTTGATTCTGAAAGACTCAAAAAATAACAAACTACCAATGCAAAGTTGTATCTAATAAATGCAAATACCCGGAATAAATCCAGGGCATGAAGTCCTGAGTTCAAAAGGCAGTTCCTCTCTAGAAAAAACAACATGTGTAAAAAATACTGTGGTTTTCTTTGGTACTATGTTTAAACCTTTACTATCTCCATTGTTTTTCTTCTTGTTTAAGCTTTTGTTTTGCCTGGTACTGAATTTCAGCTGATAACTGCTGCCCATCAGACAGGGTTACTTTCTTGAAGGGTTGTACCTTCAAAACACAGCAAACTGACAGATGATCCCTGTGAGATGGAAAGGACAAAATAAGAAAAGTCAGATTCTTTTTTTTTATATAGGACATTCCTTCTGGGAAGCAGGAAATTTGGTGATTTTAACTGAGACAATCCTCTTGTGTTACCTCTCAGCTCTTCAGGCACAAAATGGAGACATGAATCAGTTCTCCACCTACTTGGATTACAAAGATTGCAGAGAGCAAGAGCTGTTCTTTTACCACTGGAACATGGAGCTCCAAGCACAAAAGGATCCTATTCTTTCTTTTGGCTCCTTAAAACTTGATCTTTTTCTCCTCCCCTTTTCCCAAGAGGTCTCTACCAGCAAGTCACAACTGAACTCTGACTATAGGGAGTACTCCGGGTTTGCAGGAATAGCAGGCTCCCCCAAATATTTTCTGACAGTGAATGTAAGAGGAAAATAAATAATATCTCTGCTTCCTTTAAATATCAAAATAAGTGGCTTGACAGCAGATTCCAGAAAGCTGAAAAGATGACTGGCTGCAAATAAAGCTGCAGGGTAGAAAATTAATATTACTTGAGGCCAAGAAACCTTTTTCTCTCCTTTCTTTTTAGCACAGGATCCCAGTACCAGACAGATTGTATAATAAAAATGACTTGCAGGCATTTTTGTCTGTTCATTTGAGCTTCAAGGTCAAACCTCCTATATTGACCAGTACATCCAAATATATCAAAAGTTTAGTACTGAAGTGTCATCTTATTTCAGCATTTGCATGAGTGTAAGAGCTTGCATAATATTTCCCTAGAGATAATGATAATAAATTGACCACCTAAGAATGCTATAAAACTCAAAGGAGAGATCTGAAAGGTTGATGAAGAAAAGAGTGGAGCAGAAAAACCAGGCCAAGGAACTGCCCCTTGTTGCATTCTGCTTTAAAATCATCACCATGAAAAAGTAGTTCCTTTGAGAAAAATCAGATAATCCATACAAATCTGGTTGTTATTACCAAGTAACCATCACTTTTGTCAGCTAATGGCCCAAGGTGAAGGAAAAACAGTTAATGCTCTAATAACAGGTTGTTAAGTGCAGCCATGATTGACTTTGAGGGAATTATGAGCATAATAAAAGCTTCAAGGAACATTTACTCCTTCACACAGGGAGCTGAAAATTAAAATGGAGAAAAAAGTTCTTCAGTTTTGGAAATTCCAAATGTGCTTCCTTTCAGCAGAAAAGCTCAAGTAAAAGACAGGATGTAAGACATTCTGACAGATAAAGAGGGAAGGCAGGCATGGCTATGATCTCCATTAGGGGCAAAATTGACAGGGTACATCGAAACACAGAAAATCTAATAGTCTGAGAGTAGATCAAAGAACTGGGCTCTTTTTGGTCTCATCCTGCATTCCACACTCTCTGCTCTCTCCTGTGGCTTTGAGAGTTAACTGAGAGCTCTATATTTGAGTTTGCTCACGTGTCAACTGGAGAGAAATTACACTGATCTACCGAACAGGACAGAAACATCAGGGATGCATGTCAAACACATGAAATGTGAAAAGCAGCATATTAGCACTCAGTACATTCGTATCTCAGGAAGCATGCTCAGCATAATGCTTGAATTTCATTAAATTAGAACTGTAAACTCTGAAATTCTGAATAAGTGACTCCAAATTTAGTAGTTTAATCCAATCCTCTTGGAATGAGACATGCACAGAAAATACACACTCGGACTTTGTTTCATATTCTGCTTGGTCTCTGACCCTTTCAGAAAGCCCAGTAGACATTTTCAAACTTTTCTCTGTAACTCTGAGGACTGCAAATACCCTTGTGTTAAAAAACCCCTTCCCTTACCCTTCATTCAATAAAGTCTACTTAACAAGTCAGAAGAGTGTCTAGAAGCCCAAGCCTTTGGAGCTGCATGAGCTGCACGTGTGTGTGGGTTTTCATCTATTCTTAGCCCCCCCCTGAAACTGAAGGGACTTTCAGTGAGGTCAGATCTTCACCCAAGGAATCTGGCAGGTGAAGTACTCACAGACCACATGCAGGAACAGGACAGCAGTGTCTGAGCCCAGGCTGTTCTCTGCATACGCCGTCACCTGGAAGATTCCAGCACTCCTGTACACGTGCCGGATGCCATCCTCCACAGGGCTGAAATTGGCATAGGATACTGCAATGCCATCTCCAAAATCAAGCTGGATGTTTGTCCTTTGGAGATCACCCTGCAACAGAGAAGGCTGGATAGGAAACAGGGCTGATAAAAAGGATTTCTATTACCTTTGATCCCACTTAGTTCCACTCCATTAGCACGGACACAAGGTTTTTACTTTTCAAAAAAAAGCTGAACTTTGTTCTGTCATTCTCCAAAGTGGCCAGACACAGACAGCAAAAGACCAACAGCCCATCCTAAGGTAACTGAAACAGGTGACATGTGTCATCTCTTGCAAATATCCACCCTGATGATCGAGAGTTTAGAAGACTAGTTTCAGCTAGACATGCAGCTTCAGGGTGGCTGAATTTAAACAGGTTGAGTCCCACGTTGAGGATTGACAGGTTTTTTTTGTCTAATGTCAGTCAACACAGAGAAAGGGCCTGGATACACAGGAGAATGAAGCAGGTGATGAGAAAATCTCTTCTAGGATTACTGTCAATGACAGTTATTAAATGAAGGAGGGAAAAACAGACAAGAGATTCCAGTTCCACAGGTATTATCTAGAGACAGAAGTTGCACTATTTTAGTTTAAATCATGCTTTAAACTACTGTAGTTGAACAGCAGAAGTGTCTGTTTCCTCGGTTTCTTAGAGCCTTATTTTATACTTGCCCCCAGCTGACTAAAGTAACACAAAACAAGGCTAATTTAAACAAAGCTAAAGCCCACTGCAGTGATTTCACTAAACTGAAATAAAACTACAACTCAGATTAAATCTCTGTAGCTTTAGTTTTCTGCATATATATAAAATGTGCTGGGCCAAGTAATTTCCTTTCATGAGAGATCTGCACTGTATTCATTGTGAGTGAAGAAGATACCACTACATTTTGGAGAGGTTCCTAGCCCCAAACTGGAGTCAATGCCTAGATATATTGAGGATATGATTTAAAAGTTAAAAAAAAAAAAATCTCTGCTCATAAATTTCCCTTTTTTTAATGGGAAATTCAGAAATATTTTACAGTCATCTCATAAATACCATTATAGCTGCAAATGCACAGAGAGCAAACACAAGAAGCCAGACCACAGTGAAGCAGGTCCTCTGTGTAGGTAATCAGGACCTTAGCAGCCCCCACAGATTTTATCCTCCTCACAGACTATAGCTGCATGAAGAAAGCAGAGTGCAGGAGTGCTATTTTTCAGATGTGAATTTACTTTGAGTACATACTCAGGGTCTTTAGATACTCACATAATGATTATTGCATGTAGTTTTTGCAATATGGATATTTGGTTATGTATGCTAGATCTTTCTCCTTCCTTGCTCCATCATTCCCATTTCATGGGAGCCAGGGCAGGTTTGGCTACTGACTTGGTCAGGGCACCATTTTCACCTCTGCCCTATCAGGACATTAAAAAGTCAGTACAAACCAAAGAGCAATCAGAAAGGACTAAAGGGGTAGTGACACTAAAATGTACCTATAATATTGAGTAGTCAATAACACCCTTTAGACAGAGAGTTTTTAAAGTCACTCTAAAAAATTCTCTAGCAGGAGCAGAATCACACTCTTGGGATCTTCAGTTATTTGATAGAAAGGCTCCCACAGCTTGTTAAACCTTTGAAAACCACCTCTCAGGGGAATGCACTGAGACCACAAGTTCATCTCATGTGGAAGGTACTGAACAGAGGATAAAAATTTCATCTGGGCTGGATTCATCACTGATGACCTGAGGCTGAAATCTCTTGCACCAACCATGGCAGCTCATCTCCCTTGCCTAACAATTCTCTTTTCTATTTCCTTCTTGACTCTCCAGTATGATTCTATCTGAAATGAGAAGGTTTCACACAGAGAAGCAGGAACAGATTTTTCATGACTAAACAGCAGTTTATGATCTTTTCACCCAATTATGACCTGGGTCTTCAATGCAAAGCCTGTCCATTAAACTAATCATGTTTTCTTTCTCCTTTTCATACCTCTGTATCCAGTATATGAAATACTAAAACAAGCATGCTAGTCCCACACAAAGATGTCAGATATTCTGGACTTTATAAATATAAATTAAAATAGAAGGCAAGTGGAGGCATTTCAAAAGGAAAAAGAAATCATTGCTACTCATATAGATTCAAAAGGTATATTTTGATGCTTTAAGCCCCATAAAGGACTGAAAGGGAAGAAGTTATGGGCTGTCACAGAGATTGGAGCTCTGAGTATGGAAATCAGTGAACAGACACGGTCAAGAACACAACTCCACAACAGCTATTTGGCAGTTTAAACTATTTTGTGATCAAAATCAAACTCAGATTTTAAAAAAAGGTTCTAAAAAGGTTCTTATCTCCTCATGTTCCCTTGCATGTATCCACAGTCCAAATCACAGTTCAGCCCCATATTTCTGAAAACACTGCAAAACCATCAGTTATTCTGCATTTCTTTGTCCATAGTCATTGTCATGCACTTATTCTGAATACCACTGTGAAGAATACTACTAAAGCTAATTCTCTAAATCCTGAGAAACCCAGTTTTTGATTAACTATGATGAAGTCTTTGTTTACCACTGACAGCCTAAAGGTCAGTCACCTCCATATATCAAGGGGTGTGTAGTAGGAGGCAGAAAAGAACTGCTGGCTCATCAGTGCTAGTCTGATACAGCTGAATGGAGACCACACAGATGTATCCACAGGAGGGCTGGTCTGGCTGCTGTTTGGCTCAGAAAGGAAGCATAAACTTAGGTACAAAACAACCACCAGTAAACAGACTGATCAGAGAAGGTGGAGGAAGACAGGAATGAATCTGTTTGGCAGCAAGGTAAGTAATAATTAAGACCTCTACAGAAATTTTTTCTTCCAACTCATAAGGAATTCTTTGACCACAATTCTTCTCAGGTTCACACTAAAAGACTGGAAGACTTTGGACAAAATCTCAGTGTTCCTTTTCTTTCCTTTTTGAAAGTCTATTCTTGCAAGAAACAAATCACACAAACTCAACACACAACTTTCTGTGGAATAAGCTCTTCACCTACAGAGACATGGGCCTGAAGATCTTCTTCCCTTAGGGAAAAAAAGGTTGTTCCAATGAATTGTTTTTCCAACTACCATTATTTTTCCATCAATGGACATGAGAATGAACACCCTCACAAATTTATTCAGCTGCCTCTTCAATCTCTGAAGCCTTGCTAAGTTTCCACTCTTCAGCTACCTTGACTGCTGCCTTATTTTCCCATCTGTTTATCATTCTTCGTATGCAGCAGTTCCACTTGAGTTCCTTAATAAATTACTAGCTGATTCCTAATTTTCAGATTATATCTGTTCTTTTCTGAACTCCCACTCACAGTGTCTACACAAATTGTCTTACCATGTCAAGTTTGCAGAATATGAAAGAAGCAGCAAGTAGACAAGAAATCCCCCTTGTATAAAAGCAGAGCATGCATGAACCTCTGAGGAAGTAGTAAAGAGGCCCTGTCAGATTAGTGTGGTCCCAGGGCAATATTTAGCTACTATATAAGAATTTAATTTAGTGTGAGAGTGTGTCTGCCCCAGCTGTCTCCAGATTCTGCCCCAAAATAACATACACAGGACATAAAATGTGACAAAAAATAGTTGTGTTTGTCCAGCACCACCTCAGTCCCTGGCCAGAGGAGCCTCAACACTTTGATGCTTTTGGCATAAGCATGGTGTCACTTATGCTGCTGTTGGCTACAGAGGGAACTGCACCAATAGATAAAAACAATAGATATGGGCTGGGGAGCTCAGAGGTGCTTTGAGGAGACTCAATTCCTACTGCAAAGCAACAGTGCCCCTAACTGCTCCCCATGAGTGTGAACATGTTTCCCAGTGTTCTTAACCCTTCGCAGAAAAGCTGAAGTTAAAGCTTTGCACCCTCGATACAGAATTCTCCACCACAGAAACACCACTTCTGCCTCATGATCTCCATAAACTGCAGTTCACTGGAGGCAGCAAGAAGTGAGTGGGAAAATAAATTTTTTGACCAGCTCTATCTTTCTTCAGCATTAACTTCATCATCACTGATAGACAAGATAACCAACACCCTTGGTGTCACCCAATATGACCTGCTTTTATGTGTCACTGTAGCACTCAATTCGCTTAAATTCTTAAATTCTCATAAATCTCAGGACCATTCACCATTTCATGATCCCCCTTGACAGCCATTTTCCTCTCAGCAACCTGAGAAGTGAAGGAAAAGAACACCAGTCCTGCCACACAGAGAGAAGTTTGCTGAGACCACTAACACACCTCTTCCATAAGGATGACAAAGGTGGCATTGTGCCCCTGCTCCATGACCAGCTTCCCATCAGAGGTGAGGATGTGCAATCCCTGAGGTGCTTTCCCAGGGCATTTCTCCATCTTGGCCATGTACTTCTCTCGCAAGCCATCTGTGCAGTTGTTAGACACAATCCTTCGGTACCTGGGGAGCAGCAACACAAGGACATTGGGCTCAGACAGTGGGCAGAAAAGTTCCTTTGTTTTGCTTTTGCTTTGTCTCCTCACATTAATGCATGTGTTTTTTTCAAAGCCTAACTGCCTGCATGATCCCCTCACTGGAAGGAAGAATCAAAGAAACCCAACACTTTATTAAATGGGTGAAAGCCAAGCCAATCACAATCCAACCTTCTCCAGAGATTATCAGCAGCATCACTGACAAGAGACACATTGTGGCGGTAAATTACTCTGCCCTGCTAAAAGGCAGAGAATTCCTCTAACTTCCCAATGCCTGCACAATTGCATCCTGCATCCCAGATTTTTAATTATGCATTTTATTAGGTTTTGTCTGCCTCTATTGGGCTAGAGGGCACTTGAAAAATATGCCACGGGCTTTGCCCAGTTCAGTTTTAAGATTGTTTGAGGTATGGGTTTTTCTCTTGGCTCTTCTTGGAAGAGGTTGGTTAAAGAGCAAGACAATTGGCTATTCCCAGTGTTGTTGAGGGGGGTTAACTCTTTCTACTAATTTCACACCAACCTCAACTATTTTGATTGTTGCCCTCTGTCAAGAAGGCTACAAGCAGTCATACTGGCCAGGGCTCCTGTAATTACATCCCACATTTAAAGCAACTTTTCAGCTGAAATGGAGTCTCGAGGTCAAATGTCTCTTGACTCCCAGCAGTCTCACTTCATCCAGCCACCTGCACCAACCAGCCAGGAACAGGGCAGGTTCCTGCCATAACCATCGAGCAGGCAGGACACGTGACCCAGAATCAGCCCTACAGAATCTGCAGGGTCTGCCCTGTCCTAGAAGGAACATTGCAGTTTTGCACCAGCCAGTGAAACCCAAGTCTCACTGCATTTCCTGCATGATAGTAGAGCATTTGCAAAGTGATGCTGCCATAATAAACCAACACTCGTCATCTGTTGTGGGTTAGACCAGGAGAAATCAGCACACAAAGCTTGTCTGAAATGCAAGGCATTGTATGAATGAAGTGAAAATGGCAGAGGAAAAAAACATAAAAGAGAATAGAAATTGCTCATTTGAGCCTTCCTAGAAACTGGTATAAATAGGAGCTGTAAGATAGTCAGAGGCTCAATACAATACAGTGCGAAATACCTCAAACCTATCCTTTTAAATGTTCAGCTGTCTCTGAGGTAGACCTTTTTGATTTGTGTTTTAATTTTGCAACAAAGGGGAGCTCCAAGTCTAGGCTCCAGGGATCACACATCACTTGATAGCAATGCAATACCTACATGTCATTTATGTTAACGTGCCTCTCCCTGTCTCTGAGGAACAAGGCAATGTTCCATACAGATGCTGCTGCAAACATCACCTCATGAATAAGACTGAAAAAGAGGATAATGGGATGCAGAGAAAAAAAAGAACCATCCAAATTCTCTTGTCTACTGCAGTCACCAAAACCAGAGAGATTGCAAGATGCACTTACCTGTGGAGGGCTGTGAGCTCTTGGCACAAGAGTCCTCTGCACTCCCTTGAAGGAGAGAGGCCTGAGGGCCAAAAGAATCTCCCCAGAGATAAGCAAGCTTCCTCAGGGCAATGGTGACAAAGTGAACCACCCTCAGCAGGCCTTGTTGTTATATGGTAATAGCCTGTACCCAGTTGGCTAATTGGTTTCTACCCCACTCCCTGCCTTTCCCATAAAAAGCCCCTGTTTCTGCCCCTGACCAGGGAGCCTTTGTCCCTGACCTTCCCTTCACAGGGGCTGCTGGACAATAAAAGCCACCTCTGTGGGACAGCCAAACGAGGCTCCTGTCTCTCTATCCCCAAGTTCACCTTGGGTGATTTCACAAAGAGCTGAATCACAGAGCTGGAATCACTTGCAGCTGAGAGTCGCTACACTTGCTGAAATCACTCACTGCCCAGGGAGGCCCTGCCATCACCCATGGAAGAGCTGCTCCTGGCAGGACACTCTCTAGGAAGGTCGTGGCACTCCGGTGCTGACCAGCTTCGGACCCCCTGTGACACTTACCCAGTGCTGTTCCAGTAGTTCTGACCCACATTGCAATCCTTGGACAGGGAGGACGGGCTGAACCAGAAGGCTGGGATGCACTGGTTGTTGCTGTGCCTCTCATATCCATAGTCACTGTGGAGACAAGTCACGAGTCCATCACTGCACCCTGCACTACGTTTAGCTCAGTTTTAGGTGATGTCCCCAAAGCAGGTGTGTTTTGGTGGTTCTCTGCTGGGATGGCACAGGTCATGGATTGGGCTCTTCCAGAGACCAAGTGCTGGACTAGTCTGAGAGGCAGGAACCCAATTCACTGAAGGCATTTGATCCCTGACAACACCAGAACTACCAACCTTGCAGAGCACTGTGCTTCATTTGGCAACAAAACATGACTGAGATCCAGAACTAATATTGTATCATTCATTTCTTTTCCTATTAATCTCTAACTTAAATTTCACTTTTTGGGTTCTTTTGGTCTGTTTGCTTTTTGCAGTCTTTGCTTTTAGAACAAATCAGATTAATTCTAAGATCTAATGTCACTTTTCCCCAACAGTGACTAGGAATATAAAACTCTAGGAGCACCTCCTGACCAACTAGCCACAGTAGGTATATTTATGTATGTTAATGGGCTCCCTGCTCCCTGAGCTGTGACTGTGAGAAAAAAAATAGCTGATGTTTTTCCAGCACTAAACTAAAACACAGCCAGCTTCGTAGTCTAAGGATTACATGGTATTGTGTCACACAGTGAGGGTAATCCAGTATTGATGCTTCCTCAGACCACCTAAGAGTGGAAGTGTACACAACCATATCCAAAACTTCTTTCTACAGCTGCCTTTGTGTGCCAATACAATGATGAAGCAATAGGATTAACCCAAAGCTTTCCATAAGTTTTAATAGGCTCTGGATCAGGTTCCTATGCATAGTCTTTATTGACAGGCTGGATTCAAAGGACCAATAAAAAGAGATTCTGGATTTTTGCCTGCAGCAAGTTAACAAATGCCAACATGCTAAACCTCTGTGGAAACACAGATGCTACAGAAGACACAGTCTTGAAAGCATTCTGTGCTCTTTAGGACACTCTGAGTTTTATCCTTCCCCTATTCAGAGCCTGAACTACCAATAGAAAGTCTCTAGGAAGAGCTTTGGTGAGACAAAACTGTGCTATGTCCCCAGTGACCCAGGCTGTTACTGTTCTTTTTTTGGAGGGCAAAAATTCTGTAAGCTATTTTAAATGGTTTGGAGGTTCCCTAATGCTCTTTCTCTCAACATTCAATTTAATCATTCTCAGTGGGTCCAACCTGCACAGTTGAAAATGCCTGGCAGGGACTTTGTAATTAAAAATATTCAGGAGGAGCTGTACTTTGCCCAAAAGAAGAAAAGAGCTGCATAAATATTTAATAAAATTAAAGACAACATTGCTGTGTGCCCTCAAGGTTCTGTGCTTGTTCATTAACTTCTGGTAAATGTATATTAAAACCTCACATGCTGCCCACCTTCCTTCTCATAAGCCCCAGGGTTTGCATAAGTTAAGGAAATAATCAAGTCCAGCTGCTGTGCTGTCTTTCTCAGGAAAGCTATCTTGACAGAATAAATAAAGAAGCAGGAGGAGGGAAAAGAAAGCTCAGCAAGCTCTTTAATAACACTTATGAGATCCTTCTGCCATTCCCTCTGTTAGAGAAAGGCCAGGATTCGCTTCTGGAGACGACTGCAAAGGTTGGCAGGAGTCACCCCTGATCCTGACTCCTGAGGATTTGTTGAACTGGGGCATAATCATGATTTATGCCCCCAAATTTTAGATCAGCCTCACATCTAACTGCAGGGAACAGTGCTGAAACTGTGAGGCAGACAGGGGCAAGGGCACTGTGACCAAATGAGAGGGAGCACAGCTCACAGCATGTGCTGAAGGACTCCTGCAGTCATTTGTCCCATCCCCACAGCTCTCAAAGGCAAGTGTCATCACAGCAACTGGCACAGGGTGCTCCAAACCCAGAACCAGCTCCAAACGAAGGAAGCAGAGGGACCATCTGCTGGGACTTGCTGGTCACTGTGCTCACCCAGTCCAGGCTGCTGACCCTCCCCCCTTCCCTGACACCCCACAGGACCTGCATAGTTCAACCCAAGGGAGAGACCAGTCAGTGCTTCCAAGAACAGCTGGCAACTGTGAGCCCAGCCAGAAGAGAGTGGACATCATTCCTTGAAAAGGAACCCTTTTTCTTGAAAGAGCATCAAGTGAAAGTAGGAGCTGTCCTTTCACCTGTCCAGCCCACCTTTTAGTCAGCAGAAAAAGAGGCACTTTTAAGCACCTCCCCTTCTCATACTGACGTCCCAAAGAAGGCAGGGGAATCTAGAATATATTCTGGAATAACCTGTATCTTGCCACTGACTAAGCAAATGTCTCATCCTTTAGAAGTCACAAATCAGAGCAGATGAATCCACCCTTCCTATCTGAAAATCACTTTTAAAATAATCAAGTTTGGTGCTGCATTTCCAGCACTGCTAGCACCTTCCCCAATGTGTACTCTCCCACACATTCTTCCAGTCAGCCCTGCTGAGTAACATCAAAATTCACCGTAGAGTTTCTTCTGATTTTCCATCACTAGCTATAACAATTTTGCAAGCTAGCAATTCTGTTGGCAGTGCAGGGTCTGAAACAAAAGCCAACTTGTTGTCCTCTAATTGCATTTCCTCTGCAGGACTGACAAGGTTAACAGCAATATTCTCTCATGTTAGTGGGAAAGTTAAGCAAAAATGGCACTGAATGCATGCAAGGAACCCGTCAAGTGATTGAAAATGTGCATTCTGATGAAGACCCTTTTCCCAAGGCAGAACAGCACTTAAGACCAAGTCAGCTACCACAGTTTTCTACTTCTAGCTTGGAAAGACAAACTTCACTGTGTAAATATGAAGCTGGTGAGGCAAACGACAGTGTAAGGAAAAAAAAAACAAAATAAAATCCATGAGCATCTCTGGAGAGTGGTGCTGGATTCACCCCAGAGGCCTATGCCAGTGCCAAGGGCAGATACTGCAAGGCAAGATAGCTCATCCTGCAAGTTCCCATCATGAGAACAAAGGGGAAAGATCTCATGAGTCAAGATATGGAGTCTCAGATGTAATCTTGGCACTAGGTACAAATTAAACACCCATCCAGATAAGATGAGAATCTCTGTTCTATATCCCTGGCTCTGTCTTAAAGACAAACTACTACTGTATTCAAGTAGTATACAGATAGTGGTAGTAGTAGATATTAAAAAAAAATACTTTGGTCTGTATCTTTTCTTGATTTTGCTGCATTTCAGTATGTCCATGCTCTAAACCATGAGAACCATGAGTCTCACCTGGCCTAAGTCCAAATAAATGTACAGACCTCATGCCTCACACCTCTTCAGAAAGTATTAGAAGGTAAGTGAAGTTTTCAGGAATAACACCAGTACTAAGTCAGACACTGATCCTGATAACCTACTATAAAGATTAAAATGTTTTCTCAGCCGATAGCTTGCAGGGTATTTTGAATTCCATTTAAATGACATTCTGATCATTTAAGCTCAAACATCACAGATATTGATAGTCTTAAATCTTAGAAATATTGTCTATCAAAGGTGCCATGTAGGAATTCCTTGTGCAGAGATCCTGACTTATGCATTCTCCCATCTCCTATCTCTGATTGTCAAGCAATAGCAAGCAGTGTCTCATTTTTCCCTGCTTTATTTTTAAACTGCTTTCAAAGTGACCTTAAAGCAATTGGAAAATTATGGTCCCATTAAGTTAGAAACACCAATATTTATGCAAAACAAGTAGTTATAACTGACAAGGGTGGGCTGTACAGTCATGTCACAGAAGCCCTTTCAGGAATTTCTTGATAAAACATTGTTAAAAAGCAACAAATTGTTCCCTGCAATTCAAGGGAATAATGATACAAATGCATGTTTTGCTGGCTTGCTCCCTAGGTAGTCAATGACCTTGGGAGTGAGGACAGAGAAATTCCCTCTTTCCTCTGAAAGAAATATGTTTTAGACCAGAGAAGTCCTGGCTATCACTATTCTGGAATGACAGACAAAAAATGTCAGTCAGTATTTGCAATTATTTTGCTTTTGAATTCCAGGCTTGGATTTCTCCTGGAGATTAACAAAAGCTTCCTGCAGATGAAGGGGAAGCCTCCCTCCTTCAGCATGTTTGGGGGTCACACCTCTGCTATATGGTATGGTCACAGCCACAAAGCTGCATGAGACTCAGTTCCTCTGCAAGGTTTTCTGTCTGGGCAGTATTTTGAGACAAGTATTTTGGACTTGCCCCTGCACAAGCCCCCAGAGTCACATACTCACCACTCAAAGTCTCCTTGGCCACAGACACACGGTTCAGACACCACAGTCTGGGAATAGTCCCGACCTAGGGAACACTGGGCTCCAGGCTTGCGTTTTTTGTAGATCTTCCTCTCTCCCATGACACAAGGCTCCCCCTTCATTAGACAAGGAACAAGAGGAGAAACACAGTTGTAGTGGCAGCTGGCTCTTAAATGGAGTACTTTTTCAAAAGACACAAAAGGCAATGAAAACAAGCATTTACCACTGGGAGGGTGGGAGTTAGTGTCCAGCTCTCTTTTGTGGCTTTGCAAAATCAAAAGTCTCCTTGGGAGGACTCATGAGCACAGTGTGTTCAGCACTGAGTTGGGATGCTAATGACAATGTGCCCCAAATGCCTGGATGCCCAAACCATCACATCCACTTATGCCACGTTTCAGAAGGCATCCACCAATATCTAATCCTATGAATTATCCTGAAAAGACAATGTGGGTGCACGACAGGGTTTCTTCCATATGTCAGACAAAATCTTTTGCAGAAGCAAATGTCCAGGCCTGAATCCCAGGGCAGGAGACAAAATCCAGGTGTGGAACACAGACATGAACTCCCTTGCTATTTCTGTGATAGAGCTGACTTTGTTATGGAAAATTCTGGTGGCATACTTCACTGGATTTTTTGAATGCAAAGGTTTCCAAGAACACTACAGGGAGTAGCTAATCTAAAACAAACATTTGTTATTTAGGTGAGTTGCGATAAACAGAGTTTTCTACAATGCAGAAATAATTTGTCTGCATAGAAGTAAGAGAAAAGACAATAACTAATTGAAATACTTCTCTTTCCCATCAAAAGTGATTCCCAAGATTACTGAATGGTACACATATTTCATCCATTTTCTTTCATTTAAATTATTTACATTTATTCAATTGTACGACTTCAATTATCTCATCCTTGCCAAATTAATGTTCATTTCTCATTCATGGATTTCATTCAGGAATGTCACAGTGCCAGTGGTTCTGGCTCTAGTTATGTTGCCCAGCAGGGTGTGGGACATCATTCCGGTAGCCAGTAACCCATAAGTAATCTGCAGAGGTTATTGACCTCTCAGTTACAGTTGCTTCAGGACCTAAATATATCCAGCATGAAAATAAGCCACTCTGTGAAAAGGAAAGCATGCATCCTTGAGTAGAAATGAAATAATTTGGTTTTCTCTGGTGTCTTTTATTCAAGAGCTTTTCAGATTCACAGGTTTTACAGATATTGAAGAGTTTTACAGATACCTGCAGGACCTGCTGGATGAATAAATGTTTTTATTTTCATTTTTGAGTAGGGGAAATATGAAGCAAACTGAAACAAAATTATTTTCATGAGTCACTGACAGAGCTATAAAGAATTCAGTGTCATCTACAATTCAATCATAAGGCGTGGTTTTACACTGCCCTAAGCACTGAGGCCAAAAAAGGCTGGTGCAATGGATTATTTTCATAAAAATAGAAGGTAATCTCCTGAACTTGCCCATAGATGCCTGGCTCCATGTTTATTCATGCATACTCTTCAAGGGACGCAAAAAAATCCATATGCTTTGCTGTAAAGAACAACTACATTCTGGCAACACGGAGTAGGGGAAAAGGAAACCCCCTCAATGCCCTCCAACAGAGGGGGGATACCTGATTGTGCAGATGCCAGGTTTGGTAGTCATCCTTGGTACACCTGCGGCTGAAGAGAGACTTGTAATCCACCTTGACCAGCTGCCACTCAGAACGGAGACTGAAGTGCCCAAAAACTCTGAGCATGGGTGACAAAACAAAAGAAAGAACCAGAGTCAGCCAGACTCATATTTCCATTAAGCAAATAATGTCTCGTGAATCTCAGCTGCACAAACTGATACAGTCTTGGAGCTTAATGCCAGAAAATGGTATTCAGTCATGTTCTTACAATATCCCAGGACTGTTTAGCCTTTTCCTGACACCTCATGCACAGCCTGCATTGGAAGGTCTTCCCCTGACCCTAGCACCCAGCAAAATGGAACCCAAATCTATTCACCCTTACTGTGAGGTTTAGAGGGCAGAGAATTTTTTTTTCCTTATTCCAAGTCTTTCACTAATCTACATTTTTTCCCAAGCCACTTCTAAGATTAAATATTTTTTTTTGTTTTACTTATTCCAGACTAACAAAGAAAGTGGGAGAAAGACAAGACTTAAAGATTTTCCTGAAAAATCAAAAGAGAAGCAGAAGACAAGACCTCCATACACTGAGTGTAATTCAGATCCTGCTGTGTCCCCACTGTGCTGACATCCTTTAGTTCATTTCAGTTTACACTGTAGTGATACAGGGCTTTGTAATCATTGTTGGCTTTGCTCTCCCCCCTCCTCCTGTAGTCTGCACCAAAATTGCCCTGCATTGTGCTGTTCTGCATGAAACAATGACCACACAGGAATCAGTCATGCTCTGCCCTGGAAAACTCATCTCATGGGGATCGGGCAGAGAAAGGTGGGTGGGGGGATATCTGAGAGTCTGAAGTGGTGGGTTTGGCGTGGACACCTGTCTATATCCAAGTTCTGCCTCGCAGAGAAGCTCCATGAAGCTGACAAGTGGGAAGGATACGATACAAGAACCTGTGCCAAATGCTGTCATGCACAAGTGGCTTGGGTTAGAAGTGAGCAAGTGGGCAAGGACTTGTCTGGTAGAATGGATTTATTAGGTAGATTGTTTCTGGCTCTCCAGAACAATTATTAGTGTCATCCTAATTGCAGGGTATTAGTGATAGGAAACACCACAGCATTCAGGCCAAGCTACAGGAGACCTGCAGTTCCTGTTCCTCAGAACAGAAGGCACATCCTGGACCAAGATAAACCCATGGAAACCAAAGCAAAGCAGTATGGGGTACCAGAGGGAGCAGGAGGGAGAAGGGAGGAATGGGAATGAGCATGGTGGGGGGATGCAGAAAGCCTCCAAACTGTACTCAATAGGAATTCTAACCACAGTTCCCCTCCCCACTTTTCCTTGGCACTGGGTACAGCCATCAGCTCTTACAACTGCTTTCAGCACATACAATCTTGTTTGTGGTGCATGACTGAAACATCAGTCCCTGCAAAGCAGCAATGCAGCAGGCAGAAATCATTTAGTCCAGCAGATTTATACCAGTTTAGGATTTGACCTGGGTGCTTATTACGTGGAAAACACAGCAAAAGGATGAGAGAACATGATCAAACACAAACATCGGCCTAAACCCAGAAGATGACAGGGTTGGAGAAATCCAACACTTTGAAAAACCAATGCATCTAAAAGGAAAATCTTGCTCTTCAGTTTGTCCCTTAGCTAACTGTCCAGCAGGAGAGCAAAAGGTTTCTTTCTGTTTTACAAAAATCACCAGAATTACTTGATTTTTAAATGGTTTTAAAAAGCTTAAAAGAATTCCTTCTGACATTGAAATTCTTCCATGATAATTAATGAAAAAAACCCAAGGTTTTCTAGGCGGAAGGCAACATATTAGCATTCCAAAAGCACAGAACATTAGATACTCTTTAATTAAATGATTTCAAAGAAGATCTTTGTGTATAATTGCTATAATTTAGATGGAAACAATACTACACTAAATGTAATTAGAAGAGTGTGAACAGAGAGGGATGTTTTATTCTGCACTGCAGAAATGCATCTAGGTCACCTGATTCCTGAGGTAGTACTTCCCTACCTCACCCTCCCCTCTCTAATAAAAAGCTCCTTAAGGCTAATCAATCACTGTGGAAGAGGCTTCAGAGATAAGAGCTGCAGAGAAGCCAACAAGCACCTGCACCCTGTGAGCACTGCTCACCAGTACCAAGTGCCACCTACAGCATGGCTTCATTGGCCAACATCATGGGGGTCACACTACAGCTCAAGATGACTTTGTTGTGCATTTGAAACTTTTATCAGTTTCTATAAGCAAACACAAGGAAAGGAGAAGAGTGCTGTGTGATCTGTGGGGTTCCAAGGGTCTCTCAAGCAGCTTTCTTTTGAAAGTGATGAAAACCTTCATTGTTTGTGAAATGAAAAATGAGCAAAACAAACAATCACAGGGCACAAACCCTGACTGAACAAAACCAGGCACTGCAGCTGAACCCTGCTTTCAGAGTTTCTTGTTGAGTTTTGTCAACTAAATCACTGGTTGTTTTTAGACAGTGGCCAAGGTGCATGCACATGACCCCTCATGCCGTATCTCTTTGGAGGTGGCCGAGTCCAACAGAGGGTTGGGCAGAGAGCAAAGAGCTGCAACATTTTAAAAATTATAATGTCCAGCTATAAGTGCTTGACACTAAATCCTCCAGTTCCTACATATTGGTTTCCATATCAAGTGCAAAGAGACAAAGCCCCAAAGAAAGAGATGCAAAAAGAGGTTGGTGGGACCTTATTTTTCCCTACTCAACTGCTGAGTTCTCACATTGCTTTGAAAATACCATCTCATTCAACTTACGTATTCCCATGTGCCTTCATTTCTCATTTACTTTGTCTGGTCACTCAATAAGGGAGGTGTATTTGTTTAATAAACATAGCTAAACTATCAAGATAATAACAGGGAGGAAGGAAATAAAGTACTATAAAATTTGTCTCAACAACTTTGCCTGCCATGGTCCAACTGAAAGCTCTTAATTGCTTGTTGCAAGGATGGAAAACAGGAGAGCTGGGTTTTCAAGGTCCAGCTTTGAGAAGTCAAGAAAGAAGGTATATTTTGATTTTTCCACATAAGCAGTCTGATCTGGAAGTCTTTGAGGAGCACTAAAAAGAAAAGCCTAGATGGTATTTAGATAGAGTCGGTTTTCTGATTAAGCTCAATTTAACAAAGGTTCTCCAACCTAAGACATAGAATGGCAATTTACTGGCTTTAGACTGCATAGATTTTATTCTATCCCTCTCAGTAAGCAGTTACAACTCCACATACAATCTTAGCTAATAGGATAGCATCTTCTCAACTGGCTCTATGCACAGCTCACAGTGAAATCATTGCCAAGAAAACACAAAATGCTTACCAATCCCTTCTTTGGAGAAGCAAGGTAAGGCTTTTATTGTCAGGACTGGATGTCATTAATTTGCAGAAAAACTATTAGAAATGTGGAAATCAGTTCTGAAATGCTTACAGTTTCATGATGGAGTAATTTTAGAAATGATCACTGGTAATACTGCTATAATTATATCTTCCATTAATTTTTTAAATACACAATAACTTACAAATGCTGCCTGGATAACCTTGTACAGGAGTTCTTTAAAAGGTTTTTTACATTTATACAGTGCTCTCTTCTCAGATTGCATTCCTTTTGCCTTATCATTCCTTGTATTGTTGATAGTTGTGCTTTTTATGTAATTCAATACTGCTCATTCCTGTAAGCTCAAGAGAATGACTTGAGGGTCACAAGAAAACAACTCACCTGCCTCTGGTCCATAGCTTCAAACCCTGTCCCTGCTCATGGTGTGAGAAACAGACCTTCTCAAGTAATAGCTCCCACAGCAAAGGCACCAGATCTGCATCCATGCAGATCTATCCCTGCTGGCAGTGTCAGACAAGCTGCCCAGGCATTAAAATGTAAATTTTCATGCCTAAATCAAGTCATCTTCTATAATTTCTGAAGTAATCTGGTAGGACATCATATGGAGCAAGCAAGCACTGAAGCTGCCTGTACTTGGCTGGTCTGGATAAAGATGGAAGACTTTTCCCTTCACCCATCATCCCAGCTCCTTTGTAACACCTGCTCTCCTCAGGTGTGCCCAGCACTGAGATGGATGACTGAAGATGCCAAGGAAGAAAGAAGCTGATAAGGTAATCTTCACTACACTTAACATCAAAAGTACCCTCCTTTCTGAAGCATTTTTCCTTCACTGGACATCAACAAGATAAGAGACATGAAAAGGTTGGGAGTTTTTTTGCTTCTCTCAAAGTACCTTGGGGAACTCTGAAGACAGATTTTTACAGCATTAGGCCCCACAGAATAGACTGTAAGCATTTTTAATATCTAAAAATAAAATAAAAGCAAAGAAATATATAATATACTTAGTAGACAGCATCTTTTGAGATGAACTACACAAGAAGATGGATGGATCAACAGAAAAATAAAGCCAGAACTACAGAAAGAGAACCAAACATATACTTTAATTGATAATACTGAAATAAAAGCTAATTGCAGTGTCATCATAAATAGACTGTGTCATTTAGAAAAGCCTGAAACCAACCTTGATTTTTATTTCCTTTTATTGTAAGAGAAAAATGCTTGCAGAGGAAGTGTCTTAGCAAGCAAAAAATCCCCAATAGTAAAATCACCCAAATTAGTGAATACTTCAGCTGACCTGAATCTGTGCTTTTGTTGTGGGAATGTAGAAAGGAATAAAAGTCAAGTAAGATCACCATATGATTTCAGTTAAAATCCCTCTTTATTTACATCTGTTCATCTAACAGGAAGTGCCAGAAGTAGATATTTAATGGGCAAACCCAAGAAACACAATCTGGAAGAATCACCTCCTGGCAGGAAAACAAGCATGTGTTGTTTTGGGTTTTGGCTTGGATTATGTTGGGTTTTTTTTTTTTTTCCTAGTCCCTGGAGAGGAAGATCTCTCACTGAAACCAGAGGAAGTCCCACACCTGAAGTAGTGAACAGTTAATTTAGCACAACTGAAGGTGCTCATTCTCTTTCTGATGTCCACCAAAGTGGGCAAATGTTGCTACTGGCGCAATCCTAACAGATAGCCAGGCATCCAAGAAGACCATATAGTCCAAGCCAATATCACCAATGCTGTTTCATGAGCAGTGTCAGGTCAAAGCCATCCTGATAATAGCATAGCACAGACTGGAGCAATCCTCCCTCCAAACAGCTTTGATAGGCATTGAATGGGCACACTCAAGAGTTACCCAGGACAGTCCCTGCAGCATCAGCTTGGACCTACCACTGCAGAGGTCAAGGACCAGAGCTACTCAAATTTGGCTGGTTTGCTCTCATGAACTCTAAAGGCATTTAACATTTTGGGTACTCTACATAGACACGGACCTGAGCAGAGGCCAGGGAGAGCCTGCCCATGCCCAAGATCTGCATTCCCACTCCTGTGGCTCTTGGCAAACTTGGAGGATGAACTTCTCTTGCAAGACCTATTCTGGCACTTACACAACCAGCACTGAGGTAGGCACAGGAAGCCTTGCCAGAACAGAGTCAGGGTTTGCTGCTGGTTACTGTACTTTCTGTCCCAGGGCTCCATGGTCCAGGAGAACTGACTAGTTCGGTGTCAGTACTGAGTACATGGAGGCAACACAAACCAGTCACTGCTGTTTCCTCTGATCCAGAGAGCTGGGTAACAGGGACCCAAGGCAGGGAGATGGTCTGGAAGAAACTGTCAAGATTCACCCAAACTCACTAGCTCTAGCTGGCAACAGACCATGTCCCTGTACAAGGTTCTTTCACATTCATAATTGCCTTGATTTTTCTTCTATTTTTTTTCTCCCCAAAAGTCAGGCTACCCTAGTCCCACATTTCCTGGGAAATGGTGAGCCTATGCTAGAGTTGCTGGCTCAGTGCACACTTATAGAACGTCTGGGTACATAGATGTAACTCCATCACTTGTTGACATTTATAGCTTTTGAGTCAGTGAAAGAAAATGCTGACAATTTCCCACAAAGAGGAATCTTTCTGTTGTGAAATCAGGGTCTGAATCCATCTCTGTGTAAGGAAGTAGCAGTAAAGTGAGGCAAACTCCTATGTGCAGGCTGAGCTGTGAGGGCCAAAACCACACAAGCAGCAATGGAACAGTTGCAAGTTGTGCTGGTGGGGCCAGATTTTATGAATAGGTAGTGACAGACGAGCCATTTCTCCATGAATTAAACATAAATCATGACTTTAGAGAAAACCAAATGGGCTGTGTAATCTCCCAAATTTTTTATTAGGATTTAGATGGAATTACCATTAAAGGAGGTCACTAGTTACAAGGAAATTGGATAGAAAGGAACTGAGACAAGGAAGTAGAACTTAATTGAAAGAGACAGAAATCAGCAATTAGGGAGAGTGGGAGAGGGAGAGTTATACTGTCTCATGCCTGGAAAGATGATGCAGGGACTAAGAGACTGGAAACAAAGGAAACATGAAAGAAAAATGAAAGATGACACTGGAAAGGCAGGCAATTGCCAACAAAAAACACTGTCTAATTTTTTTCCTAAACAATAAATATGGTTTCTAAGAGCCGCTTTGGAGCTTCTAATTCAGTTGCTTTTGGCTGACCTGTCAACTAGGAACAGTAGCTTGAGGGCAATGGGTGATGATTCAAGGCTGCTGTACTTCAGTCTGTGGACCAAAAAAAAAGGAAGAAAAATAGCTGATTTTTTTTTTTTCTTGAAAGAAGAGATGCATTTTCTTCCAGAGAGAATACACCATCCATTTGGAACTTGTTTTTCAGCTGGTGCATATTAGTTTAATTTAGACCATCTAAATAGACCCTCTCAGATATCAGGCCTTCCACTGATACTTTTCAGAAGGAGAAAAAACAACAGCAGTGAAACTATCAAGAATGTACCAACACCAGAGAGCAGCCTGCATGAGGACAAATTTGTTCAAGAAAATCTTGGTCTGTATTCTACTTCCCAAGGAGAAGGGTCAAAGAAGAATTTCCCAGAATTTCTCATGCATATTAAATCTGAGGGATGTGGTTTATTTCCTCTGAAACTGAATGTCATGACATAGAGGTTGCCCACATGAGAGAAATTCAAAGTGTTGGCCACCAGCAATCCATATTGAGCTGGTCACAAAAAGCTGCACCACTGCCAGATTTCAGGTCAGGAGGGAGAGAGGAGAAAGGGAAGGCAAAGAGTTTCTGTGAAAACAGATCAAAACCAAAACCTTCCCATAAAAATCCTACAGTACAATCATGGCAGATCCTTTCCCTCAGCTTTGGAAAACAGTCCTGGTGTTATTCATCAGCTCAATGGGCACTTCTTTTAAAGTGCTAGCAGAAGAGAAAAACCACTGCAAATGACATGGTACAGCATGATCTTTCAGCTAGCAAGTAATGCCAAGCGCAATTAGCAAGTAATCTGCAGAACGTATAATTACAAAGCCACCCTACAGTTTGGACTCAATTTCTCCCTTAGCTGCCCAATTACTGCATAAGGCAATGGGGGAGACAGGGATTTTTTTGTTATTATTTTATCAAATAGAAAGTGCTATCAAAATAAGAACTGACTGAATGACAAACCAAACCTTTTGAAATCTGGTCTCTAAAAAATTTATTACCAGTGTTCTCAAACCACTTTACATGACAATTGCTTCAAAAGAAATCCCAGCAACATGAAAGAGCGTATGAGACACCTAGGAAGGGGGATGGGAAAGAATATTAATTTTTAATGCTGTTTTTCAGAAGTGTTCCTTCTCTTCTTCGAAGCACTCATGGAAGACAACCACTTTCTGACAGCTTTGAAATCTGAAGATGCTGCCACTCTCTTCTAGAAAAGAGAGTGGCAGGTATCAGCAATCTGAGTGTTTCATCCCCTTATGGGTCTGTGGTCTCAGCAGAGGCAGGTGCTACTGCTGCTTTGCCAGAAGCTGGATAACATAGCATATTCAGTCATTTCAATCTTTCATCCTATGAATCAGCAGATTTCCAACCAGAGATGCCCAATACAAAAGTAGAAGCCATTCCTCAGAACATGTAAGCTCCAAACACATGTGACAGGTGAAGCACAGTAACGAGCTTTGCCTGGATGTCAAAGAAGACAGCTCAGAAGAGGCAAGCTCTGGAGAGCTGCTTTCCAACACCCATGCAGTTCAGTGATCAAAAATCTATTAGAGTGAACTCTGCAGCCAACCTAACACTCAACTTTCAAGCTCCCAGAAAAGCTGGTGTGCTGTGCCACTCTTTTCCTTGTGCAGGATCAGGGAGAGATTGAGCTGGAAAGGTGCTAAGGCTGTGTAGTTTCTCATCCCTCTGAGGGTTGGTGGGATCAGGGCACCAGAATATTTCATGTCTGGCTCTAGCAGAAAGGTGAAAGGCTCAGGAGTGCATGTGTACCCAGCATCCTGCCCCTTTCTGTGCAGCCCCCACCAGGCCTGTGTGCTTCATACAGCCCAGCCCACCTGCTGACAGGAGGACAGCACAGGGCCAAGACCCCTCTGTCCTTACTTAGCAGCACGAGAAACAAAGCACATCAGCCTCTAGATGAAAATATCTGGATTGTATTGCCATCAGGCAAAACTTGTCCTTTTATCTAGGGAAAATAAATCATCTATCAGCCTGCTGCTCATTCTGGCTCCTTCTGCAAGGGCTTCTTTCTTTTATTCACTTCAGCGAATTCCAGCCTTGAGTGAATACACCTTTCTCTAACCCTCCTCCCTGCATATGCTCACCTGTCCATCCCTCTTGTCCCAGCATAACAGACATGACTCAGTATCTCCTTCCCTGAAGGAATGGGAAAAGTCTGCATAGTGGGATTCCATCTAGGATTCAGGAGACCTGCATGACTGACAAGCTCTCCCTGAGAGCCTGCTGAGTGACTGACCATGGGCAGGTCCTTTGTTCTCCCTCAATTTCCCTACCAGCACAATAAAACTAATGTTGTTGACTTTTTTAGCATAATATTTGATCTACTGTCCATAAATAGCACCTGACTCCAATGGCAGGTATGTTTGCCCCAGAAAGTCAAAGACAGACAATACGTGCCACACAGCACAATGCCTTCTCCCCGTGCTATGGCTTCTGCCAGGAATCTTGTGAGTACATGGTGCAACTGCTGGGAACTGGTCTTGGGTCACAGACATCCTTTTCCTAAAGCCAAATAAATCACACGGTGCTGTCTGAGAAAGATTACTCTAAGTAGATGTTCTCATCACCTGATTTGTCTTTTCAGGTGCCACAGAAAGACCTCAGCTCATACTGCAAGTATTAACAATCAATATTTTGCCTCTTGTGGACTGTTCAGGTGAATTCATGCAGAGATCCAAAGGCTAAAACACAGGCTACTCCTCTGGCAGAGAGGGAGATGGGAGGAGGAAGTGACACTGATTAATCTGTGGTTGTTAATAATATTTTTGAATCTTTCAAACAAACATAATGATATGGGTAATCAACTGTCTTAATCCAGGGTCTAAACTGATCATCTGCTGGGATAAAATTGGAATTCCTATAACACACATTTTCTTGTCCATTGTAAAGTCACTTGATGCCATTAGCAGATTGATCATTTTCTCACAAAGTCCAAGCTATTCATTACTTCCAGAAGGTTTTGAAATTAGATCAGATGATATAGGAATGCAGCTCACTATAGGAAATGCCAATATCCTCTCAATCATTTTGGTTTCCTTACTTAATAATTGTATTTGGAATTTTTGTTCTCAGATCAAGTTCCAAATTTTACTTTTCTTTCTGTGTGCAGTCATTATTTTCAGAGATTCATTTTAATTTCATGGATTCCGTTCTGAAGAGTCCTTATATAGGTTTGTGCACTGCAGTCTGCACAGTCTCCTGGGTGAGGACAGAGAACTGAACTCACAAGGACACATCAGAGCCTTGCAGGAAAATCCATAGCCAGTAACAATGCCAGTCACACCCTAAACAGATATTGCAATGAACAGAAGAAGAAAGGAAAACTGAAAAGTGAGAGAAAAACCACAGTAGGACAAGAATTAAAACCTAACAGTCCTTTCTAGTGTCTAATGGTACCCATTCAATTTGGATAAACCAGGCTTTGAGATCTTCTCTCCAATCTTTAAAAACTTCCGCAGTTTTGGTAGCCCTGAGAGAATGCACAGGCTGGATGGACAGCCTTGGATCCCAGAGGAAGTGAAGGTAAATAAGGACAGAGTTCAGAATCTTTCAGCACAACAGCTCCCCTACATGATCCCGTCTCATTTTCTGCACTGGAAGTTGCAAATTGGATTTAGCTTTCTAGAGAACTCTGGTGAAATCTTTCTTCCAGATTCCCTTTTTGCTAAATTTCTGTGTGGCTCAGCAGCAGTCAAAGTTGTAGAAGATCTATGTTTTTTTTTCAGACAGCTTCTTCCTCTTTCTCACAGAGTGAAGTGAAAAGAGGCCAGACTGATGTCAGGGAAGTTTAGAGGCACCTGTGGGCCATGGGAATTGAGGAACAGTGGGATTCTTTTCTCCACACACATTGTACAAGAGCCTCAGTTGCTTCCAGGAAAAACAACCTCATGGTGCTTTGCCAGCCACTCACATCTGCTCTTATTTGCTGAGGCTGCTTAGCAGGGGTGCTGGTCGTGGAGGGCAGAGCCTGGCCCCAGGGGGAGAATGCCAGCTCCTCTGACCACATCTCAGCAAAGGCACTATTTTCTATCACTGGTTTCACCTTAATTTTTCTCAAGACATCCACTCAGAGGTGGTAGACCCATGGCTCCCTACCCCTAGGCAAAGAACATTTCAAGGACACTGTCAGCTTGTAATTTTATTTCCTGTATTGGCTTTTAAATGTAACAACAAGACTTGAGCAAAATGCAGAGGATGTTGCCTTGCTTGAAGAGCCAAGATGATAAACACCTTATCAGAAAAATACAGGAAAATGACTCTTGGCTTCCATGTAGCTTTGAACTCAGCGGGGGCTTGTACCTGGGAGCTGTTGGCCCTTTCTCATACTCAGTTTGCCAAGTCTCTGATGAGTGTGAACCAGAATCTGTCCACAACGCCTTCATACCTGTATCTACTCTGCTGATGTCTTCCACAGGTCAGTCAGTTCTTCAAGATAAGAGTAACTCATGGAATTCCTGGCCACAGGACAAGGTGCCTGCTAAAAACTTTTTCAAAGTATTTAGAGGAAAAACCCTCAAAAATAGGAAAACCCATTAATATCTTAGAAATTCAAAGAATACCATGCTTGGCCAAGAAAGTCCCTTATTTGTAAATCTCTACGAATGTGAGAAGTATATAATGTAATCATATTTTCAGTATAATTTAGTATCATATATATATATTTTAGCATGCTCTACTTGCTACTGTTGGAACATGGAACTGAAACAGAGGGACCTCTGGTCTGTCACAGTATGGCCTGTGCTCTTAATACTTTCTTTCTCACCTGAAACCGCCTCTGGCACTCATCACACCTTTTCCAACATCTTTCAATTACTTATTCATTCTGCCTCACTCTTCTGCCACCCAGTGATGGATTGCCAGTAATTTTATGGGTCTCCTGGAAAAAAAAAAATCTACTCCCACTTCATTTCTGGTAAAGCTGCATAGCCACATAAACAAGAAGGTGTTAGAAAGGGCCAGGACTCGTGACCTATTCATTTACAACCAGGAACATTTCCTACCACACATAGCCAAGGACAACAGTCACAGCAATGCTTACAGATTAACTTTCAGTTCACTGAAAATATTAATGCTCAATTAGGCATGCACACTATATAGAGAGATCATTAAGTTCACATAGGTAGAACTGATATTTATATACACACAATGTGGGTGTGTCTACATAAATATTTATTTACAGGGAAACCTAATGATCCCCATCTGTAAATGAGTGTCTGCACACATAGACACATAATGAGTCTACTAAAATGATGCAGGGTTGTGAAGCAAAAAGGTTGTTTTTCTTAATATAGGTTTGGAGAGATGCTTAGCACAGGAGATGAAGTGGCAGGGGTAATAGTTATGAGTCAGAGCTGGAACAACATAAAGCCCTCTTCTGGATCCATGAAAACATCTTGTCTCTGATTTGAATGCAGCAAACTACTCTGGATATATCACAACTGACTAGAATGGGAATACAATGTGATTCCTTTCCCCTGTTGGACAACCTCAGGAAAGTAACGTGCTGTGCCTATGGCTTGTCAATCCAGAAGTGTTGGATCTGACCCATCAGAACATGACATAATTAAAAGGTATACCAGTCAACAGGGAGGGATACAAGACAGAAGTTAGAAACCTGTAGATTTCAAAAAGGCTAGCACACTCTGGGCATTCATTGCATCATCTGAGAACATCTAACCCACTGCCCTTATGCATTTGAGTCATTTTCCTAGAGGACCCTGTGTTTTCTACTGCTGCTTTCCACGGCAATGTGGAAATGTGCACACAGCAATGTGCTTTGGTACAAAGCCCCACACCAAAGGAGCCAAACTGACCATCTTGTCAGATGAGAGAAGTGTCAGAACAGCAACAAAAGCAACTGCAGAAGAAGATGGTCAGCCAGGATTGGAGGAAGGACAGTGGATTCACTTTGGTTAAGTGGCAGTTCCAGGGCAGACCAGCACACACAGTCTCATGGTACTTCCTCGAGCATCAAAATACTACATTCTTAACAGAGCCCACCCAACTTGTAAGGAAATAATTCATTCTTGCAGCATTATAGCCATATAAAATTACAAAATCATAGAATAATTTAGATTGGAACAGATCTCTGCAAGACATCTTGTCCAACCCCCCCACTAAAAGCAGCTCCCAATCCAAAGTACTCTGAGATATTCAGAATCATATAAAGTCCCTTCATTACTAATGTTACCATATTGACTAGTTCTTTAGGACTGTTTAGGACAAGCATACACAGTGCAAAGCACAGAGGGTCCAAAAAGCCTGGGATACTCATACAATAAAGACAGGTATGGAAAATGCTCACTTAATAGCTATGAAATGGTAGGAAATTGTGTGCCAAAACAGTTGCTGCTTTCTACAGCCCAGAGAGCCCCTCACAGCATGTGGCACAAAATGAATGTTGGGAAAGTCATTCTACTGATATATTGATTTTAATAAAATAGTATTATGAAAATATTGTTAATAATGCAGTATTTTAATAATAGTTGGAGTATAATGACTATGTAATACACATTCCCCTCAGAATACTATTTTTTTTAAGTAGGTGAGCACAGACGACTTTGATGCAAATCTATGGAAGAATTTTTTTCTAATGGGAATCAGCCAAGACCACTAGAGGAAGGATTTTGCGTTTTCCAGGATGAAAGACAAACCTTTAAAAGCCACTAATGTACCCAGTTTGGCAGCACACAAATATGACCACAGCCTTGGTCCCTCTGCCTCAGTGCTGCTTCACATCTAAGAGCTCCCACTGACCCCATGATCAGCTGACCAGATCCTAATCCCAAACTGCTGTGCTCCTCTCACCAGCTTCTTGAAACCTTTGTGACTTCTACTCACAAACATGAATTCCATGTACCTCCAAACCACCATATGTTACCTTGGTTCAGAGGGTGGAAAGTAGCAATAGAAAGGCATGGATTTCTTCTCAGCCAAAGCTTACACAAGCTCAGCATCACCCTACACTGCCCTTATAGATGAGTTCACTAAAATTCTAATTGGGAGAAACATCTAAGTGTTCTGTATAGAAATGGTCTGCATACAGCTTTTTAAATGGGCTCTTTCCTCCTCAGTTCCTTTAATTCTGTGGATAGAAATTTCTCTAAACATTCATTTCAAATGTCATGTGAAATTTCTTTGTATGGCTTTTACAGACTCTTAAGAGTGGTTTTTAAAACAGCTAATGATGACAGTAACAATAAAGACAATACCAATAACAGTAGCAATGGCAATAATAATGGTAATATGCCTGCAAAGATTTCAAAATAAAAAGTTCTCAACAAAACTAATTACAATATTCAGGAAGATAACTCACTTCCTACATTCACCATCAGAAGACTACAGACATATAAATAACAATAACCTTAGATTTATAATACATTTTTCATCACAGAAGAAAACTGCATTGATTTATAAAGTAAATGGCCTAAATCCACAGCTAGTTGCAACTGATTAGCTCCATTGATTTCAATGAAGGTGCTGATGTGCAGATTTATGTGAGCTCAGATTGGTCTCTCTGCACGTGTGTGTGTATGTGTCTGCACATGTGTGCAGCTGGAAAGGGACACACATTGCATAAAGAATTTCACAGAAAAACACCATATTAAACAACAGAGAAAGTTACACATTCTCATTGCATTTGAAGAAAAAATGCACAGAATTGCAGGTTCTAATCTTTAGCTGGGAATTGGCATATATATTTTCCCAACAGGACGCTCACAACAGTCTTCTGAAAAGGCTCACAGGTATATCATATGCTGTTGAATTTTGCTCTTTGCAAAAACAGGGCAATGTTTGCAGATAGCAAGGCAACAGATGCACAGATATATTCTTCTGCACAAACGAGGACTCTGCCTTTTTGAAAAAAAAGCCAAAGCCATGGCATTGTTTTGGAATAAAGGAAAGTGAGCAATGCTATCAGAACTGACACCACCTCTACTCTGATAAAATCTCAGTAAGCTGTCTGTGACAGACAGAGGATGCCTTGTTTTGCTCCAGCACTGTTTGGGAACAAAGCATAGGAGTGCTGCTGTGTAAAGCACAACCACAATTAATTAGCCTGTCCTTCCTAAGACAGTTTGTCACAGGAGACATGGATGTGCTATAGAGGAGCCGGCTACGCCTTCCTGAGCCCCCCAAGGCTACAGCACCAAAACATTTCTTCTGCCATGGCACAGATGGCACAGAAGCCAGTTCAAGTGACCATTTGTGAGAAGAGTAAAATACGATTTTTCCCCAGCTCCTTTCTTGGAGCTGAGCTCAACTTCAAGTACAGACTGCTGAACACACGGTCACTTCTGTTTGTGTACAGCTGAAGTAGATCAGGGTTTTGAAAGGAATAACAACACAAATCATGCAAAACAGCTGGAATACAATCAAGTCAGTAGCAGAAATGTCCAAGACACACAACTGTTACCTGGTCCAAACTTTCTCAAAAACTGATGACAAACATACCCAGCAATCTATTCTCAGTTTCTCACTACCTGTGACACCAGCAATGACCTTCACCTATGCATTCATGCCATATAAGTATGCAGATGGACTGAAGCCTAGAAGAAAATAAACTTGACCTGAATCTCTTTTCTCTTGCATGCAGTGAAAATGTGCAGGAACTTCAAGCCTAGATGTAGAAAAGCAGGAAAAGCAAATTGCCTGCAAGATGAAATTTATAATCTCCTGCCCCTGGAGTGATGCAACAGCATGTGATTAACCAAAAGCACTTCTTTGTGCTACTGTGGATATGCTTCACAGGTGTGCCTCAGTCTAAGGCATTTTAGCCACCTTGCTTTCTGATGTTTTTCAGAAGGCTGTTTCAGACAATTCAAAGAAGCACAGGTAAGTAGGCATTTCTGAAAGCAATGAAGGCAGTGCATTTTGTCCTTGCTTTGTTCAGAATCCCAGAGCACAGTGCTCTGATCTGCTTTGTTCAAGAAGTCAGATGACTACCTGAAGATGCCTTTGAACTTAAAAACTTCCCTCTCCTGGTTGTTAAACTCAAACCCTGGCCTGTTCTTGGGCCACTCCACCAGTTCTACCAGCCTTACCCAGTGCTTCAGCACTCCTGGGAGGAGGAAGGTCCCAGCACCACCACTGCCAGCCCAGGCTCCTCCTTCCATGAGATGGGTGAACCCTAGCATACTAAACCCCACAACAGGAAGCTTATTCTGAGCTCAGCTCTGCATATGCACCATGAGAACACTTTTAGCTTGAGCTAAAACCAGATAGCCCACAATGCAGATAGTAAGCAACAAGGTTGGGGGATATTCATACCCACCAGCAATCTCAAATGAGAGTCATGCTGCACAACTGGAGCAAGCACAGAACTGGCATTAAGTACAACCATACAGATCTCTGGCTTCTGAAGAGCACTGCAGTCCCTGGGCCACCAGATCCAAGGACTGCAATCTCAGCAGTAAATACGAGAAAGGACCTCTGGTTGTCACTAGATGCAACCTGACCAGGGCTGCACCACTCTCCAGAGAAGTGGACTTATCTACTGGTCAATGTGAACTCCCAAGCTACAGCTTGGGACCATCTCTCCTTGCTATAGCCCCTGTCACCACTGGAGAGAGTTTGGCTCCATCATCTCTTTGCCACATGATGCAAGAACATGCCAGCTTGGCCTGTGGCCATCACCAAAACCCACAAAACAGCACCATGCCTTCATGAAACACTGCATGTGTAGCTACACAACACTGCACTGCACATCATGAGGTTACCAGGCACTTGGAGATCTCCATGCACCCCTTCTGCCATCACAACTTAAAATAGGAGCTGCTGTACTTACGTCATTATCTGGGTCTCTATGCCAGGGTCTACAAGGGATCCATCCACAAAAAGTGGTGTTGATGTGAAACTGTATTTAGTCCAGGATCTTCCCTCATCAAAACTCACCCTGGGATAGAAGCAGACAACATTTATACACATAAAAAGACTTACTCTAGAGCCAACTGCAGCAATTAAATGTTGGCTAAGGTCTGCAAGCTCCAGCAGCTGGATTTACAGACAAGCACCGATCTTTGCCATTTCCCAGCCCACTAAATTCATGCTCTTGGTGTACTTTGAAAGATCAAAGCTTTAGAAAGCATAAACACTGGCAATAAGGATATGGATATACTTGATGCAGCTGTAGATCGGATCTCAAGGGATCAAGAGGCTTTGCCAAGACCTGTTTCTGGCTCTGCAATAGCACCTGGCATGAAACACCACTTAGAGCATAAGCAATCCCAGCCTGAATGCACAAAAATTGCTTTCACCACCACAGGACATTTTGACCCATCCCTGTATCAATGCCATATAGCATTAGTTACAATCTTTCTATCCCTATTAGTAATTAAAAGCAAATTTGCCCTATTTGTGGGAGTGAGGAGTGTCAAATGTTTGTGCACACATGCATCTGAGCATCTGGATCTGTCAGAGTGTCTCTTGGTGGACCCCAAGTCCTCCCTGCTGCAAGCAGGTAGAACTCTATCTGATATGCCACCAAAGGACCAGGAGGCCACTGCAGTGTGTATTATAAACCATGGGTTACACCACCCTCAGATCTCTGGTGTGCAAAGCCAAGGCTGGCAGTCACCATTCCCTAACTCTGCCCCTCATGTCACTTAGCAAGACATCTTCACCTGACTCAGAATGCACCTGTGCCAGAACAGGAAGTTAGCTTTACATGAAAGACAGAACTCTGGGACTACAACAGCACACAGAAAGATTATCTGCCTTAAATCTATTTATTTAAATGTATGTATCTTCCCATACACCTGTGCATTTTTATGTGTTCTGCTTGCATGCTTATCTCTCTAAATAGCATTTCATCTTCTGGGGATCAGCATGCTTCATTAGCTTAGCTAAAGTTCTCTCAGCTTTTCAATTATCAACCCCACTTTTCTCCAGCATGAAACTTATTGTACAATGTCTCAGCCTGAGAACTAATAGATTTACATGTACCCTTTAATCTATTCAACTCCTGCCCATAAAACAGGTGCCTACTGAGGCAATATGAAGCAAATTCCAAAGCCCCTAAGGGTACAATTTTGGTGGAAACCTGTTGGAGCGTATTGATAACAGATCTAAATCACTACTCATTTAACAGAGTGGGTGGGGCACTCACAGTACTGCACATGCCATTTCAGGAGACAGCGTAAAAGGAGAGCGTCTGAAATGAACTTCTCCAAACAAAGGTGAACTGAGCTCTCAGCTCCTATTAAAAGTCAACCTGTGACCAAATCTTCCCCAATATGTAAGTACAGGAACTTGTGTTAATGTGCTTTTTATGTCTGAGGAGCCTTCACAATTAAAGACAACTGAAACAGTTACACCTGGCTTGAATAATACAGTAACAAATGGTTAATATGAGATGCAGCTTTTTCAGTCAGTGGCTCACCTTTCACTGCTTCAGAGCTGAACCTGCTGCAGTCTGATGCACCCACCCGTGGTTAACACACACCTCTCCTTCCTTGACTCAGTCTAAAGACTGGGACATGGTGCTGATGTCCTCTTTCCTGAGGGCACTTTAGTTATAGTCATGACAACTGAGTTACCCACCAGAGGCTTCCAGTCCCACCTCAACACATTCTAACCACAGACTGGAGTCTGCAGCTCACTTTTATGAGTCTGCCCTGCCACTATTCTCCTCTGTATGTCCAGCAATGGAGCAAATACATCCTGACAGTCCACTATCACACCATGACTACATCAGTCATTTCTTTATTCAGGTAGCAAAGACATGTGCTTAAATGCAATATATTTAAACTTTTACAGAAATCTATGTTGCAGTCATCCCAGAGTTATCTGTCAGATCAGAAACATAAAGTCCAGAAGCTTTTTATATTGAAAAAGTAGCTGTTAAATGTTCTCAAAATACATCTCTGGAATGTGAGCTTGTAAATGGGTGAAGTCAACGTGTCTTGAGGTGTCCAGATTTGGAATGACTGCAATCTCACTGGAGGATTTTGTACAATAATGACTCAGGCAGAGGAGACCTTAATACCTTATCAATGCTGCCAAATACCATTGCTTTTGTTTTTCTATTTGACTGAAGACCACATTTCCTGTTCAGCATGAAAAGCAATAGACATGTGCTTAGCACCATCAAGCTGAGAGACAACTCAGTATTGTAGACAGGAAATCATCTTGTCTCTGAAAGGTATTTCTAATTTACTTCTGAACAACATTAGATGCTGAGTAGGTCAGTCCATTAGACATGCCCCTCTTTGAATCAAGCCCCAAGATTGAATGGGCATGTCTAATGGACTGACCTACCCAGCAATGAACATACCCATTTTCTGTAAACAGTGTTAGTTCTGAATTTTAGAATGTTTAACTGGTGCAGGAGTCAGAGGGGCAAGAGCTAAGAAGATACTAATTTTCAGCAATATCTTTAGTGCTTAGACTGTTATAACCCATTTATAGCAAAACAGTGCCTTCCACTGAGAAATCATTTTGCCCTATTTCACCTCCAACTCTAATCAGTTGCCACCATGGTATCTCTGGAAACTGATAGTCAAATACTAAAGGAATTAGCAACATATCTCTGTTGTCCTTATCTACACCTACTGCCCTCTCCTCTCCCTCCCTTTATCTGTCTTATCAGATTAATGTAAAATTCTATAAACCAAATGTAGAAACGAGTGACACATCCTCTCAGAAATACCTGAAGCCCGAAGGATGGCTTATTACTTAGCATATGTGTGTCTGCAGGAAAGAAACCCCACCTGGAGGCTCACAGTGCATTACTGGTGCAAAGAGTAATTCATACATGTAGGTGATTACGTATAGAGCCATTATATTTATAAAATGGTGCAATAATCATTATATTCATCAATAAAACCTCATTGATGGTAAAATATAGATAAGAATGACTTCATCTATTCATTTTATAGATGCTGGCATCTATTCAAAGTAATGTTTCCTTACCACATGTGCCAGATGGGCACTGATGTGTGTTTCATGGCCACTAGTGCCCCTCCCCAGTCCAGAAACCAAACGTTGTATTCCTCCTCGAAGATCTGCAAACAAATGAGGTACTGCATGAGTGCCCCACTCCACTGGGATGAGAAGAGGCAGAAGAAGAATAACAAAAGGCTCCATGCTTTCCTTTGGTGTGAAAAACATACCTGTCTCCAGGAATTGGCACCATCAGAAGAGATGAACACACCAACATCTGTGTAGGAAAGTTCAGAGCCAATATTGCCTGCAACACAAGTGTCAGACATTCTTGTATGGATGAACACACTAATGAAAATGTTAATTAAATTTCTGACATTTAATGCTGGAAAATTAGAAATTTAAATAGGTTGACACTCTCCTGTTACCATCATGGAATTCAACTAACCACATTACTGTGTCAATGCTATTTCAAAAAAGTTCTGGCTCTGGGAGGCAGCACAACTCAAAAGGGGTGTTCTCATCAGTCCTCAGGATATAGGAAATGTCATACTGTCCACCATCTAATTTTCTTCCCCGATACCAGCAAAAGTGACCAACTGTTTAAGATGAGGCTGTAAGGAAAACCTGATACAGGCAATCACATGGAAGGTCAGTCTATAGGGATGTCCAGGTTCAAGAGGATAAATCTACTGTGTCAGTTCAAAGGTCTTAGCCCAGTATCTTACCATGACTTAGAAACTTATTTGAAGGCAGCATTATAGGTTTTGTATCATCACATTTTAAACATCAAAATGGAAAATCTAAATTTTCAAACAGGGATTTACAGCTGGAGGTAAGGAAAGGGAGTAAAAAGGCAAGAATTTGGTTGTTATCACTTTGTTCTGTCTTTCTGTGCAAAGCTGTTCTGTTACTTCCTTCATTCCCTCCCTCTAGTTTCAGCTGCATGCAAACCTCACAAAATGTAACTTCCAAACAAGTAAAGAAGAATTAGCAGCTGTACAATTAGACAGTAAAACATAATTCTTCCATTTGCAAGAATCTAACCTCTGCCCTATATCAAGTGTCCAAATTTCCAATTATTGCTGGACATGTCTCACTGTAAATCAAGTGTTTGAGCAGCCAACACTTGTGAGAATAAACTGCAAAGCTTATCTTTGAATGCATTCAGCAACATGGTGAGATGCTCCTGCTGCTGTGAAACTGGTTAGTGGAAACAGATGAGTATATTCCCAACAGGTAAGGCTTTTTAATCTACAAAGTAGTAAGGCAGAAATTATATTCTGCCTTTTAAAGGTTAATTGTTAGACTGGGAAAGCATTCATCCCATGCACTGGCAGCTTGAAAAGAACCTAATTTACTAACAATTTAGATCAATGCCTAGAATCTTGCCATCCTGCTGCCTCTATTTGCTTCCTAAAAGGTTAAAAAAAAAAAGCTTTTGTAATTACAGCATCATGAGTCGGACTTGTTCCTAAGCATCCATCTAGTGCAACCTGCCAGGAGTGATGACTCCACTTGGCTATGCATAGGGATATCTGGAGGTTTAAACCAAATTATCTCACTTCATTTGGCCTGGATCAGTGAACTGGAAATCACATGGTGTCTCCCTTGTTGAGACATAAATGTCATGAAGGGAACCCGTTTCAGATTCTGGCAAACACACAGAAGCACAGAAGGACATGAGAATGAAATGGTTGGAAGAAATAGTGTAAATTCATGCCGACAATATGCTAACATCACACACTTGCAGGCCACTGCTATGCTGAACAGGACCAAGGAGATAAACCGAGCCTTAGAAAGAACAGTTAAGCTATTTGGACATATTTGAACATATGTAAGAGACTCTGTTTGAAATGACAGAATTGCCTACATGCTTCAGAGGCCAGCTTTCTGTAGCACCAGCCATTCTGGAAGCACTTAGTTAGTCCAGCAGCTCCCACAGAGCTGAGTGTGGTTGGTAGCCCCATCCATCCTGCAGATTAATTACAGTGGGTCAGCCACTGCCACCATGAAGTACTGTAGCAGGCTGTCATTGAAACAACACACCCTGCCAAAGCACTGTTTTACAGAACAGCCCACAACACCAATGGCCCGTGCAGTGTTGATTAAATGCTGCTGGGTCTTGCAGCAGTACAGAGTTGAAAGTAGGTGCCATGCACAACACAGGCACTCATAAAGCCCAGGCTTCACCTGACAGACTTTGTGACAACTCTGTGCTTGCTACTCAAAAGGCAGGACATCTTAACACCTCCTAGTAGCCCTGGGTACTATTCTCATCCATGGCACCTGCAGCAATCAGGTACACGTCCATCAGTGGTTGTAACAACATGAGAGGAGCTAGTAATGCCACTTGGTAATGGTGCCTTGAAAGTGTGGGCTTGGACCTGCAAATGGGTTATTGTAGAGCAACAAATACCTGACACTCATTTTGAACTTGGGGCCATACACCTTCTCCTAGCCCATAGCAAATGGGAGTTAATGTGCATTAGCTCAGCACTTGCTGAAACAGAGCTGAAAGGTTTTACACCAATAGGGAATACCTCACATACTCTCAGGCTCCCAGGGAGGTATGGGTGAGGGGTGAGAAGCACTTATGTTCTTACCTGTTGCCACCAGCAGCCCAGGAGCTGTCTCTTTGCTGGAAATGCTCCCTGAAGTATACGGATTCTCTGAGAGCTGCAGGCGCAAGTGCAGTGAGCAAAATGGCTGTTGACAGAAAACAAACAAAAGCCAGAAGCTTTAATATGCAGCAGGTTAATATCAGAAGAACCCTTGGTGACTGCATACAGATGCTCTGATCCTTCTGAAAATGACCCCTCTGTTCTTAGCACAAATAGGTCATATGTTCCTTTGCAGGATAAGCAGGAACTCTGCACTACAAACAAGCATGTCTGCCCTTGTTTTATCAACAATCTTAGAGAGCACTTTTCCCCAGAAAATTTCATATTCTGACTTGAATTCTATTAAATACATCAATAAAGAAGATCAGAATTTTCCCTTAGAATCTATGTAGCTATAGATATAGAAATTTACTTAATTCTTTTAACACACAGAAGGTCAAGAGAAAAAACACAGGCAGAGTTTCATTAACCTAGTGACTAAAATAAGCAGCTCTGAAGGTATCAGTAGTGCCTTGGAAAAGATCTGCCACTCACCAGCTGGCAAACTACAGGATCCCCTCTTACATCAGTGTCTGGTGCCTGTAGCAAACGCCAGTCTCTGCCCTTGTTGTAGGTAATGAAAGTCTTGATTTGGTCATCTATCTTCCTGTTAGCCAGGAATATGCCTTTGATCCCTGCTACCTAGGAAAAAGGGAGAGAGATGAAAAAAATACATCGGAAGAACAGGCCAAAAGCAATGTCCATCTGAGCACTCTCAGGAGTGGGAGGTCCCCGTAAAAGCAAAGAAGCCACCTCAATCAAATCTTAGAACACTGAATGGCATTAAAGGTATATCTTGATGATGGCTGCAAAGCTGAAAGATCTCATGTGGTTTCTCTCCTTAGATGGTCACAGAGCAAATCCCTAGGAAACAGCCTGCTTGGGGATTTCACTGAGCTCTTGCAGACAGGCTGATGATGGGCTTGAAGGTGCAGCATGAACCAGGTGACACCTGAGTTCTGTGAAATTGAGGATGGGGTCTGTCCCATTGCCTCCATAGATTGTCAAAACAGGGGAGAAAGCACATCACATCAGAGGCAGTGTGGGATCCTTCTGTGTACCAGAAAAAAAAAAAAAAACAAAACACAAAAGATGGGAATCCTGAACATGCTGAGACACTGATGTTTTGCAAACTTGATTTCTCCCTTTTCCTTCTACACCCAAATTCTGACAATATCAACCCAGTTGTTTCAAATGTTTTGATTTTTGTCAGCAGAACCCATTCCAACAGAATACGGTCCTGTCAAAACATCCCCAAGAAGATTTCATGTTGAGTCTGTTCTCTGTTGCACAGCTGTGAAAGTGAGACAGGAAGAAGGAACTTGCTGCAAATCTGCAACTTCCTGGCAACTGTCACGATGTAAATCCTTCTACACTAAAGCCCCTGAAGTGACACTACTCTTTAAATGACCCTGTGAAAATCTATTAGCATTTAACAGTGAAAAGTCTGTGATAAACCACTGGGGAATACACCGGTTTGCCCAGGAATGGGAGATAATATATGTTTGTTTTAGCTGGTTCATCACAGCAAAGAAATATATTTTTTCAGAGGCAGGAAAGTATATTTAACCAGGTGAATAAAAACCCATAAACCTTGTTCTTCATACTGATCAATGTGTTATTTATGAATTTTCCCTCATTGACTTAAATTATTTGGATTTTCATAAACAAATTGATTATGTTGTTAAATAAGCACTATTCTGGCTGAAATAAATAATATATAGCCCTAACTTCTGCATGTAGCTGCAAGAACATTTCTCTGTGTTAACAGCAGGAATCAGCCTGCAACCATTCCTACTGGTATTACAGATCAGTTGTTTGTTGCTGGCAAAGCACCGAGCCCTAGATCTCAGCAGATCTTCCATCCAACAAGTAATAACACACCAAAACCAGAATGCTCTGAAGAAACCAGGAACTGGAACTGCTCTGAATAGACTGCTACTGGCCAAGGCTGACAGGCCTGGCAGAAGCATGAGAATGGAAGATAGTTTGGGGTAGAAGCTATCCATCTGTCATCTTTGGGCAAGTGGCACCTACAAATGTTTGGTTATAGTTTACAAACTGTTCAGTGCTCACTAAGGTGCAGTCCAGATTCCCTGCCTGTGAGCAGGTGTCTCTAGATGTCCAAGGGGAAAAAAGGTATGTTTAGCCCTTCTATAGATATCCACACTACAAGAAGGATAATGGTTTTCCCCTTTGGAAATGACACACAGCTAACTAGTCACTGACTTGAACCCAACCAGTTGTTGCACCCATAACAGAATGCACAACATCTATTCCCACTTGAGTCAACTCAGCATCAAATCCAGGAAAGGCCTCAGGGCTGATCTCAAAACAAATGAAAATGCTGGGAAGTTGGTAAGAGATTTATACTTGCTTGAACTAGCAGGCAGTTGCTGCTCTTTGTAGGGTGACCTTTACTACATACCTCATAAAGGTCAATGACAATATTCCCCTCTAGTCCTCTGCTGCTTTTCACATTTTCCAAGGCCAGGGTGAAGTAGACCCCTCGAGTGTCCGAGATGTACAGGTTATATGTATCATTCTGGTTCCACTCTTGAACAGCTGCAAAGACCTGATTCTCATCTGTGCTGATAATATGCATGTCCTGTTAAAAGAAGACAAAAGGCCTGTTACTGAGGATCTCTATTTCTTTGCCCTTCGGGACGTGTAGTAATTACCATGAATTATGAAAGAATGGAGATGGAGCATGAATTATAGGTATGTTTAACAACTTTCTGTTAGAGCAAGACAATAAATTACCAGCATTGTGACTTTTCTGCATTTCATTTTTTTAATAATCACCAGCCAGGCAAAGGGTTTTTGCTTTCTTCATTTTTGGTTCCTTCAAGGAATTTCATCCAGTTTCATTTTTTATTTATAAATTTGAAAGTCGGTTTTATCACTCATGGAAGATTCACAGCCTTGGAGCCTGGAGTCTTCATAGCCACTAAGCATCATATGGCACCAGGCTAAAAGCAGTGATAATTTTCATTCACATGCTAAACTAATGGGATTGTGCTTCCAACTGGCAAAGAATGGTTTCAAAAAAACTTGCAGCTCACATTTATTTGAAGGTGAGGTATAGGTATCAGTTTGAGCTACTGCTGATAGGGATTTTTTAATAACACACTTTCCTATTTAGAGTTTATCTGAGATCAGTTATCCCACAATATACAGGCTATCAAATAATCCACCCACTAACCTTTGCTGGATTTCTGCTGCTGGGCGAGACACAAAAAGTCTAGCAAGGGTTTCCTCATTTAGTTTTAATATCAGAGAGATTTGACAGTGCATTTTCTTAGTGTTATTTTAAAACAGGTTCATGGAAATTACTTTCAGGGTGGTGATGAGTGTTGAAGCACTTCATCCTTGCTACCACAGTTGAACAAACTGACACAGGCTCACCGAGAAGCAAAATGACTGGGGTTATATGAGACTCATGTATCTATTTGTATCTATTTAAACTTTCCCTAGAGTGCCAAGGGGCCTTGATTAATTCCTTGCTCTGTTTCTGCATCAAGAAATCATAATTCCAGAAGTCTCCCAAAGGATGGAGTGACCTGATTTCAGGAAAGAATATCTGGGGGAAGATCAGCTCAATGTCCTCATCCTGCCTAGGAGGCATCTTAATATTTTGTGTGAGGTATCTAGATGAAAAGTTGGGACTGATTAAATGGGGCTATTTCTAACAGACCTAAAATATCCTATCGGCATGGGATGAGGAGAAAAACCATTTGAGGACCTAATTCTATCCCAGTGAGTACAATTAGCGGGAGATTTGCCATTTCCCTCAATGAAGGAAGACTAAATCAGGAAGTTTGTTCTTGCCTAGCAGCTATAATTCCTTAAAGATTAAGGAGGTACCCAACCTATTCCAACAGTGTGAAAATAAAGCAAAACAGCCAACGACTTCAATCTGTTTTCACCACTTGCAGTGGAAATATTGCATTAGCCTGGTGCCAGCCTCACATACATACAACTCCAGCAGAGTTCATTAATCTGCAGATGACAGGATAGTTATTACTGTACAGTAAAAATATTCTAGGGACTAAGGGCAGCATAAACAAACCTCCTTTACATGGCTCAAAGACTTTTTCATGACACCTAGATTTAAAGTACTTCTGATTTTTAAATTACAAAAGTACCCCTGATTTTATATTATGCACCAGTTCTAAATCAGGGCCACCAACAAGTTTCTGTAATAACAGGTCATTTTTCTAGTCCTGGTGGCAACAATATTTTTGATACAGACAAAGACACCACTGGCCTTCTTGGCCAGCTCGGGAACTGTAAACCAGTATCCCCAGGTCCTTTTCCACTGGGCCACTTTCCAGCCACTCTGTCCCCAGCCTGTAGTGCTGTGTGAGGTTCTTGTGACCCAAGTGAAGGACCTGGCACTTCACCTTATTGAACCTCACTTAGTTGGCTTCCCAAGATACTACATGTCTATGTTCACAAATGGTGGACTTACCTTAGGAAGGGAGTACTTGGGTAATTTAATCTGTGCAAAAGGCTCCCGTCTGTATGACACATAGTAAGTTGCTCTTCCACCAGTTGTCACCTATGGAAACACCATAAAAAGTGAGTGATGATCCTTCTGAGACACTCTGTGATGACACCTCTAAAAAAGTGCCTGACAAACTTTCTTTCAGGTATCTTTTCTATGACAGGCATACCTGTCCCTAAAAGCATCTAGGTAACTCCAAAGAAATCCCAAATTTGAGAAGGATGGAGATTTATTTAAGCTGTGCTACTTAACTTCCCATTTTGTCTCTAAGATTCAAATCCAGTGTGATTTCAACATCTCAGGAAAAAAGGTGCTGAGTGGGAGGAAGGGGACGATCTGGTTTCATCACATGGTCCAACTCAAGTACCTTGGGCAAGCAATTTAAAGTCTCTGTGCTTCTGTTCCTCCCCTGTAAGTAGGAGATAATCCCTCTTTTCTCTGCTGCATCTCAGCCTTGCATGCACTTTAAGTCCTTTGAGGCCAGGATTGTCTTCCAACAATCTTTCACAGTGACTAACATCAGAGATCCACACTAGCACCATTTAATACCAACAGTAAATGTGTTCTTGGAAAGCTGGAGCTAAGCTCTCAGATGCCCTTTGTCACCACGAAACTGGTTTCTCTAAAATCATGCTCTCTCAAAGAGGATGTGTGTGGGGGGAACTGATAGACATCCAAATTTGCAGTTTTATGGACTGAATGAACTAAAGCCTATGAAAAAATGCCATACATCACTTGAGATCTAGCACTGATAATTTGTAATATATGGGATTTAAAACCTGTCAAGACTCACTCACTCTTGCTGCAGGTGTTCTTTCTGGAACCACCTCAGACCTGGCTAAAATAAGGCTTACCTCAGTGAATTTCCTACATTCTGCTGGTTGGGCAGTCTTGCAGGTCTTAAGATAAAGCAATGCACACAGCACTTTATTATATGGAATGTCACTTGTTGGCTTCTTAAGTTTCCAATAAAGCTAAGAGAAAGGTCCTAGATTCTCTCCTAGATATACTTACTTTATCTGGCAGTGATATTTGAGAATGAGCTTACAGAGAATATTGCTATAGCATCAATTGTATTCTCAGCAATGATATCACCTCTAGATAGTGGCTTTCTTCCCTAGAGAAGATGTCATTCGAAGGACATTCTATTATTGGTCATGAAATTTGATGTCTAATCAACTCAAGGCTTTTCCATTGACAGTTTGAAAGACAGGAAGGTTTAGAAATAGGACCAGCTTCTACACTAAGACTTCCCCTTCTGATTTTTTTTTCCGTTTCTACTTGTAATGTCATCATAACTGTATTTAGAACCCTCAAGAGAAAAAAAAAAAAAAAACAAAACTAAACAACAATATATATTATAGCACACACGGCATAAGGTCATCAGAACGACCTATATATCACAGCAAATAAACTCTATGCAGATAACCTTTAGCTAAAGCCAAGGGTAAACACAAACATGAAAATCTAAAGCAACTTGCCTACAGACCCAGAACAAGCCAGTGGAAGAGACAGGGAAAGAACAGCAGTCACTGGGCTCTCACTTCATGGAAAGGGCACTGGGGACTGGCTCTCCAGGTCCTGCTCTCCAGCTGTGAGGATCATAGAATCACACAATGGTCTGGGTTGGGACCTTAAAGACCATCCAGTTCTTCCTTGTTCTCTTTCAGTTCAATGTCATTCCTCCTTGTACAAAGTCCCTCTCCAGCCCTCTTGCAGCCACTTTAGCTACTGGAAGGTGCCCTAATGTCACCCCACTGTTGTCTCTTCTGCAGGGTGAACAAAGTCAGTGAGTTCTACTTCTGAAGGATATATTTCCCATCTAATACATCCACATCAAACTAAAATTTTCACAGGAGAGAACAGACTGTGCAGTTCAGCTCATAGGCAAAAATTAATGTTTGCAGTAATTTTATCTCTGTCAGCTCTACAAGCATTGCTCAAAGGATCCCACACTTCTAGGTCATATTGTCTAAATAGCACAGGGAATATTAAAATATTCCCTCTTCTAATATTTATAATCTCCACTGGAAAATCCAAATTTTTAACTGTCATATGAACTGAATGTGTCCAGTGACTACTTGGTAAAGACCCTGCGTTCAATATCCACTTCTTCTGATGGGCTGAGATGGTCTTCAACTTGTAGATGAGGACACAAATATTTATGCACTTTGTAAATGCTGTGATGACCCATTAAGATTGGGAACAGTCCAACAATCTTCCAGTCAACCCAGTGAACAGAGAGTGGCAAAAATATCAAGGAGTGATCAAATTCCACTTTCTGAGCCACAACGGGATCTACTACAAGTTTTCCACATTCAAAAGGTTTTACAGAGTTGTTTTTTTTTTTTTTCACTTTTTTCACCACTGAAAACTGGTACATGGAGAGGTTTGTTTGTATTTATTGTTTGTTTGTTTGTCTGTCTGGTTTTTAATGCAGAAATTCAGGATTAAAACACTGTTAAAGTTCCGTATGCAATAGTTAAACTCCCTTTCAGGCTTCTACCTGGACTAGGTCACCTTGACAAGGGTTTAGAAATAGAAATCTTTGAGGTTTGTGGTCTTCCTGAGCCAGATAATATGAAGCCACCCACAATCCTGTTGGCAGGAGCTGTATAAGCTTTTCCCTGCCAGGATCTCATCTTTGCATGATTTACATGCACAGTTATAACAGTTCCAAAAAAATGATCAAGCCTCCAATAAAGTTTTGGCAAGCACTGTGATACAGAATGAATTTTGGAAGGCCCAACTTAATTTATTTTGATGAACTTTTCCTTTTCCTATGAGCAAATGCTCCAACACTGTAAATCCCAGAGATTATGGCAGCATTTTGCCCTCCAATGCCTCCTTTCAGTTCACACTTGATGAATGTCACCCAATTATTTGCTGTGAGCTCATCTGTCATGCTCAGCACAGAATTAGCTGGGTTTGTCTTTTTCCTCCTCCATCGCTAATGACCGGATCATTAATCTGTTTTTCTGGATTTCTACTTTATGTGTTCAACTGGGCTTTTGGCCAGTGGAGATGATTCCTATGGACAAATGTGTTTGTCATTAAGCACATCTGTCTTTCCTAACCTGTGTTCTTTCTTCCTCCCTCCACTCATGAGCTACTACTTTTGTTTAACATTTCCACATTTTGTATCAAGATATAAGTCCCATCTAACTTACATCAGCTGGCACTTAAGAAGAGAAACATGAGAAATTTCTCTTTAAAAGCCCTCAGAGTCTGAATATGTTGGCTCATTCCCCATCCTGACCTGTAATGAGACAGAGTGCATCAAACATAGAAGAAAGCAAATATGTTCACAAGACTGCAGAGAATTATTTAAAATTCATCACAGAATCTATTTAACTTCATAATTTCTGTGACATGTCTAGGAACACACAAAGCCATTTCTCATGTTAATGATCAAATATGATTTTTAAGAGAAGGTTTTGCTCCTTTTTTGTTTTTTTTTTTAGATTGAAGATCCTTTTAGGCAAAAACACCTGTGATATCTGAAGAGTTCTGAAGGCAAGCAGAATGAGTTAAGAGATGCCCTAGAGGATGTCAGGAACTGTAGATCACTGTGTATCAGGATTCATTATCATCTTCCTGGATGGCTGATATTGGGACTCATAATTTCCAATGTAAGGCAGGTATTGATGAAACAAACATGAAATTACTAAATCTCAGAAATGCCCCTGGGCTACACAGGACCCCATCTGCCTCCTGCTGCTCAAAGAACTTGCAGAAAAGTGAGGAAAAAGCTTGCAGAACCAAATTTTAAACTTCTTGTTGAAAGTAAGTCATTAATAGCATATAGTTGATGTTATTTTCAATAAACACATCACTTGTTTTCCAAGGTGATTCCTCTGCTGTGGAGTTCCTCTCTAGCAACATGAAATGAGCTAGTAGGACTCAAAAGTTCAGAACCACTCTATTAGTATTGTAGCAGCCTCCTGGATCTGTGTTCTCCAGCTCCATAGGGAGTCCTGGCATCCCTACTCATTGCTTTAACTTTAGGTTCCCTTTCTCCTTGTTGTGGGCAGAAAACCCCCCAAATCAAACTGTGGATTAAAGCACAGAAGAGTTACGACAAGTTCAGCAGGCAGGCTGCTCCACTGACACCCTTAGCAAGGGATTTTGGGGTTCTTTAGAGACAGCCCTGCCTAGGCCTTGCACAGGTTTGTGAGTAGAAGGACTGAAAAGTTGTGCCTCATCTCCCAGGCCTAACCACAGTTCCAGTCACAACAGGTTCAAAGATGAGGAAGAACATGAACCTAGTGTAATGTTCTTCCTTCTTGATTGCCCACCATGGCCAGGAAAAGCAATCTTTCAGATATTTCTGTGTAGTGAGGTTCTCCACTGCCCCATCATAAATCCCATCATGATAGGTACCATCCAGACTGAATTCATTAGTATCATGCCTTCTGCACAGTCATTGAACAATATGCAATTACCTGAGCATGCTGTGGGCTTTCTGTGCACAAAGCACCCTCAAGCTTCCTGGTAAATTCAGCAGGCTTGGAAAACATGACACTCTTTAGAGCATCACACCCATCACAGAAAATGTGCTATGACAAAGGAGAATTTATTTTGCTGGCCCAGTCCCTTGTCCACCTCCCTCTCCCCTGAGAGCAAAGGTGACACAGCTAAAGGACAGAGTAATCCTGAGTGAAAGTACTGCATTTATTTTAAAAGCAACTCCTGAAGAAAATGTACAGTTACACCAAAACACAAGCCACATCAGAGCTGCAGATGCACATTAAACACAGAAACCAGCTTAGGAGAAGAGCATAATTGTACACATTAGATCTCTCTTTGATTTCAGAGGAAACATATGAGTTTGCCAAGGCAATACTTTACATCTTCAGCTGATCAATCAGACAACGTGAGGGGAGGGGAGAGAGTGATTAAATAAAGTACACCACAAAAAGCCCTAGAAAGGAAATCAATAAAAAATAAATAAATAAAGGAAAATGTTAATAATTTTTTTTATCAAGAGATGTTTAGGCTCAAGTTCCAAATGTGATTTTTGGCACAGAAAAGATGAAACTGTGCTAGAAATGGATGAAAAGCACCCAGCAGTGAATAGGAAAGTAGCTAACTACTTACTGCCTGTCTTGCTTTAAGAAGAGCTTTTAACTAGCACGTGGGATGCACTTTCTTTCATCTCTATGGATTAATTTCCCCCACTGGAGTGCTGTCCAGCATTTTAAATAGGAGCGAGAGGAGATCAGCTGTAGCAGGCATTATTCACCAGTAAAACAGGTGTAATCGTGTTCATCATTTAAACGTCTTCATCCTATTAGTTTCATAATAAGCTTTTAATGATTCCTTCAATAAAAGACTCAAAGACCAACCCCTACAAGCTGGAGAGTGCTCCATTGTCCCGCCAAACCGTTTTCTCTACCATCGATCGCAAAGATAAAAATCAATCGTAGCTAAGCAGGGTGAAGTTAAAAATAAATTGCATGGATTGATTTTTGTTAAGACCTTTGGCTCCTAGTTAATGGAGGAAAAAATGGAGGAAAGAAATTTATACTTGAACATGGTGTATTTAGTTTCTATGAAAATAAAGAGAAGGCTCTACACTGGGAAATAAACATTGAAGTTCTCTCCTCTATCCCATTTCACTGCTCAGAAGTCTCACGTTAATAAAATAAAATTAAATAAAAACCCCTTTATTCTTGGGGAAATTTAGCACTTATTCTTATTTAACTTTTTAAACTGATAACTGAGGTCAGGAATCCCTATGAATTAACATAAGCTCAGCTGTGGCTGTTGGTTGAAGTCTACTCACCTGATAAATGACCTCAATTCAAGCAAATATATGCATTTAGCCTATCCTTAAAGGCTCAATAAACTTGAAACATACACTCATGTCCTACAAAACATAAGCACTTCCAAGTGTTCCTAAACAATAATAGTTACAACCAGTAATATTATTAAACAACTTCCCTGAGCTGAGCTTAAATATATATAGCTTCTAGAATCAGGAATTTTTTTCCCCCTCTATAATGCCTCAAAGAGAAATGTCCCCCGACCTGAATTCTAATATTATAAGTAATAAGTATTTTTCTTTTTACTGAGGCTAGGGAAAAAATGTTATCATAAATATATCCACCCTGATGAAACAAGAATTTGATTCAGATATAAAGAAAGTCTGTAAGTGCCATTTTGCGTCAAATTACTTCAGCTGAAATTTTTGGACATACTCTGATGAGACACCAGGCATCCAAACAAAGGAAATATTATCCATAGGTTTTGTAAGAAGTTATCGGTGATTGTGGGTGAATACTGACATCTGTTTTAAGGAAACTTTTCTGATGTAAAAGAAGACTGAATTGGTTCAACAGATTTTGGCAGAAGTGTTTGCTCCTGTGAGCCAGAGGAGTTATTCAGATGTGCACTGTTAAGACTCCCACTCAGCTGCACCACACAACAACCTCTGCAGAAATTCTGGTTTTTTTTTCTCTTTCTCACTCAAGCCAGTGAGCAGGCTGAGGTGCTGCCCTGCTGTGCAGCTCCCTGAGTTAGGCAGAAGTCTTCTAAGTTCAGAATTACTTCAGAAGGTGAAGAAGAGCCAGATAGAAGATTAGTATGAAAGAAAAGCATTTTGACCTAAACTTTTCACTTTCCACATGTATTTTGTACAGTTCCTACATGAACTGCAGCTGCTTCTACCCTGCTGCACGAGCAAGATGTGAGTAACCACCATTCCTTGCTCTAAATGGCAACACCACAGACTCCATCCCATTCAGGAGGATTTTAAACCACAGCCAAGACCCTCCCTCTCTTCCTGCTGCCCTCACACTCCTTTCTTGCTTCATCACATCAATCTCAAAACAAAAGGCCACCAAGAGAGCAACTTAGCTTTCTGAACATGGGATCTTCGTATGTCCCAGGACAACCTGAAGAAACATGGAGTCAGGAGAAAGATGTGCAGTTGCCAGGAGGCTGAATCACAAATGAAATGGCATAGAAAGAAGACAAGAAAGTTTTCCAGAAGGAGAAGTAGCAACAAGGGCCAGGTGAGACACAAGACACTCTTGAGTTTCAGCCTGCAGCTAAACACCTTGATAAATTATGCCATGGGATGGAAAGGGGAAGTGGTACCCACGTTCCCACTCTTTAAAGGCCTTGGAAAGTGGTAAGGTACTGCCTCTCAGCATGCCTTTCTGGTTAGTGGTGTAAAGCACTCCCAGTTTAAAGGGGAAATGGACCAGGATCTAAAGCCAAAGGCCAATCCTTTTCAAACAAAGTTTGCAGGGATAATTCCTTGTCCTTAGGAGACCACCAGTCAAAGAGAGATCAGACAGGGTGCATCTCCAAAGGCATTTGTTTGGCCTGCATCACCCCCAAACCAGGTACCAGCTGCTAAATCTAAGGAGTCTTCTATACCCAGTAGCATTGTCACTGTTATGGAAAGTGCAGAAAGTCTGAGCTACAATTCAGATAAACTTCAGCTGCTCTTTGCTGGGATAGCAGAGTCTGCAGCATCCTGGAGAAAAATAAAGACATAAAAAACAACCACGACAGGTATTGATCACCCATCCACACATCTCTGCGCTGACTTACAGCCAGCTCCAATCAAAAAATCCAACGTAACCCTGAGGGTCTCCAAGTGCTGACAGAGACAGAAGCATAAGAGAGGAATGGGGACAGTGATAACTGCATGCTGGACTAGACTGGTATGATCTCTGGGGGGAAAGCCACACAGCGAGGGGCTTACACAACACAGCAAAATTAATAGGGGGATGGAAATATACTTATGAGACCTGTATTTTACCCCACCAACAGTTGGGGAAAAAAAAAAAACAAAACAATTTTCAGAGACCAAATCCTTCCTCAAGTCCCTTAGGATCCTGTGAGTATGCCCAAAATCTTGTCTGTCCCTTTTCTAATTCTGTCAGTTCCAACTCATAAAAAATAGTGCGTCTCCCTGTTCCACTGACATTCTTAGGTCACCAGCACTACAACAGCAGTAGTGCCAGCAGGCTTCATGTCACACATTCTGAAGAGTTTCATCACTATTTGTCCCTCTGTCCCTCTCCTGCTACCTAGGCTTCTGTGTGAAAACACAGTCCTCACACAGGTCTGCACTGAGAATGCCATCCCTGTCCAGGAGCAGCCAGGCCCATCCGAGGTGGGACTCCAGCCACCCAGAACAACCACGGAGCCATTGCCCCTGAGCTGCTTGCACAAAACCTCTGGGCAACCAGGAGCAGCAGCTTTAACTTGGCCATACTTAGCTGTCTATGGCAGCTACAGGTCTGCCCACAAGAACACTGCTCTGCAAAAAGCACTGCCCCAGAGCAGAGCTGATTCCCACCAAATGCACAAATTCATGGTCTGGACTTCTCAGACCACCACAAACAAGCAACAATGTATGGGACTTATGTGGCCCAGACTCTCCTCACTACCTGCAATAAGTGGTGACACTTGCTCATGCTTTCCTGCATTTTTAGAGGGAAATTTTGATCTGTTGACAAGGAAACATGCATGAATTATTCCTGCTCTTCTCTTTAAAAAAAGCAAGTAGCATTGATATTATTTTTTTACTTATAGGAAAATAAAAAGGTGCTCTGCAGACAATTCTGTCTCAGTCAAAATAGAATTTCCTGAAAAATAATCACCATTTTCATCAAAGCCTATTCAATTTTCAACAATTTTCAGCAACCTGAGCAATTCCATTAAAAATAATGATACAAGACCTGCTTGAAAAATAACTGTCCCAGAATCCCCTCTGTAATTTATTTTTTTTAACATATTAATTCTCCAAATTATCAGTACTCTATACTCATACATAAACCAGAAGACTATCCCTGATCCCTGTGTCTTATAATGTAGGCTCTGCACATGAAAATACTGTAGCATTTCAGGAAATTGTCAGGAAATCAAATCTTCTAGGCAGTTGCAGGTTATGTCTGCACCTAAGTTTGGAAAGTAATACTGTTTCAGTCACGAGTACTCACTAGAGCACACCTATGGAATTGAACACCACAGACATTAAATAACAAATTTTATCATCAAATTACCTCATTTTTGCTATAGTAAGTAAGTCCAGACATATTCCAAGGTTTTTTCACAAATAAATGACCTGGTTTGCAAGTTGTATGAATTTTAAGCATTAATCATGAAAGAAGATGATGATATTGTCTCCTGGTTACACCAGAGCAATACTGTGAACTGAATGAAAACTTACACATGCAAGAAAGGGTAAGATTTTTCTCTTAATATACCAATTTATGCAGGATTATCCAATCTAATCTTAGTGGCATTCTAGGTATCCTTAAATAACTATTGATCAATCAAATAGAAAGTCAGTCAATAAATTGTGAGTGATGACCTACTGTTTTATTCATAAGAATTCTTCCTACTCTCTCTTAGTAACTAATTCTTTCTTCCTTCCACATTACCTTTTACATTTTTCCTCATGGGCTACGTTATTTATCTCTTTTGCCTGGTAACCAGTGCCAGTCTTTTCAAACTCTGTTCAACAGAGATTGTTCTCATTTTCTTTCTTTGTACTGTAATTCTGCAAGATCCTTTCAGAAGTGCTGCACAACAGGAATCATTGATTTATAATGGCATTATCGTATCTTCTGTGTTCCTCTTTCCCTAACCATTAAGGATCACTGTATCACGTTTGCTTCGAGTGCACAGTTACACAGGTTAATGTTTCCCAGCAATCTTACACTACAGGCCTGTTCAACAACTTGGTTAAAATGGATATTCAGTAGTAAATAACTGTATGCAGATGATCTGAAACATTGATAGCAATAGCTGGGGTTCATCTTCCTTAATTTTAGCTGTCACAAAGTTCAAGGTCTTTACTAAGCTCTACTTAGATTCCTTCTAATATTAATGAGAAAGGTTTCTCTTTGAATATGCCTATCTCATGTTGAAATAGGGGATAAATTGACCCTGAAGGTTTTGATCTCTCCACTCACTTTAGAGGAGCACCGACTACAGATTTAGACTAAAAAAATCTACTGGTTTAATGACAAAAGTTAAAAGAAACAAGTTCCTCTCACCACTCCAAGACATTAATTCTGATTTGTTCCAGAACAGACATATCAGAACTCATGCACCAATCCTTTATGCAACTATTAAACCTCACCAAGTTCGTAACATTTAATTTGATATTTATTTATTCATCTCTGTCTAATATTTAAAATTCTAAAGACCTGGCTCCCACACTTCTGTCCATGATTATCCAGACTGAACAATACACATGAGACATTGCCAACAGTCAATCTGACACATCCCATTGTGCCTATTGGCATCAACATCACAAAGTTTGTGAGACTAATAACATCCAGGACATATCAGCACTCCTACATATGCACCAAGCAAACACTCTGCATAGTCCATTGGCCACGTGCTGGACACGGTGGATTTAACACACCTTCAGCTCAGAGTGTGCTGTGAATCTGAAGTGCCTGCGTGTCACTCGAGCACTGCATGGACTCAATCCCTGCCCAGTGTCAGCAGCCACTCACAGCTGGCTGCTGGACAGGCAGAAACCCTGCCAGTGTGATACAAAAAGCAGGGAAAGGGACAGACAGCCTGGGAATGGAGAGTCTCCTTCCCAAAGCAGCAGCAACCTTCTGTGTGTATATTTAACAGCTTTTTGAAGCGTGGGGATGTGATTTTTAATTCAAACACCCATTAAGCTATAATAAAACCTGTCTACAAGTAGTCAAGGCACTTGAGTGTTACATATCCATACATGCATGTGTTTGCATACACACACACACACTTTTTTTTTAACTTGAAGCATTTAGCAGCTAATAGCCTGAGCTGCTCACTGCTGATTTGAGGCAGAGGAACACACACATCAGGCCCATGTCCTCGCTGTGAGATCAAGACTCTAAACAGAGTGGCCTTGTTTTAACACAAGTGAGAGCAGTGGAGTCAGTAATGTGTGTAAGGCCTCATGCTTAAAGAACTGGATGTTCCACAACACCCTTAGCCACAGACATAAACCACCACATTAAAGAGTCTCTCTAAAATACTCCTTGGAGAGCAGAGCATTTATCGATTGGAAAGCCATTGCCTTTAGTCAAATCTCGACTAAAAACTGCATTCACAGTGTTTTCTAGAAGTGGGTGTCCCCTCATGCCAAAGGAAGAAGTAGCAGGCTGGTTTTCATGGGGGATTGAGGGGAGCTGTAGCTCCCATGGCAGTAGGTCATCTCCAGAGCAGCAGACTCCCCTACTCTCAGAATTCTGCCAATGTTACTCAAATGCATGCAGTTTTCACACTTCCACAGGTATGTCCTCCCAGGCCATAGGGATCCAGTCCTCCACCAAATCCCAGCAGAATTATCAGTCTTCCCATTTATAAGAAAGTCTTAAAATAAACAGAGCAAAGCTTTCTCGTAATTCGGATACAGTTAAGAAAAATGCTCCCTCAAGGAAATAAAATAGGAACTTGCTGTGACCCAGTCTCACTCAAAAAGGGAAGTGTGTGTCTTTTTTGTACCACCTGAATCCAATCCTCATCTCATTTTGTTCCCACTGCTTCAGCATTGGTGACAAGCAGTTAACATCACCATGCCTGTAATCTCTCTGTCTCCAGAGCTTCCCACGATCTGGAATCACCACAGCCTGGCTCTCAGTTTTTAACCAAATGGTACATCTTCAGGAAGTGTTCTTCCAGACTGTACTATTCATTCTCAGGCTTCCACAGACACAAAATTTTGAGAGATGGCCCTGTTCCATCCAGCCCATGTATTCTCAAAAAATCTCAAAAACACGTAGTTTCTCATTCGATTTCTGTCACTTTCTCCTCATCTCCAAAATCATCACCAACTGAAAAATTTACAGGCATTTTTCACTTTGAAGTTGCCCTGTACCATCTTTTATCAATCTTTCTGCTCTTTTACCTCCTACTGCAAATTTTGGTTCACTCTGGTAGCATTACTTGACTATCAAATCAGCATAAACCTTTCCAGTTGTTAAAATAATCATTCACACCTTTCCTTTATTCTTCTCTGTTCTCCCCAACTCATTTTTAGCTCCTTTGTATTTTGCAAGTAGCCACACAGTTGTGAAAGCCATGGACCCTTAATGAACAAACTTTGAAAATATATAAGATTCAAGACAAGTGATGAGCAGAGAGATCAAGGGCTTTGTCTCAGACTGCAAAACCAATGGGATGGACTCCCAGCTCTTATGAACTGTGGTTCCATGTGCTTATCCCAAGAATACGCCTCCTCCCTTGCACAGAAAAAATTCCTTGTGCAGGCAGAATTCATGTCCCATTTGTACAAAGCCAACGTACCTGGATGAAGATGTATTCATCCTGCACAACGAGGGAGCTGACATCGATGGAGCGCGAGAAGGGCCCGCTCCTCTTGGTCTCAGAGCACTCCTGGATCCGACAGGTCAAATAGTGGGTGTCTGCAACGGCAGAATACGGACACGTGAGTTCCCAGGTAGGAGCCACTTCTCTGTGAACACCATCAGCAGCTCAAAAGTTCTCATCTCCAACTAGGCAGATGTTATTTCATGATCTGCCTCCAGCCTTTGACACTGTAACTCTAAAGTTAGGAATTCATCACACTTTGACATTTGCCATTCCCTTCCCTATTGTGCAGACATCCTGCAGGAGACTGAAGCTCAAACCATAAATGAAGGGTACCAACCATAAGTGCATCAGAAAGCTGATGATGAAACCATATAGAGCAGAAGAAGCCATCCAAGTAGAAATTACTCCAACAACTCCAATACCCTTCTGGAAATCATATCACTGTCTTCCCTCTGAAACACCCTAGCCTTGCTGACTGATTTTAACTGTGGTAGTAAAACACAAAAAGAAAAAAAAAGCCCAAACCAACACTATTGTTTAACTTATTTTGCTGTGAAAATGACAAGCATCTCGAAAATTAAATCTTTATAGCCAACATAGGCTAGGAATGAAAATGCCATGGACATGAAATAGCATGAGTAGCTGAAGAGTCCCAACAGCAGTTACATGCACTGCAAGAAGCATCAAATTCTTCTGTCTAGAGAGAAGATGAGAAGACCATCACACTAATGAGATCTTGTCAGGCCTTGGCATTGCTTGAGAGGAGGAACAGGACCGGGAGAAGAACATGAAGACAACAGAAGGAAAAGGCAGACATACAGAAAGTTAGAACAAGAGAGACGTGCTCACCCCCAGCAAGTTGAGAGGGGTTACAGGAGGTTAAGCATTATTTCACTCAGGCTAAGAAAGGGCCCCATGAAACAGAACAATGAAGGTACTGTGTTTCTGGATGTGTGTAATCTAAATATGCCAGCTCTGCTTTTCAACTGCTCTTCTGAAAACCGTAAATTAGGAAGAAAATGAAAATACTACTAGGATGACAGCTGGAGTGATAAAAAGGGTCATATCTTTTGCACTGTGACACTTCTACAGACTTCCTAGATTCAAAGCTTCTTTCTTTTCTACAAAGGGTGAGGACAGACCATCAACGAAGTGAACAGCAAGTTAATAAGGGCTGGGGTGAGCCTAGTGCAGTGATTTTAGTTCACAACAGAACCTTCTAACATGGATCTTGTCAAATTGAGCCCAAAATGATAAAAGAAAAGTTTTAAAAGACAGTCACTATCCTAGCAAAGCTGCTTACAGGATTCTCCATCCCAAAAAATCTGCCTTGTTGTTGGTCTGTCTCCTTCCAGTGACAGCAAAATGTGGGACAGTGGGAAGCTCTGGGGGGACACAATTGAGATCCTCTGAGATTCAGCCAGCTGCCTTCCCAGATACCAAAACAAGATTCACAGACTGATAGTTTCCTCTTTTATAGTCTTGTCTCACCAAGACAAGACTTTGTGCACTCTTAAAAATGCAGAAAGAATGCAAGTCAGAGTCATTAATAATTAGACTAATAATTTCTAAAATATTTTGTCTAAAACATCACAAAATACAACCAAGCTTTAATCTGATAAAGGTCCATGCCCAGACACCCAGTGACTGAAGGCCCCTGTTTAAAGGCTGCAGATCTGGTTCTGGGTTGATGCTCCAGGGATTCCAGGTTAACAAGGGCTACCTGGCTGAGCCAGAGTGGTCACACAGGTCTGGTGCAGTAATGAAATCACAGTCCCACTGAGGATGCTAAAGCAGCAGAAAATGTTGCTGGTGCCAGCTCAGAGTACCTGGCAGTGATTAAAGTGCATGGTGAAAAACACCTGACCTGGAGACAGTGCCAAACAACAGGCCTATTGGAGCTGTGCTTTCTCCCAGCATAAAGTACCAGAGCAGCAGAGAGGTCACACTTTCAGCTGGCATAAATTAAAGTTCTTCATCAACTGATGTGCACACACTTGGCCCAGAGCTGCTATTTAGCTCCTCAGTGTGGAACCTAGGACAGCCTTGTAGTGGATATCAGCAACTGCTCAGAAAACAAGAGGGTCTTATGTGCTGCCATGCTATCCAAAGAGATCAACAGCAGTGACTTGCTCTTTGAGGTAGCTCTAAAATTAGGCAGAACAAGGAGGAGAGGTCAGGAGTTGTATTTTTAGTAGCTCATTCCCTCCAGTACGTTCTCCCACACAGTCGCCTGGATATTCTTATCCTTCCAAAAAGGGATAATTTGCCGCTACTGAGTGACAGAATGGGAAGAGGAATAAAAACCTGTCACAAATAAATGCAGATAAATCACAAGTGTTGACATGACAACGAGCTTCCTGCCTATCGGGAAATGTGTCATTTTGAGTGTGTTACACCAGCAATCAAATATACTCAAAGAATGGCACCTGATTAATATTCACAAGGAGATGGTGGTAAAGAAGGGGGGTAGCTCACTACCCATTTTCCATTTAGTCTTTTATTTATTTATTTTCATCTATTTTAAAATACAAACCTATTAAAAAAAAAAAACAGCAAACACAGACACAAATAAAATATCTTTAAACCTGTCTGCTTTAAGTCTTGCTTTTTTCCTGCTTCCCCAATGAAAATAAAAAATAATTCCCTTTTAAATATGTTAAAAAAATCAGGTGAAAAATGCAGCAGCACCCAGATCAGTTCCTACTTGTGTGCAACTCAAAGCGAGAAACAATCTCAAGTCCTTACTCAAGCTTCTTAAAGGGTGCCATTCACAGGGCACATCTCACACAGAAAGTATAGGGTCTCTCAACAAAAGTCTCAATTTAAAAGAGAAGAGGCCATCCTACCTTCCAACCTGTTATCTCCCTCTCCTCCAAAATGAGGTAATTTTGCATCCCCCTTTTGCACAGCCATGAGGTAAAAGGACATTCACCTAGAGAGGCAGGTAACATGAGACTAAGCCATGCCTCCAAAGCCTTGCTTACCAATCACTGAGAGGTGTATTTCTTAAGGGAGCTTGCTTCTATCTGGGGATTCCTTCCAATTTATCTGCTGTCCTATACAACACCAGAATTAAAGGGTGTTTTGGTTTTCACTGGCTGGATTTTTTGTTACTTTTGGGATTTTTATTGTGTTCCAATGCAAAAGGAGTTGAGAAGAGCTCCCTACTTCCCAGACAGCAGTAAAAACTTCTCATGCTTATAACCAACATCCAGCCACTTTCTCAGCTCATCTGTGAATGTGGCAATATGGACATCAAGCAGCCTGGAGGGCTTGCTGCAGCTCAAATCCCAGCATCCACGCCTCCACACAAACCCTCCCCACCTCACTTGGGATTAGGGAATGGCTTTCACAGACATGCAGCCATTTTCCAGTTGAGGAGCTTGAACCACCTCCTCATTGCTATTTAACACAGTCTTCCATCTTGAGATTCTGGAGTGTATTTTTACCCTTTTTGAAGTGAAAAAAAAGAAAACAATTTCTTGAAATTGGAAGGGACAAACTGGTGAGATAAGCCAAGCTACCAAGTCTATCTCTTCCTTCCAGCCATGCCAGCACTGGCAGGAAGCAGGAGCACAAGAGGCTCTCTCCCCAAAGATGTGGGTCCCTGAAGGGAGGCAGTAAAACAGTAAAAGCTGTTGTGTCACTGTGCTGCAGGCTGCAAAGGGCCAACCTGTGAGCAGGTCACTGTGACTTGCAGAGACACAGGACAGCAATCCCTGCTCCTTCCTGGCAGCCTTAATAAGGCAGCTGAAAGCAGGGATGGCTGGCCAGCATGGATAATAGGGAAAAGGGCAAATGATGGAAACAAGCTGCATTGGCAGATTGGCTCAGCTTAAATCAGGTCCTGATATGAGGCAAGATCTAAAATCATAAATTCATGAAGGTTTCCATGGGAGGGAGGAAAAACTCACTGGCCTCAGTAATTTTTCCCCCAAAGAAAAAGACATGTAGACTCTCCAGGAATTAGTTACCCTGTTTTATTTTTCTGGTTAGTTTTTTACCCTCTCTTTTTCCTATAATTCAAATCCTGTTTATTGCACCGTATCTGTGAGTGGGGTGAAGATTAGCTCATTGAACACCAGAAAATTCAGTATATCCTTCCCAGGAATGCTGGAGGGTGCTTGTGTCAGTGTGTTCATAATAGTTCCTTGCATCCAGCCCTGTCCTTGCTGCTGCTTATTACACCCTGGCAGAAGGCACAATGCCCAAGGCTTCTATATGTTTTTATAATTCAAAAATGCAAGCCTCGATTATTATTCTGCTACAATGACTCTGCCAAGATGTCAAAAAAATGTGAAAAACTTCATCTGCTACAAAAGATGGGAACAGCTTGAGATAAGATAGGCACTGGAATTATCAGCATCTTGCAGTATTTAAGGAGAGTAGACACAGGGGCAGATGGGTTTTTCAGAGACACGACCATTTCTAATGACTGGACAGACAAAACCATGTGGCAAGATGTCTTGAAGGACAGACACCAGGGAGGTGAGCAGGACTTCCAGCTCCCAGATCCATAAGCTTATTGATAGCCCTGACTCATTTATGGATGAATGCGACTCCAGCATGCCCCACCACCTGCTCCCAGCTCCAGAGCACTTAAAAAAAAATAAATTTAAAAATCATCAAATCCAGGAGTCTAATCCTAAACACCATTTCCTTTCCTTCCCCCCCTTCCCCACTGTTTTTCCTCTTTACTGTTTTGTTTGGTTGGGGTTTTTCTGTTTGGTTGGTTTTTTGGGGTTTTTTTTTAAGAAAAACATGGAGGAAAACAGAGGAAATAAAAATGCCCAATCTAGAAGAATAATGTATTTCTCAAGTAGCCAGTGACACTGAAGGCATGGATTCTTCTACCTGAACTGAACTAAGCATTGGGAGTACTTAAATCCATGTCTATTAATGCATCAAATAAGTGATTGACCCACCAGACTGAACTAAAAGAGGCACTAGAGAAGCTTTTCCTTCCTTCTGCATAATACTGAGCAAAACTTTCATCAGAAACTTTCTGATCAAGAGGAAGTAGCTGTGGGGCCCCATTTTCCAGCAGGTGTAAGTGCCTCAGTCATTTCACTGAGCATATGAAGGCCCAGTTTGGTTACAGAACTAACTGGGAGAAAAGTCCAGGGCCCCATTCCTGAGCACCCAGAGCTGTGCAATAGTGCTCTGGGGAGGCTGTCATTACTCTGTAACACAGACTAAGACTGTTTTAAGCTTTAAAACCTCTAACTGGAGCAACACTGTTCTTTTGTGCTGTGCTGTGCTGGGAGAGGAGCCATTTGCTACACTCCAGCAAGTCCAGCACACCCCAATGGGTCTGGGATGGTGTCTGCAATGGGGCTGTTTTGCTGACACTACCAGCCAAGCCTGAGTTTCAGTGGAATCCTCAACACCATTAGCAGCCAATTTCAAAATGCTGAATTTATACATTAAAACAAGAATGAAAAGCAAACCCCTGAGCAAACAAGACCTGAAGGAAGAGAGCTGTCTGTAAGCTGGGGATACATCCTTCAAACATTTACATCCTTGACATATCCAATATTCAAATAGCTGGGTGAGCAAGTTTAAACTTAGTTTGAAAACAGACTCCATCAGCAGTTTGTTTGCTTGCTTACTTGTTTGTTTTTTGTTTTTTTTTTATTTGTTTGTGACCACTTCTCCCATCATACCTGCGACAGTACACACAGCAGCAAAGGCACTGAAGATGCCTCCCTACCTTGTCCACCCACCTGTCGGTCTGTTTTGCTTTTTCCACATATTCAACAAACAGCTGTCACCCCTGAGCTTTTATTGCCTGGTTATTTATTCAGCTGCCATCACTAAATAGCTGTGGGAGGCCAATGAGTGATATTAGAAATCCACCACCTCAGAGAAGCCAACTTGATAGACAGGAGTTTGTTCACACATCTGGCCTACACAGCACTTGACTAAAACAGAGAAAAGTTTGCAACCAACAAAAATGAGGCTTTTTCCTCCCAGAAATTCTCTAATTCTTCAATCTTATGCTGGTTTTCTACACAGTCCCTGCACAGAAAAGGGACACTTGTCCCATTGTTCCCATTTCCTCTGGAGTAAAGCTCCACACCAGGAGCAGATGCATTGCTATACTGCAGTTCCTGTGAAAAATATCTACAACACTTTGGAGAGAGTAAGTCAATTTACATGTAATGCCATTGCCTTTGCTGGAGATTAACTACATAGGAATCCATTCCACTGCAAATGTGACTACATTCATTTCAGTGAGGGGTTAAGAATTTTTTTTCCTATTTTCTACTTTAGATCCAGGCACCTTTTCAAGGCCCATAATGTTTTGTTATGGAACACCTATTCATACATTATGAATATAGCAAAACTAAAAAATACTTTCAGTACAAGACAGAGGGGCATTGGGACATTCTGGCCAGAAGAGAAGTCTGACTGTGGGTAATTTCTCAAATTCCCAGGTACCACCCAGCTGCTTTGAGCACCTCTGGAAGTGCACAGAGGTTCCATGGCACATTGCTGGTAGCCCAGCTCTTTATGGTTGATATAAACTACATGATAGTGAAACAGCTAGATAGGGAACAGAAGAGATGTCTCCTTAGCCCAACAGATTGTATTTCTGTTCACCCTCTCCACAGACACAAGCACTGCAGCCCACAACTTTCCCCTACAGGCTCAGCATAAGAGCATCACATCAAACCCCATGACTCACATCTCCCCTACAATTAAAATGTAAATGGGGAGGTAAAATGGGTACAGTGAATTCTCATTCCCACTCCATTCTTGGCTCAAAGCCCAGTTTTTAGCATTGGCTGCAGGCACTCACGTCCATCAGCTGTCCGAGCTTCCATGTGCACAAGGTCAGGTTCTTTATCCAAACCAGCCACTGACCTGGGAGGACAGAGAGAAAGAAGACAGCCAGTTAGCTGAAAGGCTGCAATCAGAAAGAGATGGTAAGGGAAAGAAAAACCAGTTCAAACCTCCCTTGGGACATCTGGTATGTAGGTCTCCACCTTTTAACACCTCATCTCCCTTGTCTACACAGACCACACTGGGGGCCCTACACGAACCTTCCCAGGCACAGGAGAGTGATCCTGCCTGCCCCCTGTCTACAAGATCATGACTGTTCCTGTGGTGGCAAAGAGAGCTGGTCCCAACACCCAGTAAAATCAGAGTTCTGTTTTAATGCTGAAGGAAAAACAAGGGCACAGCAGCCTCATGCCTTCAGAAAGCAAATTAAAAGGAGGTTTTATTTGGCTGATACGAAAGACTGTTTCCTGACTTGCCCCTGATTTGCTGGGCAATCTTACTATTGTTCACCTCCATTTCCCCATCTTCAAAAGAAAAACAATGAAGCACATATAGTGAATTTCTGATTTGAAAAAGGTGAGAAAGTATTCATTATTCGCACCATGACCCCATGCCATCCATGGTCCTTAATAATTATGAAACAAGGCACGAAGAGTTTCTTTAATCTCACTAGCTGAAACTCAACCACTCCAAGCCAAATCTTCCTGTGCATTGTTATTTACTCCCTAAAAATGTTTTTCAAAGCACATTAAAAAGATGCTTTTCCTCCTGGAAGAGGGAAAGTCAAGCCCAGAAGAGAAATGTTATTATTAGTGTCCTGGCTGATAAGAATCAGAGAGATGAACATTTAGTCCTAGCAATGGCTAGCAGGGGAAAAAAAAATCCATAGATGTCCACGTGATTTATGGTGCTGCCTCTCCTGAGTTAACCAAAGGGTTAGATTAAAAAGGGACAATGACAAAAATCAGTTTCTAATTTGGTGGGAGTTGAATTTGATACAGTAGATTGTAAATAATAGATTCCCTCTGAGCCAGCCAACGTTCAGAATCCCCCAATGTTCTGAAAACATTTTTATCACATTCTTTTGCTGTTTTCATCCTTGGGGCATCAACAGCAGAAACATAAAAATAATAATAATAATAATTTTAAAAAATACAGATGCTCTGATACATTTTTGTGAATCTCACAAAAAACACAGCAACTGAAGCAATGACAAACATATAAATGTGCTGGAGTTCAGCTAAGATCAGCCAATGCTGCAAATGTCAAAACTACTACATTATGACTCACTTGTGTAGGTAACTGAAACTGGCACCACTTGTTAACGAGAGCACCACATGGACAGCGAGTCCATTCACAACACACTGAATTGTGGCCAAAAGGTACCAACACAAGAGAACAAAGTAACAGGGGCAGGGCTTTCATCATTCCACTCACAGTGAGAAACAGACTGCTCCTTACCCACTACCATCAGTTTCAGGGTGAGCCCACAAGGAAGGAAGTGCTGTCTGTTATTGGTAAGGATGCCAGAATGAGCCTGAATTCCTGTGATCATGCAATTATTGGGGTCAAATCTTCCCAATATATGGACACAGCTAAAGTGACAGTAGGATACATAGAAATTCCTTTAAATATCAGTGAAACACATTACAGTGTGCTGCAGTATTAGTCTCCAATGTATATAGAAAGCAGTCTTTCTAGTCCATAGAAGAAGCTTTCTGCCTTTTTCAAATGAGTGGCACTAACTGCTGTAATTTCAGTCATTCAGCAAGCATCACCCTTGCCTATGACATGCCAATAGGGACAGAGGTACATGCCTACTATCATATCTATTAACCACAACTTTATGAAACAGAGTGGTAATCCCAGCACTTTGGTGTAAAGGTTGGGAGCACTTTAGGAACTTGCCCTGCAGCCCTTCCCAACAGGTTTCCTTCTTAAATTCAGCCTAAAATTCACTCTCCCGGCATCCATCCTTCTGGAAGCCAGACACCAGGACTTCTACTCAGAGCCATTTGGTGTGTCCTGACACCACAATGTCAGGTGGCCTCACCTGGTACCCTGACACCCTCTGGGTCCCACCCCTCCAGATGGAGAGGGCACTGTATCTCCCCCTGTGGCAATGTGGCAAACCTGTTCCTGGTCCAGGTAGTAAGAGACATCAGTCTGTGACAATACTATTCATTCTAAAAGGGACTGTAATTAGGAGAACCTAAGTATATCCCAACAAAATCCAGAATACTCATTACCATTGTGCATTTGCATACACAAGCTCTGTGGATCTACTTATAATGCCTATTAAGCGTGCACCAGGGAATGAGAGGAGTCTCCTGAAACATGTCATTCTAGCTTGAAGTTCCTTTCCAGTGCCATCTACTTGTTCCCTTAATTAGTTTTGACAAGCCTAATGGTTCTTTTCAGAATAACAATGATGACAAAAAAGGACTAGCACACAGCATACCCCTGGTATTCCTCTGTTCACCAAATAGAGCACTGCAAGTCAAAAAGCTCACAAAGTGTTCTGCAACCCAAAATCAAGAGAGGCTCCTCTATCTGCAGGCAGATAACAAGCCTGAAAAGTGATGCACTGGTCATCCTTCCTTCACTTATACCAATACTGATTGCAAAACCGATCCCCAGTCAATGTTGTTTCTTCATGCCTCACCTCACATCTGTTTCCATTGGCAAAGAACAGAGCTTTGCTTTGCATTGCTGTGACTCTTGAGTTCAGGTATTTTTAGGAAACGGTCTCTCATCATTTGTCTGGAGTAGCTTTACATGAAGAATGCAAAAAAGTCGGCAGTGGAAAGAGCAAGATGTAAATGCAGATCCTGAAGCACAGCTGCAAAAACACACACAGAGACTATTCCTTTATCCCTTTCTCCTGTTGTAATTCTCCAGCCTTGAGAACTCACTACAACAACCTCTCAGGTCTGGCAATACAGGAGCAGCAACAAAACAAGAAGAGACACATTCATAGCCTTGTATTTTCTCACCCATTATCTCTCTGAAGAACATTTGGAGGATGCACTGCTCAATATTAATTTAGGCAACTAAAGCTTGTTGAGGAGAGATGTCAGCATCCCCTCACTTATAGAAGCAAGTGTAGCCCACAGAGTGGGGTGGCTGGGTAAGACTTTCATGGTGCTCTGGCTGACAGCTCTGTTCAGAGGTTTACAAAGACAAGAGTATTCAACACTCAGGAGCCCAAGGTCCTGACCCAGGTCACACCTCAAGCTTCATGCACAGCTCAGCTCTGTATTCTCTATGTACATAAATGCCAGACAGCAAAATTTAAACCAAGGTTCACAAAATGCACCCGTGTGTGCTGCTGTCTTGGATGGCCATAGGGAGTGAAAAAAAGGCACCCTCACTGTGAGGAACAGAGCTAAATCAACATCCTCCACCATCCCTGTTCATTAATCACCCCTCGCATGAGAAAATGCTGAGAGGATGCAGGCAGTAGTGACAGGAAAGGTCAGTTTTTCCTGCTGACACATTCCCCAACTAGCTGCAAAAGCAGTTTTCAAAATGTGGAGCCTACAGCCAGAATGGCAGCAGGCATAGGATAATTTTCCAATTAAAAATTCAAACAACCTCTGAATTCCATTAAAATGAAGCAATTGTTACTTTTTCCTATCTTCTGCTGCTGCTTTTCCTTTCTGTTCTCATGGTAGCTCTAGATTTTCATGAGATCTTTCCTCCCTTCAAAGAAGATTGTGTGTTCTTGAAAGCTGAAGGATGGACATGATCCTGGCAAGATCCTTATCTCTATCCTGAGGGAAGAGCATTATGCATGGATGCACACTTACTAGGCCACTCAGCTAATATTTCTTCTCTGACTGGGAGGGAGACCCAGTGAAAAGGACAGGGAAAAGACAACACTCTGCACTGTAACTATTCCTGAAATGTTTCCCTATAAGATGCTGTACACTTCAAAATAAAAAAATGCCAACACATGCAAAGAAAGGAAAAAAGAAAGAAAGAGACTCTCTAGGTTACCCTCCTACTGCACACCCCAGCTCACTTTTTCTACCAGCTCTAATGCCTTTCCATGGAATAAACCCATTTGGCAGACACCAGGCATTTAAAGGTGAAAAAGAGCATTGAGATCTGGCTCCCCCAGCATCTTAAATCAAAACAGCTGAGCAATTCCACCTGCCTGATATTGATCCTTGCTCCCTAAACCATCAACTGAGAGTAAGAGATGCTCTGTTGCTCTATCTCCCGGACCCAGTAGTTTGGGAGGTTTGAGTGAGTATCACTGAATGTGAGCAACATTTACGTTAGGGGCTTACAACAAAGTAAAAACAAAATTTCAGGTCAAAGGAGTCAACCTTTCAAATTTGATCTGGAACCTGCTGGACTGAGCTTTTTGCCAGGGGTGTGTCTGGTTTCTGACCAGTCAAAGTGGCATTCTCTAGCTTTGAAAACAAAATCAAAACTAAATCAAAACTTTTACAACAAATTGAGACTCCCAAGATGCTGACTTGGATACTCATTTTTGCAGGTTAAGATGTCAGACTGAAGGCAATTGCCAGAGTGCATGTAAAGAGACAGAGGAAACAGATGGATACTACCTAGCAGGATGTTGTGCAGTAAATAAGGGCTAGAAACAGCAAGGAACAAGGCACATTTATTGTGCAATAATATGTAAGGGGGGAAAAACTCATCCTCTTGCTGCAGGCAGCTGCAGTTCAATTAGTGGATTAGTGGATTGGATTAGCCAGTTAGTCTGCTGTAATTTTAATTCTATCCTGCTCCAGAAGTGAATAAACCCTTTTGTGTGGTACCAGGCAAGCAGTTCATGAAACTAACTCACCCAAGCAACACAAGGGCCATGCCTGTATGGGCATATGGAAGCAGACTAATCCATTCCCTTCCCACTCAACTGACCCGGAGTTTTCCACATGTCACCCTTGCTAAATGACACATACCTTCCCAACAGGCTTCTCCTCTATCTGGTATTGCATCACATTCATCCAGGTATCAGTAACTGCAGTTGGCTTCAGGTGGTCAAGGCAATTCATGTATTAACTGGTCTAAAATCAGCTCCATCAGACATTGACTCTGGGCACGGAGCAGCCCACGTGCACACAACCTGCACACGTGGGCCAATCACTCACCATAAACTACCACAGTTAAGAACTATACAAATGTTGAACTGTTGGGGGAAAGAATGTGTTTATTAAACACATAAATACAGTATCATTCTCTGTGGCTGAGCCAGGGGAGACACTGCTGGATGTGCCAGGATGTGATGAGGTCTCTGAAGAGTTATGGACAAAAATCTCCTTGCACAGCATATTTCAAGTGAAGCTAGGGAAAAAAGCTGGGCAGGAAGATACTGGAAGGAACTGTCTTCACCAGGTCCCAGGAGCTTTCTACTTTTTTTCCAGTGCTAATTTCCGTGATGCTACAGTTCTGGACATCGGCAGAAGTAATTGTTGTGAGACTCAGCTTGCAAGATAAGGGGAAAAAAATTGCCAAGTTTTTATGCTCAGCTCAGACTTTTCAGCAAAGCCAATCCTTTCTAAAAAAGGTCACAGTGGATTTTAAGGAGGTTTTCTGCCTAGTATCTCAAAGAAAACAAAACTTAAGGTGTTCATGGCATGTGCATGTGTTTCCACAGGTACATACATGCATCTGCCTCCCTGCTCCTCATTTCCACTAATACCCAAAGTCTAAAGCTGCATCTTCCCTGTAAACTCAGGGGATCGCAGCCTCCTGAACTACAGAGCTGCTACACACAGTTCTTTCATGGATAGAGAAGACCAAGAATGGGAAAAGAGGTCCAAATTAATCCTCTCCTTGAGGGGAAAATCGACATTTAGCCTCAACCATGTCATCCACCACCAGGGAATCCATGCAAGGCAGCAGCCTCTGCTGCAAACAGAGACATTTCTTTCTCTTCTCAGTACATAAAAGAAGGCAACTCCTTATATCACAGAAATTAACAGGGAATACTTTTAAAGCATATTTAGCAACAGAAAAATTGTTGTCGCCTAATATATTTTCTTTTCCCTTTAAGCTAACACCAAAACCTATACACAGATATGTGTTCTCATCTAATTAATAGGTCTTAGTCTTTAAAGCCCTCTGGCATTTTTTCCTCAACCTATACCATAAGCCCCGACAAATATAACCATGTTTGTGAAATATACTCAAAAAATTGGGTAGAAGGCCAAAGATCCTTATTCACAGCCCTGTCAAGGTTTGATAGGGCCAGCAACATAGGGCATGTGCTGGCATCTTGATTTCTCAATGGTGCCCCTGAAATAGCTCCTTATGGGTGTCAGCTTTGCCAAGCCAGCCCTGGTTGCAGGCTGCTCCCAGGTGCAGCCACAGTCCTGGTGCTGCTCCTGACTCATCAGGGTACAGCTGATCCAGGCTATCCAGAGGTACTCCTGAGGGCTCATCCTAATTGAATAAGAAGCCCTTTTTTCCTTTTTTTTTTTTTTTTTTTTTTGCCAAGTCCTAGCAGTACCAGCATCAGGATATGCTGGAAATAACGAAGCACCAGCTCATCAAGTTAAGATGTTGCTGTCCTGAAGACATCTCAAAGCCTGAGTGCACAACACACCATCAGCTCTCTATCCCACAGGCATCCAAAATCAACAGTGCTGCTTTGGAGAGGGCATTTCTAGAGAGGAGATTTGCCTAGGGTTTAGAGGTCTGCAGATTTTATTGTGGACAAGTTTTAAGTACGTTCCAACACAAGGGCTTGATTCTGTTTTGCATTCTACTGAAAGGGACACTTTTTATATTTTAAATTTCAAGTCCCTTTAGGAAACAAGAATAAAATGTATTTTTGAATTTTTGCATTTGCTTAAAATTAGTTCAGTGCCTAGTGTATCATAAAGACCAGTTAATTAATGTTTTCCCAGTGCTTGGCTACCCTCCTTTGAAAGTCATGTACATGGGGAGTTGCTATAGATTATTGCTTTGCTTTTTCATGAAACATGAATCAGCCCTGTTTGGGATCACTTTAGAAAAGCAAAGTACATGCTCAAAGATCCTTCAGCTCAGCCTGGCAGTCCTGCAGCTGAAGATTTCACTGGAGTTACTCCTCTCCCTCAAAGGAAATGTTTTTAAGACTTGCAATATTCCTCTGGGTTTGTTTCCTAGCAGAATTATCTTAAACCTGACCCATTCAAGAAAAGTTTTACAGCAAAATAAGGATTATCAGTTCACTGTGTGTTTAATTGCCCACATTTGCACATTTTCCAGCTGTAAATATGACACGCCCAAAATGCTCAGGCTCAGTGATTCAGCTGTTAGCAGAGGCCTAGGCAGAATAAAGTGCCTCTGAAAAGCTACAGAGCGAGAGCGTCATTTAATTAATGAATGCAGCAGTAGATGGATAAAAATAAAGCTTAAATTGTCCAAAGAGGGGATGCCAGTATGAAACTTGGCACAGACAAGATGTATAGGATTTGCTGATGAGCCCCACATGCCTATGAGCATTGTACATTGTATTAATTAAGGAAGAATGAGTCTCTGCATTCCTTGTTGCAGGATATTGTGAAGAATCACCCTGGGATAACATCTAACATTGTGGAAATGAATTTGTGGTTCATTTCATGCATTTTGGGGAAAAATGATATGAAAAAATAGATTTGTGTCACAAACCTTTTGTGACAGTTGTTTCTCTGCATTTCAGACACTAACCTGAAGAGAACAAATGGCTTATTTCATTTGACTTTTAGCCATCAGCCAGAAAAGAGAGAGACAAAGAAAGGAATGAAGAAGAAGGGTAAGGAGGAGAAATACAGAGCAGAATAAACTACTCTGTTCTGCACCAGCAAGCACAAATGCATCATAGTGTCTCCTTGCCCCCAAAAAATCACACTCAATTAGCTGCTGAGAGTGAGATGCTCACTTGTCCCAACACCACAAGAGGAAAAGACAAAGAAGCAGGAAACAAAAGAGATTCTGGCAGCAGACAGATATGCAAAGACAGGCTCTGTCTGTAGAAACAGCAAGTCTGTGTGGCTATGACTAGTAAAAGCAACAGTGACATGAGGTCAGCAGATCACCAAGTGACAAGATAGGTTTGCATTCAAAACAGAGGCATCCTCACAGGCAGGATGGAGAGATGAAGAAAACAGACTCAGTCTCTAGCAGATCTCCGACAGTAAAAGAGCAACACTGTAGCAGGAGACACCAGAGAAACCACACACCTCTTGGGGGTCCTTTGCTCACACACCTCTTGGGGGTCCTTTGCTCACACACCTCTTGGGGGTCCTTTGCTCACACACCTCTTGGGGGTCTCCTTTGCTCCAAGGTAGGCAGGTGAACAAAGAGTAAGGAGATAAGGCTGCCCAGGGGGCTGAGCACTGGACACACTCCCAGCTCTTCAGAACAGCAGCATCCCAAAGCATCCTCATCCCCAAAGCATTACCCTGTTCAAGTGAGAATGCTCAGGGCAGAATGCTGCAGTGGGAGTCATGTCAAGAAGAAAAGTTGTATAGTCAAGCTGTAGGTAAACCGAGAGCTTCTCTTTGGGGGGTTCTTAATCTGTGGTTACAGAGGAGCAGTAAAAGGAAAGAGAAGTACAAGGCCAAATGAAAAGTAATACTGTGATGGGTTTTATCCTCAAGGCAAATTTCAAGTGCCAGCACACTGTTCAAATCTAATGATTTGGAGAAAGAAAAAGAAAAAAGAATTCTGGAGAAACTACTGCAGATCTAGAAATGGCTTTAGGGAGTCGCTATTACAGATTGCCCCTAAAATCAATATTGTAATGGAACACGTCTCCTTCCCTCAAAGATTTTCAATCAAAACCTGAAAACCAAAAATACTGAGAGCAAAACCTAAGAATCTGTCTGTACCCTTTGGCCAAAAACCTGACAGAGTTTTTGGCTTGGTTTTCTTTATTTTTTTCAATAAAAAGCAGGATTTTCTCCTATATGAGAAAACCCAGATCCACTGAAATCAGCTCTGAAGTCTACAGGTATTATTTATTATCTCCTGAGTACTTGCTGGCAGACACAGGTAAGTATGTTTCTCTCTCAAACTCAGCTACAGAACTCCTGATATTCCACTAATAATGGAAATGTGTCTCGGTCCCATTTTTATTGCCTTCTGCTGAATGGAGAACAATTATCTGCAAGATAATTACAGAGCTATGATAACCACTGCTATGTCTTATTCCAATTAACTCACTACAAATATGCAAGTGAAACAGCATCACTCACTGGCTTCTCGTCCTTGTTCTCTATATGATCACCGAGACACAACTTACTGAATCAACATTATTTAAAAGAACCTGTAGTGCAGCTAACAATATACTCCTTCCTGCCATTACATTCTGATGTAGCTTCATGCTTACTGTGCTCAACAATAGCAAAATTAAACTCATCTCATTCTACAGAGGAGACTCAGGGGAATGTCAGGGAATGAAAGGATGGGAGTTTCATTTTCTTCTCTTGCCGAGAATGAATTCTGCCTCATATAACTGCTGATGAATTGTCATTTTAAGAGAGTTTGTTAATTTACAACAAGCAGAAGGCATAAAAATGGACCTCCTTATCTTTAATGGATGTTACTGAGCAACACAAATGGTTCACATTTAAATTAATGCAGAAACATCTTGTCTGTTTTGCCATGATAAGACTGTTCTTTCCTTGCAGCATGGGCTCAACTTCTTCTGTTAAATAAAACAACTGGTTTTGTTCAGCTTAATACCAGGCAAATTTCCAAAGGTTCAGCAGCTGAAGTCAGTTCAGGGAAATGAACTGGAATTTACCTGGGTCCTTCCTGATTCTTCTTGAGAAAATCTCCCTGAAGAATTTTGAGGTATCTACCTTCAAGTAAAAATGGTCCCTGACAGTGCTGATGGACTTGGTGAGGATAAATCCTGCATCAGATTGCAACTTCCTCCAATGGAAGGATGCTGCCAGCCCCAGTTGCTGTAAAGACACAAGAGCTGTAAAGGTGCATTTCTTGAAATCAAGTGGGCCATCTGGGATGAGGTCTGGGGCAAAGGGAGGATGGATCCAGAAAAGATGCTCACTCCTGATGTCTGTAGGTGTTTTGCCACAGAATGAAATAGCCAGAAAATTATGTACATAATCAGAGTATGTGAAAAGGTCATTCCTAAACTTCTGATAACAGCAGTGATTTTAGAAGAATTCCCAAATGTTCATCTTTCAGTCATCTGAAAACAAGAAGGATTCTCTTCCACACGGAGAATTCACCCATTTTCCCAGAAACAGAGAGATTAGTATGATATAGAACAGAGGCTGAAACCTAACCCAAATTCCTCACCAAAAAAAAAAAAAAAGTAGGAAACTATTCCTTTCTAGCCAGAATGCACAAAATATGGTGCAACTTGCAGCCTGGCAGCCTGGCTTTTGATTAGCTTTGCCAAACTATGACAGCATGGGAGATCCCCTTATGCCTCAGAGGGATGCATTATTGAGTATAGTAATTAGAGGGCTGGCTTTCATCATTGCTTCCTACAAAGTATCACAAAGAATTACTCTGGGACTGTTCCTGACAGGCTGGAATTAATTTGTGTCTGAGCTCACCTGCATCAGGAGAGGCAGGATGAAGTGAGGCCAGGCACAGTACCTGAGTCAGCAGTACAGCATTTCAGCTTCCAACACTGGCCTTTGAAACACAGTGATGGGGTTTGGACATCTTATTTGTCACCTTCTTGCATGAGAGGAACATAGACCCTCCCATCATGTGCTGTTCAGCCAGACATGGCACTGGGATCCCGTCCAGGGATCAATACAAATTGGGAGAAATAGCCAAGAAACTTCCTCAAGGCATTCCTGCTCTTTCTTATTACTGGTTCATCAAGTCTGCTTCAGTCTCAGACACGTAGTCAAAGAGAGTGTGGGGGAGTTGGGGGTTATAGAATTATCCAAGATTAGCCATAGAAGAGGTGAGAGAGGAGACTGGGCCCTGGGACATAAAGAAACCTGATAGGTGAGAGCCCAAAGCAAAAGGCTTTTTGATGGCTGAAAGCACTAACTGCAGAGCAACAGGTGACATTTAGTGGTAGGCATTAGATTTAAACCAAATTAACAGAAGTATTTCAGCTCTTACTTTTTGAGGCCTCAAGGAAAAAAAATATCTGCCAGCCATAGAACATTAAAGACATAAATGTGGCAAACATCACAAATTGTACTAAAACCACAACAAATCACAAATTCTAAAAGCCAGATAATATTTATGTAAGGACATCCACAGTTACATTAGTGGAGAAGGGATAATCCTTCCTTCTCCAAGATACACTGCGTTTCTCAAGAAAAAGGAGGTTAGAGAGAAAAAGAAGGAGGTTAGAAAGAAAAGTCCTTCAAAGACAACTTATTCCAAAATTGCCTTTCTAGAGGATATATCCTCCATTGAAAGAACTCATTCTTGCTGTGAGAGCAGCCAGAATTACAGAGGTGACACATTATCATGTGGCACTTTTCTTATGGTTCATTTATTTCGTTCATGGGTTTTAAAGGAGAATTTAAAGTATTTAAAATTATTTCCCTTTATGAACACACAGTCACACACAATCCTTCTAGCCAAAATGTTTTAGTATTTTTTTTGTTCATTTGGTTGGTTTTTTTCTTTTTAAAAGAGCTTTTAGTCCAGGCAGTCTGATTAGCATGGCATCCACAGGACTTTGTAAAAAAGTCAAATACTTGCTTTCCTAGGAAAGCAGGCAGTAAGGAGAGGAGAACCACATAATAGTAAAGCATCAGCTTCTATTTAGAGCTTACATGCCTAGTACAAGAGACTAGTTCTAACAAATTTCCTTTGTAAGATAAAGTCATCAATATAAACATACACCAAACCCCCAAATATTTTTAGTTTTAGGCCAAGGTAAACTAGAAAATAATCTCTAAAACTTCTCCAGTACTGCACCATGTTTTTTTCTCACCTTCTACAGAGATGCTTTCCCTGATCCAACTATTTCTGTCAATCTCTCATAAATTTGTTCAGAAAAAGAACATGGGCTGTGCTCAGAAAGGAGAACAGTTGTCTGAACATTACACTGACCAAAGGCACTAATGGAACTCGTGGGGTCTGTGCAGTCTATATAAAAAAGTCCTGCAGCATTTCCCAGAGACAGAAAGTGAAGAATTTTCCTGCTCTTAGGGTCATTCAGGTTTTTATACTCTTAGATATCCATAAAATCTTATCACAGCATCCCTGGAAGAGCACCTACCAACTGGTAGTTGAAAACCAGGATAGGATTATGTTTAGGAAAAAAATATCACACACTGTTTCAGACTGCACTCTTTCTCTGCTTTAATTTTTTTTAAAAAAATCATATATTGCAAAATGAAGTTTTATTCAAATTTTAAATTGACTTTAAAAGACCATCCAAAAACTGTCAAACATTTCATGATATTCCTTTGTTAAATTTTTGAGAGAAACATTTTGATAATGTTGCCATGAATTCTAAAATAGCTTTCTTAACTTAAAACTTTTTCAACAAAAATAAACTATTTCAGCCAATTTCAACAAAAATAAGCTATTTTGGCCAATAAAAAAGTATCTACTTCTATATCCGTGTTCCATTTATATCTCTGTCACTGAGTTACTGTGCAATCACAAGTTAGTCACCTGCAGCCTAACATTCAGAAACACTAAGTATCTATAGTGCCAATGGCATTAATTGTAGCACACAAAATGAAATAAAATCACTACCCTCACAGTTTCACTTTGCCCCTTTTTAACTGAAAAGGAAAATAAACTTGGGTTTATTATCACCATGGTCTTTAATCAACTAAAGTGAACTTGCAAGGAAATATTCCAATCTGTGCCAAGAATTTTCAAGAGGGTCTCATCTCTCCTGAACTCTTATTACAGAGCTTGAGCTAGAGTTTGAAAATGCTGAACTCAGCCTAGCACAGTTCATGGTCATGTTGGCTTGAGTAACACATCCCAGATTTATGTTAGCTTTACTCTCCAGGAGAAAAACCTTCCGAAGGAGTTCTCGCCCACAGGGCAAGGGAAGCAAGTCCCTTATCGGAGCCAAATGAGTCATTAGCCCAAGGGAGGCTCCACTAATAGGCACTGGGTACATGCTTTGGTGATGCTCGTAGGTGTCATCCATGGCTACCAAACTGGAGTCATTCCTTTTATCCACAGCTCCATGTATGGTATGGTTTTAATTCTGAAAAACTCAAATGTAGGATTATTTAAGAGTCAATTTGACATTTACAAGACTATGTTTTCCTAACACTAAACTTGGCTGTAAAAAATCAGGCGATGTTTCCCCAGCACCGTGCAATGACACCATCTGGTAGTTAATGATTAGTGGGATTTACAGGAGAGGCAGGCACATGTTTGAATAACCATCTCTTAGCTGACAAACTAGGCAAGTAAAGTTAATGTCAGCTGTACCCAAAGGTCACAACTGGAACTGCTGCTGAAACAGTCTGCGTGGACCAAAACTGGCACTGGAATTAGGAAATATCAGTGCTGTCACAAAGATGAAGAAATAAAAACAGACACAAACATCTGTGTGAAGGCACATACAAATCCAGATAATAACCCTTAGAAACACTGAGGTAAACCCCTTAACTTCTGCTACATTACTGTCAGATATCCAAACCAGCCTCCACTATAGTTGTCCTGAAATTCAGGCTGCAAATATAAAGCTGATACTTTTTGTCATCTGTTACTATCCAAAATCACAAAAAAAGACTGAAAATCTGGCCCTTGAAAGACAAAATTTGTTGTCTCATTCCTCAAATAACTGTTTGACAGGAAACCTTTAACTCCAAAGCATAACTAAGCTAGTGTATATGCAGCCTCTTTCTTTCTCTCAGTGAAAGTGTTCCCTTCTCCCAATTTTTAACTCTTAGAGATCAAAGTGATTGTGGCTGGCATTCATAGATACAAAAAAAACACTGCAAAACAAAACAGAAATCTGGTTGATTGTCACGGGAAAAAAGGGAAAAGATAAAATTCTGGGGAGATATATTGAGGGCATCAGCAGTGTATTTGAGAACTGCTTAATACACCAAATTTTTCTGTTTGCAAATACAAACACTGCTTCTTGAAGCCACACTAGTGCATGTCCTATTTTCCTTCTCCCAGTCTCTCCTTTCCTGCCTTGGTGTTTTCTGTCCAACTTTCATCACTGGTGTGTATTTCAGTGGCTTTTACTGACTAGGTTTGTGCTGACCACTGACTTCAGGGCTCCAAACATCCCCAGGGGCATTAGAAATGCTGTGCAGATTTCTCCCTCTCTTCTACACAAATGGATATTCCCCACTTTCCTACTCCCAGGCTTTGACAGAATCACCCACAGTCCCAGAGAGCATGAGTAAAAAATTAAATGAGAAAAGGAAAATGTTTAGCTGTAACAAGCAAAAAAAAAAGCAAAAAAACCCAAGGAAAATGGTTCTACATCCACCACTTCCTATTTCCCAGTGATAATGGAAGGCAGGAAACAGGAGTGTGTTCTCCAATAAAGAAAAGTAAAGCCTGGGGAGACCCTAAGAAAGGGTGTGGGTGTCCCAAGGAGCACAGTCCTGTCCTCTGCTCAGGATGGTGATCCTCGTGCCTGCCCACCAAACATAGGCAGGGCCTCCAAAGACAGGTGCACAGGGGATGATACTCACAGCAATCCAGCTGACTGGACAGAAAACACAAGTGCCTTGAGAAACTCTGTATTCTAAAGAATTATGCCATAAGATGATAAAAGGATTTCATCTGCCACTAAAGCACCTTTTCATTCTCTTGCACCCTCCATGGCTCTTAATCTACTACTGCAGCACTTCGTATTACAATATCTGAGTACTCCCTCCACTACAGTCATCAAGGTGCTCTCCTTTCCCAGTCTCACCTACAAGGTAACAAGGCAAAGTCAGCTGGAGTCACCCAAGATGACAGAGAAAAGCTGTCACCCATCAAAGCTCCAGGTGAATGCTCCAGCAGCCAAACTGCTTAGCCCTGTTGTGCTGCCGCAGGAAAAGGCAGAGGTGGTAAAAAAACTTAGGGTCAATTCAAGTCCTGGGAGTTTTTATCAGAAGAGCAACAGTACTTAGTCAGCACAGAACACACCATGTGTTTTACAGGCGAGGAAACTTCCCCAACATTTCTACGGTACAAAATACGGGCTTTATTTTTTATATCCTCCACATGGCAGCACAGGTGTCTAAGTTACAGTGATACAAAATGAACAGGGCCCAGAGGGAGCTGCAGAAATGTGTTCTGAAAGAAAAGAACATTGAGTAGGCTTTTAACAAACTTTGCACCCATGCTGGTTCCAGTTCTCTTGAGTGATCTTGGAATTTCTGCATCACATTAGCGTAAACTCCCTATTTCTAGTCTTACAGGATCCTAAGTTATTAAAATCTGAGGCCAAGGCACGTGGGAGCCAAATCTGGATGCCTGTACATACATCAAGTAACACATTCTGTTCAAGCTCTGCCACTGCCATCAGTGGGTGTAGTTAACAAATGAATCACTACTACCAAAGTAGAGAACTCAAATCCTAGTCTTTTGTAACTATGAGTGGCCCAGGGGTGGATCTCAGCTCATGCACAAATTTTGAGTGGGCTCAGGAATGCATGAGAGTTGTCCCATGAACAGCTGGACATGTGACATCCATATGGGATGAGAAAACAAAACTACAAACTAGTGAGTAGCAAAAGCATCTATGACTAAGGAAATAAGTTGAATAGAAGAGCCAGGACACGGTGTCACAAATTGAGATTGGAGCTTAGGGCTTTGTTTTTGACCAGAGGAGAGCCATTACAGATGCTGGCTACTAGAGCTACACCAAAAAATCCAGAGTGACTTGTGTGTCCATGACTAACAGAGAGGCTGTGCTTACTCTGCTGAGCGAAAATTCACATCCCAGTCTCATGAGCTCTGAAGCAACTGTAATTCTCTCCTGGCCTTAAGATCTCTATCTGTGAGGTCTCTCAGGGAAGGTATAATTATTCAGAAAGAACTCAGGGAGAAAAAACCTTGCGCTGTCAGGTTGACTGACTCCATGAACTGGGTGACCTGGGTCTTCACAAGTCCATTCAAAGCAGCCTGAGGAAGTCGTGTTTTGAAGGCAAACATACTCAGCAAAGCCTGTCCCACATAAAGCCAGCCGCATTCCAATCAGATGGAGACCATCCCATTTCATCAAGGATGCTTATCTGAGCCTCTGCTAATGAACAACGAAGAGCAGCAAACAAAAGAGCAGCTTACCTCGTTCTGGCATCTCCCTATCACTACTATTTCAACTTTCAAGGAAGTTTTAATTCAGAAGTTTGATAGACTGACAGCATGGACAGTGATAGGCTGGTGGAGAGGCAAGCTTGCCAATGACACCAAGCTGAGTGCTACAGTCAACACGCCTGAGGGAAGGGATGCCATCAGAGGGAGACTGACAGACCTGAGAGGTGGGTTTGTGTGAACCTCATGGCTCTAGGAGAACTTACAGCACCTTTCAGTAGCTGTAAGAGAGGGAGTTTTCAATTTAAAGATGGCAAGTTTGGAGCAGATAATGGGAAGAAGTTCTTTATTGTGAGAGTGATGACACAATTGAAGAGGTTGCCCAGGGAAGCTGTGTATGTCTGACTCCTGGAAGTGCTCAGGGTCAGGCTGGATGGAGCTTTGAGCAGCCTGGTCTAGTGGAAGGTGCCCCTGGCCCTGGCAGGGAGGGTGGAATTAGATGATCTTTAGGGTCCTTTCCAACCCATACCATTCTATGATTCTATGAGCTTCACAGAGTAGTGGCTCATGTCCCTTTGAAACTTACAGCTATACCCATTTTTCTCTCTCTTTCATAGCCCAATAAAAAGAAATCAACAAATTTCTGAGGCTAAAATGTTCTTTTTTTTGTATTTTTTTTCTGTATGGATCTTACAATCCAAAGCTTGCAAACCATCACAGTTTGCAGCTTTAAAAGGAAAGGAAGGAAAAAGAGAAATAAATCAGCTAAGGAGAGTTATCATGTTCCACAACTTCAATACCTCTGATCCCTGCACTATGAATTGGTTCAAATCCCTCCCACTCTGGGAAAAACCTAATTCACTCTCTTGGGAAGATTATTCTCAGTGGGACTCTGCTGTTTCTGAGTGAAATAAAGATTTCTAAGTTTATGTCTTACGAGTTTTAACTACAGAAGACTTGTACATTTCCTAAGAGAAAAAGGCACCTGAAACAGAGACGTTACATAACGCACTGTTAAAAAAGAGTGTTCAAACCACACAGCCAAAAGACTATGAAAAATGAGACAGACTGGGGAAAACAATATATATTTGGGTGTGAAATGGACAAACAGGCAATTTCCATTAACCATTATTATATGAAAGCAGAAAATAAGGCACAACATTACAACCTCTCCTTTAAAAAGAGATTCTGCTTTGTTCCCCAGTCAGCTTAGCCTTTGCACTTTATCCTCCAAGAAGTCTTTCTCCCCTTAGCTCAGTTGTGTTATTTGAAGGGTAGGGTAAAATTATTCCAAGGAACAGGTATTCTGCTCTGCAGAAGGATACACCAGGAGAGGATCTGCACTCACCTTTCTCATGTGCACCCAGCATTAACAGTGAGATCAAAGGATTTTTGATAGTTAGGTCAATCATCCACCTGCCACCAGAACCAAGAGAAAATGACAACTTCCTTTCCTACATTATGGAATTGTGGAACAGTGACATGGACAGACAAGGTTCTAGACCTTTGATATATTCTGCAGGTCCACATGACCTAGAAGCCTTAAAATTTCCTCTCCTCAGTGTTCAAAACTTCCTCACACTGTCCAAATTCCTCAGGCACACTAAGGGAAATCTCTAGACTTGGTGCCAAAAAGCCATGTTTTAAATGTAAGAGCCTAAAGATGTTTATAGAGATTTGCAGAAGGATGTAGATAATTTAAAATAAGGAGTCTACCTCCCCTGCAAGGTGTGGAAACACTGCAAATAAAATCTATAGATATTTTGGGCCTGGATCCCAGAGGCTTTCAATGAACTGCAAAAATTTCTATGTGAATTTGACTCTTAGAGATAGATAGATATAGATGATATAGATATAGATAGATAGATAGATATAGATATGTAACATGCTTTTTAATTGGGAGTAAATTTTTAAGTTTTCCAAGTCCGTTTTATTTTTAACCACCCAAAATGTTACCCTCCGGTTCCTTAATAATACAATCTTTTTTGGTCTTAAAGACCAGACACTTCTTTTAGCTATCCACAGATTCTGTAAATCAGCACTTCTGCACATTCACACATACCCCATCATATGGCATATAGTAAGTAGAGCATTGTGAATCTGATTCAAGCCCCAAATCCTAAATTCAACTACAGAAGAACTACACTTTTCTCTTTCTCTCTAAAAGTCATTTGTTGAGCCTTCACATGGCGCAGAGAAGTTTGGAAAAGAGGCATCTGAGATGGCTGAGCCTGGAGATAGGAACTAAATTTGTTTCATCATCTGATTTTAAGACACTCTTACAATTTGAGAGGTTGACACTTGGGAAATGAGAAGGAATTGAGTCACAAAGCAGGTTTTTAGCAAACTGCAGATCTTGGGCTTTCACTAGTCACTATAATGAAACTGGCTCCTCAGAGAGTGATTTACAGCAGAGTGAATCATCCCTTCTCACCGAGATTGCATAAGGAGACTGGTCAGAGTGGCTGGCTCTGCACAAAGACTGTGTTCTAGGCTAAAGTAATTCTCTGAAGGGCTGAAAAAGAGGAGGTCTAATGATCAGAGGTATGTCACTGAAGCACTGGGCAGTTCCTCTATGTTACTCTAAGCAGGTGCATAACAAAGAAGCAGGAGTTTTGCAATTATCAAAAGACTTGTACTTCTCTGTAAAAGACACAACGTTTCATCAGACAAGAGGTACAAACACGGAGACTGTTGCACTTCAAGGTACCTACTGAGTTGATAGCACTGATGATGAACAAAACCAAGGATCTACTTCATGTTCAGGTAAAGCAACCAATCCCTTCAAGTCAGATGCCCTTCTCCTCTCCATGACCTACCCAAAGCAAGCCAAGCCAGTGGCCATAACTCACCAGTAAAACCTGTTTGGAGTGACCCGCTCGTGCATGAGCTGCCATTTCCTTCCAAAGTCCATGGAGCTATACAGCTGAAAGACAGAAAGAGAGAAAGTATAAATGTTGAGGAAGAAGATCAGCTCACATTAAAGAATATGAGTGGATTGTTCACAATAATTGTACACAACTATCAATCACCCTCATTGCCAGGGGAGGCTAACAAGGCAATGTCTTCCGTTCACTCTTAAACCAACTGGGATCCTGAGAATCAAAAGCAGGTTGTTTCTTCCCAAACCAGGTCAAACATCTTTGTGTTTCTGAATTTCAGCTGTCAATACATTCACTGTAACTGCCATATGACAAAGCCAGCTGTCCCTCTGGCTTTTTCTGCTTAAAAGGAAGCTGGTGACATATGAGTTCCTAGTATCAAACAGAACGAGAGACAAATCAGACTAGTCAACACGACTCTGATGAGGTAGTGACTCTATATTCAAGGTCAGGCTATGATTTGGCTTTATGAAGTGAATCAGATCTCTTCTGTATAGAAAAATAAATTGCTCCTAACTTATATTTTCTAATATTCAGAACGAAGTCTTAATATTTAGGTAAGTCAGAAATCAATCTGCTCATTAGTTAAACACCAAAGATAGTGACGTGACTCTCCTTGGAAGCCAAATTTTCAATATCAACTTTTTGAGTCTTTCTGGTTAACAAATGACACAGCTGTAATGTAACCAAATTTCCATGCAATTCCAGACTGAGTTTCAGACATGTTTGCTTCATAAATACTCTGCTTAATACCACAAACACCAGTCTTCATACAAATATTTTCTTACCCACAATTCATTTTCTCACAATCTAAATATATCTAAGCTCCTTTTCTCCAACTTTGTGCAAGTTTGGTTCTTCAGAGAAAAAAATACACTTTGATAAATAACTAGTATGCTTTACTACTAGATCACAGAGAACTAAATATCAGGCAGCATTTTGAAAAATATTTCAAATAAATTTCATTTGATTTAAATTCTGTCTTAACAAAACAAGGGTTGATTGCCAGCTAAGGAGGTGGAAAACAGAACTGAAAAACTTAATGTTTGTAATAGCCAAATTTAAGTCCTTAATGCAAAAACTGTATCATTTGAGTACAGGTTTTGCATTGCATTTGATTTGGGTAACTGGATTTGTAAACTGGAGGCAGGTCCATGCTCAGATTGGAAGGGTTCACAACCTAGTGATGTGTCCTGTGGCACTGTTGTGATGGATGGCTAAGTGTGACTGGGAAGATAAACTATGTGTGGTCACACTGAATATTAAAGTTTCTTGAAAGGGCAGTATCTTAGACCACAGAGAAGCAGCAGCCACATCAGAGCTGGACCACAGATCAATTTGGAAAGATGATTGGAAAGGGCTGTCCGAGCTGTGTCCAAAGCCTGAGGCAGTTAATTAATTCTTGCTATGTTTGTACTCAACTACACAAACAAATCACGGTATAGCCAGCAAAAGGAAATTCAGAAACTCAAATGCAGACTCCTTCAAGGATCTAATGCAACTGATCTGCATAAAGACAAAAGACTCATTCCTTTGCATTTACACCAACAGGAACTCCAGTTTGGCCAGTAACAGCTCAAGCTGCCAAGAAAACGCATGAGGGGGAAAGAGATGGAAGCAGGCATCCTTCAATCTTCATGTCAAAAAGGGTTCCCACTACGTAGACTTCACTCCAGCCAACATCACTGAGCTAGTGGTAAGAAATGTTAGGAAAGATTTTCTGCCCCATGTTCTTCAGGAGATCAGACATGATCTGAATATTCTAATTTGGCCATATTTCTTAAGCACCGTCTCTAGACAGGGTAACATACTGCACTAAAAGCCCACAATAGCCAGACTTCCTCTGCTTTTCAGGTGATTGTCTAATGATAGAGAGTCCTCTGCCCCAAAAGGAATTCTGTGTAAATACAAAATAAAGCAACAAAGCATTGCTTGTCATTTTTAATTAAAGGAGCCAGGAAAAGAAAACTCCTTGTCCAAATTAGAGATTAGGCTTATGAAGTCAGCATCAATATTAAGATAACTAATTCTCGGAACACACAGGTTTTTAGAAATAGTACCTGAGAATCCACACTCCAAAGTCTAAATTCTACAGTCTTACAACTCTGTCCTGGCTTTAGCACAGTGCCTGCCAGGAATATTCCTTGAGCCACTGGATGTGGTTTACACACAGAAGGACCTCAGCACAGACTGAGCTGCATCAGTTGCATCAAACAACTTGATTATCCTTCATTTGTCCTGACTACAGGTGCAACTTAGCCAGGCTTCAGGCAACTTAGTCCCATTTAAGGCAAGTTGCAAGCAAGTCCAAGTGGGTCTAGCATCCTCATTGTATTCCACAATGGATTAACCATTCTCACCATGAGAGGAAAGGATTAGCAAAATACATCCATTTCCTTCGATTCTCTTTTATCTTTTGCCCCTGGCATTCCCTTTTCTTTTGCAGCAGCTTAACAGCAGTAGCTACAGAAAGCTCAGTGACATGAAGCACGACCTCTTTCTTACTACTCATGTCTCCCAGTGTGTCTTTCAGGGAGCTTCCTGCTCTGTATCAAGTTAAAAAATAGAGACCAGCTATTGGTCTGGGCTTTTTTTCCTTCCTTTTCTTTATTAAAGCTCATACTGACTGATGTCAGAAGGATTTAACTGAACTTGTAGCCTTTATGTGATTTCAGATAAAGAGATAAAGAGGATATTATTCATTTCAATAACTTTTATTTATTATTCACCTACTCATTCTAGGCATCCACTTCAAATTTTAAACAGATGACTGAGTTTTAAAGCTATATGACAGAACAAATCCCTAAAAGGCTTCTCTGCCCCAATTCACTTTTATAGTATTATTTACAGATGCAAATGCAAAGGTTAATGTTGAATAAATAAATAAAACATAAAGTGATTTCTAGTATGCATTAAAATTGAATATATACACACACTTTTTGTTTATCTCTCTTCATGGCAGAAGACATGCTTTTACAAAAGACAACAAATTTAGTGGCAAGTAAAGCAGATTTCAACAGAAATTAATTTGTCCTAAGGCTGAATACTAAGCAAAGGAAAGAAATTATGTAGGTACGGTGCTAAGATTTTCCCATTTTAAAGCTCTGCTCTGGCTCTTTAGTGACAAGTAATCTCTGGCATGTCCACCTCACAGAGCACTCCAGCACATTGGTTCAAGAGGGGTGGACGCCAGCACACCACGAGGGTGTACTGAAGCCTCCTTCTGTTATTTGATTTACTCTGATGACTGAAAATTAAGACTATTATGGGTCTCTATGTATGGGCTGGTCTTGTCTCTTGATGCAGCTAAAGAGTGGCATGCAGAGGATTTGACTCTGCCTCCACTCAGGAGCCTGGTGAGACCTACTACTTAAAATAGGAAAGGCTGCACCATCAAGAAGGTAAATAGCAAATATTTATCCAAAAAGCATCATGATAGTCCCCACTCAGGGATTGTAGCACCAAACATATCATATCCACCAACACAGCCCTGCATTTCACCAAGAACACAATCTGTGCAAGCAAAGACGTTGGCAGCCCCAGTGATACACAACTTTGTTTCACTACAGGCCAGCCCTTAATTCCTGCTTGTTTTGCTCAGCACAAATATGAACCATAAGGATAATATGTACCATAGGTAGAACGCTTCGTCTTCAAGAACACAGGCAACATTTTATTTCACACCAGCATTGTTTCCAATTAAATTGGCAAGTCCTTTAAAGAAGGAGCTTTATCCCCAGCGTCAGATTCTGTGCCACAAACAGAAACAATGTGCCAGAAACACATTCAGAACTACAGAACTGGAAAGAAAGGAGCTGTACATATATTGATGCACAACGTTTCATATGAAAAACACTGTTGCAATTCTCCAGTACAAACTCTCAGGGTGACACATCATGTTGGCTGGCTTGGAAGATCTTGTTCAGGGTTGTGGGCAATTTGGTTCAGGTGTTTTGTTTATTTTACAAATGACAGCTAGCAAAAACAAACAAACAAACAAACCAACAAAAAGCCACCAAAAGAAAAACAAAAAAAAATCCAGAAAAACTAGAAAAGGATTGTTTTCCTGGAGAAGTAGAGATGTTCAGAACCAAAACAGCATGAGAAACTGGTTTGCTTCAATTCCATTTACGAAGGGAGGGGAGAAGAACAAGCAAAGAAGGAAACACATGGAAATCCCAGGAAGAGACTCAACCCTCTGGTGTTAGTCATCCAAGGCTTGTCTTCAGACAGGCAAAGAACTTCTAAAACTGCTTTTTATTCAAACCTTAGAATTCTCTACCTCTCTTGACAGATACTACAAAAAGCTCACAGTGACTAGTGCAGAAGGAGAGGGCCCCACCAGAGACACACGATCTAGCTGAGATGGATTTCATGAGCTCTTCCCTGTTCCCAGGCTGGCCTGCTTGGTCCTCGTGGGGGAAGCACACAGAAGGATGAAGACTGAAGGCAAGCCAAGGAAAGACCAAGCATACAATAGCTTGAGTACACTTTACCACTGCAAGAAGCACATATAGATGTCACTTACAGATTGAAAAGCAATAGACAATGGACTAAAGAAATTCACAGAGCTCTGATATTTATAGTCTTTCACGTCTACACCCATAAGGACACCAAGAACATACATAAAAGCTTATAAGCAAATAAAATCAAATATTATTTGTTGCTATGAAATCAGGTCTATTGGCCTGAGCAAACATCTGGTGAAACTCTCCAGAGTTTCCTGTCTGCCAGCCATCCAGGAGTGCAAATGATGTGAGGTAAGGTGAGGAAGAACAGCTGAACTACACGCATTTACAGGAACAATTCATTTCTTACATAAAAAATTGTACTTTCTCCAGAAAATACATACAGCTGTCAATGGAAAGATGTATTCAAAATAAATGCAGCAGGGTGAGAGTGGGTCTAGTGGTAATAACTTGGCAGCAGCTGACACATGATGAAAGAGGAGGGTCAGATCAGCCTGGCCTGCTTGGCCTCAGAAGAGAATGATCCCAAGTAGTAGCTCAGATTACTTACATGAAAAGATGGCTCTGATCCCAGAAAAGTACAAAGCAAACTAACACCTTCTCAGCCAGAGCTGGTGGGAAAAAATCTACAAGATGTGTGGAGGGTTCCTGCCAAAAACTCAAACCAGGGCAGAAGAAAAATAAATTTAGGTCAACATTTCTGTAGGAAATCAGACTGCATGCAAAGGACAATGCAGAAAAGAAAGTCTGTTGCAGGATCTTAAATTTTCTCTACAGAAGGAAAACAACCATAATCACTAGAATAAAATTAAAGGCTCAGAAAAAGTTGCAAATTCTCAGAAAACTGCAAACTGCATCTTTTCTCTACATTTCTGTATTACAGATGAAATTGCAAAAGAAGAAGGGTGTCATCATTAATATTTCAGGAAGTTCATTCCTAGAAGGAAAATGAACTGGAGGAAATATTCACAACACTTTTCAGTCTCTAGAGTACAGAACATATAAGCAATGTCTTACAACTGCCAGTTGAACACAGGATAGATTCAGTACAGCCATGAAGACAGCTATTAGTACCCCAGAAATACACCCTACTTCTTTACCACATCTTCCATATCTGCTTTTATAAGGACAAATGGATACCCCTCCCTTTCACAGCATCAGTGCAATGTTTAAACCGTGGGGTCTATACAAAGCCCTTTCTCAGGTTCTCCTGGGAGGCAGGACATGTTACTTGCAGCACTGTTGGTACAGGACTCAGGTCTAACTTAATTCAGTGGTGTGGCTGAAACCAGGTCAGGAGCAACCGTTGCCATGGAAGTGGCTTTATTACCGACAGTAGAAAAGGCTGCATTCAAAGAAAGATTGGGGTCTTCCTCTTTTTCTTCTGTTCCACCATTCCCCTCAGTCTGGGCCTTAGTGAGACACCTCTGGAGTGTCAGCAGTTACCATAAGGGACACAAAGGCTAACATCACCTTCAAGATGATAACTAACTCTAGAACTATCTGTGCTTGTTCTTTCCAACTCCTCCAAGGGAAATACCTATCCTTGCCACATTGCAAGGTGGGGCTCCAGTGGTACCAAGATCTGAAGCTTGGAAGTGCTTCTGGACCCTTAAATAATGGAAAAAAAAAAAGAGCTTAACCTTTTCTTCCTTGTCACAAGTACCTGGAAACCACAATTCAGGTAAGGCACCCTAGACAGCTCCACACTAAAGAAGCTAAAAATAAATCCTGCTTCTCAAGCCGAAAGATTTGTTCAACAGCTGGTGCGCCTGAACTTAGGAAAAAGAAGTCTACCAGCACCAAATTTATGGTCTTTGTTTACACAGAGTAGTAAAAACTAGTAATTGTAATAAAAAGAAATGGACTGGTTTATCTCTTTACTTTGATTTCCTTTCCAGGTGATTAAAAGCTGCATCAAGAGACCTCATTGCAGCCCAAGGTTCTTCTCTAGCATTGTACAGCCAGATTGTCATAGGCATGGAAAGAGAACATGCCCAGACTGATGCATGCCTGACACTCACCAGAGCTGCTCAGTTCCCCACAGATGTTGTATAATAGATGGGACACTAGGAACAGGCTATTTTGAAAACTGGTCAAGAGAGAAATTAAATACTAAATACATTTCCATCATCTGTCCCATACAGAGAGGAAAAAAAAGTAAAGGTTTCAGAAGCTGGGAAGGGTTTTTTTTTTTTTTTCGCATTTTAAGAAAAGTATTTCACATGCTTGTCAGTAAAGTTAGGTCTTCAGGCAAAAGAAACTAAGTCTCCATCCCACTGCAGTAAGACACTGGTCAGGGATCTTCTGCACAAAGACCAAATGTTTTGGAAATGTCTGACTCCATGTTGTAATTGCATAGCTCAATTCAGACCTGGTTTCTGATGAAGCCAGGCAGGTTAAGACAATGCACTGATGTCATGTTTCATGGTTTCAAAGTCCATTTCACTCAATGGATCCACTTTAAACCCAATGCTGAAAGCAAGACTTGCCTCTCTCTGCTTTGCCACTGCATCTCCAAGAAAAAGACAAAAGTGGATTAAACTGGTAAAAAAAAAAGTCCATTCCAAAACCTTCACAATTCAATTTCTCTTAAGCCTTATTGGTTAAGCACACTCAGCAAAAAATCTGGTATTTCTGCTCAGAGCAGAGCACCTTTTGCTTTTCTACTCCATGACTGGTTTCCAGTGGAACAAGAATTGCAGATACAGTTGCAACAGGAGCAGTGTCACAAATGAGTATCACAAAGAGCTTAAGGTATGTTTTAGCCCTGTGTGAAAACCAGGCTCACTTTCTGTCTGCTTTTCCCCCACCTCCAGAAATGCTAGAGTGGTGCAGAAGCAAGATGAAAAATATTACTTCCAAGATTTTTTTTTCTTAAATTGAAAATCTGGAGAAAAAAATATGTTCAGTTTGGTCAATCAAAACATTTCAATCACTTCTAAAGAATTTAGTTTTAGCAACTTGCAAAAGGTTCTATAAATAGAAATGCCATTTTGAGGGAAGGCTAACTTTTATGATTGCTTATTTATTCCCTTCTCCATGATATTTTAACCATTTCAAAATCAGCTTTAGAGTTTGGTGGAGGACTAAAGTAGAGAAAGGCAACAAGGGATAACACTGGAACCATGAAGAGATCAGAATGGGATGATGATGGCAGAGCTGCCTCCTGCTACCACAGTCTACAAGGCAGTTACCTTCACCAGCATTTCTTCCACCGCATCCAACAGGCTCACCCAGAGGCAGAGGGGGTATCAGGTTGCTCCTGTTGTCCCCAGATGCTGCTTCACTCCTTTTTCCCCTGTCTTTAACAGTCACAAAAGACTGAATTGGCTCTAATGGCTGTGGATTTTTCTGTCTCTAAGCCAGGCTGATCCCTTTGTCCTCCTTCTCCAGCTTAAAAATCATTAGGCTGTGTTGGATCTGAGGTCCGTGCTAATTGGATCCACCAACCACGGGGATGAGGCCAATGCTGCTGTGCAGGTCAGCCTGCATTGAGGAACTCTGTGTCCTCCCAGCCTGAGGAACATTTCCTTTGCTCCTGGGGGCTCCACATTGCAGCCCTTCAGAAGTCACTCCTTACACTCCATCAATGGTTATACTCCAGAAGTTTAACAATAAGGGGAAATAAATGGGAACCACGGGTCTAATGGGAAGATTTTTCATTCAAATGTGCTTTATTGTGTGATATATGCCTTTAATTACAGTGCAAGCATCTGGGTACATTCGTTGCTATTACAGACCAATCTTTCATGTTTATTGAGCATAAGACTACAACAGACAAAGCAGGAGAGGCTCAGACATTAGCCAAAGTGGGACATAAAGCTACAATCACATGCTTGGCTGTTCTTCTCCTCCTTCCTTTACAAACCCTATGGCACTATCTGTAGGTCAACCTCTATATTATACATACCAGGATTTAATGGCAGAGGGATTTTTTCAGACTAATGGAAGAAATAGATTTCACACCCCCAAACCACTTTCCAAATTCAACTAAGATTTTTCTGATTTATTTCTTTATGTGGAAAAAAACATTTCTGAAAGTGTGTGGGCATTAACGAATAGGTTTTGAGACTGCATTTAGAATAGCATTTTACTCTGGGAAGTAGTAATTGTTCATGTAAAAAATTTCACACAGCTTGAAAGAAATATTAGTCTGGTTTCAAGCAGTATGTGTCATTTAGTCAAAATTAAAGCAATGTATTCTGCCCTAGTTTAAATTGTACGTTATTTAACACATGCACCTGCCACCCAGTGCAGTTTTCCCCTCATCAGCATTTTCACAGGTAAGGGTGGTTACTCAAAACAGTTCCTCAGTTTTTGTGACCCAACACCTTCAGACACTGAGCAGACACACTTCTGAACTCATCTCACACAGGTGAAAATACTATTCTCACTTGGGCTCAGCCCTGACAGAAGGCATGTGTCCATTCCATTCAGTTCTCATCTCACCAGCAGAAGAGCAGCAAAACTCACAGGTCCTTAGGACCTGCACCCCACTTCTCAGAGTGTTGAATTTCTTCACAAAGTCAGAGCTGTCCCACAAACTGTCCCTACTCTTCAAGTCCATTCACCTCATGAGGACACTGTGCCCCCTCAGCCTGAGGCCATGGGTTCTGTCAGGGATTTATGAGGCAGAGCAGGCATTTACAGGGTACCACCACACACATTCTACCTCTATCTCTTTTGGTCATGGATATGCCCCCAACACCATCCTGAAAGTCTTCTGGGAACTACAGCAGATGAAGAGATACTGCTCAGGAATTGTACAGGTTTTGCACCGGGAGAAATCCTTCTCTGGAGGACTCTGGTCCACACACACCGCCTGTGCTCTATACTGCCTGGGCAGACCTGGACTGAGCCAGCCCAGAGAAAGGCCCACCTTAGTTAATGAGAATCTTATGTCCCCCAAAAGAGAACACAGAAGCTGCTCACAGCACAACTCTTACTGTGAAATAAATTCTATTGGCAAAAACATTATAAAAACAAGGTAGAAAACTTCAGTTTCTGATAGCATTGAAGATGCAGCTTCAGCAAATATTATCTCCTACCCAAACACCCCAGATCTTGCATGCTGCATTCTTTTAGGCCATCTCCATTCCCATGTACTTTTCATATCCTGCCCTATAATGAATCAAGAGGCTTCTGCAAGCTTGAAAATATAATACAATAAAGAAAGTTAGATTCCTTTCAGCCCCACTCTCCACTCAACACACAGCTCTGGTCTCCACAATGGGCTCTGCTATCTTGAAGATATTCTCCAGTATTGCTCTTACTATAACACTAAAAATTCAGTGGAGTAGCTCATCTCTAGCTAGACAACTTTATTTTTGACCAGATTCCCTGGCAATTCATGCCTTGGCAATAGGCAACAACTGAAGGGAAAAGCAGAGCCTGATTGCACAGGCACCCATCTCCACACATACACAGCCAAGCCAGAGATCACATGCAGGAAGGGAAGAGTAAAAGGTCTCATGGAATACAAGAGATTCCTCCCTGCACCTTATAGTTCAGTTCATCCCAATCCAAACAGGCAAGGGAGACTGTTTACAGGAGGAACCCAAATGAACAGCATCATTGTAAATAACAGCCATCATCAGGAACAATTTAGCTTGACTGAATTTAGCAGAAACTGTCACTGCACTGAGGCATCACTGCCAGAAAAATCACCAAATGAGAAACTCACATGTTCCAGGGCTCCCTCCGGGCTGCTGGGCAGACACCATTTACACTGTCATCTTTGATTCATCCATCACCCAGTGCCTGCAATCAAACTGTGTACCTTTGGAATAAATGAATATGCAATTGCAAATCATGCAAGAAAAAGGAAGATCTTATCTCTCAGCAGCTCTCTAGGTTTGTCAATATTCTTTAGTGTCTATATTTAATCTATTTATCCCGTTTATTGAAACTCTAGGTACCTTCAATCCACCTTATGAAGAAGGGAGAAGAAAAAAGCCCCTACAAAGCCCCAGTAATAAAAAAACTTGATTCAAGGCAATAACTATAGTCAACAACAACTCACCAAACTTGATATAGTGTAACTTTAATTCCTGAAGTTATCCTAGCTTTACAGTGATGGTACAGCATAACTCATAATGGGAGGCTGCAAAGGAAAAACAGAGCAGCTTTCTCCATGCTGTCACTGGAGAAAAAGTGCGACTCATCTAGCTAGGGGATAGCAGAGTCAATTTTGCAGCAGAACTTTCAAACTCATGACATTTGCGCCGTGGGCACAAACTCTTGCGGACTTGCACAAAGATCTGAGAAAATCAACTGGCCTGAAGCAAGTGCTGTGTTAGAGGACAAAACTAGAGTCCTGTTTCGGCAGCAAAACTTTTGATGACATTATTGTTCTCTCACTCTATGGCAGGAAAGTCCCCTTGGGTCCAGTATATTCTGCTAACATGCTATTTGTACGTGCTGCTATCTCTTGAACACTGCAAGCATAAAATGCTACAAAATCTCTATTCAGACAGTTTATGATCACTGAGCCTGTGGCAGAAATGAGATGCCCAAGGTAGGAGGCTGTGGGAAGCATCTGGTTTTCCTCCTTTTGCATGACAGAATCACAAGGATTTTCTATGAAGCTTTAAGCTTTGTTGTTTCTTTGATCAATTGTCCTCTCAAAAATATCACCCTTCAATTTGGTGCCTCAGCTCCTCCTTTTATCATACCCACAATACTTTCAATGCACCAAAATTTTACTGCATCATGCCCTAACTTTCATTTTATAGCCACCCATAGTCCTATAAAAATCAATTGAACACAAAACTAAAGAATTTTATTACTGTGGAACCACTTCTTGTAACTGTCACAAAACTGCTGTGGGGTTTCTACTGCAAAAATTCAAACCTGCACATGGATGTGGGCACAGCCCAAACAAACAGGTCACCAGTGTTCTCCAGACCACCAATATGGACACCAGGCTGAAATACGCACCAAAACACAACTAAAGCTGTGCAGCATTTGCAGCCATGAACAAAGATAGGTGTCTTAAAAGCATAAATGCGCTGCAGAAGTGCTGGAATCAGGACATTATGAAAATCTTGCGGGTTTCCCTCCTTTTTTTTTAATGGTAAAATTTCTAATCCTATTAACTGTGAGGGAGCATTTGAAAAACATGGTTTTCAACATTTCCTCAGTCACAAAAGCATGAAGAGACATATAAGAGAGGACAACTGAAATTATTCAAACACCTCCCTGATTTTTTTTGTCTTCCAAATTCATTACTCTCAAAGGACCAATTTATTATTTCTAAACACTTGGGATTGTACTTCCTGAGGTGCTAGACCAAAAATCTAAAAGCTGGCCTTCTTTTTCACCACTGACACAATAAGCATGAAAAGCTGAAGCATTCACTGGATTGCCATTGAACATACAGGACATTTGAATCATCCGTGACTAGACAGGGGACAGAGGAGTTATAGCTGTTTCCTCTGGCAGTTTTATTCCCCAAAATAATTGTGTACATGAAGTTTCTATCTGAAGGGAGGAAAAAAAAAAAAGGAGAAAAAAGGGAAAACTAAAAAAAAATAAAGATGAGTGAATTTTCATATGTCAAGGCTGAACAACTGAAATAAGTAGTTGCCGTACCACAAGTAAGAGCTTGCACACAGGCTCTCTGCATCTCTCACCAGGCAGATTTTAGGAGGAAAAAACCCCTGTGCACTGGGAGGCATAAACTACATCTGTCTTGTTTTATGCGAGAAAAGAATATCGTACATGATTTCAGGTCAGATGCTCCAGTGATGTTAATCAGCATTTCCCTTCTAAAATCAATGGACTCACTGAATATCAGCTACTATATGTGTGACTGCACACATCTTTTGTACAGCACCTCAGGTATGCTATCAGATCAGAACATGGTCCATTTCCCCAATGAAAACAAGCACTGGAGACAGGGATGGTTTGTTGTGACTCAAAAAGAGGAGGCAAGAGTGACAGGGTAATCAGAGAAAAACATAGAAACTTCTGGTACTACATAAACCTGTTTCACACAATAGACACAAAGCAATTTGAAATTAAATGTATGAGATTTTTAACAGACTGTTGTGCTACAACATAAAAGAAGGACCCTTTCTGCCTTGTGGCACATTTACTACTACAGCACCTGCTGATGAGAAATTCTCACACAGGATCCTCAACCCAACCACACTGGAAGTTCTGCCAGGAAATATCACCTCCTGCCTGCTGCTTTCTGGAGTTTCTCTTTCTTTGGCTCTCAGATATGCACCTCTCAACTGTGTAAAAAGGCTTTGATTTCAGGAAGCTGAAACACCCTTGCTTTAGGGGCAGAACAGAGAGCAAGGGACAGTCCGCTCTTTCTGGGCCTGCCCTTCTACTGCTGACCAGAAGCTGCCAGTCCAGCACACAGAAATGCACCCCTCAGAAAGCACCCTCACAGACTGCCCCTGTTCTTGGTGGGTGATGATGTAAAAAACAGGCATGTGCAGGTGCTTTCTTGGGGGAATGAGGGGGAAAGGATTGTACCTTCAGCCCTCAGCATTATCCATCCAGCTGGCAGGCTCACTGAAAAGAAAAACAAAAGGTTTGGAAACTCCTTCTTTGCTTGCATATCATGTTTTCTCTCTCCTCCAGGGTGAGGGTCATTAGAATCTGTAGGCACAATAACAGGAACTAGGAAACTTAATGCTTTTTGCTGTTTTGATCATATTGGAATCATATCCCCTGTAATCCATTTTGCACGCATCCAAGACAGCAGGGTTGGTTTCAAGTCCCCTAATCTCAGGTAATATAGCAAATAGTTACATCTCAGCTAAGGATATTACTTCCTTGACACTCAGAGGAGGCCTAGTCAATACAAGTGAGTCCAAGGTACAATTTACCTCGTCCTAAAAGAGTCACCTACATTTGCTTCTAGAAATCAATCAACACCTTTCAGTAGATCACCACCAACTATGATGCGAAGCCTCGACACCCAATGTAGGCACACATTGCAAAATTTTAGACCTCTACAGTCAGGCAAAATAAATCATGGCCCTGGTGTTCTTATTCTTCAGCCTTCTTCACTCTTTCATTTTTATTCCCATCTGCTATATTTATAACCACTCTTCACCCCACTTAGGCTCCAGATAAAATCAATATACTGCTATGATTTAGCATGGCCCAGGAATAAACCACAGGATCCTTGCTCTGTTACACAGTAAAACAGGTTGCTCCAGCAGAAGAGCACATTTAAGCATCAAATGTGTCTCACTCCATTTATCTCTATATTTCCCTTTTCAAAGTAAAACTTGCTCATGAAGTATCTATAACATAAATAACAAGCAATAGGAAAGTCTGTTCTGGCTAAATCAAGTTTCACAAGCCGTTACTTTCTCTTTGCCACCACAAATCATCACAAGCCCAAAGTTCAGTATTTTGCCAGGACAAAATTCATTGGGCATTTCTGAAGTAGAGCCAGGGCTGCATAATTTAATTTCCCATCTCCTATTAAAACTGCCAGGCCTACCATAATCAGAATGATAAATGTAGAGTCATACGTCTTCTTTCCGACAGTAATGCCCATCAATACTTCAAATGCAAACAATTGTGACATCTGACTTCAGAAAAATTACCTGGTGCACCAACACCACTTAATTAAATCATTTTAAAACTGCTTTTGTTACGTTTAATGAATGATATATTATACTGCAATGAAACATGCAGCAATACAAATACTTCACAATGCCAACAATTAAGGCTCACTTCACTTATGGCAATTGACAACACAAGTGCTCCTCACTTCATTCAGCTTGTGCATTCCAAATGAACTGGTTAGCAAAAAGGGTGCTTCTTTGCTAATGAGTTTTGTAATCAAGGCATCTATTTTAATTTCAAATTGGCTAGATTGGGGGAAATTGCTGAACTAAATGACTGGTTCTAATTAGGATTATAAAAATATTCATCATGCTGCAGAATTAGCACAAGGTCTTGATTTACTGACATTTGCATATAGCTTTAGTTTAAGAGTGGAAAAAAACCTCCTGATAAATTGTCTTCCTTTAATGAATTGAACAAACACTATATCTGTTTGAGTCGTCCTTTCATTTAAAGGCACTGATACATATTCATGATTTGTAAATGAAGTTAAGTGATTTCAATTCTTCAGTTCATTATCATATTGAAGAAGAGCCTTCTGTAAATTGCCTTTAAATATTCCCAATCTCAAGGGCTTGGTGTGGGATTTGGTTCTTTTTGTTTGGTTTGTGTTTTTTCTAACTTCACTAACATTCCAGTTTATCTGTTTGATGGAGCCCTACTTGCCTGGGAGAGCTGCTGGCAGGTGGCTTGTCCAGCAACAGACACATGATATGTTTGTAGAACCTGATGTTCTCAGAAGCGTATTCAAAAGGCAAAGAGATGAAAGGCTTATTTGTGGTTAAGTCATGGGAACAGGACCCTATCTGCCTTCAGTTTCTGACTTTGTTATAGTCCTCAGTTATAGTTAGGCAGTGAAACACTTTAATGACCTGTGCCTGAATACAGTAGAGATACTCAGGGGACAGTGCTTTGTCTGTCAGCCTCACATTTAATTGCAAGCACTCTCAGGCAGGGATTGCTTCTTAATATGAATGTGCAATACAATGGACCAGTCAGTATGGTAGGGATTTCAATGAACAGTTACTATAATATGACTCGTATTAAACATGAAACGCTATGTGTTTCTTTACAGCTGGGCAACATACTCACTTGATTTCCTTCCTCAATATGGTAGGCCTGTAGGAGTAATTGTTATTACAGCAGCTTCCTCAATCTCTTTCCACTCTGGGTGAAGAAAAGAATGCAGTAGGTGTGCCTCCAGCTTCACTCTGTGGGGTGCTCAGATGTCAAGTGATTGGTGCAAGATATATCTGAAAGCTGAGCATTGTATCCATAGGACTGGAACCACAGTCATTGTGCTCTTCAGATATCAATGAACAATGATGAGAAATTAGCCCTGGTGTGTTCTCTCACATCATACAATGAAATGGGGATTCTACCATGAGGATCCATGCAGGAGCAGAAAGAGCTTCTTTTCTTTGTTAGAAATAATGTTCACATCTTGCTAAGAAAAGCTGAGTTTTACCCAAAAGGTGCAGTCTTAAGCTGCTGTTGATAAAAGGAGTAGTTACTCACACTTCCAACAACTTCTGCCAACTAAAATTAAATTCCAGGACCAGGAATGCTGCTGAGGAGCAGGTAACAGCTCTGGGTGCCTGCTGATTAATATCAAAATGAGATCTGAGGCAGCCACCAACCTGCCTCTCCTCATCAGCCCCATACCTCAGTTCCTGAGGAAAGAAAACCTACAGACCTGGGCTGGAGTCACGTCTCACTTCAGACACGCAGCAACTCTCACTGCTTAATTTCAACACATCTGCAGTAGCAGCTGCTATCCTGGAATCACATTTCCAGCATTAGGAGTTCCAACTCAAAGTGCAATATCCTCAACTGAACACAACCCTGAAGGCCCCTTGTGCCTAAGTTTCCTTATGGGGCACAAAAACTGGGGACCTAAGAGCACTGACTGGAGGCACTCCAGACAGGACTGGACTGGGTGCTACATAATCACATCTAGACTCCCTTTCCCAGGAAAGGTTGGACCAGATGATCTTTTGAGATCCCATCCAACTTGGATATTCCATGTGTCTGTGAAAATAGCTCATCACAAAGAATCCCAAAGATGAATGACTGCTTGGAATAAGGTGCCTGTATTTCTAGAAGCAACGGCCCCTGGATTTCTCTGGCAGCACCCTGCCCAAGTGGACATCATGAATAAAAAACCCCAACTAAACAATCCCACCCTCAGCTGCCTTACTACCCTATGTCATACTGGGAGACTGGGCATGAACTCCAGGGAAGAATTTTACCTGGAGCAGAGAAACTGCCTTCATGGCTCTGCTTCTGTGTCTAAAACAGTAAAGAAAAAAAAAACACCAAAAAACCCAAACAACCCAAACTTTCCAGTCTCAGTATTATCTGTGATTTGTTTTTTTATAAATTCAGCAGTATCTAGTCAAGATAGTCAAGGCAGTGACATGTATTGCATTCAATTTTCAGATGACAACTTGCCACATCTCCCACACCAAAGGAATCTCCCCAGTCAGACCTGATACTGTCTGCCAGGTGCAACTTGGTGATATAGCAGAATGTTATCTTGCACCCCTCATTTATCACCTCATTTGAAGAGATAATGAGACACCCACTTTCTTTTATTCACTTTCTGCTGAAGATTAAGCCCTATGGAGGAAAAAGCCACTGATTGCCAACTTCTTGTTTATCCAATGTTCTCAAATTTGTAATGGTGTAGCTGGGGAATTTAAATTGGTGTGTTATTGAATTGTTCTGTCTCTTACCTATTCCCAGCAGGTTCCAAGTCACAGTTTGGTCTGTAATGAAGAGGTGGAATTGTATCACCTTGCATACCTTGGGTTTTTCCTCTTAACAATGGTGATTTGAAATATTTTAAATATCTCTCTCCCTATTCAGTAATCTTTTCTCTTTTAAACAAATTATCTTTTTTTAATTATCTTTTAAACAAATATTCATGCAGGAGAATTCTGCATGTTGCTCTGAAAGTTTCAATGTCGTTCTGAGAGAAACTCCATGGAGCTGGAAACGCCCTTCCATTTCTACCTCCAGACTAATCCATTCCCCAGAGAGGTATTGGAATGTGGCAAGTTATGCCTATTGAGAATTAGCTGGTTCCTTGGATAAATAAGACAAATAATCAGACACTCGACATATTAGCATCAGAAATATAAGATCAACTCAAGATATTCCTCCCCAGTCACTGAATGGCAGCAACAAAATCTGTACCTCGAGCTTGTGCTGGGAGACTTGAAGATTTCACAGCACTCCACAGAGAAGATCTCCAGGCTTTCCAATAGACAATATTGCACCTTTTTCCATATATTCCCCTTCCCACCATATTTTGATACAAGGATTGTTTAAGATGGCTTCCTGTGTATTTTCTGCAAATACCCATAAAAAACTGGAGGCTGAAGGTCCATTATTCCTCTGTACTGGGTGATATCACCAAGTGTCAGTATGGACACTCCCAGTGACACCCAGTCTGACTTGCAGCAAATTGTCTGTAACATTTACATATTGTCCACCTTCTGCCAAAGGCCACTTAGGGGGCCATTAACAGAACCAACACGTGCACACATCAGATTGCACTATTTTATCAATAAAGTAGACACACACACACAAAGCTACCGGGAAGAGATCCAAGATTTTCAACTCACAAGATGCATTTAATCTCCCAGGACCTGACAGTTATACAGTGTCACATGGCTGCTCACGGGGGAATAGTTAACCACCCATGTTTGCTTAAAGCCCTGTAAAAACTCCTCCTGCCTGTGTTTGTACACTGTGAGAAGATATCAGGGTCTATGAACTTGCTACGTGTTCATGCCCACACACAGAGATTTCTTGGCTCAGCCATGCTGCATTTTTGTGATCATACAGGAGAGACAGCAAGGCAGAGGAGGGTCCTAATTGGCTATAAAAATTAAGAACAGGAACGATATGCTGTGTTGACTCATACCAAGGCAGTATCCTCAATAACTCCTTGGATACTAAAAAGAGAAAACAAATGATGGTAACTGTGATTTGTCCTTAAATCAACAAAATAACCAGCAGCCACACATTCATCTATCTTTCAGAATGCCTGCTGAGCTCCCTCTCACTGAATCTTCTCCTGGGAATTGCCCTAAGCAGGAAAAAGCAGGACAATATCTATGTGGCAGTGGTAATAAAAGATTTGGTGACTGAACTGGTTTTGTATTCAGCTATTTCAGTTGATGGAAGTGGCAACATCACAAAGTCTTTGGCTTTCTCAGTATGAAGCCATATTTCAAGAAGTTCTGTTGAGAAGAGATGGGCTCCTCTTCTTAAAGAAGAAGGTGTTAGAATATGGAATAGACTTTTCCTAAAACACCAACTTGGAAGGAACAATAATTCTGTTAGGAGGACATTCAAAATGTGTTATTTTTGTTTAGTTGGTTGGTCATTTCTTTAATCAACTAGATAAATACCTTAATATTGTTGTCAAATGTGTAGAAGCTAGCTAAAAAGGAGGAATGTTTAGGATAAAACAGTCATTAAAAAAAAGACTTGAATCACAGCCATGTAACTGTAGGTCAGAAGACCTTAGAGGAAAACCTTTTAATTGGAAGATCCAAAACAGTGACTATTTTCATTTCATACCAAAATTTTAATATTGTTTTCTATTTTTATAAACAAAAAAAAATTTAAAATCCTTTTATCTAGGTGGTTACCAAATTCATTATTTGTAGGGACACAAAGTGTTGGTATTTCATTTTACTGTGTGGGACAACATACTAAGCAAAATGGATTTTCAGATTTATCATTCTCATTAATTTCTGAGTTGACCACAGCTTGTTTAAAACACCACATTATTATTATTTTAATTGAAAGAGAACTAAAAAGACAAATATTAATCTGAAATATACCCTTTAATCAAAGATACGAAATTAATTTTTCCAACTTGTTTATTCATTCACAGTTACATGAGGACAGATTAGATCTTCCCTTAATAGTTTCTGCTGCTGGGAGTCAAATTGTATGTACTTTATTTGTTTTCAGAATTATTTGCATTTTAAAATCTGCCACTAAAGGAGTCATTAAATTATAATTTAAGAGTCAAACACACTTCTAAAACTTAGAGAGGTGGAAGAATATGGTTTCCCACTGTAGCAGTGGCTGCACTGCAGATCATACAACAAGTCACCTTCCTTGTCACAGTATCTGTAGATGAATACTACCTCCAGGTTGCAGGCTAATGATAAAATTTCTATTTTATTGCCTCTCATGCATCAAAGCAGAAGTGTTTCAGAGCAGTTTTATCTCCAAAAAAACGGACACATAAACTGAGAAAGCAAGCACTATTTGATCCAGCTCCACCTATTTTGTGCCAGGCAACTTCATGCTGGCTCACAGGAAAATGGGCACAGAAACAAAGGACAGGGGAGTACGAGCAGAACTAGGCTGCAGTTGGACAATTAGCCCCTGACAGCATGGCATCCCTTTGGATGGCCTCCTCACAACTGCAGAGCACTACTGCACCCTCTGTAGCCACTTATTTTAGAAGCTCTTGAGGTCTCTTTTCTGGTGAGCAGCAGAGAGATCAAATGATCATTGCCATTGGCACGATCCCATAACCACATCTGGGAGAGAGAAGACACAGCACAGTAGAGTGGGAAGGTGTGAGACCCAGATCTGGTTTCTAGAGAAAAAGAGAACAACCACAACAATCTCTTGAAGATGCAAAAGACATGATGAATATTCTTAAGGATATGGGACTTTAACCTGAAAGAGATTTTATTCTTGCATTGGCCTACCCTAAGAGAAGGAAAAGGCTGACCTCTGGCTCCCACTCAGCTGTGGCAGTGCCCCTGTTTCCAGACATGCAGGAATGCATTACACTGGCCTCTCAGAAGACTTCATCTGGGGATTTCACATGGCACTGCTGTCAGGCTCTAACAGCACTGCCCATTATCTCAGTATCAGCTGTGACTGCAGTGAAGCTCTGTGATCCTGAGTCAGAATGACAGCTCTTTCACGACTTACTAACCCAAGATGTGGCTCAGCACAATCTATACCTCAGTTATGTTAAGCAAACATTTTAACTGGGAAAAGCACTTCTCCATGGTTCCATTCTAGGACCCACATTTAACCAGTACTTAAGCTATCCTGACCAGTGAAGGAAAGTGGCCTTGAATGCAAAGGCAGACATAAAGGAAAAGCCTGAAGTTGGCACTGCACATTTCCATTTGACCAACAAGCTGCAGACCACCAAATCTTTGCTCTTACTCTGTGAACAGTTTTATTCAGTTTCTGGGATAAAACAGAAGCAGCTTCAGGGTGTTTCGAGCTCAGTTAATTTTTCTTATCTTTCTACTAGGCAGAAGAGAGCAGCTGAGGTGTGCACACAGATGCATTAGTTTGAAGAAGTAGAAGCAAAAATGTCCCTGTGGTCTGCTATTGCTGTACTGGATCAGGGGAGCATAATTATCACCTCACAGTCAGTCCCATGGGCCTACCTTGTATTTTGATTTCTCCTTCCAGTGGCTAACATCAAAAAAGATTACGAAGCTCCGCAAGTAGAAGTACAGTGCTTCAACCCAAGAGCAGATGCTCTGCACTCACTGCAGATGGATCTCTTTGCAAATGCACACTCAGGATGTCTCATCTGGCTTCTCACACACATGACCACCTCATCAGTTCCCTGTTTCTTCTAAGTCTGCATAAACGTGAGGATCATGCAAAATCATAACCTCCAGTTTAAAAGTGGCATCAAGCCATTTTGTGACATCAAATAAATAGACTGGTCTTTCCAGCATACTTCAAAGTCCCTGTTACACTGAACCTCTGACTGCAGAAAACTATTTGACATTTGACTGACTCCTTCATACAGTAAGGACTTGATACTATGAATGGAGTGTAATTACAATAGCTTTGTTCTTGCAAATGTCACTCAAGAATCATCGGTAGCACAGCAGCAAAACAGCTGGTGCCTGCCACAGCATTCTGTTAACAAGTGGGAAGCAGAGCAACAGGAAATTATTTGATTATATTCTCAGTAACTTGCACCAGCCTTTCAAATGAAATTCTCAAATAGAGAGGCACAGCATTTTAGCTGTACTGTTCCTATAGCTGGGATATGAGACTGACTAGTTAAGAAATCTTCAACAATAACTGCAGGAATTGAAAATCCCACCCAGAACACACCCCCACACCTGACCCCCACACCTGACAGGTTAACACACGTGTTTGGTTTGTGTGGAAATGTTTTCATAGCAGGGAGGGGACTACAGGGGTGGCTTCCATGAAAAGCTACAACAAGCTGTCCAAGAGAGCAAACATCAGCCAGCTCCAAGATGGAAGCACTGCTAGCCCAGGTCAAGCCCATCAGTGAGAGTGGTAGCACCTTTGGGATAACATCTTCAAGAAGAGAGGAAAAAAAACCCAACTGCCAACTTCAGCCAGAGAGAAGTAAGAAAACGTGAGAGAAACAGTGCTGCAGACACCAAAGCCAGTGAAGAAGCTGAGGTGCTCCGAGCACTGGAGCAGAGATTCCTCTCCACAGTGAAGACCATGGTGAGGCAGGCTGACCCCTTGGCCCATGGAAGGGTCTGGACTGGCAGGACAGGTGAACCCATGGGGGACCCACATTGGAACAGTCTGTTCCTGAAGTCTGCCTCCCACGGAAAACATCCACACTGGAGCAATTCATGAAGAACTGCAGCCTGTGGAAAGGAGTCACATCGGAAAAAATTGTGGACAACTGTCTCCAGTGGGAGGGGCACCACACTGGAGCAGGGAAAGAGAGTGAGGAGTCCTCCTCCGAGGAAGAAAAAGAGGCAGAGACAACGTGTGATGAACTGAGATCAGCCCCCATGTCCCGGCCCCCCCTGCTGCTGGGATGCAGGACAGAGAGAAAATTGTAAGTGAAGTTGAGCCTGGGAAGAAGGGAGGGGTGGTAAAAAGGTGTTATAAGATTTAGTTTTTATTTCTCATTACTCTATTCTGATTTGATAGAGCAGCGTGGGATAAAGTAGAGTACAGTAGAGTACTGATAAGCAATAAATTCAATTAATTTCCCCAGCTGAGTGTGTTTTTTCCCTGATGATAATTGCTGAGTGATCTCTCCCTGCCCATATCTCGACCCACAGGCCTTGCATTGTATCTTCTGCCTCCTATCCAGCTGAGGAGGAGAGTGACAGAGTGGCCTTGGTGGACACCTGGCACCTAGCCAGGGTCAACCCACCACAATGAGGAAAACTTAGTGGTTATTCAGCATGTTTTTGCTTTCCAGAGTCTAGGGATGAGAGGAACATAAGAGAGGAAAGATAAAAGCTTGGCAAGTGTTAAACTCTGTAGAATTTTTAACTTGATCATCCTGTCTGTGTCTCAGCTTTGGGCTGTAGTGGGGAGTGCTGCTCCAGAACTGAAGCACACATCTCCTTAGCCATGGCACTTTACTACCACATTGCACCTGCTCTCCTCAGCACCCTTCAAGACAGATGAGTGCAATGCAACAGCAAGCTTGCTACGGACAAAGTAACAGACTGGAGATGTCTCACCCACAGAAGGCACTGCAAAGTGGCTGGAAAGTGGCACAGAGGAGTTTGTCATCTGTTGCTGCTCCCTGATTTCCAGTCTGCCAGCAGAATGAGCACCCCTCAATGCTCACCAGCCAGCTCTTACAGACCAACTCAGCCTGAGTGCTCCATCCTCAGAGACAGCTAGAAATCTGCGCCTACGAATCAATAGATTTTTAGAACAGCTCCATATGTTATGTCAAATTTCTAATTCTTTTCATCTTTTATCATATCTCCACCCCTGAGGCTTGCACACCCATCATGCTCACTGTAACACTCAGCTCCTTTTAGCAAACTGGCTTTGGAGTCACTGCTCAATGGCTTTTGAGCACATTTAAACCTGAAAAGTGAGAACAGCAAAGAACACGATAAATTCTTCGTCATCCCTGAAAGGGAACAGTTCTAGACAATATCCCCTTCAACTCCTGGCTCATAATCATTGAAACATTACATCAATTGCTCACCTTTTGATCCAGACTGTAGGCCAAGATCCACTCCTCCTGCGTGGGGTGGAAGAGCAAGCTCTGGATATAGAAGCTCAAACGGTACTTCTGGTAGGTAGCCCCTTCATCAGAGCTGATGAGGATGCTGCTCTCAATCTCTGGATCACTAAGAAGCATGATCTAAACAGAAAAATGGGGGGAAAAGAGTGTTAATGGAAAAGTGAAACAACATCATTTAAGAGTGAGGTCATACAGTACTGACTCCTATTAGATGTACTCAGACCATCACTCAAGAGTGTACCAGCCCATAGAATTAGGGTGGGGTTTTAGCCTTTCAGTTCCATTTTATTTGGCAATTCATTTGCTGATTCACTTAATGATTCCCGTTTTTCATTTTATCCGGAAAAATTCAGAAAGCCCAGCAAGAATGAAAAAATTCTGTGTATCAAAGTCGATTTTGGTTGGATATAGCAACATCAGGCAGCCACACCAGGCTTTCCTGGACCCTTTTCTCTCTACCACCTCTCGCCCAATGTGGAATCCTCTCTCCAAAAGTAAACAAAAGAGCATCCTAGAGATTTAAGGCTCATTATCTGGCAGCTGGCAGTGGAATGAAAGAGCGCATCACCTCTCTGGAAACGCAGAATGCCTTCCTGCATCAGCTGCCTCTGGGTACAGCGCACGTGCACATGTGCAAACACTGACACCATCTCGTATATCACACTCCCAATGTGTACAGTAAGAGACCATCATTTAGTCAGTGAAAACATAATTTTCCCCAAGCACAGGAAAGTGTATGACCTCAATTTGTACAGGGAGGAAAACACTAATTTTAATTAGAAAAGTTAGCCTCTAATTTTAATTAGAAAATTATTACCGATATTTTAAAATGGGTTGATTCCACACTATCAGATGGCAAACTCTACGTAGACATCACCAAGAAAAATGTTGTGGAAACATTAACACCATCTCATTAACATCTGGAGAAAACGACTTCACATTAAAGCAAATATCAGTACCATAAAATAAAGGCAAACAGTGGGAAATAAATTAGAGCTGTTCTAAACACAGCAGGTTGTTGATACAGCAGCTGAATCAAATATAGAAACTGTCTTTCAGGATGAAAACAGATCTTGGAATGGTCTTTTTTAGCTCACTGCAGAATGATCCATTAGCTAAGATCCACTGCAGTTTTGTTTTTTGTCCACACTGACCTCTCTTACCCAGCTTCACAGAGCTCCAACTTCAAGACTACAACGGGGAAATAGATTAATTTTGACAGCAAAAAGCAGCTACAAGGAATGGCAAAACCCTTGGTATGTTAGACCTTCATCAAGTAAAAAATTGCAATGCTTGTTTAATCTTAAGCACCTCATTAACTCCATGAAGTCACCGAGGGAAAGGGAGTATAACATAAATGGCTTCTGATCCTTTCCACTAAAAATTGAATTCACCACTAAGCTGAATTAGAAGTGAATGTTCTCCCAGGATGAAGCCCTCTGTATTAATCCAGCTCTATGTCAAAGCGCCTTCAACATCCCTCACATACACCACTCACCAGCCCCAAAAACAATCTCCAGCCACTCCCACAGAAAGCCACACCTCAAGTAATGAAGAAGTGCACTTGAATTGTGCACTGCTGCACAGTGTGGGGAACGAGAAACATTCCCATATGTAACTGACTCCCTGAGAATTAGTCTGAGAAGAGGTCTCCAAGATCTCCACCTAGAAGGAAGCTTTGGTACATTTCTTCTTTCTAATCAGATCAAAATATCAATTTCATTATGCTCCAAATAATGACAATTTCACAATTTTTTGAAGGTATTTTTTTCTATCACTTTTGACTTAGACTGCAAAGACATTTTATACCCCTGTTTGTTCACCTAAAGCATATTGCCTGTGCCAGAGAATTATAACAGAGTTCAGTAAAAATAATTTGCTTATATGGAATGGAAGAAGGATGTAAGACTGTCCATTTAACAAGACAATCCAGAGAGACCTTATATTTAAAATAAAGGATACTTCAGGAATAAAAATATTTTTCACCTGATGTCATAGAAGATTACAAAGTTAATAATTCTCTATATTAATAGGTCACTGCTGGAGTTCTGTCCTCAAATAAGGAGCACAACACAGCTAACAGTGGCATGGACCTGAAGTGGCACACATACAAAACATCCCCTCTGCCCTTTCACACACAATCTGCAGCACTTCAGTGGACAGCTCAAGAAATGATCATATGAGAAAAGAAAGGCAGTATTTCCACCAGATGGTTCACAAATCTGGCCAATTTGTTCTTCTGGATGCATAACAGTGGTTGCAAGATCAGATAATATATCCACCGAGCTAGGAAAGGTGGAAGAACCTAACAACAGTCATATCTAGAGGTGACATCACATAAATTGTGCCCCGTGCCTTCACCCAGTTCCCATATCCATTCTCCATCCTTCAAATGGAGAAATGAACACATCCAACACCTCTGCTGTCATCCATCCTCCCAGGAAAGGCTGATCCTACACTGAGAAGGATAGAAAAACCAGGAGGCTCAATCAGAGTGAAAAACAGAAGCCCACCACCAGCCCCACAGCTCGGACTGGCACACACATTTGTTACATGGCACGCAGAAAAGAAAAGTGAGCTACTCTGGGCTTTTCTTTTTTTACTGTTTCTATTTTTCTCATGGTAGCTATAGGGGGAGGGAACTTCTGGCAGGTGAAATAGCAGGACATTTGTCAAAGGCCTGAAACCACCACTTCTTAATTATGGGACTAGGACGAAGGATCTACCCCAGCAGTGATTTAGATTGATCACTTTTCATTAAGAGACAATAAACAAACTCCAGTCAGAATGAGCATTTCTGCCAGCATCCTGTATTGCCATTTATAATTGCCATAAGGAACAGCAAAGGAGCACCAGAGAGTTGTCAAATGTAATTTATAGGGGTTTAAGATCCAATCATTTCCTATAATATTAAATTAAATGGTAGCCTTTATTTAAAAGGAAATTACATTTTGTCTACCTTCTAGATTATTTATATATATACAGGTATGTATAAAACATTCTCTTCAGTTGCTTTTTCCTCTAGTTTAAGTGGAAAGGGGAAGGAGAGGCAGGACTGGCTATTGCCAAGGGTTAGGTCCTTGAAAACACACTTGAGGTGAGTTAGTTTATGCTACATAGCTTTTACTGACCTTCAAAATCCAGTTAACAATGAATGGCAAGCACCAGACCAAAAAAAAAAAAAAAAAATAGGACGAAAATCAGACTGAACTTCAGATAGTTCCTTAGGAATGGATGCTGAGGAAGAGAGCTGTCTGGGACATGGTGCATCTCCTTTAAAGCAGGAGCTTTGGGGACAGTGATAGCACACACAGAGCTGTTCTGAATGAACTCCAGGTGGGCAGAACACCAGACAGCAGTGGGGAAGCACATAGAAAGAAGATGATAGGGAGAGGCCACCTTGCAAGAACATTAACTTCAATATATGGGCTGAGATCTTCAGTACGTGAGCAGGGAACATATCCAGCTCTGAACACTTCAAGGGGATTCAGCCCAGGGAATAAAGAGCACAAGCTGCAGGCAGGAGGAAAACCTATGCCTGCCATGATGTATTTGGTACACAAACCACAGCAGTAGTTAAGAGTCACTCGGATTTGTGGGAGAGTGTGTAGAACCCTTAAAGGAGCTCAAACGCAGAAGCAGGGAGGAAGGAAAGTGACACCATATTATGGAACAAATCCACTAAAAAGTCATGCCCTCAGATGGTGCTAATGTCATAAAATCTAGGGTAGGATTTGTAACTAAGAACCTGAGCTCCTGCTAGCCAGCTCAAAATTCCAAGTATGTCACTGGGTTACTGCAAACACCTTCCTTGGTATTGCTTTCACATGGGTTATGTGCAGGTGGATGAGTGAAGATGGTGACATATTCCTTTTTCTCTGCACCAGGGCAGCCAGGCACAAAGACTGTGATGGGGAATACTGAACTGTACAGCAATGAGCCAGCACACTGCTCACACACACAATGCTACAACATCCTCTACTGGCATAGAGATACAGGTAGCCTGAGCACAGAGATCACAACAGAGATCTGTTTTGTACACAGCTGGACAAAAAAAAAAAAAAAAAAAGAAACAACCAAAACAACATGCCACATAAATGGCATTTTTATTAATATTAGCTTTCAATGAATCCTTTTATTTTTCTCAAAGAACATAAATTTTCACTGTAAATTACCAAAGCACATTTCCCTAAATCAGCACAGACTAGTTTATAGGTGCAATAATCTGTAGCAATAGTACCACTGAGCTACATTAGCAAAGGAGCACCAGAGAGTTGTCAAATGAATAAAGACGTTCAAATAAATGTCTTTTGTTGTGAGAAACAGACAGCATTAAACCATTGTGTACTGCCTCCCGATTCTCCTCTTCACTTTAATGCACTTTTCATAAGCAGTCCTTCTCAGAGGTCCCAGTGACATTCACCTATGTAAAAGGCTAATCTAAAAAAACATAAACAAAACAAAACAGTTTTAAAAAAAAATGAACAAAACCAACAAAACACCTACAAACCATGCCAGCCACCTCAGCTACAAAAGACACCCAGTTCCTTAGCAAGGTATTAGAATATACTCTGTGGCACTGCATTATCCTCTGCTGAAAAGGCAGCTTACCAAAAACACTGCTGCAAAGACAGAAAGTTGAGTTTTCATGTTTACAGGTTCATAGGGATTTCCATATTGAATGTGCTCAGCTTAAAAGTGAAAAGGGTTTTTTTGGCATTTTTATGGCCTCCCACTAGCCCCTCAACTCAGAAATGCTTCAGATCCTTCCTAAAGCCTGGCTACATCTACATCATCAATGAGAAAACAAAACAGATTCTAAAAAAGAAAAACTATTTTTCTTTCTTTTCCAATTTGATTTAAAACATTTAATGGGTTGTATGGTCCCATGTCTCCTTCCCACAAAGTTTCGTAGAGGCTTAAAAAAGCCAAAGACTTTCAACAATATGTGCTGAAATGTCAATGCAAATGGAGGATTTTTGCCTTGTTTGAATTTTTGATGTCCTTTCCTCCTTTCTGAAACTGAGAAAACAAAATCCAGTGACATTTAAAGGCTTAAAGATACAAAAATCGTTTTCTTCCTTCAAAACATCAGTCCATCACAAGGTAAATATAAACAGTTTGGAACTGTCTTATGGGAAAAGTAATTTTCTACATTGAAGCATTTTAGATTACATGTTTGACCATCTGAAATTTCTCACTGGCAAATACTTGGCTATTCATTCCCCTCCCATTCTTTCTCTCTCCAACATCATTACTGCAATTACTTGTCTTGAAAGCTAAAGGATGTCCTCAGAGGTCTGAACACAACCCAAATCTCTTAGAACACAGCTACACAGCGTATCTAAAGCCCTTCTCTGCCATTCCCATGGAGGACAGGTGCAACCCATTGCAGAAAAAATCTCATCCTTTTTTTTCCTTCTTTCATCTCTATGTGCCATTTCAAAAAAAACAAACTTCAGTTTAATTAAACCATCCCAATTTCCTCTGAGACAAAAAAAATGCTGGTACCACAAGTAACTATCTACTTATCAGCAAAAGTAACACCCATATAAATCAGCTCAGCTAAAGGTGTCTTTGAATGGTTTGCACTAGTTTAGAAAGCACACCCTAACTTTATACAAACTGTCTCAGATGTTCAGGGATGGCTAAATACCTGCTCATTGCCCTGGAAATATACTGACCTCTGCAATAATCAGGGGCAGTGAAAGCAGCCTGTTTCCTAGTCACCAAGCACATCAGTCAGACAGGAAAAAATGGGACACGTCAGTGATAAAAAACTGCTCTAGAGAGATATTCTGTGTATTTACTTACAAGAGAAGAAATTCACTCCATTATTTAGGGATCAGCAGCTGTGACAAGAGGAACATCTCCTCTCTGGGAAGCCAAACAAGACATCCATGAAGAGGGCAACAGCTTTCATATAATTGCTTACTTTATGTCCCAAAAGGAAAATGCTCATTGCAAACCCTTGTGCTACAGAGTGGCCCAGGTCTGGGACTCCTTCTTCCTTCACATGGCTCAAAAACTTCCTTAATATTAAGGATAACCTGTGGCCATCAGTCAAGCAGTAAAGGGGCACTGAGCTTTCACAAGAGATAAATTGTCTGGACCTAACCTGTTTCAACTTCTTGTAACTTCACTTCTTATTGCCTGAAATTTAACATTAATGGCAGATTTAATTAATGAATATAGCACCAGATCACCAACTCTCAGAACCATAGTGCTGTAATCTTAAAGGATGAAGTGCACTGCACTCACTTTATAAGGGTTTATGAAGCATGTGTTATAAAAGTACCTCAACCATAAGGCTTTTATACCTTGGCACTCACTTCAATACAATCCCATAAAACCCAAGCAATCTTTAAGTGTTAAAGGTGACTTTCACAACTGTATTTATTATTGGATAATGAAAAATGACTCAGGCACCCACAGAAACTCAGCAATGAAATAAAGAGTTTCCTGAGACGTTAGTATTGGGTCTGCATTATATGTACCGTGACCAAAGAACCAAATAGCTCTCTCAAGACATTTTAGACACTTCACACTAACCTCCTCCAGAACTTCCTTCCCATCAGGAATTCTTTGTAATTACAAAACAACCTCTAGTCTGCACAATCACATTGCTTGCCAGTGAGCTTTTAAGATGTCAGCAGTTATTTCTGTAAGCATTCAACCCCTCTGAAAGACATCCTCCATAGACTTCTCTAGTTGTGCAGAGACTGACAGCTCTCTAACCCACCAAACTGGTTTGAGATAACAGCAACATCATGGGGAACCCATGTGTGGGTTCCCCATCTCTGCAGCACTGAGAGAGAATGATCAGAGGACATGATGCTGCTCAGGTGACATGCAGGTTCACTGTCTCTGTAGAATGTTTTGCCTTTTTTAGAGGGTACATGAAAGAAGAGAAACATTACCAGAAAGAAAGTAATAAAGTGTAAAAGGAAAACTTTTCTTTAACATAAAATAGCAAGGTTTTCGAGACAAAAGTGGGCATCAGTGGAGGGCATCAAATGAGGACCAGCACTACTTTGCTTTCTCTGAGGAGATGCACATCAGCCCACCACACTTGTTTACAGACTGGTTAATCTTTTGCTGTCTTCTATTGTCTCTCATATCCAATTATACCCAGACTAAAATTACAACTAATTGTTCATATTTGTAGAAAATTGCAAGAGGCTTTTGGCACTTCAGCCATGCCTGCCATAAATTGCCATACCAAAACAAAACACTTCACAGAATTCCAAGCTCACACGCTCCCTTCCCTATGGAGAAGGCACTCCATTTTAATCACCACCTCCAGCACCTGTGCAAGAGCACAGACACACCATGCAAGAGGCCCTGAGGATCAGGAGCAAATTAAGGTTAAATTGCATATAAAACAAGAGCTCTTCAAGGAAAACCACTCTGCCATCCTCACTGGCAGGTGGGAAATGAAAATACATCACAGCTGTAAGATGTAGACAAAAATCAGGGCTGGGAAAAGAACACAGATACTCTAAGGCTGCCATCTGAACCTGCCCACGATGCCAAATCCCAGGCTGGATCCAATTTGCATGCACAGGAGTGGAATAAGCCATCATAACAGACCCAACAAAGCAGAACATCTTATCTTTGTTTTGCTGCTGAGCAGGTCAGAACAACATGTCTCCCCTCTTTCTCTCCTCTTTTTGGCACTGGACACATGTACTTTTCACTTTTAATTACAAGGCACAGCAAGCATTTGCTTATTAAATTCCAGGTGCCAGTGGAGATGGAAACCATCCAAAAAGCATGTGTTTGACCTGGCAAAACATGACTGACTGGCAACAGCCACATGCTTGGTTGTAAAACCTTTTCATTGTCACAGCAAGGCAGCTGTTATCCAAGGTTACTCCAGCCCATTATATTCTTGTTACAGCTGCACATTCTCCAGCTCCCCACAGATCATCGGAGCAAAGGCCTCTGCCACAGTATTCCCACCTTCCTGAGGCCACTTTAGTGCTGTTCAGCTAATGTGCCAAAGGCTTTTCTGTGTCACAGCATGTTGATGCTGAGTTCTGCTCCACAAACTGCCAAATGGGATACAAGCACCACCACTGGTTTCATGTAGCCAGTTTGACCAGCACCTCTGTGAATAAGCCTGGACCAGAAGTAGCAGGAACTTCAGCTGGTGAGCTTAGACACTAACCAGTGCTTCCACACAAATGCAAAGCCTCTGGCTGATATTATTATATTGCTCTAGAGCCTGGTATTCCTGCATAGCTTGGTTCTGCATTATGCCTTTTTACTGTTCTCGACTCTACACAGGAAAGCCCCGGTTGTTAACACATCTGACACATCTGTTTTGTGGTCACCAGCTTTTTTCTAGTGACAAGGAACAGCTCTGATTCCAACTGTGTTCACAGAAAGAGAAAAGCAGCATTCACTGTTATAATTATATGTTATTTGAGTAAATGCATGGTTGTGCTATTCTCCATAGAACTACAAAGTAATTTTCACCATTATGGTAACTTACCATGTAAGCAGAAATAGTTACAGAAAATAATGTTATCAGTAAGGAGAGGCTGTGTGCAGCACAGCTGCTGGAACTGAGAACACCATTTATATAAAAACACTCCTCTGATTATAGGTCTCACTTGGGAGAACACTTTACATGTGGGTATAAGTTTACTCACAGTAGTTGCCCCATTACAGAAAACAAAAAGATGTGCATGGATAGTTACTCATGGGGGTAAACTTTTGCAGCCTGTATTCAGCAGTCTATTTCATCTGAGGACACTAGAGTGTTTCACGACTCTATAGAAAAATAAAAATCGTGTTATGTATCTCCCTTGAGGCCATTAAATCTGAATACAATTTTAAATGCATCATTGCTTCTCCTTTGCTTACCCACTTTATTTTTCTGCTTTTTTAGTCAGATTGCAGAGTGAACATTGACAACAGTCAGCTTTATCACTTCCAGATAGTTCCTGTCCAGATGCTTATGATCTATCACAATTTACTTACCTGGCATCTATTACTCATGTCCCTTACTGTTCCTAATGTACTTCTCTTCCTAACATCCCCCCACTGGAGGAAGTTAAGATGATAGGAGAAGGCCTATCTATTTTCTGGATGCAAGGCTGAAGCTCCCAAAAATTAAAGGTTGAAGTTACCAAACATGATGGCACTGCATGGTAGCAGTCACCTCTAAACTATCCACTGAGGCTGCAAGCTCTGCATGCCAACTCAGGTGCCAGAGATGCAGGTGCCAGATATGGGAAGGTTCAGGACCTAGGAACAGGATTCACAACAAGCAGCCCACTGACTTTGACATTTTCCCTTACATTCAATAATTAGCTCCCAATGAAACAGTCCTTGCAGGTTTATGGTGGCAGTCGTGTCTTCAATTGCCCACTGAGCAGGTGAGTGACTGCCCCAGTGACTGAACCACAGCTGCTACATCCTGTTCCACCAGGGTCACTGACACTTCACAGCCCAGAGAGAACCATGGACTTTCCATATCCCTTCATGCACACACATGAGCTCCAGTCACTGCGGTGCCCTGAAGAACCAGTGCACGAGGAAACAGAACTGGAAGAGGGGGATAAGGGTTTTTATCTCCAACACAACCCTGACACTTTGGTTTAGGAATCAATTGGCAGAAGTCAGAAAATTGCCAAGCTTGCTCCATCTTTCCACCCCTTTCCAGGTCCTAGGCACTGCATTCCTTGCACTCATTCCATTGCCTCACATCTCTGAGCACAGCTGCTTCAGGAGTTTAGCTGCTTTCTTGTACGAATTTTTAAGGATCATGTTGGTCTGCCACAGGACGGTTCCAAGGGAAACAAAAGATGTCAGATGAACTTTCTTTTTTTCAGCAACAGAGAATTAAAATATTATAGGGCTCACTGTAAGAGGCAGAACCAATCTCTCCTCAGAGACAGGACTGGTCTTAGTGTAGATTCTCTAGATTTCTGAGAAAACTACAGCTTGAGTTTTCCCTAATAACATCTGTGCACCACTTAGAAAACCCCTGTCATTACTTTTGGAGTCCAGCAACATCTGTCTGTGTACAATGAAAAAAGCCATCTTAGAACCATAAGGGTAAAGGGCAATGAACTCCCACTGGTGTAAGAAGCCTCAAACACTCTATGACATACTGAACTACCTCTCAAAGATCTAGCTCAGCCAAGCTCCATGCTGAGAAAAACTGATTCTAACACAGTCACAGAAGTGTTTCCAGGTTTCCCAGTGCTGCTTGGGATAAAATATTTTTCACAGAATTGATCACACCAGAGGTGACAACAGAGTCCCACGGTAAGAGGCAGATGTGCGTTCGCAGCAGAAACCGAGACTGTGGCCAGCACGTGCCCTGCAGACTCTGCTAATCCAGGCCATTAAAATGAGTATTCACTCCGTAACGCTGAGCTTCTCTATTCCTCACTTTGTAAAAGAATGAAATAAAAATATATTTTGCCAGTTATTATTGGATTTGGGGTTGGCAAGGGATGGGGGGAGGATTTTCCTCAAAGAGAAATAAGTAAGTCTTGGTGAACCACCTCCTATCACGAAAGATCAAGGTCAGATCATTATATGGTCTTCAAAAGGACCCACCTGCCCCTTTTCCAAGGGCTGCTCTCCACCCATTCTATTATTTTCCCCTCCTTTTTAATAACAGGACGAAATGACTCACTATTATTGATTGATAACCCTGCTGTCTGTGAAGCACCATGCCCCTCCTCGTTAATTCAAAACTACCTCATTTTTCATACTTCATAAATTAATATATTATTGGAGCTGCAGCAGTAAATGAGATGGCCATGTTTCAGAGAGTGGTAAGGAGGATGGAGACAGGAAAAAAGTCTCATAAAACTGCCCTATATCAGAACCTGCAGCTGTGTTCACCCTGCTGACAGGCCACGTGGTTAATATTGGCAGCCCCTGTACAAGGTGATGCCTCCTGACAGACCCTCTCTTCCCTCTAACCAAGACAAGGCACTCTGAAAGCTCACACAGCTCCACTCTGCCACTTCATAAAAGCAATGGTTACAGTATGTGACAAAATTGCAGCTTCATTTTAGTCGATACCCTAACTCCTGATCTGTCCTTTAGCACTCACTGGCTAAATTGGAGCAAACTACCTCTGTTTTTCTGACAGCCAGCTCTGGGAAGTCTACATCTGAATGTGGATGAGGCCTCTCCAGTTTTATCCCATTTCTTGTCATTATAACCTTGCAACATCCCTAAGTCTCTGTAGGGCCCTGACTGCAGCAGTACAAAGTGAAGCAGGCAGAGAGTGCAACAGGAGAGAGGGACTGAATTTTAGGAAGCCAGACAAAGCAGCCCTGTCAATAGACATGAACCAATAACCTGCCAAGCTTATCACTCTTGCTTGGTAAATGTCCTTTTGCTCCAAAAATTCTTTGCCATTAGGCATATGGAGGGACAAAGATGCAAAATAGAGATGCATAAAGGTACACAAAGACAACCCTAACTATAATATATGAACTTTTTTTCTTTCACAATCACGGAAAGGATAGTTTTTAGTGTAAATGGCAGCTTCTTTTTATACTTCCCTTCGAACCTTCTTCCCTTCAGCCCCATTAAATAGTGCCATATGGAAATATTTTGTTAATTATCTCAATTGCATTTATTTTTAGAAAACAGTTGATGAGTAGTGGGTGTGACTTGGTGGGTTTGTTGTTTTGGGGTTTTTTTCCTGTTTGTTTTTAAATGTATCTGCTTCAGAAAACTAACTGAAAAAACACCAGGAATCCCCAGTTTTCATATTCATGAATTCTGAGGGATGGCCTTCCCTGGAGCACAACAATAAAAAGACAGCAACAAGAAAAACACCAACTTGGACATACTGAAAAAGATTTTTTAAAAAAGATTAAAAGTATTTATGCCTTTATATCTCAGCATTTTCCATTCATTGATCTTGAACCATGTTCAAATCACTAATAAACCCAGTCATCTAGCATCATGAAACGATATATCTTACATAAAAATGGTCAGAGAAACCTACTCTGAAAATGTGACTTTGCTGAATTCAAAATAGAAAACATAAAACCCTTCAAAACAAGAAATTCCTAAAGTCCTCATCTCAAAGTATTATAAAATATCCCTAATTCAGGATTTCTTTCACACAGTTTCAGGTCACAGTTCTGCAAACATTTACAAACAGGATCTCTTTTCTCTGATGCCAAATTCAAGCTGAATTAATTGGACAAGCAGAGAGAATCCCACGTACACAAGCTCACAAGACTGCACCTTGTAGATAAAACACATCATGTCACACATCCTCTCACTCTTCCATAGATGTTGTGGGTGACCTTGAGGAAATCATCTTTGCAACACCAGTAAGTGAAGAAAAATATTACTTCTCCATTCACATTTTATTCCTCTATTTAAATTTTCAGTTCTGGAGACTGAGTCTGACTTTCCCTGAAGTTTATTTATGAGATGGATACACTGAGATGTTACTCCACACACAGTTACATTTGCACAATCCTCTGAGCAGGCAAATGTGAGCTCAGCTAATCCAGGCGCTGTGTTTCACAGCTTTCCTTTCTGCCCACATCAACTCTGGCCTGGGCAGCACAGATTTTGGAGCTCTGAGAAACACAGGAACATCATACACAGCTCAATGGGTCCAGAGAAGGGGGACACACAGAGACTTTTACAGCTGCATTTGCAGCTCAGGTAATTTAGTCCCTGTTAATGGCAGCTGCAAAACCAAGGCTATTTACTGACTGTATTCCATTAGGCTGAAGGGAAAGATTAGGGATAAAAGACAGTAGAAACAACTTGTTCCCTCACTCCTGCCCTGTGGCTCTAACTCAGCCCCACTGCCTTTGAGTTATAAATATATTCTCAAGATCACATCAGCAAGCACCAGTTTGCAGCACAGACCCTTGATCACAGTGTCAGCACAATGAGGAAAAAGAGTCCAAGGAAACCTTCCATCTTCTTAAAGCCCAAATGGCTTTAGGATACTCCAGAGCTCAGTTCCTCACCAGTAGCTTGGGATGCAGTCTTAGGAAAAAGCAGCAGATGATTAATGGGAGCTGTGGCTAAGCGTGGCAGGGCAGTTCAGGTTGGGCTAGCAAGCATCAGGTACATGCTGGAATCTCTGCCTCATCAACCTATCACACGTTTGATGAGTAAGGAGAAAAGAAAATGCTTTAGAATTCCCTTTGGGAGCATGAGAACTAAGAAAAGAAGGTAAAACCAAAATAAGTTTGAGCCATGGTTCTGCCCTGAGGCTCCAATCACAGCTGAGGAATTCCCTTTGGAGATACAGAAGGGCTGGGACAGGTTTTACTCTCAGTTACTCTCCAAATGAGCAAGAAGAAATAAAGAGGAGGTCAAAGTCACTTGTGCTCATTTCGGGATCTCCCATTTCTGTAAAGGGAGGTATCACTCCCAATATTCTAGCTAGTCACCAGTCAGGCAGATGCATTCCTCTGCAATTACAGTATTACAGACAATTAATCTCTTCCTTCATTAACCTGAACAGCAACACAGCATTGCTCTCTGCCAGCTCGTAAACAGTTGCTGCACTTCACCCCCAAGAAACTGGACAGAAACAAACAAATCTAATTAGATTTATCTTTCAGAAATAGTTACTCTCTAAATACCTCTGATCATTTCTCCTTCTGATGGGCAAAGTTCAGAGGCATGATGAGGTATGAGAGGCATGACTTTGTCTTTTACAGCTTCAGTAATTTGTACTGCCCCTCCATTTTGAGTCTGTGAGAACTTAGAAACTAGTCTGAAAAACCATTTTCTCAAAGCTCTTTAACAGAACACCATAACTTTATTTCTGCTTTACTCTGCTTGCAACTATTCAAATAGTTTAGCTGGAAGGTCTACCTTTAAATAAAACCTAAAATGCTTCAGTTCCGGTTTAAGGGGAAAATGGAGGGAGTCCTCATTTCATTCACTGCACCTGGGTGATGTCTCTGTTCAGACAGTCAGCATAAAAGGCTACAGACCTTTTAATTCTTCAAGCCATCACCTGCAACAATGATTGTAATAGCTCAGGAGAAAAGCTAAAAACAACAGCAGCTAACTGAACTGCAACGCAAATTCATGAAGAAAGGTATTTCTAAAACATCAGAACTGTCACTTCAGATCTTAAATGCAATCAGGACCTCTAGTTTATCCACACCTTATCTGAGAAATGCTCTATACAGGAAAGTGGGTTTGGGGTTGATTTGTCAGAGTTGTTATTCTCTTCTTTTTTCCTCTCTTTCTTTTAAATTCTTTTTAACTCCATCGTCTCCACCTCCACAGTATTCCCAAGGGTAGAGATAAAAGTTTCATAGTGAGAACTGGGTTTTCAACTGAACAACATCTTCACCAAGAATAAGCACTCTTCACAGAATACTTTGCAGGAAAACTTAAAACCTAAAATCTATGGTTCAACAAATCCTCGAGATTCAAAGTGGCACCTCTGTGCCTGAGAGGAGCAGTGCTTCAGATACATGGGACTTCAATTCTCATCTTCTTTCTGCACCCTTTGGAAGGGCTTTACATCCCTCTGTGAGGCATCAATTCTAAAATGAACCCTGTTATTGACAACCAAGAAGAAAGCAAGTGTTCTCACAATAGGGGATCTCACCCAGCAGACCAACTCGTGCTAGAAAATAGGGAATCACAGCACTTCAGCTCCAAGCAGTGACATTTTGAAGTGCAGCCATTTAAGCAAAGATTCACAACCTTAATTTTTTGTGGCAATTATTCAATTTTCTAAAAGGATTTTTTCAGCAACCATAAAGGAAAAAGAGAATTGGGATAAAAAAGAAACTGGAAATTTAAAAACTTGAGAGAAATGTTCCTATTAAAATAAAAGTGACTTTTTCCCTTAGTATTTTGGAAGAAATAATTCCAATTCCCAGACCGCTGTGAAAATCTGCCTCTAGTAGAATGTAACTAATGCCCAAAATACAGCATTAAATTAAAGGTCAGCAGGGAACCAAGATCGCTGCCCAGCAGAGAGTAAGCAGCTTATTGTCATATCCTCAAAGACAGACAACGGGCTAGAGGGCAGAAAAGCCAAAGCTAAGCATTTTGCTAATTTCAGCTTTTCAGAGCACTAAAACATCTGCTGTTAAATTCCATTCATCTGTAAGGAAGAGGTGCTGCTAAGCAAATATGAAAATTTCTCCATTCTGAAGTTCACCATGAATCACCTGCTTACTGCCACCTATTTGGCAACTGGACAAAGCAGATGCTTCACATGTGGTCTTTTTCTCAGGCCACCAACTGGGTGGGCAGATGCACTGAAGGGGAAGATGTGCCCTGGAACATACTCTGCCTATTAGAGCATCTTCATGGGTTTGGGAGTGTCAACACAGCAGACACTTGGCTTCTCACCAGAGCTCAAAACAGGAACTCTCAAGAAAGCCAGTCCCCAGGATTTCAGAGCTGTCTGACTGCTAGGGGCAATGATCACCTGGAATTTCATAGTGTTAAGGAGAGCTCAGTGCAGGTTTTCCTGATCCAAACACAAGTGCCCATTGTGCCAATGAAAGGAGAAACAGCACAGCCACCTGCCGGAGAGCAGATCCAAGTCTGGCAGTTTCAACTCCCAGCAGCAAAGGCTTTCCATACACTTGCAAAGCATTGTGAAACCCTGAACTTGGGAGTTCTTAGGGGAAGGGAATTGGCAGTAGGACAGCTGCACAGGAAGATGAAGTAGTCCTGGCTCACGGCAGGGAGTGTTTTGACTACGATGCAGCCAGAGTCTGCAGATTCACAGTGGCTGCAGAATGTTTGGCAGTTCCCTTATATCAGCACCCATGGTGGTCTCAGATGACCAAGCTGGCCCTGACCACTATGAGTGATACCTGAGAGGCAGGAGGAGTCACAGCTGGGAAGAAGAATTCCCAGCAACTTTCTTTGGTATGTGCGTGTTGTTACATTGATTTAATCATAACCACAAATGTCAAATTGCACAAGGGTAAAGTGCATTTTCCCAATACCTTCCATGATTTCTAGGAAATGGACACCCTCCATCTTGGCTCCAAGAGCAGCCATCAGCACGCTGGGCAGCACCTGGGAGCAGGAAGGAGCTCTGGGACACAGCTCTGCACCACAGCCAAAGACACCTCAGCTCAGTCTTTGCTCGGTGCCTCGGTTATCTCTGTGCATGAGAAGGGTGGATATCACCCAGCAGCAACATGTAAAAGCCAGGAACAGCTACAGATGAAATCTGACCTCCAAGAAATAAAGCACAGGTTGCCAAAAAAATTAAAATATTCCCACCAAAGTTTTTCAAAAAAAGTAATCAGAAACAAAAGGCTTTTCTTTTAAAATAAGAAAGCAAAATGCCAGCTTTTTAATCCCCCTGCCTCATAATTGAGCCCAAGGTTATGCCACAATTCAGGTAAATTATGTTTATATAACTGGCATTTGGCTGAACGCATAATTCCCATTTAACAGCCGAAAAAAAGCATTTTGGGTCTTCAAAGAAATCTGACAGGTAATTCCCACTGTAGTTCTGCAGGGTAGCTGAGAAGTAATTATCCTTCTCACTAGTAAATCAATTAGGAATGAATGTAAAGAAAGCTTTTCTCCTCCTCCAAGTAAGTGCTAATCCTCTAAGCACTAATGAGTAGACAGGGCCAGCAAACCCGTGCAAACCCATCAGCAATCGGCAGGAGCTGCGAGGTGAGCAGGCTCCCATCAGCACCGGGGAGTGTCTCAGGGGAAACCGCCTTGCCTGGAAGGTCTGCACGGTTCCTGTGCTCACACAGGCTCTGGGCACCTGTGGTACTGTTGGTACCTCCCCACCCGCTTCCTGCCTCAAGCAAGGACCTCTTCTGCAGCCCACAAGAGATCACTGCAGCACCTTCAGCAAGGCAGCACTTCTGCTGCTGAAGGTGAGACACAAGCGAGCTGGGCTTTTCCTGCTGGATACAACTGATTCACCTATTGCTTTGTGGTTCAATATTGGCAGTTGTCCTCAGGAGCTCAGCACAACATTCTGTGTAACTCCCCATGCCACAGGAACAACATTCACCCAGAGAGACTGGGAGAAGAGTCTCTACTACAACCCAAGTGCACTTCTTGCAGTGCATAACCTCAAGAATCTGTAAGAGGAGTGGGTGGACAATAAACCCAAACCTGAATTTGACAAATTTCAGATGCTCCGGTCCAGTGACACCTTGTTCAGACACTTCTCAAGTGCTACATGAATGTCTGGAATTGCTTTGATGGTTAACAAAGCAGAGTTCAGACAGACCAGCTGTTTAAGCATGCACAGTAACTGTGCTTATATATATTTAGCAGAGGTAGAAGAATGGAAGCAAGTTGTTCCCACAGCAGCCAGCACTGAAGCTGATTTCCTATAGGTTTTCCTTACAGCTTGTCTCTACATTTCATGAGATTTTTCAGAAGGGATGAGAAGGGCACAGATAGGTCCAGAAGTATTTCCTTAAGCCAGAAAACCAAAAAATTTCTTTTAAATTTCTAATATCAAGTAAGTAAACAGCAAGTAAAGATAGGTCTACATAGGCCTATGATGAAATGTAGGTGGTTATAATATAAAAAAGAAAAAAAAAAAAAGAGGACTGCTAATCTGTAAAGATCAGTAGACTGAGAAATTGCTAGAAGATAATAATATATCCTCGTACTCTGATTTGTGAGGGAGACTTTACACCAGTGATGTAGGATTTGTAACTGAGCATACTGATGGTGCTTTTGGGTGGGCAGAGTTGCTTTGGAAACAGAATAAAGAAGAATTAACTCTTCAGTGCTCCCCATATTGGATATAGGAGGGGTGTGATGGCCAGGAAAACTCACTACAAAACATCCCAGTCTGTTTTGCTCAGGAAAAAAAAAAAAAATGTGGAAAAAAAAAGTGAAGGGAATTGTGACAATAGTTCAGCTTCTGCATCAGGAAAAATACATGCTGAACTCTTACCACTGCATTCTTCCTCTTCCCTGTACATCCAAACACACATAGCAACCAGAGCTTTATCTGCCTTATGGCTGCACACACTGAAATAAACATCAGTCTCAAAACACCTGTAGACTGACCAGTGATGGAAAACACAATAGTAATAGTAAGAACAGTACAACTAGCAAGTTATTAGTTTGGAAATCTTTTGATGGAGACATGGTATGGGCAGTTTGGAAGCGATCAAGCCAAATATGTTGCACTGGGCCTCTACACTGTCCAAACACAACTTCACTATCAGCAATTAGCTTCGTGCTGCAGCCCTCCCACACTGATTTCTGTGGGTAGCTGAAAGCATCTTTGTCCCACTACCTCCCCTGAATCTACACAGGCAATAATTTGAAACCAAAATTGCACTGAGGAGTTGCTCCTGGGCTGTGCTGTGTGAGCCAGCTGCAGCCTAATTGCATCACGTGGGAAGAGTGAGCAGGGGGTTGGAAAGCTGTGACCTCATCTTCTCTCCTACACAACCAAATCAAATTGTAGGTCTTCCACCCACTCTCACAGGCATATTCTGCTTTCAGCCCCCTTACATGATGCAACCAAAGAAAATGTCATTTACATCTTCACCTCCAAATGTGGGGAAAAAGAGTCAAAGGCAGAAATAAATGCCTTTTACTCAGTATTTCTAATAATAAGGAGTCGCAAGGCAGGGAGATGTGTAATGGCCAAACCTGGTGTAAGAAAGAAAGCCAGAAATATTTGTTGAGTTCTTTATAAAGTTGTAACAGTCAGAAGCAAATAAAAGCAACCTTTATCTCTCTAGCACATTCAGCAGGGAATTAAGTGCTTCATTGCCATCACAAGTAAAGCAGGATCAGTTCTATGGGATTCCATGGAATTGCACCAGTGCAACTCAGACAGCAAATTCAAACTCTTGTGAATTACCAACAGATTTCACTTTAGGATCGTAATTCCTCTCAGAATGCTGTAATTTTGTTTCTATGGCTACCAGTTTGATGGCTCTCCCTTACCTTCTTCTTGTTAGTGGGACTGACATATAGGTAGCTTAGCACAGTCTTCAGGCCCACTTTGTCATTTAGCTTTTCATAGGTAGTGCCATAGTCTGTTGACCTGGAGAAAAGAGGAGACAAAAAGAGTTGATGTGGTTATTATAGCTCAGGGGAAGGGAATGACTATGTGAACAGATGCTCAGAGTTACAGCTTGAGCATTATTATGCTTAAACCACAAGATTTTGTGTTTCATTCAGGCCATCAGAAAAGAGAAAACTTTCGTTCTTTGGAGCAGGGTCTGTGTCTGCATTCATTGACCCTATGCATCTGGGGAGCTGTGGTGCACCCATGAAGGTGGGCTTTGGGAACAGGCTCTGCCCTCAGGTGCTAGTCTGGGATTGCAAATGATATCTACACATAAGAGGACTCTGATACCAGCAGCAGCCTTAGCATGAATTCTCTTTCCAGAAAAATCCAACATAAGAATCCAAATTAAATCCATCAACAACAGTTTTATTTAGGTAGGCTGATTTTTGTCTTGAAGATGGGGATCCAAATGTGGCTCAGAATTGTAACAGCTGAACTCACGTCTAGATAAAAATGTGCCTAAACTGGCATCTCAAGTCCTCAGTCACCCCCACCCTACTTTGTGCCAGGCATTTATTTTTTCTGAGTTACAGAGACAGATTCAGGCCCCTACACCAGCAAATCCCACCCAGAGGAGCAGATGATCTGGGGGTGGTATTACCCATTCGTGACTGGGGAAAAGGGCTGCTTCGTCACAGAGGGTTTTCTGTAGTGTCCTCCTCCTCATTTGTGGGCATGTTTGAAATCTCACTTTGCCCTGCTTGTTTCTCTACTGTTTTCATACTTTGTTTTCCTAACAAACAAGATTCTTCCTACCAGAATGACCCAACAGCTACATTGCACAGGTTCCCACACCTGAAGAGTGCTCAGCACCAGCTTACTCTAGGAGGGAGGGGTGTCAGACCCTGCCTGAAAAGCCCCTCTACCCCATGCAAACAGTGGAGAGAGATTGGCTCCCAACCCTGCACAGCTTCTGTCACAGGGACGGAGCAAACACAGCCCTCTGCAGACAGACAAGGCCCTCACAAAAAGCCTATCTGGATATACCTACAATGTTAGTCATTAGGATGAGAATCCATGGCCCCTGCCCTCCTCTCTAATCACGTTTTTTACTGGACAGGTGATCAGAGAACATGCAGCAATTCAGTGCCTTTCCCAGTAACTAGCTCCAGTAATTTGGTTTCTTAAGTTGAACAAGCCTCTAGCATTTGCAGCATTATAGTTCTGCCTGAGACCAGTCCTCTGCTCCTTGTCTGTCTGGCAGAGAAATGGCCCAAGCCACTTCTGGCATCACAGTGAACATTGCAACTCATGTGGCTACAGAAACTGAGCAATGCCAGAGCCTGCATCCAGCTCTGCTGCTCTCCTTGCTGCTAGTGGAGTCCAGAGTGACACCAAAAGGGCTAAGCCACAAAACCAGCCAGCTGGTTTCAGGCTTCCAAGAAGTAGGAATCATGAAGTCAAAAGCTTGCTTTGTCATTGATGTGGCTCCAACACATTTCCTTCAGTGCTTCCTTCAGGACAATTTCTAAATACTTTGTAAAGTCATTCTTTCCTTAAAATGGGTTGAGCCAACCTTTCTCCTTTGAACAGTCAGCAGTCAGGGTGCTTCCAGTCTTAAACAACTTCCTTGTGCTTTGGATAACTCTTTAAATACAAAAATAGAGCTAATACTAGCTCCATTTGCACTTACCACTCTTCTGTACTAATGCATAGTAGTATCACACGCTGGGCTTCACACAGATATCCCACAGAATATGACTATAATGTACTGCATTTTCATAGAATTTTCCCAGCCAAAGTATCTGAAGCTCTTGTCTCATTAGGTATCAATACCAAACAAATAAACAAACAAACAAAAAACAGCAGCCTTCCCTCTCCAGCCAATCTTGGAACTGAAGCAGCTTTATTAGTGAAACTGAATAATCCAGGACAATTAATTCCAGTACATGAGACCTCCTATAAATGCAGATCCAACAGATCAGGAATCCTCAAGTAACACTAAGCTCCAAGCCAAGGATAACAGAGAGAGGGCAAGCAGAGGTACTTCCCTGATCTCACCCTTCCAACAGCACTGCAGCTATGAACAAGCCACATTTGTGACTACACATGTACCAGCCACCAGGCAGTGAAAGAGATCACTGGTTTCAATCAGCATTAAAAGAGAATACAAATAACAGTTTAATATTCTGACAGATCTACTTTGGGTTTGTTCTCTGAGCAATTTTAAGATCTCCCAAAATGCTTTGCACTTCTAAAGATGCAGGCTGGATGCCCTAATGACTCTTTCTCATTAAACCATTATCATTCATTGCATTTGCCCTTTCAAAGAATAGCTAGAAAGGAAGTAGGATCATTATTTCGTTAGCTTCTCTGAGGCTGTATTATCATGACAGTCACCACTGGCTTCACAGAATCGTCTCAAAGGATATCACAATAACATATTGTATTTGCATAGCACTTTTTCTAGCCAAAAATCCAAAGCTCTTGTCTCATGCTAGTCCATTCAAACTAACAAAGTCCCAAAAGCCATACTGGGAAATACTATCTCTATTCTAGAAATGAAGAAGCTGAAAGCTTGAAGAGCTAATGGCTCATTTTTTCAAAAGCAGGCATCTACAATTAGCCATTTCAGCTTCTACAATCATCTAGTGCAGGGCTCAACTCTACCACCAAATTGCCTAATTTGAAAACAAGAATTAAAAAAAAAAAAAAAAGCTGGCTGCTAATTTTAGCTACTCAAGCCTGAACATTTAAAGAGCTGTGACCCATAGGTAGAACAGAAAAGTCTTGAGTCAACTTTTAATCTTAACTTGAACCCCTCTCCTTCACTTACTACTAATTCCAAATAAACTGGCCCATACCTCCATACAGTTGTCTGACACTACAAGCAGACTGGATACCATATTATCTCCCATTCCTCTGGTTACAATATGATCCCCTTCAAAGCACACCACTAAAGTAGTGGAAGGGAAGAAATGTTGTCGTTACATTAAAATGACAAAAGACTCAGTGATATAAGAGGCAGTTGCCATGAGTCACACCCCAAATGCCTGCCTTAACTTTTTTGGGGCCTTTAATGGCAAACTGATCCTGCCTACCTTGTTCTTCCCTGGGTTGCTCCATTGAAGCCATTGCTGGAATCTCATCAGCTTGGAAGGTTGTTACTGCCTTCCTTGACAAGCTGATATTTGCATATGGCATCTAACCACACACATGTGTATACATAAAAGTGGTTTTAGTATTGCTTTCTTAAAATGCACCTCAATGCACTGCTGGTAGCACAGAAACCCTTACAAGGCAGGACTAGGAATCTTACAGTGATTCTTCCCCAGCTCTCAGCACTGGTGAGGCCACACCTCCAGTGCTGTGTCCACTCCTGGGCCCCTCGCTACAAGAAAGTCATTGAGGTGCTAGAGTGTGGCCAGAGAAGGGCAACAGAGCTGGTGAAGGGTCTGGAGCACAAGTCCTGGGAGGAGTGGCTGAAGGAGCTGGGGTTATTCAGCCTGGAGAAAAGGAGGCTCAGGGGTAACCTTATCACTCTCTGCAACTGCCTGTAAGGAGGGTGTAGTGAGCTGGAGATCAACCTCTTCTCCCAGGTAACAAGTGACAGAACAAGAGGACATGGCCTCAAGCTGTGTCATGGGAGGCTCAGGCTGGACATCAGGAGGAATTTCTTCACAAAAAGGCTGATTATACATTGGAACAGACTGCCTGGGGGATGTTGGAGTCACCATCCCTGAAGCTGTTCAAAAAGAGATTGGATGTGGCACTCAGTGTCATGGTGTAGTTGATGTGGCGGTGTTGGGTCATAGGTTGGATTCGATGATGTCAGAGGTCTGTTCCAACCTAATTGATTCTGTGATGTGGAATGGACTCTGGCCATATTTAACAATCCTGTAAAAACTCAGTCCATGTGTTTTGTCCCATGTGTCTGGAATAATATGGGTTTGGCCTTGTTTCTGATTATGACCTTGAGGGTCTAGGGTGCATCAGACTTTTGCTCCTCACCAAATTCTGCATATTGCATTTGGAAAAGTAAGGTTTATAATGTAGTGCTTTATTGGGATACTGCAAATTTTCCCATAATTATATTCTGTTTTAAACACTTGGGAAAAAAAAAAAACAACATCTTCTTGACTCCATTGCCCTCCCATGACAGGCTGTGATGTGTTTAAACCATTGCTGCAATGTCCCCCAGTCCAGCAGAGCAAGGTGCAAGGGATACATCCAGGCAGAGAAGCTTCTCTATACAAAACCTGGTCATAACTCAGTGCACCACAAGCTTACAAAATCCATCTTGTTCCTCTATATCTGAGCCTCAGCTTCTCTGTGAATCCAACAAACTGGCCTGAGCCAGCAGATTTCATATCGTGATAAGACTTGCTCAGTAACAGAGGTATGAAGCAGAGGTAGAAAGAATGCCATGTGAATAGCTTTTAGAGGAGTTCTCCTCTGTGACACTTTCCATCTCAGGGCCCTGTCAGACAGAGAAAAGCAGGTTGGTTTGTTTGAAGTCTCAGCTATTCAGCTGTGGAGATAGGCTATAAAACACGTGTCAGTCTCTCAGAGTAAAACAGCTGCAAATGCTGGCACTGAATAACTGGGATGAAAAAGTCAACTGCCTCCACCAACCCCTCTGTCAGGGGGTTTCTCCTCTGTGCCTGTGACTTGCTCTCTGTGTGGAGGAGAAGCCATCATGCTTTTGATTTTAGATTTTCAGCCATTTTCTAAGCTTTTTCTAAAGATGATGCATTCATCTCCAGACCAGAGTCCCACTACACATACCTGCAGCCCCACACTGAGAACTGTGGGGAGGCACAGCTCTGCTTAAATGAGCAGAAGAATATCCTAACTCTCTGTGCACTTCAGAGAGCAACAGGAAGATGCCAGATTAATATTTGTTTCACTTCTCATGGGCCTGCAAACTGTCTGCCTGCAGCATCCTTGTCTCTCCATACCCCCCAAACAACTTCTTGCTCTTACTCATTGGCCAATTTTCTCCCAGTTTGGCAGGAAAACAAAAACCCAAGAGGAACAAAGTTTCTACAAGTTTCATGAAAATCAAGAGCCAGCAAAAGGAAAGCAATTATGAGGGCTCTGAGAAAAGCAGCAGCATAAAACTAAATCCCATGAAACATGAGAGGAGGCACATCTCTCTGAACATCCAGCTGCAGGAAAACATTCAAACACAGCTCACATATTAATGCTCTACAAAGAACTCAACTGCACAACACAGGAACTCAGGCAGCCAGTCTTCCATCACTTGTGGAACATGTCTCCTTCTTTCCCTTCCCCTTCCTCCCCCTCAAATTAACCTCCTTGAGATAAAGGCCTTTCTGAAGATATGACACACTGAGAAAAGACCCCTCCTGTGTCAGAGTCCAGTGAGGCAGTGGCCAGAAAGATCCACTATTACCACTGCAAGGCTGTCTGGTTGACCTGGTCACACACAGAGACACTTTTGCTGACAAAATAAAATAAAATTCAAACAAAGCAAAACCAACAGAAAAACCCCACACAACAACAACAAAAACACAAACAAACCAACAAAGCCTGCAAATAAAAAAAGTCCACACTAAAAAAAAAGAACAGAAAAAAAAAATAACTAGATCATGGCAAAGGACCTTCTAATCCCACAGCCAGGACACCACTGGTACTGTTATCTGATAGCATTAAAAATGGCATCAATGGAGGCAACAAACTCAATCTAATTCTTAGTCCTTCCCTGTCTGGAGCTGAAATAAGTCTGAATATGGACATTTTACAACAGAAGTATCAACAGAAGCCCTGTGGAGCTAAACCTACTTACCAACCAAGGAAGTTCCAGAATGTGTAGTCTGTGAATCTGCCATTTAAGAGACCAAAACATTTGCTGAGAGCTTGTTTTTGCCCAAACATGAGTTTAGTGACTGCAATAAATATAAAGCCAGAATATTTTACAATAGCAAGCAGAAAGAACTGCCTCCCTCTGCCTCCATCCCACTAAAGGAAACTAAGGGCCACTATCAAAGTCTGGGGAAGTGAACAGAAACCAAGCAAGCATGTGTGCTGCTTTCTGGTGTAATGTCCCAGCCTACAGCAGTATTACAGACTTCCTAAATTGTAGATGATGCCTTTGCATGCAAGAGCCATCAGTGGGCTTTTAGTTCCATAAATCTGTCTAATCTCACAGGGAAACTTCTGGCAACTTTGCTGTCACATGGTAGTAAGCACCACAGCTCTGTGCTGTATGAAGAGAGGCTCCCTTTTTGTTCACTTAACAAGTACAAAACCATGGAGCCCTGTCTGCCATTTGTGATTTCACTGATGGTTGTCATATTCGCCATCGATCTTTTTTTTTTCCAGTCTCAAGACTCTCTGTTTATTCAGCCACTCCTTGTACAAGATATTCATGCCTCTGATCATTCCATGACTAGTTTTACTAGTCCAATTACATCTTTTGTCATGGATGCCTCAGGGACCAAGCTTTAAGAGGAAGATCTTTCTGAAAAAAAAACCCAACAATCCAAGTATATCAGCATAGACCCAGAGTATTTAACACAATCTAAATAAAACCACGTTCTGCCATCATACAGAAGGTTTTACATTCTTAATACTTCTGGAACCATAACCCATCAGTTCTAGTGGACTTTCAGTTCCATGAAGTTTCAAAAGTACCTAAAACCAGAGATCCCATTGGGGAAAAAGGAGTTCAAGCAGATCGCAGTTTTGGAAATTTCTCTTGGAAAAAGATTTTTTTTTTCCTTTTAGTTTGCAGGTCATGTAAACAGCAGAATATCCACCTCAATTACTATGATGATCCCAGCACTCTTCCTCCACCTCCTTTCTTTTTTGATTAATGGTGATTCCCATCGCCAAATACCAGAAAGACTTGAAGATCACCTTTGTTGATAAATTTCCATCTATAATGTAGAGTGGAGACAGGCAAGGAAAGATGAGCTGCCATGATGCCCTAGTCATTGGGATTCACAGTTCAAAATGAAGGTGAGAAGAGATAACTAAGAACACTGGCTTCCTCCTTTTTTTTTTTTTTTTTTAGATTCTTGTCTTTATTTTTTTGCAGGAAAGGTGTCCTCTCTTGTTTATACAATACGAGCCTTTGGGAGGACACTGGATGTCTCAGAGGTTGAACAAAAGGATACAGAATATTCCAGCTCTGGATTTATGGCTAATAAAACACAGGAGTTGCGAATATCACTCATATTTTAGTGGCTGACTTCTCATCAGCATTTCATTTGATCACCATCACACAGGGCAGGAAGACTGCTCAAAGCAGTCATTTCCTGGCAGAGATAACTACTCAGATGGGCATGAACAGTCTATGGAGATGCAGGTTTTGTGTATTAACCCTGCAAGGATGGTGGGGACTAACTTGAAAGCCATGTTTGCATGGTGCTTGTACCTGCCCTGTAGGAACACAGTGGTGCTTTGGATATCCCCAGCAATCACTGCCCTCCCAGGACATGCCACAGGGTGCCTAAACAGCATTCACCATCAGAAAACCCCACTCCCTGCTCTTTTATGAACCCTTACCTCCAGATACACCATTTCTGTGAAAAGGCAGAAGTAGTTTCTGATCTAAAGTACTCTGCAGAACCACCCAAACAAGGTGGTGTTTTCAGACAAGAAGAGGGAGGACAAGGCAATTGCAGGAAATGGGTAGAATGGCAGAAAAAGTAAGGAATCATTGGCAAAGCAGAACTAGGAGTCAGCAGATCAACCAAAAAAACTACCTTGAGCACCAGCGTGGCATTCCCTGCTCTAGGACTTTTAAAGGCACTCCACCTCAGCCACTGTGAGACAGAAATCTGTCTAAAGGCAGCTCTGGAGCTGTCTCAACATCTTACTTCTACTAAAGGGTGGCAAACTCTACTCTGAGGCAGAAATAAGCCCAACCAAACTGATGGATCCTAACACCTGATGGCAGGCAAGAGCCTGTACTATGAAAGCCTATAGCAGAGAATCCCTCAGAGAACCCGGGAACCTGATAAGAGCAAGCAGGCTTACTAAGAAGGTTACTAAGCTTCCCTTTATATTCTGCTGCTGAATAGCCCACAATAAGCAGTCACAAAAGCAACAAAGATTGGTGCCTCCTTCTGTGAAATTGAAATAATTCTACTCCTCCATTTGAAAGATTCCATCTTCTCCCTACAATGGCCATTTATTTCATCTTAAATTTAGCCACCTAGAAACCAAGTAGCTCTAGCTTGAAATCCCATCCACATTTTTTTTCTACCTGTATACAAAGACTGTAAACTCTGAGGATGACTTATTCACCCTAAAATAGATGAGGATATATTGCTCTCCTAAGGTGTCTTCCACCCTTCAGCATAAAAAGAGACCAAAGCAACCAACACACAACTAGCAGAAAACAAGGTGTATCTCACCATAAATGGGTTAGAAAATTGCATGCACTGAGCTGGCAGTACAAATGAAGGGGAAGGACCTCAGCCATCCTGGCTGAGATCAAAAGTTCGTGATTTATTATAATGTTCTAGTGCTCTACATTTTAAATGTTATTATTCTGGATATGTATGAGAATTACTACTAGAAGCAGGTGCCAAATGGTATCAGGACTCCACTGTGACTTACACAATTTATCGCACTACAAAGTGAAGCGAGCAGAGATAAGCAGAGAAATATGATATGGATTTCCCAACAGTTGCTGGCAGCATAAAGAATATAAACAGACCTGATAAGATGTGAAATGCCTTCTTTTTAGAAGCTGGGATAAGCCCTTCCCTTCACTGCATGCTTGTCCCATCACAGCACTGATGAAATGGCAATCCTTGCTGTGGCCGGGCAAAGCTGATGCCCGCTGGTAGAAATGGTACCTCACAGAACCTCATCATGTGAGATTAGGACACCACATCCCTGCAGACACAACCCAAGATAGAGTTCAGCCACCTTGAAATGGGGGCACCCTGGAGCTTAAAGAGTCTGACCTTCCAAGGGCTTCTACTTTTCCTGCTCTGGTCATTTCACTACTGTAAAGTCTTTGTAAAAGCATTACTTTTTTACAGCTCTGAAGAACTACTCTTCATCATTGCTCATTTTCCATTTGTACTGTCTAAAAGATCTGACATATTTATCGTGTTCTTGATTCTGATGTATTCTAATTTTCCAAAGAGGTGTTATATGCATCCCTGATAAGGCAGCATATTGATTTGATTCCAAGCACTTGACTGACTCAGCAAAGATGGCCTTATCAACACATATTCAAGAAATTTGGTCTAGAGGACACTTTAATAGCCTCAAAGATAAAAGACAGCTTTGATGACAAAGCCTCATTAATTAATCAGCTATTAATTAGATAATTAATTAGAAACAAGGCCCTTCCCAGGCCCTTTTCTACTTTTATTACTATAGCTAAAAATGCTTCTCTAACGATTCTCTGAAGTAGCTAATCATTTTAATTTGCATTATTTTATAGCAAAAGGAAGTGCTTTGAATGTGGGATTTTGTGAAGCAGTTCTAGAAGTTCCATTTAACATCTATGCTATTCTGTGCATATTTAAACTGGAACTTCTCTTAAATGTGCCTTGAACAAAATGTCAAGGGGAGACTGTGGAACTGCCCCCTCACTCAACTCTATATTTTTGTGCTAGATGTGAATGACAAAGAATTCCTTCCAGCCACTCAGAGAATAAGCACACTCTGGGTCATACAGACTACCCCAACAGGAGCTCACCATGCTAAAAGAGGGGGACAGGTGACTCGAATCTGTTTCTCAGCTGAGGATGCACTCATGTGTCCCCTCATGCCCCCTGGGAAGGTGATTTACCCAAAACTTGCCTTTGACACCGACTGTTTTGGCATCGGGGTAGGCAGTACTGTGGGGACATTTAGATAAACCTGATGTAATTGAAAAAAGAGGGCAGTGATAAAGATAGTTTAGTCCAGTTCCTTAGACACAGATATTAAAAATTCCCAAACAAACTTTTAGAGTCAGCCTGCAGCTCCATCCAGTCCCTACCTCAGCTGACCCCTCTCCCAAAAGCATTATGTCTACCCCTACTTGTGACCCACAAAGGTTACTGTCCCCAGCAGCACACCCACAATCTGAACATAAATACCACAAAATCCTGCCTGGCCTCAGGCAAGGCTCCTTAGCACTCAGTTTCACATTAACTTAGCCTCCTGGGGAAAAACTGAGTCTTACTGTTCCCAAAATTAAAAAAATTCAAAGCTCATCAGATGAAGCCACCTGAGACAGCTGGGGACTGGCAATGCAAGAAGAACCTTCTAGACCTAGGAACACATCTTTACCTCCAGTCACAACACAACTGAGAGCCTCTACATGCTACTTTTCCAGAACTAGTAAGACAGCACCAGATTCCCAATTTAGTTAAAATCAACGTGGCCCTATCACATACAGGTGAATGAGTGACATTTGGCAGATTTACACAAATCTACACAATAAAGGTCAGGACCCACTACATCTGTGTATATCTATAAACATAAAGGCTAATAACAACCTTAACAAGAGGATGTAATGAATTTTGCAAACAGTTCACAATTTTGCATTTGTGAGAAGTCTGCATTTCCAAAAGTCTTCAAAGTTTAAACTTGCATGTGCAAAACAAAGCAATCGTGCAAATTTAGTTTTCTAAAGAAGAAAACAGAATTTGGAGCCATAAAAAAAATCACAAATCTCAGCCTAATATTGCTCTCAACAGGTATTTTGTGGTGTCATATTCCCACCAGAACAGACTTCAGCACAAGTTGTCTTTCAATATGAGAAATAAATATATGAGACATAAAATCATCACATTCCTGAATCCTTCAAAGCTTATCCATTCCAATCACCACTGAAATATCCATGACAGGGTCTGCAAACCCTCCCAGACTTTTGAAATAACATTTTTGAGTACTGCATAACAGAGACATCATAATTACCCAGACAGAAGGAGCTCCCAGGCCAGATTATACAGCTGACAATGCTCTTCTGTAGGCTGCACCACTTGCTTTGCAGGGTGACCTGGTTACACAACTGCCTCCCCTGGCAAGAAGCTAGGGTTGTTCTGAATGTTCCCAAATGACTCCGGTCCTTTCTCAGCCAGACAGTCAGACCATGACACTATATCCTCTCCTAGTTCCTCAGAGTGAAGAATTTTGGTTGAGAAATTTAAGGACAGGGATATAAGTGCAAAAATGAAAGAGAACTGTCACCCAGTTTCTTGGCTTGGGCAATAGATCAGCAGCTGGATTACACCTCTCCTAAATCCAGTGCTATGCTCAGGTAGGTATTTCACAGCAGCACTGGTTCAATGCGAGTCTTATCCATTCCCTGAGCACGAGGATTAACAGCCTGCACTCCAGTTACCACCTTTTCAAAATGCAGACACTGGAGTCTCAGCTTGTATCAATACAGACTCTCCAAAAAGGTGTGCTTGCAGTTTATCACCAAGTTTAATAAATTACTGTGATCCATGGGGCTCTTCCCCCCCAAACCTTTGCCAGTTGTGGGCAGCTCAGAAAGCACACAGCTGATCATTCCCACTCTGCCATGCCCTAAAACCTCACTGCCTATTATCTTTCACACCACCACATTGGTTCAGGCATAATTTCACCCCAGAAAAGCCTCCTTTTCCTGTCATCTTTTGCACTCAGCCCTCAGAAGCTCTTCTAACACAAAACACTTTGCCTTTGGGAGAATAAACCTGTTGGAATTTTTTCAGACAGAAGATCAATAAAGTGGGAACAGCTTGAAAAGTCAATCAGCATCAGCAAGTCCCCCCGGAGATAGCTGAGGGATTGTCTTTTTAATGAAGGAATAGTAAACGGAGCACAAGGAAATGCACATCCCCTTCAAACTCACAAGGGAGGCTGGCACACAAGGAAAGAAACTGAAGCACTGGAAGAGACCAGTCATCTCTCCAGTTTGATAGGTTGACTCACAAAATAGTCAGAAAGATCCAACTTAAATTTGTTCAAACTGAGAATTGGCTCCAGTACTACACTGCAGATATTCCCTCTAGTTGTTAGAAGAGGAAACCCAAAACACATAAGGATAAATATCTCTATGCCTTTACTCCTAAGTAGTGTGCTTAAAGGGTGGTTCTTACTCATGAAGTCTTGATGTTTACCTAAATTAACTTTATGAAGAGCTAAGCACCCTGCATATTATCAAGGCAAATGAAAGGAGAAAGCTGTCCATGATCCAAGATGCTAAAGTCCTTTTCCTAAACATAACATGGATTTTCTTTATGTCTTTGGATTTAATCATAGAAAGGCTCAAACACAAACAATCCACATGCAGACTCAAAGGTTCACTGCAAAAAATAATTGTTGTACTAAAGGCATTGGAAGGTACCTTAGGAGACCTGCAAGGTTCCTACTTTGCCACAGGCTTCCTATGTGGTTTTACACAGAAGGGCAAATTTTGCTGCTGTTCCAACCACCTAGGTTGGAGTACAGCATCTCCCACAAAGGTTCACATAGAGCCAGACATTTCAAACTGTCAGCTGAGATCCATACTTTCCTGCACATGGATTGAGCTGTGTGAGGTCGTGTGCCCCATGTTATGACAGAGCCCAGAGTCCATCAGTGTACTTGTCTATCCAAGCATTCAAGTCCATGACTGTATATTTTGGGCCTTTGGCCATGCTTTACACTTGAACTTGGGCTCCAGTCTGACTCAGGGTATCTGCCTAGTGATCAGCCACCTGCTGCTCATGTTACTGACAGCACTGTGATCCATGCCTAAAAAACAAAAAAATAGACCCAAATTCAATACATTGTGAAGTGTATTTTTAATTGTGCTCTCACCTAGCATGATTCATTCAGAGCCCCTGGAAGGTTTTAAAGCAGTGGCACTTAAGTTGTTCCAGTGATATTATTTAGACCAGGAAAGAAATGGCTTTTTTTTTCCTTCATTCTACTCACCCTGATACTTCAAAAGCCAATGACAAAATGAAGCATGATATTACACTCCTGGAAGGGACCATTAAGTCCCCCGTGGATAATGTCAGCATAAAGGGTTGCCCATCTTTTAGCAGGTAAATTGCAATCGTCTGTGATTAATTAGGAAATAGTGGCAACTCATCACTGGCCATTTCCTTATCCCTTTTAGCTGTCTTACCAGAAGGCACGTGGTTTGTTTTAACATCAGCTTTAACATTCTGGAAATGAATCTTCCTGCAGGCTGAATAGGAATGCTCTGGTAATAAACCCCCTGCAGTAAACAGAGGTCTGATCAACCACTTGGTGCAGAGGCAGGTCTGCAGACTTGTCTGCGGACACCCCTGCAGGTTTTATTTACTCTGAGGACAGTGGAGAAAATGAAATATGGGTACAAAAGAGGGAGATTCACATGTTGCCAGGATTTCTAACATAAGCATTTAGTCATGGCTGATACATCAGTGAGGAGCACACAGACACCCTGAGCATAATAACGTGTAGGAGAAGTGGTTCGTCTCTGATTCCAAAGAATCAGGGCAGTGATGAGTGGCCAGTGGCTCAGAACTGATGAATTTTCTTCCCTCACCTTTGTGCCTTCAAAGGGTCACTGGGAGGGCATCTGGACAGGAAACCTGCTGGATTCACACCACTACCTTGAGTATGCTACAGATTGCTCATGTTCTAACATTAGGCCCTCAGCTATTATATGTCCAAAAGCAACTACTCATCCCATCCAAAACTGGAAGCCTCAATATAGTACAGCATGTTCCTCAGAACATCCTGCATCACCCACTTTTAAATAAGCACCACAGAGAACCTGCATCACTGAGCCAGTTGAAAATAGAAACTGGTGAGAGGATCTCCCACCACAGGAAATCTGCTAAACTTAACCAAGCTTCCCCCAGTTCATTTCACCTCAACCTTCCCTCTCCCAATACCTCTTTAATGCCTCTGGTGTGTGCCTATATTAATTACAGTCCACACAGACAAAAAAAACCTTCACCCAGAGTCCATTTTAGACACAAATATTTATTTGTCCTTGACTCAGATGCAGGGGAATAGGTCCATGTTAACGAGCTACAATCATGGATCAATAAAGTTCATACTGAGCCTTAAGTGCAGTGATTACTGAAAGAGGGACTGCAGAAAGAGATATAACATCGTGTACATATGCATCATGTACTATTACACAGCTGCTGAGCTTTAAAACAATGTGTTTGTAATAATCAGAGCAGTGTGGTGAAATAGCAGCTGTCTTTTCAAGCCAACTGTAACAGCACATTGGGAGTGCTTTCTAAAGGGGTTATTTCTTTGTCCATACTTTACACAACTGATGCTGAAAATAGAGAAAATAAATAATGACAGGGTTTTGCTACAAGTCATTATTTTGCAAAGATTGCATTTTAATAGCTCTAGTACACAAAGTTTTTCTTGAATTATTCTGTCTTCCTCATGGATGAACGATAAACATGGTTCAAACCATGGGCAAACGATAAACACGGGTTTCTTTAACCCCCACCTTCTCTCTGTCTCTTTTTGGTTTCTTTACATCTCTTTCTGCCACCACTTATCAGTGTCCCTGCAGCAAAAAAGGGGAAAATATTAAATGCATTTCCAGGAATTCTATCTCATCCTTAATGACACCATCAATAATTGCTGTCACTAGCTAATATCATAGTTGCAACCTTACAAGGAAGATAAAGAGGCAGCGTTTTTCACACCAAGGTTTCTAGACAGGCTCTAAATGGGATTTTGTTGCATGCTTTGAAATGCCTCCTGGATAGCTCAGTGGGAACTGAAAACAGGTTGAATCCAGACAAGGGAGTACTAAACCCTACATTTACTACTTCCACAAACTTCCTGGAATGATTTTGGATCCAGAAAGCCTGATGTAAATAAATACAGCAAATGCTGTCCTTACAGCAAGGCTTACACCTCTGGACACCAGCTGAAGAGCAGACACTGGCAACCATCATGTATTGGCACATCAAACCAAGAACAGGCCAGTTAATTGAGTGGTTCTCTACACCCTCCTAAGTGCATCCAAGCACATCCTTCAGGCTTGAACAGAGAGGGAGACAGGCTTAAGACTGGCAGCCTCAACTTCAGCTAGGAGGTAGCAACTCCAAAGCTGAGATGTTTGGGGTCACTGTGACTTCTCAGGTGACTGAATCATTAATTCCCAAATAGAATTTATTATACTAATCAACAGAAAATAAAGGAGAGGGAAAATCATGCTGGGAAATTACCATTTATTTTGTGCACTGGTATTCCATGTAATTAATAGTTAGTATGGCTCACTTGCACTTCTTGTTGCAACCCATGAGAAAACTCCCAGCAGGAGCTTTGCCAGGCAGTGTTTCATTTCCAGCTCAGCAATGAAGACATTCCCTCTGCTTTTTTTTACTGATGGCAAACAAGCACAGTTCAGACCTTCCTTCCTGAACAGTCTAGCGATGCAGACCCTCTCCCCAATTTGCTTAGAAACCTCACCCTGCTTTTGTTTATGCCATCAGCCAAATACACCATTCAGTAAGAGCCCAAAGATGAGTCATTAGTCATAGACTGTAGTGCTTCAGTATCATAAACACACTGTCAGATATAAGAAGTCCCTGAATCTGGCAGAGGGAAATTGGAATTGAAATCTTACCTTTCCACGAAATATAACTTTTTGAAAAGGGTTAGAAAATTTTTAAAAAAGACAGAGTTTAGGTGACAGCAATGTCTACACCATGGGTCCCCTCAGTTCCACACACTGAACCTAAGAGCACAGTTTCTGAAGTTTCAGAGTTTATTATTCTGGAGCTGTTTAGACCCTACCACATGACAGTCTGGTCCAAGTTCACACCAGTGCAGTCAGCTCCAAGAGTCAGAGCCTCTAAGCAAGAGCACCATCTCAGAAACAAAGAGTGATTTGCTCCAGACTAGAGAGCAGTAAATTTCTTTTCCAATGTCAGTGTCTCACTCTAAGCAAGACAGAAAGAGCAGATCTTATCATTCCAACATTAAAAGAAGTGGAAAGGTACAGTATGATAATTTCAGCAAAAATAATTGCTTTGCTCGTGCCTACACACTAAAATTTTCTGCACTGCATTACCTTCCCCAGACCAGTGTATATGCAATTCAAATCAACTGTTGAGCAGTATTTGTACTACAATAATAACTTGGAAGAACTCGTTTAATATAAGACGACTTATTGGAGCAGATGAATGGCTCTGACATGATATCCATGGGATAGAAATTCAATTAAAAACTGCAAGTGGCACAGAAGTGGTAGTTATTGTTCAACATGTACCATGGGACATTTGCTGAAATACAGCTATTAGCTGTATTGGTTGAGAAATTCTGAGGGTTTTTTATGGCAATCTGTTAGCTTATAGAAAGTTAAATTAATAAAAACAGAATCACTCTCATGTTACAAGAACAGAGCAAAGCCGAGGACTAGCTGCATATTTTATAATTATGGATTAAATGCGTTATGCCAAGGAAATTAGAGATGCCACAAATATAATAAAAACGAAAGATTGTCTGGCTCTAGTGCTGATGACATGCTGGTTTGACAAGGCAATGCATGCTGGTTTGCCCATCCTTACCTCCCCAGGATGTTAATAATTATTCCTAATGCTAGCATCTATACTCATGAAGTGCCAGCCCTCAGTGGACATAGACTTGCATGAGAAAGTTACTTCCCTGCCTGTCAGCAGCATCCCAAACTCATCTTCTGTCTTGTGGAGTTCATTCTGCTCCCAAAGAACAAGAATAAAGAGGATGGCAGAAGAATGGCTTTTTTTCTTTGTTCGTTTTTTAAGTTAAATGGAGGACAGACCTCAGTGAGAAATAACTCCCTAAGCCCATTCAACTTTTGCCAAGTCATAAAGATGGGATAGTCAGGAATCTCAGGATGAAAGTTTGGTTTCCTGACATCATTTCTTACAGTGGACAGACAGCTAACCCCATATTCTCAAATATGTATCCATCTTGCCTCTTCTGAGCAGAGAACATAAATTCTTAAATCTCCCTTTTCTCTCCTTTTGTGGGAATATTGTAGTTGCCTATATATATCAGGAAGCCCAATTATAAATTCCTTCCTGCAAATGAAATATCAGTCCTTGGAAGAATAACCTCTCATGGATCACAAAGTTTACTGTCACAGTGCTATTTTTCCCACCAGGAGCTAGATGCATCATGCCACTCAAAATTAACACCACCTTAGCACCTATCTTTAATAACATGTGACAGCTGCCATTATTTTTAAATTCCAAATGGAACTAGGGATCTCAAACTAGTCACTTGGATCTGTCTGGTTTGACAAAGCTGGTTCAGGGTACACCTGTCTTGGACTGAATACATCCTAGTTACTGGTAGCAAACACGAGCAGAGTGGAAAGGGAAGTAGTAAGTGGTGTGGGAACTCTGCAAGAAGCTCTTCTGCCTCCAGAGAATCAAGGGGTTATTCTAGTATACCAGACTGGTTCCTTTCATGCAGAGTTGAGGATTTTAGCAAGTAGACTTTGAACAGAGATTTCAGTTTCTCCCAAGAGCTGTGTTTATTGCCTGTGCTGTGCAAACACAGTGAATGGCCTTTGCTCAAGGAAATGACCTATCAGAGGATGCTGTGTTTCCCTGGTACAAGAGCCCTTAAAGTCTAGTGCCACATAAATGCTGCACAGGTCAGAGGGCAGGGAGTTTGGGAGAATGGAAGGCTCTCTGCTCCCTGTCCTGCCACACAGCTCTGGAGATGGATTGTGCTGAGTGGGGAAGAATAAGAAGGTTACCAGACAGGCTTTCAAAGGAGACATCTCTGGAGGCACCCAGACTTGTTTGAAACAATCCACGACAAAGGGCTACATCGTGCTGAATTTGAGGGGATTAAACATGAGGGCAATACAAAGAGCTTCCACATGTGGTTTTGTCAGCAACCATAAACCCGGGCATCAGGATTTTCTCTGTTTTTTTTCCTCTGCATTAAGAGTTATTACCTCTGGCTGGAAGCACACACTGGGATCATGAAAGCATCATGTCAACTCCTCTCCTTCAGTTTTCCACTGAAGAGAAACTGAGATAAGCATGGAGATATCCAATTCATCTTTGCATCATCGTCCAAGCTTATTTGCATAAACAAAATAGCTAGTGTGACCAACAAGACCAAATAAGCATAGAAAAAGAAAATAAAGCCACACCACAACCACTTCCCGAGGTTACACTCAGATCTAATACAGGCAGTTAGCTGAAGAATCGTAACTTCCATTTCAAAAGCATAAGGAGCTAATTGACCACCTGTTGCCCACAGTTGCCAGGACATTGGTCTATACATAGGCCAGAAAGAGAAACCATCACACTTCCACTGCAGGTGAGTGGCCCTGCATCCCCAGACAGAAGTGTTTCACATTTTCCCTGCAACTCCAGGACCAGCAATAGCAGGAGGAGCACAAGCTGCCTGGGCATCCTCAATGTGCAGAGTATCATTGTGAGCACAAACAAGCCAGCAGCCTGTTTTTCATCATCTGTGTTTGCCACCAGCCACCCTCCACTTCTACCATGTCAGCTTGGCAGCATCCTAACAAAGAAAAAGAGAAATCCTTCCCTTGCTCCTGCCACATGCTCACCTCACTTTCAATCCCCAAACATTGATAGAAAGGATTAAAGTGAGTGCTGCTTAAAATAAAATGAATACAGGATTCAAAACCAATTACCAAAGTATAATCTTGCTCAGATGGGCATGCTAAGAATAATTACTATCCATAAGATGAATGCTTGTTGGAGACACGTTACAGAAGACTGCGTAATTAAATAGAGCAACTGATCCTCATTTATCTATAGAGCAATTCAGATTTAAAAGCTCACCTGCATGCATTTGGGCAAAAACCACTTGGGAGTTTTCATGGCAGCTGGAAGTTTGGGGAAAAGCAAAAACAGGAAAATAAAACAGCAGGAAAAGTAATCAGCTTGTCACCAGAAAAAAAAATATGGAGGGAATGGTAAAATCCTGCTCTGGGCACTATTTGCCCTTTAAAATAATAACCTTTGAGAGAAGTGAAAACATCTCTGATGTCAGCTTACACTTGGTCCAAAAAAAAATTGTTTCTAGATGCAGCAGCAAAAGAGGGCACACTGCCAGGTAGTGCTTTCTCAAGATGCTCTCTGTAGTGTCTGCAGACCGGAGGAAAGCAACAAAGGCAACTGGTCACCACAACATCTCCACACCTCCCACATGGCACCAGCCTGCCCCTATCCACTCAGCCAAGGGACAGCTGACAGGTGACTCCCATCATGTACCAGGCACCATAAAGCCCTGCCAGCGAGCTCCTGAAGCACAGCACCAAGCTCTTCCTTTGACAGGGGTCACCCAACTCTAGTTATGCCCTAGCTCTCCTCTCCGTGGATACTCCTTGAAAACTTTGCCATGTGGGGTTTTCACAGAATCACATTTCCCTGACTCATAACTACACCATGTTGCCAAACAGGTGAGCTAGAAGCCAGAGAAGGATCTCCAGCAGTAAAACAAGATGCAGAAACCGATATTCTAATTGATTGTGGTCACAGACCACGACAGATCTCCTAGAGAAACTGTCAGTCTCCAAAGATACAAACAACAACTGTTCACTGAAAGTTTTAGTACTGTTTTCCAAAAATGCAATCCATTTCCAGCTGTCATTTTTCAGGTATTTGAAAGATGCAAGTATGAATGCTTGGTTGGGAGATACTGGCATTAATAAAATATTCCAATTTAAAGATACATACTGAGTCCCAATGAGAATATCAGAACAGTGATGTTCATTTTATTAACTGATTTATCCAAATACTATTAGTAGCTAACAGGACAAATATCTACTTCATCCCATAAATAAAATATTCATCTAGCTTCTTCTTTAGTGAAGAAAAAAGCAAAGTTGTACAATTTGCAGGCCAGATGAATTTCTGTGGGTAATATTGTCTGTGCAGAAAAAGAGGAATATATAAAGGAGAAGATTTTCAAAGCCACCTACCTAATACAGATATCCAATTAAACTTAATGAGAGTTGATCTTCAGCTTAAGTATGCAGCATTGACGACTTTAATCAAAACATACTAAATTTTCCTACATCTATCTTCTGAAACATCTTCTTTCTTAAAATCCATTTTACTTTGTCCCTGAGAGATTAATTTTCTCAGCAGCACCTTCCCTACAACCCTCTGATCTTGCATGTGAACCCTCAACCAACCACCCAACTTCAGCAATAAACACCAAACAGCAAACATGCAAGAAGTTTTTACTTTCTTTACTTTCACTAGTTTTTATACAACTAGTGAAGGAAGCCGAGGCTGTCCTTTGAAAACTGCCAGACAGTGAAGTGTGACAGCATTAAATCCTTTCAGACAATACCTGAAAAATAGGGCTTTCATGCCCCCAGCCTGAGGTTTGGATACAGAGGTGAGGCTCTAGGAGGCTTTGTACAACAAATGCTTTTGATAAGTCCATGTTTAACTTTGTATAGAAAAAAAAATACAGGTACAGACAAGCTTTGTCCTCAAGATTCCTATCATGTTCATACTAATAATGCAACAGTTTCCCTTTCTACAATAATCTGAATGCAATGACTTACACATTCCTCAAGCAAATGAGCACGGCCCTCTCCATATTGCCAATGTGAAAAATACAGAAACCTCAGTTTTATTCCTGAACTTTGCTCCCACCTGAAAAGTTTCATCATTCTCTACCAATGGCAAGAGTCCAGAGATGAGACATTTAGACCCTATTTTCAGTGAACTTGCTTTAAACTTGAATAACCAGAACAAATGGAAGTGCACTGAAATGTAAAGCTTTCCATGCTAAAGGCAGATCTTCAGCTTGTGGGAAAGTCTCCAAATCTCCCTTATGGAGGTCTTTGAAAGCACCTGTAAAGACTTCTGAGCTGTTGTACCCCAAAGAGGTTGACCTCTTAATTCAATCACAAGGCAGGGGAACAGCCACAAGGTCTTAAAGGCTTAAAAATGGCTCAAGTCTGTTACAAAAGACTGAAGAAAATGAAAGAAGAAAGAAAAGAAAGAAAGAAAAAAAAAAGCATATTTGCAATATTAGTTTTTGACAGAAAGAAAAAACATCAGCACAATTCAATAAATACTCCATTTGACCCACTTTCTTTCCTACATGAGCTCTGGTTAAACAACATCATGTGAAGAACATTCTCTACATTTTGTCTGCAAAATCCATTTGAAACTATCTCTACCTCATGACACATTTCTTCTTCTAGATTATAGGTACTTCAACACAAAGAAATCCAAAACCACTGAAAACAAGCTTCTGTTTAATAAAAACCACCATCACCCTGACTGTTGTATAACTGATGGCTTTTAAGGGAGAAACTATTAAAATTTTTTCTTCCTAAAATCCATCTATATACAGCACTGGGAAAACTATACTTAGACAAATAAATCCGAGTCAGATCTTAGCTATGCTATGTTAGGGATCTCCAAAGAATCCAGCAGATTTTTTCTCAATTCAAAATCAGTTTTCAATCACATTGTCAACTGAATAACTAGAATTTGGGCAAAATTCAGAGGGTAAATAGAATTAATTGTTTCACGGTGAAGCATACCCTTTGTGGGTGAGATTAAAATAATCAGACATACAATTTGGCGAAGAAAGGACACAGAGCTATTAGTAATCATCAGAATGTGAAAGGTCTAGAAGCTTGATCCAATTCCTGTTGGACTCAGAAAAAAATAACCCTATTCACCTCTTCTAAATGGATGCAAAAATTGAAACTTAAAGAAGGAAATATTAGGCCAAATGTCACTAAAATCCTGTAACTTGCAGAACCATCAGTGGTTCCCATTGGAGATACTTCATCAAAATGTCTAGATGGACTAAGAAATTGAAACATCTCTGTCTTGTCAGATAGAAAATTTGAGTTTGGGACAGCTCTGGCATTTAAGACACGGAACCAGCTGCCAAACAAAATGACAGAAATGTCACTGCTTAAACACAACAAAATTTAATTGTCAGGTTAGCCCTGTGCAGCAGAAAGAGAGCACAAACTTGCAGGGAAGAGACTGTTCTCTGCAGAGCAATTTGTCAAACTGGCCTCTCATTTGGGCCCTCCCTCCGCATGCAGTACCAGAGAGACCCAGCAAGCCCCAGAGTTCTCCTCCCTGCCTCAGCAATCAGCCACAAACACCACCATGTTATTTCAGCAAAGAGAAAGGAAGTGAGGGACATCTCACAATTTCCTTCATAAAAACGGACTCTGATGGAAAAAAAGTCTTGTTTGCAGAATGTAAACAGAGATTTCATAGCACCAAGTTTTCATTTTTATCACATCAGATAGCTCTTTCTTTCTAAAGAGAACTCTGAGGAAAGATAACTAAAGGCTGTTAAGTCCTGCTGCAGCTTTGGATTTATGATGGAAAACCATTTATTTTCCTAAACTACTTGCAACAAATGTTGCTAGGCAGAAAAAGCCAATAGAAACACTTGTAAATGCACTATTGAGAGGCAGAAAAGTAGGTGACAAATGCTGAAATGACCAGATGAGGTTTTAATTTTAAAACACTATAAACAACATAACAATTATTTAATGGCAGGGAATCAAAGACAGCATTTTCTCCTTAATGCAGGGGGATCTGCAATTTAATACAAATAGAAATTATGCTTTATTTTGCGCAGTGTGCATCTTTCCACTACACCTGAAAATACATAAAAGAAGTGAATACTAACTACAGTTGTAAGGCTAAAATAAAATATCCTAGTCTAGGAAGATAAATTCAAACATATGTAAAAAGAAAAGAGCTATTTTCAGGTAGATAATAACATGAAGAAACACAAGCCAGTTGTTCCAAAATGTGGAGCCATTTTTTTTGTGCCAGAACAGTCAGGCTAACCAAGACCGTATCTTTAGAAAACACTGTATCAGTTCCTGCAGTAGAAAACCTTCATGCTTTATCTGCACCCTCCTGATCTTACAGCCACAGCAAATAAAATCCTCTAACATTATTCTGCTGTTCACCACCTCCTATTTCAGAAGAACAAAGCCAAGGAATTTCTTTTTTCCTTTTGAGCCAAGAAGAACTTTTTTCAGGAGAAAAAATCAAGAAGGAGCTGGGCACCTCACCCAATTTGCATGAGAGCACAGTGCCTTTAACCCTTGGGGCTGGCTGCATCCAAGCTGCCTGCAAGATGGAATCTTAATAATCTATCTCACAGCAGCACCAAGCTGAGGTAAAGATTCTCCTTTCTCTCAGGCACCAGCCAGATCCAAGATCCACAGAGAACTTGAGTGTCTGCACTCCTCCCAGGATAGACTGCATCAGCCATGAAGCCTTTGGCAGAGTTGAAAAGGAAGAAAAACCTTCTCAATCCTCAGTCTCAAAAAAAATCCCTGCTTTCAAAGGTCTTTTAAAGATTAAAAAAAAAAAAAAGCATCTCAGGAAAAAAAAAAGTGATCCACATGAATGAACCAGTGCTTTATTTCATCCCCCTGAATTTTATGCCCCCAGCTCTTTTTGCAAATAATTATAATGCCATGAAAGGGAAGGTAAGGAACAAAGAGCTCCAAGGCTTGATTTTCATCATCAAGGAATCATGGCTGCAATTTGAAATTTCACAGGTGCTGAGGCTCTCAGATATATAGCAAACCAGCTTGTCTTTCACCATCACTGAATGTGGCCAGTTCAGCCCAGAGTCCACTTGCTGCAGCATCAAAAATGAAATGCAGTTCTAGCAGCAATGCAAATCAGATCACATAATTGAAAGACTGTAAGTATTAGTAAAGACTGAGTATGTTTCCAGCCAAGAAGCAATACTTCAAACTACACTGGGGACTCAATGTAGAAATTATTGAGTAAGATTCTCTGAACTGCACTATACGATTAGATTATTATCATTACTTCTTCTCTGTGCTTTAAATATGTGAATCTGAGGACGTGCAGAGCTGCACTTCTACAGAGAGCACCTTTCTGAGAATTCTCTTCCCGCATTATAAACTGGAACATGAGAAATTTGAGGGCATTGGATTTGTTGCCACTTGTGAAGAGAAGCAGCACTCAAACAGGAATCATTAAAGTAGCAAAACCTGCTGCATTATGAAAAACAAATGGTCTTTAAACAGGATGTGAGAGCCTGCTTGGGGAAGCAGAGGGCCTTTCTATTCAGTCCACAAAAGCACATCGAGCTAAAACCTGATAAACTCAGGCTAGACAGGTATGGGTAAGAAGGTATTCTGTTCTATTCGGGGTGGTGTGGTTTTTTTTAAAGAACAGGAAGGGCAACTGTTCCAGAAGACTGTACTAATGGATAAGGTAAATTCTTCATTACTGCTAATTTTACAATCAAGATAGGATGTTGTCCCAAGAGTTTTTGCTCTTGATCAAGCAGATGTTAAATGAGGAATTAATCTCTGCTTAGTGTCTGTGACTGATTTTCTCCTCCTGCATGATGTTGCACAGTGTCTGAGTACAGTGCTCCTTCTGCCTTTATACCCTACGAAGTTTTTTAACAGTTACACATCCACGAGTCACCAGTGACACAGTTATTACTTCACAGTTCATCCCCGTAGTTGCTTCTAGACAATTTTTTCATTTTATTTAGGATTACACCAAGAGTGTAACCCAGTATTTCCAGAAGGTATCTGCTCTGAGGAAGACTCTAGTATCAAAAGATTCCTTCTCTATAATGTATCTTCCCATGATAAAATCCCACTTTGCATCCAAGTAACTAATTACTTGGTAATTTTGCTCCATGAAGCAGGGTGACTCTTGCAAAGCAAAGCAACAGTCTGTTCCAGTGAACAAGGTCCTAAGACTCTCTTTATAGTATGATCTCTCCTACCCTACCACCATGAGCTAAAAAAATCACTACCAAGGAGTCCTTGCCTATATTCACCACTTTCCCTAGTATTATATCTAAAATCATCCCCTGCCTCACCTTACAAACACAACAGCATTTGCCAGCTTCATTCCTATTTAAGAAAAATAAGTGAGATTCTGAGCTGCTCAGGATTCCTCATAGGTCAAACACATCTTTCTGCTCTTCCACCAGCCATTCAGGCAGCACTGTTGGCTTGAACAGTCTCTTTGACAGCACTCACATGTTTCCAGCACTGCTCCAACATCAGCCAGTTGATTTTTGCACTCCATGGTCTCCACTGTAATCAGCTGGAGAGGGCACCAAAGAGGTGAGATGAGAACTTTTTATGTTGTCAAGCCATCAGACCCAAGCATCCTATCAAACTGCACATCTGCACTGCCTGTTGATGGGATCTAAATCAGAACAGATGCACTGCAGAGAGCATGGCCTCAGAGTCAAGTTAACACTTTTTATTGCATATTGCCCAATTTCCATGTTGGCTTCACTATCCCATTTACATAATATTCTAATGGGGACATTTCAAGACAAGGCAGGATAGGTCACAAGATGCTGATAGGTCAAAAGTGTGCTGAATGCATTCAAGGAAAAATTATTCAACCTCTCAGCTCCTTTCTGTCAGCTTGTAATATGAAGCCTGTTGTGCTGCTTTTCCCCAAGGATATGGGTGAGGGGCTCTCCTATCACTGGAGACAGGGTTATGGAGACAGGGTTAAGAAAAAGCCACCAAAGTTCACCCTCCCTCCCAAAGGCACAACTAACCAGAAGCAGACTTCCACCTCAGAAGGCTGTCTAACATGTACCTTAAGTCTTTTAAAATGGACACTTCTCACCTTCCCAAGCAATCGATGCTCCACTTTAAGGGTATTTTTCCTAAAACCTGCCTCTGCACTGCTGCAAAGTACTCAGTAACTGGAGAATAGCTATTGGGAGGCCAGGCGGGGGAGGGAATGATTATGCTGTATATATTTGCATACTTACAGGACTGCTGTAAGAACAAAGTGTCCAACTGTTTTTCCCTAACTGAGCTACTGTAGCCTGCCACCTCTCTTCTAAAATTAGCTCCACTTACAGATGTTGCCATAGTATTTGTTGCCATACCAAGGCACTCTTCATAGGTGATGTCATTTGTCATAGAGCAGAATGCCAGAGCTGTTTACCAGTTCTGAGCCCTGAGTCTTGCACATTTCCTAAAGAACATCTATCACCTCCACAGGTACCTACACGGGCTGTGCATTATTGGAGGCCCTGAGGGGAAATCCTGCCTGAGCTCTGCATCAGAGCATCCGTACCCAGGAGCCAGAGCCCTGCTGTGACACCCAGCCCAGGCACCAGCCCTTGCCAGCTTCTCCTGAGGTACAAGATTCCCACAGGGTGGCCCCAGGTTTGGCTCAGGAAAGTTTCTCAGACTAAGTACATGATATATGCAGGCATGTTTCTCTTCGTTACTTTTACAAGACCTGACCCAAAGTCTCTGGAAAAATGCCTGGAAACACTCTGACTTCCTTAGAATCATGGAAGAGTTTGGGTTGGAAGGGACCTTTAAAGGTCATCTAGTCAAACCTCCTCCAAATTTGGATACTACATTAGTGCACTACATCTAAAATAGGTTCCTGTACATATTTCCTCTCTCCAGATTAAATAATCACTGCACAATCCATAACCATGCTCAGATTTTTAATATTTCTTCTACCAAGTTTCCTTTACACTTCTGAGAAGCATTTGCATCTCAGGTAACAGGAAGGGAATTTTTGGGGGTATAGATTGTTTGTTCTCGCACTCACTTTCTACTATTTCTGGACTCAGATGTATGATCAAGTACTTTTTAAACAAATCCCTTTGCATTGGGCTAACTTTTTGCAAAAGCTGGAACCAGAGTTGAACTTCTGACATGTTTTCTCCTTGTCCCTATTCCCAAGACCCCTTGCCAAAGGTGAATGTTCAGATGTAGAGAAAAGTAATCAATGTTGTTCTGACTTCAGTCAGCCCTGAAGTGTATTCTCAAATTTCTGCTGCACAAAATGGTTTTGATGAAACATCCCGCCTGTAAGATTCTAACCAGATATCCTTCTGGAACATTTGCCCACAATGAAAACTCTCAGAGAATAAGCAGTAGGAGAGAGAGATGGATCACAAACACATTCCAAAATAATCACAACAATGCATTTTCCCTTCTGCTAAACAGGCAGAGAGGCCCTGGGCCAAACTCCAAGAGGAGTCAAGTACAACTGATGTTTTTCCTGGCCCTTTCACCTACACAAGTTGCTTTACTTTCACAGTATCCTGGACTCCCCTCACATTCCAACATGTTGACAACATGCCCATTCTATCCTTTGTGAATTTGCACACATTGCAGACCATATCTTAAACAGTCAAAACACAGAATGATAAAAGGAAAGCAAGAAAGAGCAGAAACCAGCACGTCAGCCCTGATCACTCCACATATTCATTTTCCATACAGAGATCTGGAAAATCTCCTTCACTCAATGAACTGTAGCAACTATCCTTGCTTGCGTGGGCCACACATCACTGCACACCTTCCTGACCAGGCACAAACAACAGATGGTTTTAGAAGAGATGCATGTTGAGACACTCAAGTTAGGAATAGCCAAACACTGGCTAGAAAACCATGATCATTGTGTGCAGCACCAGCCCTGCACCCTCTGCACTCTGAGCCAGCACAAGCAGCAAAGCCTCTGCATCTCTGAGTGTCAGAGAGAGCACAGAGCAATCATAACATTTAGATTTGTAAGATTAAGGTCACTTTATGAAATACTTCTAAAGGGAAATCCTTTAAAATTTAGAATCCTTTGGTGCCTCCCCATCTTGTTTACAGCTTCCTTACCCTGAGAACTGTAATTCACATGAAGAAAAATAAAACCAAGGAAAATAGTACCTTATGCTCCAGCTGTTCTTTGAAAAGCTTGTAAGTCATTACACGTTAACTGAAATTCATTGAAGTCATGAAATCCATTTTTCCCCCAAAGCCAGCTCTCTCCCTGCACACCCCCTACTGTTTGAAACAGCAAAGAGGGACAGTGATAGGACCTATCTATGCCTGTTTGAAGGTGAATCTACACTATCTGATTTTTAATTCCAGTCCGTCCATAACAGTCAGGTACACCACACTGGTCCCTCAAACCACATGTTCCCAGCAGCCTGACCACTGTGGCAGTATCAAATTCCTTCCCTCCACTCACAAAGGCACCTTATGCTAACTTTAGAGCACCACTTTCCAAGATCAATGACAACTGACTGATTAAGTATGCCTAATGCTGCCAGAATGTGAGCTGATTGTGTAATGGTGCTAATTAGTAACTGCCAGAGCTCATTCCAATTATTAACCTTTATGAATGTCATTTTTGAAGATAACAGTTTGCAACACAGCCTACTGCAGCATTTGTAATGTTTTTTTGTCACACAGGATGAGAAGGAGCACAGTGACCAATGAAGCTAAGATAAAACACAAGAAAGGAGCCTTAAGAACAAAGGATTCTGCCCTTGCATTCTGCAAGTGATATGAGGACCTTAACAGCAGAAAACTGGAACATCTGTGCTAAGGAATTCAAGAAGCCACTTTTCCACAAGACCTGAGCTCCTCAACAATTCCATTGCCAAGCATGCCTCAAAAGCTTCCTAGCAGTGCAAGTATCAGACCAGTTCCAGATTTACCAGGGGATCATGGTAAGGTGCCATGTCCAGTGATGCTCTGGAACCAGATGGACACAAGAACAAGTTTGCTACTGCATACTGAGGAAAAGCACCATTCCCATGTCCACACAGTCACAACTCTGATTCTTCTGATACGTTATGCAAGAAGACATTTCATGACAAACCACATCATGCACCCTGCCTGCATCAGATTTAGCTAGACAACTGAGTTAGACCACAGCCTACATAACTTCACCCTCATCTCTCCCCTGAATAAACCACATGCACTGTAACTATTTAAAATGAGCACTTCCAAAAGGAAATAGGGGCTTCTTCTAAATCTCCCATCACTATAGCATGGCCATGTTCTTGTGTCCATCACTGTTAAAGAGCCACAGGACAACAAACATACAAACTTTTCATGTGGTGTGACTAAAATCCCTCAGCCCCTATTATTAGGTAATGTTGGTGCAGACAACTCTTCAATCCTCAGAGATGCAAATGGTCCACTACAGTCCTCCCTACCATGTACTCTTCCAGAAAAGAAACCCCAAAGCAAACAAATCCTTTGTTCCCCATGCCTTGTACAAAATAGAAAACACACACTTGGGGGTACAAAGCTAAATGTGCTGTGGTAACTCTATTCCTCATAGACATCCCTTTTATCTTTATTGGTTACACATAATAGAACCAATGGGATTTTAATCTTCCAGGGGACATTTACTCTCTACTTTGCTACAGGCACACTGAATAATGTACCATGGTCCACTGCTTACTCTGTAGCTTAACTACTCCATGGCAATATAACATTATATCTGAAACCTTACATTTGAACAGATGATCTTACTGCCTTGGTTTTCCTCAGTCACAGCTGCAAGTAATCCAAAGAAAGGACAAGGTCTCCCACACAGTGGCTTTACAGAGACTTGGAGCACCTCAAGCTCAAGCTTTTCTGTGATCCCTGATGTAATTACACAAGACCCAGAGAGAGATCATACTTTATGAGTTCTCAAGAGAACTCATACACCCCTTTGTGGTGATGGGCATTGTGTGATCCTTCTGTTTCCACACCAAGACCTGGGATATATTACCTGTTTGTGAACTATTCTTTTCCAAGCTGTTCCTGACTTCTGCTCTGAACCTGCTGCTTACTCATCCCCTTCCAGGACCAATAGTCAGCCACAAGGCTTCCTTCTAAAAGCAAGTGACTCTGACAGTTTCTAGCATTTCAGAGAAAGAGATGCAAGAGGACCAATGTGCATTTCTCTTTCCATGGGGTTGATTACTCCTTGTGAGCTCAGACTCCCACAAGGCCAGAACCCGGGTCCCAGTGATGGGCTGCTCTTTCTTTCTGTGTACTTCCCCCTGCATGGCTTTTGAACTTCCAAGACTTTTTGTACAAAAGAGTGTCCTGCACTCCTGGCAGTAGTAACAGATAGCTGGATATTATTAAATTTTAAATGCACCAGAACTGACCCAGGTCAGTTCACATACACGTCTCAAGCCCGGACAAACTACTTGGGGGTAAGGCTCGGCAGTAACAGCTGTATGAACAGCCTAACCATCTTCCTGTTATCAGTCTCCTATTATCTTCCTCACAGATACTCTGAGCTACACTACAAGATCCAGAAAATAACATGTAACAGTCCTGTTACAGATGCCAAAGGATATTCTTGGATTTATCATCCCTCAGCCTTTCCAATACACCACCACATCTGCATGCCTGACTAGACCTGCAGGATGCTGAATGCCCAGCTCCTGCTGCTGCTAAGTTGAGGCATGTGGACAGCAAGCTTCGGGGAAAACCAGATATAAGTGACTGCTAATATTTATGGAGTCAATTTTTAAAGTAACTGCCCTTCAAAGACCCAGAAAGAAGGCCTAGCAACCTGGTTACAGAAAGGCCTCACTAACTTTCTACAGTTCTTATTCAGAGGCAGAAATCCTACTTGTGAAAATGCAGCAGCTTCCCATGATCTAGTAGTTTGCAGGAGCTTTCATTTTCATTTGGTCAGGCATATACTGTAAAAGAATTGGCTGACATATTTTACAGATGAAGCACATGTGGCAAGTAAATAAATCAAAGGCTGCCTTCCAGGCAGGGGGAATGTAGCCCTTTGTAAATATTATTCAGAGAAGTGACCACTCTGTATGGGCCCTTTTAACTTCATTAGAAGCCTAATGAATTTACCATGGACATAAAGAGAGAGACAGACCACACTGAAAGAAAGATGTAAGGATTTTTGCACACTTTTTAACAGCTTTTCTCCATCCTTCAGGTTATTTACAACCATTATAAAATGGTAGTGCATTTGGGGAAAAAAAAAAAAAAACAAAGCAAAAACACCACAACATAATAAAACATGAACATAAATAAACACAACCCATGTTGAAGTACTAAAGTATTAAATTCTACAAGCCACTGTACAAAGCATCCAAGATTTATGGCTTGGTCTGAAGCCTAATTGGAAAGAACAGAAAAGCCAAGGGAGGAAGGAGATGGGAAGAGAAAGGAAAAGAACTGCTTGGTCAAAGAGAAACAAATCTTGATAGGCAGTGCAAAGCTCAGTTTTAGTGTGGGCACTGCATCCTGCAGCAAGCATTAGGTGGCACCAGCACAGAAACTGTTCTGTACAAGGACCTCCTTACCCAGGCCTGACTGCCTGGCGAGTGCCTGGCAGTATCTATCTCTGTCTGATCAGAGGCCAGGGAACTTTCTGAACCACAGATGAAGTCTTTGCATGTGCTACAGTCCTTGACAGATTCTGGGTCTGCTTCTAGGAACTCATCTAAACTTTACATGGGTAAAAACAGGCTCCAGCAAAGAGATGCACAGATTAACTACATGTCCTATGAACTAAATTCTTCTACTTGCTCTGAACCTTTGGCAACTGCTTTGTTATCCTTCTTGGACCCAAAGAATTGCTGAGGTTGGAAGCAATCTTTGGAGCTGATCTGATCCAACCTTCTGCTCAAGCAGGGCCACACAGAACACATTTGCCCAGGATCAGTCCAAATGACTTCTGAATATTTCCAAGGATGAACATACCACAACCTCCTTGAACAACCTCAATTAGCGTTCATTACTGACACAGTAAAAAATGTTTTCCATCATATTCAGAGGGAACATCCCGAGTTTCAGTTTGTGCCCATGCATTGTCTCTTGCCCTGTCACTGGACAGACACTTAAAAGAGCGTGGCTCCATTTTCTGTGCTTTGAAGAATTTGTACACATGGATGCAATCCACCAGTCCCACTCCAGCCTTCCCTTCTCCAGGCTAAAGAGCTCTTTCAGCTTTTCCTCATGTGAGAGATGTTCCACCCACTCGCTTTAGTGACACCCTGTCCATACCACATAACACTGTAAGCTTTTTAACATACTCTTCTCTGGGCACCTCTTTTCCCAATCCCAGTAGATGAGATTGAGTATGGAAGCTCTTATGTAATTTATTAAGGAAGTTTTATTTTTCACTTACCAATTTGCATATTTATAAGGGAATTTAACATGTGGTTTTCATTACTACTGGCACAGATTCCCATTGAATGCATCCGCTACTAATCCGTGCCAACGAAACTCCTCTGCACAGCAAAGAGTGATCAGAAAAAGACATTAGCAAGGTCAAAACAAATTCATCTTTAAGTGTGGCTTCCTGCAAAAAGTTTTGCAGTCGACATCCAAATCTCATTAGAATGTAAGATTAGATAACTCAACAAAAGGAGCAGCTCTTTAACGAGAGCAATGGAATTGCTGCTCCAAATGATTAAAGAAGAGATGGAGTAGCCAATTCCTGTTAACAGGTATGGCTCTGCTGATGCAGCAACAGTCACAACACCCACAGGATCTGCAACAGCACATTCTTGGCTACAAACTCCCTCCTGAGCAGTGCCTTGATGCTTCTAAACCAGTGCAAAGCACTACAAACACACCCTACCTGCCTACTCTGACAAGATGACTTCATAGGGACAGTGAGGCTTCAAAAGCACATTTGCTCTTGACAAAGCTTCCTCTGACCTTCTCCACCAAAGCCCCAGAACCGAATGCCTGGGAATATGACCAGAGCCTCAAAAGTCATTGCTGATGAGACAGGATGTCTTCTTTCTTGAGGAGCCATAATCAAAGAAATTCACCAGCAAGGACAGAAAAAAATATAATAAATACAGCATGTATTAGCTGAGAACACAGAGACAAGCATATTTTTCCAGTTTCCTAGAACAGTTTACTTTTTTCCACAACAAATTTCATTAGTTCACACTGAGATCCTCATGCTTACAAATCTATACCAGAAATATCTTTTGGCATTAAATTGCCTAAATTTCCTGTTTTATCATCTAGTTTTTTGGAATAGAATGACCAGAGATCTGAGCAGTTTTCAGTTTCCATTGACCCAGCTGAGTGCCTAAAAGGACTGGCTCAAAAATTGAATTATGCCAAAGATACTTTTTTGGTTGGTTTGATTTGGGGTTGGTTTTTTGGTTTTTTGTTTTTTTCAAACTACAATTTCAAAGAGCACTTCTAGGCCAATGAAACACCTTTACTTACAAAATGTGGTAGCATCCAAGAGACACTAGCTGATAGAGAGCCCATCTGTGATGCAGAAGACTCAAATCCCTTGTTTGAATAAGACAGCCACAGTAGACCCACCAAATTACAAGTATTTGTATTACCTGTTAATCTGCCACAGAATATTGTGGGGAAAGTATATGAAAGATAAAAGCATGATTTCTTCCCAGGGTCTCTCATCCAGTTCTCTGGACTCAGATCTCCAAATCCCAAAAGCACTTATATACTGTGGAACATCACATCTCCAGCACAATCCCAGCTATTCTATTGGAATACTTAAAGCATGAGTAGCTCATTGCTGACAAACAGATAACAAAAAGGACATGTTTCTGAAATTCTGCTCCAAAAGCTGTAGACTTGTCTGTTCCTTCAGTGTTATAAAACAATTCATGTAAGCCATAGGCTACTGCCACACTATCACGTTTTTCAGCCACCAGCAGAAATATCCTCCATTAATTCACTGAATCCCCTTTTGAAATCCCTTTATGCTTTTATTATTTCTGCCTCACAACATCCTGTAGCAATGAGTTATACAATGTAATTACTTGAGGAATAAAAAAGCACTTCCCTTTATACTTATTCAGAGCAAGGGCTTGAACTTGCATCTTCCACACGTAAGATTAGAGTGAGTCTCTCCGTGGAGAGATCCTCAGTCTCTCCTGTTGCAGCTCTTTTGCAGAATATAAATAATTCAAGAGGGATGGCTGAGGATCTTACCAGAATCGTGGAAAATTAAAACGAAATGCAGCATGTTTTTTTCTCTCTATGTTTTGTTTGGAACTCTACTTTGGTCCTGAGAACATTCCCTCCAAAAGTTAGGAATTTGATAAATTGCCTTTTCTTCTTGCTTCCCTGTATCCAGCCAGAAAACAAGATGTATCCAGAAGTTCCCAGGTCTATTTATTACCAGCCCAGTTATCAATGAGATCAGCACAGAAGTACAAACCCATAACCTCTCCAGATCCGTTCAACGAGTGCATTCCTCTCCTGAACATACCTGCAGCATCCCCTGTCAGTGACCTGCCCAGTCCTCCCACAGACTCACAACTGAACATGAACAACTTCAGCAATGCAGTTGCACTTTCCAGCTGCAAAAGCTGTGTGAATGGGCACAGAGTGGGGATGTGTAGCACAGGTTGGACAGGAGTTACCTGCACACGAAAATGTGGACACTTGTGCGCCCACCATGCAACACCAAAACAAGGTTCAGGGGCAGAAGGCAGCCAAAGCCAAGATTTACCTCCATCTTCAGAGGTTCACAGATATAACTAAAGCATGGGCTTTTTTTTTTTTTTTAAATTAGCAGATTATCTAAAATACCATTACAATCTGCAGTTCTGTTTTTATTAATTTTCCCCAATTCAGGAGGAATTCCACCACGGAATAGGGATGAGCAGATGCAGGGGGAAGCATATTAATAAATCATAAGTGTCATTAAAATTTGTAAACTAATTTCTTCTGGGAAGTCTTGGCAATTAGTCTCACGGCAAACAAAATATTAATAAATCCAAAAGGCCCCCTGTCTGATGACATCCCTGCCCTCACAGAAAGGTCACTGATGAAGCAATTAAGAGACAACAAATGGACTAGTCAGCAGGTTGGTTCACAAAAGACAAATGAGCTTCATGAAACAAGAGGAAAAAGAAATCCTATTAAGCAAAGGTGGGACTTCACACACCACCCCAAGACAAGTACAAAGGCTTTTAGACTCATTTGCAGGGCTAATACTTTTCACGTGATTTTGCAGTGTCCCCCTTGGTCTCTACCATCTCTGAGGCAACATTAATGTGATTAAACCAAGAAACCACCATGAAGCAAAGGTGTGAACATTACTATTCCCTTTTTGGAAAATCCTGTGGGATATAACAGGGCTAGGGAAACATCGGGAAGGAGACAAATGAAACTTCTCTACAGAAGTTAGTCTTATACTTAAAGAATAAAGCATAAAAAAATGAAGTCTTATCTTTATTACCATTACTGATTTTGCCTAATCCTAAAGTATAGCCCTGAATTAAAGATAAGGCTATTAATTTTTATTATTGGTTCCCAAAACAGACATTTAAAACAGTTTTAACTCACACTATCTCTTTGTTGCAATGACAGCATCTCTTTCTAGTTTGAACTGCAAAGAATGTATGTTCTGGACACTACCTGGAACTCTGGCACATTTGAGGAGCGTTAACCTATTCTGTTCAACTCCTTGAATATACATATTTTTACACATATATATATATATATATATAGATATATAGATAGATATATTTATTACCATGAATCTTCCCATTCAGCTACACACAGCCCAAGCAATTCTAAACAATCCCTTCAGTGTATTTGCTGACACCTACAATGAAATCTTTGTTTAGCTCACGTTATTTAACAAAGGGCCACCATCTTCAGTTGGCAGCAGCTAGCTCAGGAGTGGGCCAACATGCAGCTACTGTTCATGTCCCAAAGAGCTCCAGTGTGGCTCCTAGGCCAAGATGCCACCTATGGCATCTTTGACTGACAGCCAGGCTGAACAGAACCAGGGTAAACTGGACCACCCTTTGTGGGGAAATGACTAATCATCAAGAGTACTGGAGGTTAAGAACTGCATTATTCTGGGAATGTTGCTGAAGGTGTGCACTGATTGCAACTCAGGGTCCTGGGAGCCTTGAGGAACAACTCTCATCTCACACTGTGGTCATCTGCTGTGGTTCCCCACTCCCCTGGTTCTTCAGCAAACACAGTCTGCACCTAAGAGCTCTCAACCACAAAGATTTTCATAGGTGGCTTCCATAGCCTCAAAANGCACCTAAGAGCTCTCAACCACAAAGATTTTCATAGGTGGCTTCCATAGCCTCAAAAAAACTAGCCAGCATTAAGCTAAGCTATTTATGCATTCTAGCAAACAGCAACAGTAGAGATGCCAAAATTTTGGTTAAAGTGTTTTTCAAATCCAAGAGAGATCAGGGTGCTTGCACACACAGCTGGATTCTTCCCTCCATGCCCTGATGGCTGACTGCAGATACAAGAAACCCTTCTCCTCATCAGCACACTATTTCTGCACTTTGCAGCATTATTACAAAGTGCCAAAGAAGATGCAGTAATGGGAAGCACTACTACTTTGAAAATCAGCTCCATTAATTTTACGCCTGAATACAATCATCCAGAAAATAGCATATATCAAAGATGCATGTCATCAGCACAAAAGTGGAAAATTATAAATGTAATCAAATTTGACAATACTGAGAGGAGATGTCAGCTGCTGGTCATGGAGACTGCATTTCAATACAGCAAACCCCAGAAAACTACAGTGCCCCAATGGAGCCAAACCTGTACTAAGCAAGAGGTCATGGCACAAACCAGAATTTGCCATTTACAATGCAGTCTAAATTATGTATTGGCACTGGGTAGAAACATTCTTAAGAAAGCTCTGGCTGTGCCATGACCTATTTCTGGTTTAGCTTGTTCCACAGAGGATGATATGGAAATTTGAGTCAGGCTTTTTGAATCTCCAGACCCCTGACTTCTTTACACACCGGTCTTAGAGGCTGCACCATTTGGAGCAAGCAGACTAAGCCCCAGTTCCCAAAGGAAACCTTTTCCCACCTAGAGCAGCCCTATCGGAAGCCAGCTCTGTGTGCCACACACAAAGCTAGGGCACAGAAATCAGCATGAGCTGGGAAATTATTGCAAAGACAAAAAATGCTAGAGGTACACCGACATGTGCTGAGGGTCTCTGGGGACTGTGGGAGGCTTAAGAGGCAAGTCCATGGGAGGAAACAACATAAAGACCTCTGGTAATTCAAACAGAACTGAATGAAAGAGCAATGCACGACATAAGGCAGCTTGCAACCAAGCTGAGGGGTTTTTACTCGAAACTAGGGTTGCAGCTGCTGCATTTTGCAGCTGTCTCTATTAAAAAGCTGAAAGGGTTTTTTTCTAACTCAACAAAGGGACTAAGACAACAGACTAACCTCTTTAGGCACAGCAGCCACAAGAGTAAAAAAATGCTTGGGGATTTTTGACTGCTGCCATGGAGACATAATTTCTTGGTTAATAAACAAGAAAACAAGAAGGAATATATATATAGAAATTCCTTCATCAGAGTTTTAGCCTCTTAAACAGAAAGAGTTAGTCTCAATTTTGGGTTAATGCATGGGCCAGCTTTATGTACAATCAGATAATTTAGCTGGGACCACAGCCAGAGGAGAGGAAATCCAGGGGACCCATCTGAGGTAGGTAAAATGGTAGCAGGGACTCAGAGCTGACACATGCAAGTGCTTGCACGTTGGAAGAAAATCTGAACTGCTCCCCACTGCCCAATTAGCTGATGTGTTGCAGTCGTGGCTGTGGCACTGATAATAAACAGCACCTTACTGCCTTGTGCTTCTCCTGTCTTCTGGATCACCCTGTTACCTCTCTGTCTTCACAGAGACTGAGAGCTCCTTTGAGAGGGAAGCTGTCTTTTTAGCTACTTCAATCCAAATAAATAAAATAAATGAATGCATTCCTGAGTACTAAAGAAAGGCAACAATGGAAAAACTTTCATTCCAGTTATCTTAGCAGAAAGAAACTGCTCAATAGGCACTGGTTGAAACAGTTGAAAACATTTCAAATATTACAATATCAATTTTAAATGCTTATCCAGAATGTCATGTTCCCACAAGTTTATCTCAATACTGTGTAGCTTAAACAATTCTTGTGAAGCAGCCTGGCACTACTCCTTAGAGATTCATGACAGATCACTCCTGTATGCTTGCAGGTCCTCATGGACAGTCAAGTTTGATGCAGGCATCCTGGCCTACAGAGAGTTTGGGAATTAGAGGTGCTCCAACAGCACTTCAAATCAAAACAATATAAGTTTATATATTTAGGGGGAAAATTTTTTTCCTTTTGTTGATGGAGAAGAGGTGTTAGTGGGGTGAAAAAAAATTCTACAGAAAGTATATGTCCATGCCTTAATCCATTTTTTATTTAAAGCAGGCTGGATTCTTAACTACATAGTTGGGTAATTTGCTAGGAAACGAGAACTGATGAAGGGTTTGCAGGTCTAAAAGCTTAAATAATTTTTACAGTTATATTTGTTGACCTATGAAAAAGACTTCTCTCCAGAAATTCATAAATGACTCACACCATCACAAGTATAGTAAAGTAACAATAAAGTAGCTTCCTTTCATAGGATGAAAATTATCACCTCCACTCAACTGAGTGGGAAAAACAAAAATCTAAACCACAACTGACAGGTATCTCCTGTGATGAAAAAGAGATGTGGCATTCACAAGAAAGAGAGTGTGTGGGGGTGTTTTTTTTTTTCTTTCCTTGAAGCTGGCTGCTTCAAGGCTGCTTGCTTCAGTAGCAATAGAGACCTTTTCTGTGATTGTTTGAGCCCCAGAAGCATGAATTTGGATATTAGAGCAATGCCTGTGCTCCTGCATTCAAGTGCTGACTAGCCTTTCCCCTGTCTAAGCTCATATCAGCCTGATATAGGAGCAGTTTCTCCTATATCTTGTAACTTCTAATTCTCCTCTCTTCCTCTGTTGCTCTCACTCCCTTTTTTAATTACATTCAGGATGTTTTCTTATTGATTTACTTGTTTTTGTATTTAGATGCAGGGATTAGAAATTCTTTTCATATGGCAATTCAGTTTTCCATTAAACGAAGCCTCTCATGCTGTAACCCAGGGGGAACTGAGGAGATTTTGATGCATGAAGCAGGTGGAGGCAAGATGGTATTTGGAGATTACATTGCCCTCTGCTCCATCTCAGCATCCTCTGCCATGTGATTCATTGCTCTCAGCCACAAAAGCCACTCTCCTCTCTTGTGGAAGCCACTGTATTTGCTGAGTGGCCAGGACAGATATCATACAGCACCACTGCTCAGACAGGCAGGACTCCTGGCTAGCAGAAAGGATTAGTCATATTTCCAGAACACGGGAAAGAACCCAAACCCCTTGGAAATGTACAGATCATCTACTGATACTTACTTTAACTTGCATCTAGTTTGTTACGCATCTGGGGGCCCAAAGAATCTACAAAAAGTAACTAAGGAAAGCAAACTTATTGCCAGGAGGCTTACATTCCTTCTGCAAAGAGAAATCCTCCTTTTAAAAGTTGCACAGTCTCAAAAATGAAAAGAAAATATTGAAAAACACCAATTTAAATAATGCAAAGATTTAGGGGCCTGCCTGTGCAAACAGAACAGGAAATCCCAAGAAAAGGAGTATTTCTCTGGCTTATTTCTTACACTTAGTATCTGTTTGCATTTCTACAATGTCCTTTGCAGAGAATATGCATAATCATAAATGCTCTCTAGGCCTCCACACTCCCCTGTCAAATACAACATGGGTTATTCCTGAATTGTCCAAGCAGAAAGTAAGGTTTAGAGCCCAAGAGCTCTACCTACTAGCTCTTACCTGGAGCTTTCCTCACAGACCTAGGAGAAGAACATGGGAAGTTCTAACTTCTCAATCTCTTTGAGTCCCCAGGCCCCTCACTGCCCCTATTTCACTGGAGAACAGAAGTGTTCCAGAACATGCTGAAACACTCCCACAAGGCAGTGTGTCTTCCCAGCTGACCAAGTGCTGGATGCTTTCAAATGTATTGATGAGGAATTACATTTCCATCACTTTGGGAAACCTCCAAAAGGGGTGCTGCTATCACCTTTCTGCAGAGCCCAGGGGATGCTGCAAGCTCAGGATTAAGACAAGGTTTGCCTGTTTGTTACATTATTTATGCAGAGCAGATTGTTTGGCAATTATGTTTAAAGTACAATCACAGTGCCATTTGTACTTGCTATGTAAAGAGGCAAAAGTTTTTTAAGGCATTAGTACCTTGAAAAGTACCAGGGTAAGTGGAAATGACTGTTCTCTCTTATTAGCTGCATGGTTATTTATACTTCTGCAGATTACCATGTGCAGTGCAATTAGGCTTCTTAAGTACTGTTCAAATTGAGAAGTTTCAAGAGCTTTACTGAATAATTAACCCTTAAATACATTTACAGGAATAAACTTGCAGCAAATGGCCAAAGCCTTCTCCAAACAGCGGCTTTTAAATACCTTGTGAAGCAAGAAGAACAAGAGACCATCTGCCAGGAAGGGCTCACACCCAAGCAATGGTCACAACACACTGACTGTTCCACCAACTACACTAGGAGCAGGTCACACAATAGCTGTAAGACACCAGGTGAATCTGAAACAAGGCACGTGGTCTCACCAGACTCTGACTGCTTTTTGTTTGTTTGGGGTTTTTTTTTATATATTTAAATATGTCCTTAGGGTAAAAAACACCTCATAACAATTCTGTTAATGACATACCCTTTCCATTTGGTGGAAGGATGAAACCATTTGGTGATTTCAAACGTCAAAGAACTGACCTTGGAGAATTCCAAACACACACTCTGTCCAGAAGCATGTTTCCCCAGGCCAGGACAGTCCATCTCTCGTGGCAAACTAGGAATATGGCAGCTATGCAACATCATCCAAGTACATCCACAGTGGAGAAGACACCAGCATCCCATTGTGGCATCTCTAGTCCTTCAGCAGCTACTCTCCTTACAGCCCAACACAGACTCACTACCAAGATGACCATCTCAGCTCACAGGGTGAGGAACAAGGCTAAGATCAGCTAAGATTATATCAGCACTGTGTCTTCTACCTTCTCAGACACAGTGTGTACCCATCTGTAGAGCTTGTTCTCATTGCCAGCCTCATAGCAGAGAGAGGAAGGAAGCGACTTGACTAAGGACACTCAAAGGTGAGAATGAAATCAAGCCCCTCTGTGTGCCAGGGAAGTGCCATTACATGATGAAACCTTCTTGTTTGCAGACCCCACTTCATTAAAACAATGTGTCCCAATCATGTATCCCTTTTCCAAAAAGCAACTCCCAGCTTCTCCTGTGATGAACCCAGATACTCCCCCGGGCCCACACCCAGGTCAGCCCCCAGCTTTACAAGAGACACAGTGCAACCCTCCATGCCAGTTGCTGTGATTTCCACAATCCACGTACCTCCACAGCGAGCTCTCCGTAACACTCCCCAAGTTGAAGTCGTAGAGCTTTGTCAGAATGAGAATCACCTAGAGAGGGGAAAGGGAGGGAGAAAGACAGAAAGGGAAAAGAGGAGAAAAAAAAAAGGTTGCTGTTAGATTTTGTAATGATACACAAAGCATCTGAATCCACCCAAAGGAGAGCTCAGCATTTATTTATTATTAAAGTTGTTGCATTGTAGGATAAAGTAGGTTTAAAAAATAAAATGGGAAATCATCAGCTTAGTGCATTGTATAACCAGTAACACTTATTTTAGTCCCAAAATATTTTGCATTTGAAATAAAACACGCCACCAGGAATTAATCAGACTTTGTGAGCTGACCTCTCTGCAACTACAATTATTCAAAGTCAGGAATAGAATCAAATGCAGTCTTGTTAATTCAATAGCTCAATCTAAAATTACAGTCAACTTCTTTTGTCTCTTACTGTGCTATCACTAATTATCAAGTCTCCATGGAAAGAACTAGCAAGTTTGTTTATGTAGATCCCCATCCAGCGAAACAGTCCATCTTGCCTAAAATCAGCTTTGTTTTCTCCATCTGCTGTCACTGACTTCAGAGCATGGGAATTCCTACGTGCCGTCATCTTTCTGCAGTGGTAAGAGGGACACGGAGTGTGGCATTCTGCTTATGCACTGAGCAAGACAAAACTTCACCTCTATCTTTAGTGTTCAGGGAGAGTCAGAGGCTCCAGGACTCACTGACTTCCTGAAGAGAACGCTCCTGAGTCATGCCCCTGCAAAGCTGAGGTTGGGGGAGAGGGGAGTTAAGCAGTACATAAGGGACCACAGCGGAATACAATTTCCCTCTGATGTACCTGGTGCACTGACCTCAGATTCCACGGGTAAATGTAACCCTCCTAGTTACAAGCTACATTGCCCAATGCCCTTTTCTCCAGAAAGGCAGTTATGCATTCTGATAGCTTGGGAGCCCCTGTGTTCTCTGTGTTGGAGTGGGAACTTGCACAGAAAGAGTAGAGGTTTCTCAATGGAAGGTAAGAGCATTTGAGCATCTGGCTCCTTGCCTTTTTAGCATAACTAATGTCAAACATTTCATTCCCTTGGATTCTACAGGACCAGCCTGAAGGAAGAGCTCCAGGGCATCTCTTCATTTTTGCTTTGCATCATTTTAACATTTGAGCACCATTTCCTCCTTGCAGGATTCAAGCACAGGCCAGTTTCCCTCACATCTGCTCTGGCTGTGAGAGAGAGCATCTAGGGCAATGAGCCCCACTGCCTGGGTGGGGTTTGTTAACAGTTACTTCACAGTTTGCCTAAAAGGTGCGTCCAAGTGAGAGATGTGGCTCAAATGGCTGAATTCATTAATGTTTTCCTATGCAACAAGAATCTTTGCTAATATAAAAGCGAGGCCTCCGTCCCTCTTCCTCCTCCCACAGCAGTGGAATCAGCCATACTTTTCATTGGGCTTTCCCAACTGAAAGGCTGATGGGTGCAGAGTTTAAAGCTTTGCAGAAAAATGCCAAAGGATTAATCAATAACAGCTCCTGCAGCACTCGTTTACTGTCAGCATACCACCAGGAAAAAAACCTGCTCAAACTGTAAGGGACCTTGGTACGTGACTATGCAGTCCGTGCCCAACTTAATGACTTGAGAATAGACACTCTGAGCATTCTTCCCTCTACTGGATTCACTTTCACCATCCCCTGTTGCATTTTTGCCTTTATTTCCCCACACAGAGACCTTTAGGAAGAAGATAATAGCCAAGCTGCTTCCAGCTGGGTGTGAAAAGAAACCTGCCAGGCAGATTTGAGTCAGCATATGCAATATGTCAGCTGAAACCAATGCTATGCTATGGGGAAATAAGGCCAACATCCTTTTTATCACAGCTTAAACCCTGCACACACCTTTCCATGCAAAGGGGGAAGAGCCAGCTGCAAGCTGCAGCAACCAAGGTTTCTATGGTTTGTGTGCCCCCTCCCCTTACATCCAGCAGGGCAGCCTTCTCACAGCTAAAACCCAATGAGAATGACATTTTTAGGATGCTCCCTGTATTCCCACAGGCACTCAGACAGGACCCCTCTCAAGAGTCTCTAGGAAGCCATGGACTACAGCACAAGCCCTGCCTGAAATTACACACCTCGTATTGCTCACAGCTATGGCGAGGTTTCACAAAGTTAAGTTTTCAAGTTTCAGAGTCTAAGCAGACTGAAGACAGCCGAGTTCAGTGGATCCTGGATCCATTCGTAAACCTAGTAAATAAAATCTCTGTGTCTTGGTCAAATTTCAACAGATTCTACCTTATTTCCACCCTAAATTGCAATTACAACTAAAGGCATCATCCATACTCTCCCAGCTCTGTGTGTCTCTCCCCAGATCTCCTATGCCCTATATTTTTGAAGACATCACTTATCTATTACCACCATGCAAATCCCAGGATAACAGCAGCTTTACAGAAGTGGGCTGAATGCTACTCAGCTCCTGGGTATAAATTCATGGTAAAAGCACATTGTTTAGTATGACTTTTCTGGATTTTTGCCCAGGATGAGTGACTAACGTCCATCTCTGCTTGTTGATGGTGCAAGGAAAGCACAAGCATGAGTATCCCTTTGCAGTATCTTACAGGGGGTCCCAGGAAATAGCTGTAGTTGTCTGAGGCAGTGATAACACCCATAGCAACCTGTCCCTAAAATCACTCACCACATCAGCCCAGCCCAGGCAGCAACCCCACACCACAACCCCCAGCGTCTGCTCTGCTTGTTTTTGACACAAAACACCTCAGACTCAATAAAGACAACTCTTGCCTTTATGGTTTGGGAGTTTGGGAGTTTGAAAACTGGATAGGAGCTGAGCATCTGAGCACACAAGCTTCCAAGAAAAGCTGCAAAAAGCACTTCCCCACACACACACACTGGCTCATGAGACCCCAGCTCAAACACAACTGCTCAGGAACTATCACAGGGCTGAGACCCAAACCAGAGCCTGAAAGGCAGAGTTGGTTCCTGAGCTGTCTCCATGGGGTGTGTTTGGCACAGCTCTGCAGAGGAAACTTCAAACCCTTTCAAGGGGACATTCTGAGGCCCTATCAGGCTGCCCCAGCTGTGCTAAGAAGAAACAAGAAGCAGGGGCAGATGTGGGGAAGCACCAGATTTTTCTAAGACATCCTGTTGTTTGAATGCTTTAGTTGAGAAAGAACAGAACAAAATATAAGGAAAATTGGACACGTTTTCCAAAACTGAATTCTGACAGGAAAAAGAAAAGTTAAAAAGGGGAAAACCTTCATTGACTCAGACTGAGACATTTGCTTCCAATTTCTGCTTTGTAGTTGAAGAAGCTCAGCTTTTTTTTGTCAACAAATAACCTTGTTTTTTTGATGTCAGTGTAATTTTGCAAGAAAATCTTGATGGTTTTCATTTTAAAAGCATTTTCTTCTCTGGACTGAGAGAAATCTGGAATTGCCACCCCATAGAAAATTCCCACTCTGCAATATAAATTAAAACATTTTGCTCTGGGGAAAAGAAATAAAAATTAGTAGAGTTCCGAGCAATTCAGAAACAGCAAAACCTTACATTTAGGCATTGTTTAATCAAAATAAAGAAAACACCTTTAAAGTGCCAAATTAAACTGTTCCTATTCATCAAAACAATCTTTCCAAAATTAATTCCAAGTCAGCTCAATGTTAAACTGCATTTTGAGATCGTACTTCTCATTTCAGGAAATACAGCTCAGATACGAAATTTCCTCATCTCTTGCAGGCCAGGCTCCATGCACTTCACTGTGTTTCCCAGGACACCCCAGGGCAGGTGTCCCTTGGGACACCAAGCAGCTCAGCTGGTTGAGAATGGAAAGAAGGGAAAGAGTCTGCAGGACAGAGTATGGAAATAGAGAGGCTGAATTACAGCCCCCTTAAGGCAAGACAATCCCTCTGGAAAATGCAATTTCAAGCTGAGCTTACACAAAACTTAATGATCTGAATAATTTAACAAACTGTTTTGGTAGACAAAAACAGGAATGAAGAAAGGATAATCAGAAAAAATATATTTTCTTTGGAAAGAAGTGATGTTCCAGTCCTACTAGAATTTTCTTATGTACTTTATTCTTCACAAATGCATCTCCACAGTGCAGATAGGTTGTTTTTTTTTTTTTTCCACTGTCCACTAAATACCCTGCTTTAAGGCTTATATAAAAAAATGCCAACACCTGTCAGTCATTTACCTTCAATGGTTTTTACTTCAATACAGATTAAGAGCCTTTGGAACTGAGGAATCTTGACATAATGCTCTATAGCATACTAAACCACTAAATCCAGATTTAATATGATGGACCACTTCTCTAAAATAAGGCCAGCAAGCATCCAAAACTGTCCAATTCAGCAGCCTTGAGTCTTGACACAACTCTGCTGGCATGATAGCAGAAACATTACAACCAGGAATATTAGCCCACGTTTCATTCCATCTCAAAAACACATCCCTGAACAGATCCCTGATGTTCACACAATTATCAGGAATATCCAAGCCTACAAATCACAAAAGTACTCAGTAGCTTTTCAGAGTATTTGGTGACGTAACAATCTTCCATGCCAATAAAATTTTACTACAAAGGAAAATTATTTTAGTTCATCAAACCCACCTCCAGATCTTGCCAACTCCAAACTGGCAAAGTCCTTTGCATATACCCCACAGTGGAATATATAATGTCTGTTTCCCACAAATTAGAGTGCAAAGGCACTGCAGTTCCTTCAGCAAGTTGGCAATGAACCTCAGAACAAGTGAAAAGCACCACACCAAAGGCTGCCATGTTCCTGTGTAAGGGGACACTCCTATTAGAGACACGAGAGGCAGCCAAAGAAAGCTGGGGATCATTTCAGAGAGACATCTGAAAGGCCAGCTCTGATTCACTTCATGAGACATCTCTTCTCTAAGTGATCCTGCAATACGAGCACGGGGATTAACACAACTCATCAGTAGCCCTGTGCACATATTTGCCAAGTGTCATTAATAACGAGTACAGGGACGAGAACTAGGCAGCACAGAGCACAGCAGAAAGAGAGCAGGCAAATTTACATGTGAAAAATGAGAGCTCTCCCCTCACTTGCATGCTGGGGTCTCTGTCTCCTACCCACACACATATTTCCATGGTGCTTGCAACATTTTCTACCCTCCAAGCCATCCACAGGAAGCTTGTCTGCAATTTCCACCTGCCACTCCCCAATCCATATGAGAGCAACAGCACCCCAGAAGTAAATTTCCAAGGTGAGCAAGCACAGGATACTGGGAACCAGGGTCAGTAAAATGCTCACAGCTGAAGACAAATTGACTTAAAAAGCTCTGGGACTTAAATGCCAGCAGCACTGCTCTGTGTAGATCCATGGTGTTTTCTTCTTTAGGATTTCTTGGGGGGGATGTTTTCTTGTTTTTTGTTTCTTTTTTGTGGTGGTGGTGACTGGTTTTCAAGGCAAAAGATTATTAACTAAAGATGGACTGACTGCATAAAAGAGTGCCTTAGCAAATTTATGATCATAATGATCATGTCCATGTGCTTGTCAATCTCTTCATTCAAAGCTAATGCCATCAAAAGCCACCAATACCAGCCTAACTTTCCCCAGACGAACACTCAAAAGACGGGGAAAGGACCATTTATATGTTCAATGTATATTTGTGCTGAAGTGTGTGGCGGGTTGACCCCAACCAACAACTAAGCACCAACCCCGACACTCACTGCCCCAACCCAGGGTGATGGGGGAGAGAACCAGAAAAGCAAAAGTGAAAAAACCTTGTAATTCCTGACAAAGACATTCATTAGTCAAGGAAAGGGAAGAAACTATAAATAACTGAACAAGTGATACAAAGGCAGTCACTGTGCTATCACCACTGAGTTTCCATGGAAAGAAGTGGCAAGGTGGTTTTGGTAGATCCCCATCCAGCAACAGTCCATGCAATGCAGAACCAGCCTTAGAACAGTTACTACTGCTGAGGATGATGTATGGAACACAACACCTTTCTGGCCTCCTCCTTGGGTGGGCAGAGTGAGAAACAGAAAACCTGACACTGTGAAGCTCAGTTCAGCTACACCTAAAACACAGATGTGCTATCAGCACTACTTTAACCAAGAATTCAAAACACAGCATGGCACAGGCTGCTCTGAAAAAAATTATTCCAGTACAAGTGTTTTGCTAGGTCAGGGTAGAGTGATTCTCAAAAACAATCATTGCTTAATCCCGGTCTCATCAAAATCTCTTCACACAAATGCAGCCTCAAAAAATATATGTGAGCATGTGAGCGATCACATTATGCAACATCACCATCCTCACTTACACTGGAGGTCTGAGTGCAGTTGCCAATACCCAAGGAGTGGAATCTCCAGTTGTGAGAAGCATATAGAACTATTAGGAAGCTCCCAGGAGAAGAATTTAAATTCCACAGGTATTAACAGATTCTGCAAGCATCATCACTATGAAACAAGGTAAGCAATGGCATCTTTTTTTTACTGATAAGGAGGCAGAGGGAGACTGAGTGAAAGTTTAAGTGCTTCTCTACATGGAAACACTCAGAAAGAAGAATCCGAATCAACTTTTAAGAGTTTGGTTCAATCTACTTTGCGAATACATACAAAAAAATCAAATTAAAGACCACTTTAGTTTGAAAAAATATCTGCATCAAGGAATTTAGCATAGCTGAAATAATCCAATTCAGCACATTTAGATAATTTAAGGTAAGAGGCATCATCTGGAAGAAAAAACACGAATCTATGTTCACCCAGAGTAAGAGAATGATTAACTAAAAAGGAATGCATATTCCTTAAATACCAATCCACCCCTTTTTCCCCAGCCTGGTGAGCAAAGCTGAAGAAAACTTATCTCCAGATAATAGGAGCTAATGAACATCCTAAGACACAAGATGAAAACAGCAGAGGTACTTACAACAAACACAGGCCAAATCCTGCCCCTGGAAATCAGAGTAATGCTTGTGTAAGACTAAAGCTTTGCTAACTTAACCTGCAGCAAAAGACTTGTCCTTACTTTTTTCCTGGGTTTTTTTTTTTTTTTTTTTTTTCAATCTCTGGAGAGATAAAAATGATCTGTTGGTGGCTTCAGGCAGTGCAGGCAAAAGAGCCTTCCAAAATTGAAAGAAACAAGTCCCAAGATCACATACAGAAACAAAACATGTTCCAGTGAACTTGTGATCTCCAAACAGCTGAGACTGTCAAATCTGTCCTCAAAACAAGAACCAGCAACTAAAAGGAGGATATTTGCCTTTAATCCTCCTTTGCCCGTGTTGCTTATCACTTTCCAGTAGGAAAACTGCCACAGCAGGCTCCTTCTGTCCCCTGTCCTCCTCCCTTTCCATATAAATCAGGCAGCACAATAGGCTGGAGCCAGAGCTGGAGTCTTCCCATGGGCACAGCTGGAGACAAATCACATTATCTTCACAAAAGCACCTTCCAGATGTAAGGAGCAATTTGAAATTCCCATTTACAGGACTTGCACTGAATGAACAGAACCTGAGGGTGCAAAAAAAACCCCCAGAACTAAAACTACTAAAACTGCAGTCTTGTGGAAAGATCCAGATCTGGAAAGCCCAACCCTCTCCTCCTGTGCCTTTACGAGCAAAAGCAGAGCAGGAATTTTTGTGTGCTGGCTCTCTGCTTTGGCAATCTAAGGACAAGCCCAGTCTGTCAGAGAAACAGCATCCAAGAGCATCAGCACGGAGAGAGACAACTCTTCCAGAGTCATGGACTTACCTTTCTGGCCTCTCACAAATCTAGAAAGGATTTTTAATGGAATCTGACAGGGTCCTTCATGCTTTTGGTTTTTAGGCACTTTTGTGCAGGGACAGTAATTTAGGCTATGTTCAGAGATGCCTAGCACATAGGAATCCTTGCCATGGTAGTGAATGCAGCTGAATAACCAGCAAGGAATGACTAATGACTCCAGGACTCAGGAAAGGAATCAGACTATAATGTTTTACAACAATATGAGAAAAGTCTGATTTCCCTCCTCCCAAGGCAGACATCCCAATCCAATCATCAACCAAAGGAAAGGTATTCACAGCCACTAGCTGTATAGTGACTGCAAGTCAGCCAAAAGGCTCTTTCATCTCCACTACACATTAAAAATTGGGCAATGTCTCTCATGCAACATTTTTTCCAAGAAAATATGAAATTAAATTGGTAAATCCTGATTAGATCATTTAAGATTTCAGCTCAGTTGCTCAGTTTCAACAAGTATCTCTCCTGCATATCTACAAGCTTACCTTTAGTGCACACACACAAAAATTCCAACCATAATTGCAATTGTGCAAAACCTCCTTAATAAAGAAATAAATGAGATGCCTACAGCAAGGTTATCAGTCCTTAAAAAGCAGCTGGATTCTGTCCCAGAGGCTGCAGCAGAGTGCATACACCGTGTGTGTGTGTGTGTGTGCAATGTAAAAGCAATTACCAGCCACACAGAATTAGGAGAGAGTGTCTGGAAAAGGTGTGGTGATTAGGAATAAACACACTGGAAGGGAGGGTGGACAGACCAACACTATCAGCAGCTTCTGAGCAGCATTAGACAGAGAAGTCAGATAGAAAATACTCCCCAGATTATCTGATCCACCCCCCAACAAGGCAGTTTTGCTCCACAGAATTTTTCCCAGCTCTCCAGGATGGTTTTTCTGCACATAAACACACATTCCCACCAGAAAACACATCTAGATTGCTTAAAATAACAGAATCCTGAGCTTTATCTCTGTGTAACTCAGTTAAACATAAATACAATCTCTCCTGTCAGGTAGTGATATGATTTAAGGGTCCCCTATCATACCCTGTAAGAGGTGATAGCAAAGAACTCATAATTTATTTCTATTGATTCAGCAACCCACACCGGATCATATCTCCCAGTTCTTCCCCCTTGCTAAGAAGCTCCCTCTAAAGCCTTCAAAACTTTAATTTTATCTTTTTTCCCTTCTCTGTCTTCCTTTTAAAGCTGCTGTGTGCACACCTCTATGTTCAAGAAGAAAATGAAAAAAGGCCCAAGATACTTTGCTGGCTCAGTTCTTATTCCAATTATCTCCTGATACCATCTGTGAACCAGCAGATTTTGTGCAGCAATTTATCTCTGTGGAGTCAGTCACATTTCTGCTGAAGGGCCATTTAAAGCTTCTGCCATGGGGAGACCTGAAAAGAAAGAATGACTTGAACACCAAGTATAGGGACACTACCTTCACAGGACAGTTCTCAAGAAAAAAAAAAAAAGAAGGCCCTTTGAGAGCCTATACACTGCCAGGACAGAGGAGGGTTTTTCTTGAATGCAAGATTGTCTGGCTCTACAAAGGAAGCTAAACTATGTGGGAAATTTTGTGTCTGAGCCACTTCTGAAAAAAAGAGGAAAAATAAGTTCCCATAAAGGTGATTTTTCAAGAAAATTCAGGTTGCTTATTGTTCTTCCATTTCAGACTCCAGTTTCTGCTCAGGAACTCTCACTCCTCTCACACACACAACCTCTCACCTCTCAATTGCATATATACATATATAAGTATTAGTGGTCTTCTTCAGATTCCAATTGGCAACTCAAACAATTGTTACTGATCAGTGCATGAGCAAGAGATTCTCTCCAGAGACAGAAGATGGACTAGATATCCTCTTAAAGTCCATTCCAGCCTTATAGCTATCACACAAAGGTTTACTTCATGTGAAAATGCCTCACTGCTAGCACAGGAGAACTAGTCCAAAAGCTAGAGTTTTACAGATTTTACCATGGAGGAAAACAAAGTGCAAAATGGAGATAAACCCTTGCATCTGTTTCTAATGGCCAGTGAAAAAATCTTCCACTCTTTGATCCTTATTACCTACAAATCCAAGTGCCTTTGACTTTGGCTTACTCCTTTCCTCACAACAGGCCAGGGAAACAAGGATTGTTGAAGTTTGCTGAGTGACAGAGGGAAAAAGGGCAAAATGCACAAATGGTTCAAGTTATGGTTCTGCAACTAGCAACATCCNCTGGCCCTGTTCAGCAACAGTAATAGCTCAGGGATGCATTATTTTACTTTCCCTATCAATGATCTCCCCATACTTATGAGTCATCACCACAGAAAGGGGTAGCAAGTCTTTCAAGCGAGGACCAACCTTCTTGGCAGGCAATGGCGTAGAAACAGCACCATGGAATTTCCAGTGAGGTATAAAGGATAAGGAAAAGTCCTTCACAATTAAGCTCATTCACTACTACATCAATGGCCCAGGGAGGCTTGGGGTATCTCTGTTCTTGCAGGAATTCAGAACTTTACTAGACAAGGCTCTGAGTAGCTTTATCTAACATCACTGCTTCAGTCAGCTTTGGAGCGGATCTGAGCAGGAGCTGGACCAGAGCCTGCCCCTGCAAACCCAGTCTAAATTAGTCTACAGCTTAATGAGTTCTGCTCCCTTCAGATAGAAACACCACTGATCAATATGAGTAGCACACACAACAGTAAAGCCAGAGGACTCTGTGTCTGTGAGGCAACACATCTTCCTAAATTGCCTGAGATAGTTCATCACTGTAAAAAAAATCTTCTGCCCCCATTCCTCACACAAAAAGAAAAAAAAAAGACAAGTCACAGTAAATCAAAATGTGTTTATGGAAACCCCTTTCTGGAGACAATCTAGTGGGTCATACACAACCTGGAGCATATGCAAATGAACTATCAGATCCCAGAGAGCTCCCTATGGAGCCACCTATACACATCCTCTCCAGATATGACAACCCCACAAGGCAGGGCAGCACCATCCCAAGCAGTACCACCCAATGCAGCCAAGGTCATGCTGGGAGCATTTCCTCTGCAAAGTTAGATGCAGCAGAAATTCTGCACTGTACCCCAAACCCCCAGATTCTGATGTTCTTCCTAGGTCTGGTACAGAAATGGTCCTTTTTTCAGCCCAACCTAATAAACTCTCCTATTGGAAAGCCTGGGAGCAAGCCTGCTTCAAAAGGTTTGGTAAGGTCAGAGCTAAAGAGCAGTTGATAAGGCTATCTGGCCTCCACAATGGTTTCTTACAGAGCTTGAATTTTCTATTTCAAAATTGTATTTCAGAACCAAGTTCACCTAAATTTAAACAGAAACATGTCTTTGAAAAATAAAGAGCAAAGCAAACAAAAAACCCCACTCACTTAATCTGGAAAACACAAATAAAGCCATTTTCTCATTCCATCAAGCAGATGCAAATTTAATTTCAGATCACTCTTTTTTTTTCCTGTAAACAAACAAATTTTTTAAAAGCATGGGAAAAGAAACCTTTGGAAACACTATCCCTCATCACACATAGTCTTGTGCCTCTCTTCCTGCTGGCCCGTATCACATTCAACACTACAGTTTTCAAAGGCTGCTAGAATTTAGTCTGCTAAAGGTGTGTAATAAATGAGGCTTTGCAGAGTGCATTTGTTGAGTAAGCAGAAGTATCTGGACATCTGTGCACAGGGATGATTCACTGAGAGAGGTGTGCAAGACAAAAGGCCCATCCTTTACAATTTCAAGGCCACGTTTTCACCAGTTTATTGGCAGCCAATCTGCCAGACAACAAACTTAGCCAGACTGTGAATCAAAAATCTTTCCACCCACAAGACCATCATTCTTTTGCTACTACACAAGTGGTTTTTTGCCTCATGCCTGAAAAGTGACGTTCACCTGTTGCTCAATTACGGTGTGGAAAAGAGCTATCACCTCAGGGCATTCTTAAATACAAGCATCTTGTTCATTACATGGGCATAATATTCTTCTCTGTCAAGTGAGCAATAGTCATGGATCATGTGGCAAGAGCCAGCCTTGGAGGCAGGTAGATGGATGTCCAACCTTTGCAAGCTTCATGGCCATATAACCAACGTCTTATGGAGATCTATGGACAGACAGTACAGACCTTGGCAATGTCTTGGTGACTCAAAGCCCATCTTCACAGCAGCAGAACAAATGAACAATAGCCAGCTCTGAACTGCAGCCTACACCCCTAATTACACCTGAAGTGTCTCCTGGCAACATCCAAGACTGACTGAGCTAGCACTTACCTGTCAAAACACATTAGATATAACAAACTGCCTCTTTAGAACATAGAAGTGGTTTCACATTCCCTCAACTGCAACTTTGCCCCCTCTATGGAAGTCCTGCAACAGGGAGAACACAAAGATTTGTGTGCCTTGCATTTACACAACCCATGAAGTGACTGCCTAATGTGGGCACCATTCAGGAGAGAGTTCTGTGTTCAAACTGAGCAAGGTGAGTTTGCTTTAAAGTCAGATCAGGCTTTCTTTGCCACTGTGCATGCAAAAGTCATCAAGATGTGCACAATTTAAGATTTCTCTGGGGCTGCCCCTAAGGAATGTAGCACCTGAGATGCAGTCTGAACACTTCAAACATAAGTATAAAGACAATACAGTGCACTGACAACCTAATGCAGTTTCTAAAAGCTGTGACTAGAAGGGGAATGTGAAGTCCCCTCTGCCTTACCCATATCTGATTTCTTACCGTTGTTCCTTTTAAGTGAACACTGCAGGTGCAGTCCCAGTCTGCTGCCAGGTAGTATCCTGCAGGTTGCCATCCTGCACAAAGTAGTGAGTGGCTGACTTCACAGGAACATCAGAGCAGTAACACAACCTGGACATTATGAAACTACACCCTTAGATGGAGGAGAGATGGCAGAGTATGCCAAAAATGAGCAGAACTTACAAAGAAGGGAAAATTTCACAGTGCACTGTCACTGTTCCAGCTTCATTTCATTTGAATAGCAGGAATAAGCTTTGGCAACAGACACCGGAGCAGAACGGAGTTAAGCAGCTTAGAGAGTTACCTGCAACAGCCACAAGCTATTACAGTTCAGACCTTTTACTTGCCCCAGACAGAAGGTGGTAAAATGAGTTAACATTCAAGCCTGAACTAGGACACTACTCTCCCAATGAAGTGGAAATACCAGGAGATCCAGTGGACATCTAGGAACTACCCCACACTGAACAGAAGCAAGCACCAGAGACAGAGATCAGAGCCCCATCTGACTCCATCTCCAGACTGCTGAAGTCCCTCACTGCTCTCCCACTCAGCTGGAAATTCCGCCTTGCCTCTCTCCCCCACACAGGCCTTATAGCCTCTTACTACCACACAAAACCAGTTTCCATTTCTCCCCCTGCCATACAGAGCTTAGTCCAATCCTCACTGCAGCTTTTCCTGCACAGCCTACTTACACTTTTTTATCTTATCATTCTTCCCACAGTCTGAAGTAAAGATGTAATCACCACAGCTGCAGTGTTATCCCACAGAAATTACTTTTTCACAGGGGAAAGTGCAAAAATACAATTACTTGCTTTAGATACAGTGGCTTAGAGGGACCCAGTTTTGAAGTGCTTCCTATTTTCCAGGAAAAGACTGAAAACTTGTACCTATATGTATAGCAATCAGAAAGTACTTGTACCCTTCCCTAAAAAAACCATGAAAATTATACCAGGCCTTATCTGACAGAATTATATAGTATTCCTGTCTCAAAAGCCTGCATGCAGTTGTATCAGTGTTATTGTTATTTAACAGGATTGAAGGAGAGGTCAAGCTGCACAATGATCCTTGCAAACCAAGATTTTATTGACACAGAAATATGCAACTAGAACCAAAACCTGCTGCAACAAATGACAAACCTGAAGGATCATTCAGGTTTGGGAAGTGTAGAATGACTGAATTAGTGAGCTCTGGAGATGTTGTCTAACCAAACTCCATTGCCCAGGCAGGATGCAGTTTCTCTGAATCACTCCCAGAGATATTTGCCTAGTCTGTTTTTAATGGTCTCTGAAAGAAAAGACACCTCCAAACGAGCTATAGCAGGCTTTACTCTCTATAAACTTTTTCATATGAACTTTCTCTGTTTTACTGTATTTTAAGCATATGATTACTCATCTACTGCTTCACAGATAAAAGGTTATTTACCTTTAACAACTGTGTTTTACATTCATTTTATCATCCCTCTTCAGTTTCCTCTTCTTTTGCTGAACAATTCCCATCCATTCAAGTTTTCCCTGTAAGCCAGGCTATGCTGTGTTTGAGTATCTTCAGTTTTCTCTGAAAGAGTCTCTTAAAATGATCTTTATCTTTCTTTAAGTGAACTTAGACTGGCCACAGAGCTAATGCTGAGGCCTTACTTGCAATGAGTGCACTAGAAGGATTACTTTGTGTATCTTGCAGGCTACACATAATCCTGCTCACTGAAGCAGCAGAGGATTTTCTTCCCAGAAACACTCTGCAGACCTATCCTCAGTGCACTGTGGAGCTGAGTTTCTGCAGGACAGATTGACAAGAGTGAGAGCAAGTTAGGGCTGGGGGGAAGTTGGAGTAAATGTTTGTGTATTTTCTGGCAGGCCAGGGAAGGTAATATTGTCAGGGCTGTTGTGCAGAAGGAAAATGACTTTTAGGAGCTAATGGCTTCCATTAGAAGAAAAGGTGGGCACACCTCTGGAATGAGAATAGAACCAGTTCAGTAAAAGCTGAGAAGGTGAAGCAAGACAATACTACTCAAACAGCATAAGTGAGAATCAAATCCAGTCTGGGTTTGTGCCCTAAGAACACAGGAGGAAGAAGTATTTCAATATTATCTATCATGAGACAGTGCCCTAAGGAAAACAAGGGTCAAGTACACTGCACACACAGTGTAAAAGGGCCTGACCCATAAGCCTCAAAGCAGGAAGTCCACTTCTTAGCATTCAGGGTATTAAATAGGGTTCTGATACTCCTCTCAAGCACAGTGAGGTTGGATTAATGACTTTTGTTTCAGAAGTAAAAGACTGCACAATGAAGTCTGCTGCTCTAAGTGGTACAAAAGGAAACACAGAAGACACAGCAGAGAAGTTTACAGGTTCATGTGCAAGCAAATGAGAGCCCAGACCAGTCTTACCTTCCTCTTCTCCCTCCTCCAGGCCAACCTGACTCCCTTTCAGTCCTCAAGAAATATTTCAGTGAACAAATTCTGTACTACACAGTTGTACAGTTATTTCAGCAATGGGATTAAAAGAACCCCTGTCAAATATGCCACACGTCAAGACTCACTGTCACTCTGTCCTTACTTAGGAAGCACAAAGTCAGGATGCAACAGGAAAACACAGCCACTGGGCAAACAAAATAATCAAGGACAAGATGGCAGTGCTGGAGAAAGAACAAAGAAATAGCTGGATTATGCTTCAATATGTCAAGCTCTGGAAAGACCAAAGCAACTTTGTCATTAGCAGAGAAGACAGTTCTTCCTGATATACAGCCCTTACAAATCTGTGTGGTATAAATGCAATTTATGGGGCCTATAATGTAGTTAATTTATCCCCATAAAGGAAGGAGACAGTGTAACTTGCTAGACAGGTTCTGGTTCCTACCATCACTTCTGGTGATAAATTTAGCCCAAGTTTCTGTACCTGACTTTTCATTTCTCGGTAACTTAAGCTACTCAGACACTAACCTTACTGTGACAGGGTCAGCAATGACACATATCTGGCCACATTTTTTTAATTGTGGTTCTCTTTTTTTTTCCCCTTCTGTCTGGTGCCCACGAAAAGCATTAGCCTGACAAGAGTAGAGAACAAGTCATTTGTTTTCTGTCACAACAGATACGCAGCACAGAACAAGTTGCCTATGCATCACTCCCTGCCACTGTGCATCAGCCTTGGCTCGGGGGGGCCCATCTCCGAGCACAAATCAATTTTGCATGACCATTCAGGGTCAGCCTCTGTTGACACCACATGTTTTTTTACCAACTGCATTGGTAGGCTCTGTCACATGGATGTCCACCATCCACCAGGAAACCCAAACTACTCTTATCAGCTCATCTGAGACACTCCCTTCCTCACATTTCCACAAAAACTTTGTTTTCATCAGCAAACATCCAAAGCTGTTTTGGTTTTATTTTCCTTTCCCCATGGATGCTCTGTCCATTCTTTCAGCCCCCAGGCTGCAGTTACCCAGGGCACACAAGATGGACACACAGAGAGAAGATTAAATGGTTCAGCAGCAGAGGTAGACAAGAACTTTTAGCTTATGCTTTGATTTCCATGCACATACCGGAGCTTTTTAAAGTATTGGACTGCAAAGAGAATATTTTTGTTATAGCTTTACAAATATACACCCACCTGACAGAAGATCCTAGGGCATGTACAACTGCCTAACAGTATTTATTGTTGTTTTGAATATGTATTTACTTACATATCTGCCAAACAAGGCTGTTCAGAAGAAAACAAAAAAAGCCATATTAGTAGACTTAAAAAGGATGAAAAAGGAAAGCAACATAAGAGAGGAATCCAAAGGAATAGTTAGTAGCTATGTTTTTTCCAGTTGTTATGAAGTTAAATTTCCAGTGCAGGTTTTGGTGGTGTGTGGGTTGGTTTGATTGTTTTTTTGGGGATAAGGCCTGGTTTGGGTTTATTGGTTGGGTTTTTTCTTTTGATAAAATATATAAGGAAACTAGAAAATGGCATCACATAAATCCATAATGGTAACAAGCCTGAAAAATGCTATCATTGTAACTGATTTGCAATACATATTTAAGAGCATAATTCCATAGGATACTTCTTTCACTCTCCTCTTTTGCCCTGTGCTGCAACTTTCCCAAAGGCATGTCACAGAATAGCTGATAGTTTAGAAAAAGCCCCTGCTTTACCAGCTGGCTGAATTTTAACCTACAAAGAAGGCAATCACATCTGAAAGCATTGGGGATAAACTCCAATTTTCACTGTATGTAGCTTCAAGCAAAAGGAAATTGCAATCTCTGAGCAGCAAAAGGCCACAGAAAACAGGGGACACAAAACAGTTGCTCAAGTTCTCATTTTTAACACCTGACTTTGCATGGAGCATCCAGAACAGATTTACTAATAGCTTGGGCTTCTCAAAACCCTGAGGTTGGTGACTGCTCATGTGCATTAAATTCAGTGTAAACGAGGCATGCATTTGGTGTCTTGGCTGTTAAGAAATGGCTTATAATAGAGGGACTTCATCTGAAACCTTCCTGCATCTTTATGCACTTCTTTGCTTCCTATTATGGAAGGGGATAAATCATACCACGTTTAGCTCTGTGACTTCCCCCAAAAGCTGCTGAGAGCAAGAACACCTTTTCAGAATGACAGCGGGCTGGTGGGCAACAGGCAGCAAGACAACACAAGTGCCAGGCTGTGGGATTCCCTGTGGGCACACTAAGCTGTTCTGCCCTCCTTTACTTTGCCAGTTGTGCCTGTTTTCCCTTATTCTCTACATCTGCTGCTTCCACACACATACTCTCTTCAGGCTTCTTCACCCTGGAATCCCACCTATCTTTTCTCAACTCCTTTCTAGTTATTCTTCACTTCCTTCAATTTCTCCCTGACTATTTCTTTCTAACTTACATGACCAACCAGAGAATTTTCTTTTTTCTTCCTTGTCTTTTCTGTTACTTGTCCTTGACCACCTGCTACCTCTGCTCAAACATTAGGTGCAGGAACCCTTCACCTTAGTACCATTCCTTTACACTTTAGAGGAACCCCTGTGAGCTCCTACACAATATTCTTTGAGTTTCTTCCACATTCATCCTTTACCATGATATCCCTGAAATACCTTACAACAGAAAGGGTTGCAAGTACTAGTAGCTAAGCATTAACTGTGACATTATTTTCCCTGTATTTTCCCAGCTGGTGCTGTTTCTGTTAAACCTAGGCTGCAAAGCCCTTGAGATAACAAACATCCTCTCATTCCCCCTTTTTACCATTGAGCAAAAATTAATATCCCACAGACAACTTACAAACTGAGTGAGAAGATGGAAAGAGAAAAGCTAGGAGAAACACTGCACTGTCATTAACTAAGTAGAAACACATCAGATATTTTTGTGTTGGTATTTTTTGCTTATCACAGGTAACAGGCAATGGAAGCTGCTGCTGGTGCAGGAGATTTATAACTAATTTATTTGGAGGCCCTGGCATTGTGAGTGGCTGTGGCTGTGCAATTACACCTGAAAAGAAGGTGCAGTTGTGACCCACAGTTTGTTTTACTGTGTAAGGGACAAGTCCCCCTGCTGCACCACAGCAGTGTCAGGTGTTACATGGATCTATTTCACACACACATGCACAACCTTGTGCCTTCCAACAAGCCAAAGAAAGCATGAGTTGCTGAACTAATTGCTCTGACTGCTTCCAGATAATTTAATTTTACCTTGATTGTAATTAATTAACTTCAGCAGAAAATGGGTCCTCCTTGACCAAAGCTGAGTCTGGCCTGTGATATATTTAATACATCAGCTTCACTAGTCAAGTTTCTCTTAGCAATTAAAGAGCAAATATTGCTTAGTTGCCTGCTGTGGGGGTGAAAACAAGTTCTTCAGCTCTCCACATCAACACTTGATGTCATCCTGTCTGACTGACAACCAGGACAAACTTCTGACTGCCAGGGGCCAGGAATGCAAGGTGACACTGTCTTTGGCCATCCCTGCTCAACCAGAAGTGTTTGCAATAGAAGACATAAAATGGATCTTGTGATTCTCTTTACTGTTTATCTCTGTTCAGAGCTTTGATATTAAGCCTGGATCCAGCATTTTCTCCTGGACTGCTTTTTCTTACCTTTTTGATGTAACAGACTACCAGTTCTTGGCTAATGGTTGTGTCAACCTTCATTCAAATGTGCTGTTCCCTTTTGCCAAACACTGAGAGGAGAAAGAAAACTGCTCTTTCAAATCACTACTTACAGCACTCCACCAGAGTAAATCCTCTCCATCCCTGCACAAAAGGATAAATACATTCCATCACAACAGATTTACAGAGTTACTTCTTTAGCTAAAATGTTCAGCTGTGTCCAAGATACCTGATGTCTTGGGTCAGTAGCTTAAAAGCACACCTAGAAGAAGGAGGAGATTAACAGTAAATGTGACTCACAGCCACCCAAGTTCATGGTTGTTTCTGCCCCCCCTAACTCACACAATCTGCACCAGACTTTCAGTTTTACAACAGATTCAGAGCTATACTTTCTTCATGGCATTTAAAATAATCTTGCTGCCTCTTCCATTCTCAGTGTTTGATGACACTTTCCAGTCCCACAAAAGAGAAATTTGCCAGCTCTTGCTTTAATGTGGGCAAGGGTGGCTTCAGGAGGATATCTCTGATTGGTCTTGGATTGTACTATGAGGTTGTCATACCTGAGGCAAGAGTTTACCACCACCATATGAGGTGGTACTCACCCCCTAACATTTCACTTTTGTGTATGAAGCCACAAAATCTTCAATCAACAGACCACAAGACAGCAAATCCTTCTAGCACAGCCCAGCCTGAATTAGACATTGATCATTCTGTCCAGTGTTAATTACAACAGAGGTGGGGGACAGGGACTGAGACAAGGCTTATTCACTCTCAAACAACCACACACATGTAATCAAGGCAAGTCTATCAACAGATGGACAGTTCAGAGCAGAGGTTTCCATGCAATACATTACTTCACATCCTAGCGCAAGATAGACCAACACTGAAAAGAAACCCTGGGCTCTGTCACATATTATCCAATTAATCCAAATCTTGTCTAACTAGACAAATTGAGACCATGAATGATCACCATTATTTGTATTCATAGAATGTTCTGCATGGGCTTTATTTTTCCCTAAATATCCCGTGTTTGCTGTACTATAGCTACATGTATAGATGAGTAAGAAGAAGCCAAGTACTTCTATCCTGTGCTACACAGGGCTTCCAACAGGATGAGTTCATGACTCAACAAATTATCTGGGTGTTTCTGCTAAAACCGTCACTTGTGAGTCATTATGGGTGCTTAATTGGTCATCTGCAAATTTCAGGGTTAACACCTCACTTAATGAACAAGCTTGTTCAAACCTCTGAAAATTATTCATTCTGGCTGCCTGAACTCCTGGGGAGACAGATAATGCTTCAGTTCACATTCTGACATTTTCTGTATGATCATAAAGGCTAGGAGGATGTATATCTGTGTATGTGGGCAAGTGAATAAAAATGCACATATAATGAGAAAGAGCTCAAGCGCACACTCAGATTCAGGAGCACGAGCTTTGTGTCAAATGATGGATGTAGAGGACCTTGACTATTAAGTGAACGTTGTATCTAAGGTAATTAATTTCTTGTCAGGCTTTGTCTCCCAAAAGTATTACTCAAGCATGAACTTCTAGAAGTGTCTGCCACAGGCACCATTACCTGAATTCCAGCCACTGCAATATTAGATTAATAATAAGGGTAGCTCTTTTGCTAGTTTAACTAATTTATATAATAACCTTAATATTTGCCTTCTATAAGCACAACATGGGCTGGTTTCTCACTTTAATCCTGGCTTGCAGCACTGCTTCCTGACTTCTCCCACAAATATGATCAAAAATGGATTTCCACCCTTTTTCCCCCACACATTCTTTATTTCTTTCTCTCTCTTTCTTTCCTCCTTCCTTATGGTATTTTACTTCCCTTTGTACAACCACTTCTTAGGAAAGCCAGCTCTCTTCCTACACTCTTCTTTTAGAAAAGGCAACATTTGGAGAACAGAAAGCTACAAATAATGAATAAGGAGCTGACAGGTAGATTGAAAACCCAAAAGGATTGAACAGACCAGGCACTGGAAATAGCATTTGACACAAAGCTCATCAGCAATTTCCTACCCTGCTCTAGTGACAGCAGTTCACACCCCCTATGCCAAAACAGGACTGCTCCAGCTATTAACACACTAAGAGCCATGGGAGCCGGTGAAAAAATGGAAAAGTCAAATTCCCAGCTGTTTTTCAATCACATTGCCAAGGATTACTTTAATACTTTAGCTCAGATCCTGCAGAATATCCCAAACAGACCTGGATCTACTTGCAGTGGTGGATGTCCCACCCCCTCCTTTTTCTAGCAGTTCCACCTGTACAAGGGGGGTGAAATGCCATCCTGTGCGTCAAGGAACACAAAACACCAAGATTCAATGGTCAGAAGAGAGCTCTAAGCCGTTCTAAAAGCAGGAGAACACCATGGTTAGTTGTAGGTATTCCTGACCCCACAAGTAGGATGCAATCATTACGGAGAGACTACTGGCTCCTAATCTTCTGCACAACAGCAAGGAGAGATGCTACCCTGAGCCAGAGTCCATGAAGCGCCTTTGTGTAGGGAGGAGTCCACACTAGATCTGTCAGATGCCCTTCATTGTTGCCACAAGGAACTGTGGACACTCACCACCCTGAAAACCACATTTTTTAGCACATATTTAACTGTCCCACAAACAAAATCACAGGAACATACAAAGTAATACAGCTAAATCCCACTGCAGACCTGCCTGGTGCTATAACTGTTTGGCACAAGAAGAATGTAACCTTGGTTGTAGATAATGGCAAAGAAGATAAAAAAAGTTGTTCCCTTGATCATACTCTTTTCTTTCTTCCTCTAGATCTCAGAGTGACCTTTGCAATTCAAGCCATGCCATGGTCATTAAAATAATAAAAGTATATTTTATTACTTCTACTTGTAAGAAAACTCAGCCTGAACTCTATCTTAATGTCCAATTCTCCTTAATGTTTCATATCTTACTGAGTTTCTGAGGCCTTTCATCCTGCCATATGAAGCTGACCAACCTCCATCTGTTCTCTTACAAGCAAACAGAATGAGGTTAATATATCTGTCAAACTCTGCTGTGGTCAATGATATGTTAATGATGTGCATGGATTTAAATAATTCAGTATCCTAACAATAAGGTGACTCACTTGCTGCACTATTCAGTTTTCTTTTCCGTGGAAGGAACTTGCTGTTCCTGAACATGCTCTTGTCTAGGTCAAGTGTGGGTGTGTGTGCCCAGGCAATGAGTAGAAGAACGTAGAATTTCCCAGTAAACATTTCAAGTGCAATAAGAGCTGTGTAAATGCAAGACCCATTCATGACGGGACAAGGTTAGGACTCTCAACCATTTTACTCCTCAAGGGTGACAATACTGGAGTTTCACACACATCTGTAAATGTAACAGCTGCTCCACCAAACCTTTCATCCCATACAGTCATCTGTCAACTCATGTAAGCCAGTGTTACTTCAGCAAAATAAAACCACAGAGACTTACAGCTGCTTACCAGATATCTGTGCCAGCCAATCTTCTAAAGTTTGCTGGTCTGAAGGAGCAAGCAATTGGTAATCCCACATATCAACAGAATTGCAAGCCCAAATTGACTGTGACTGTGCAAGTGACACATCTCTCTGCAACCCAAAACCAGGGCCTAGGGCAGCAGACTGCTCAATCTGCCTTTACTACAAGAAGGCACATAAAATGCACAGCCAGAATAGAGGGTGCTCCTCCTGACTTCACAGCCCTCACTGCTGGCAACCAGAAGAGGGGCTAATATTAACCAAAACAGAGGCCTATTTTCCTTTAAAGGCTCGATGAACAAAACCTGAACCCTAAGGAAGGCCCTAAGCAGGGCCTGCTTCCTCTTGTCAATGCTGTGTGCCATACCACACTTCATCATCCTAAATTAGTGCTCTTACATAGACACAGATCGTTTTTTCCACAATGAGCAGGAGGCACTGGCACAGCCATTACTTCCACCCACATATCTCTGGTAAAACCATCTACACACCCAGTACCAGAGGAAAGACTGCTGTGGAAGATCACTGCCACAGGAGCCACTTGTCCAAAACTGACTTCCAAAACTCAGCAAGCTTCCGTGCTGGATCCTGCTTGGTGTCTTCGGTAAGAAGACTAGAAGGGGTTTACTTCTTTCATGCTCTTAAAATAATAAGGTAGCATCTTTCACACCTAGACACAATTAAGGCATGTGTTCTCATTCCATTCCCACTCGAGAAACAACAAATGGGGCTCATTAATATCAGAAAGCCAGCCCAAGAAGAGGTCCAACTCTGCATTATTTGCTAGTGTCAGGAGACATGAACAATTTACATCCCTTGAAACTGGGTCACGCACTGCTTTGCCACAACAAAAATTAACTCATCTGTCCAAAAGACATTTAATGCTCATGAGGCCTGAAGTTGTTTACTTCTGCTCCAAGGGAGAATTAGGGGCCTTGATTCTGCTGTGATGAAAACTATAAAGTGGTCTTCAGCATGGTTTTAATACATGGATTATAATAGCATAGGGCTTATGATTGTTTACGTTTTTGCCTTCCAGTGACCACCACAAAGCAGAGCGTGGTGCCCACAGAACAGCAGCACTGATTCAATGTGGCAGCAGGTCAGCAGGGCTGAGACAGAACACCTCTGGAAACTACACTCTTTGTATGACCCCTTGCAAGAAATCTCAGGCATCCACAGCCTGCAGTAAGCATGCTTCTGCTGGTCTACAACATCAGCTTCATCACAATAAATCCTGTCAGAAAAAGATGCCAGCTATTCTCAAGTGAGCTTCGTCTTTAGATACCTTTGACCTTTTAGTTAATGGAGGAGAACTGAGTTACGAAGTACCCAGAAAGTTTGTAGTCGAAGAGAGTAAATGAGGCTGTTTGACTCTGTAGGTAGGGTTCCCATCCTCAGAATGGGAAGTTTCATTTCACTAGATCTAATCAAAATACAAACAGCCAAAATTTTTCCTGGGCTCTCCAGCCCCTATGGATGGCTATTCAGTGGTGAGGGCACATAACACTCACTGTTTTCCAGCCCAGAGACAGCTGTTTCACCAGCTGGATGGAGTAAGTTCTTACTTCTTACAACACAGAAGGAGCACAAACTCCATTGCCTTGGAGAGATGGGCTACAAAAAGACCAAAGTAAATTACTCTATGATAACAATTACTTCATTAATAATTAAAAATGAAAATAACCAGATTTGGGATGAGCCAAAGGAGTATTTTAAACATCATCAGGCACAGGGAAAAGGGATTATAGAAAGCAGACAAAACATAGACCTAAATCTTTTATCCCAGACTAAATTCCTCTTTGGGCTCAGTGGAAAGACAATAGAAAAAACAATGTCTGTCTTTTTTTTTTCTTGTTGTTATGGGAGCTCTTCTCTAAGTCTCCATCTCTCTGAAAGAAACTCTGATATCTGCAGCCTTCAAGGATAATAGATCTTTAGGACATTATTTCCATATCACCAAGGTGAACAATAAACTTTCTCAAATGTGGAGCCACCAATAAATTATACAGTTCATACTGCAGGACTGGGTTTAGGGTTTGGATTGGTTTGGGGCTTTTCTTGAATGCTCCAATACATCATTTTAAGAGCTGATCTGAAGAGCTCCTCCAGCCCAGAGTCATCAGCTCATGGAGCCATCTGCACAAAATACTTCATGCCATGTCTCAACACACATGATTCTACACAGGTTTGTCAACAGAGGGGCAGTGGCAGGGTGCTGGTAGGCAAAAGGTGAGACAATGCGTGGAGTTGAAAAGAGGAAAACATTTTCAAAGGGTATTTTTATTATGAAGTGGTTTCAAACCATTGAAATGAAAGAGATAACAACATGAAAAGCATCAAATGCTAACAGAATGTCCTACAAATCTGATCCATTCCAGAGGATGTAACAAACATTTAAAGCCCAGAAGAAAGATAACTGGGAGTTGCCTTCTTTAGTGGCACAATGAGTTTATTAGTGCAAAACTAGACCTACTTGTGCAGATAAGTAATCGCTCAAGCTAGGTCTGTTTACACTTGTGTATGCACATCTGTTTCACATCTGCCTTCTGCAAAGCTGGTATCCAATACCTGAAACATCAGTTATTCCTACTCTGACTGAAGGAGGAATGCCTGATCTGTCTGAAAACACTGCTTTGGGCATTTCATGACTTTCCATCATCATTGTATCTGGATTCCCCCTATACTTAAGTACACTTGTTCTTAACTATTCCATGTATCCCAAAAGGTATGTTCATTCCTGGTTTGCAGTGAGGAGGTGAAGTATTCAGAAACCCACAAGACAGAATGTCCTCAACAGCCTGAGAGGACTGAAATTGCTTCCTGCTACTCTGTTTTGTAAATGCAAAGTCATTTTTGAACTCCTGCCCTGAAATCACGTGGGAAGTCAGCAGCCAAGCCAGGACCTGAACTCACATCTCTTGCATCCCACGCGATAAGATAATTCCTGAATTCTTCTCAAATACATTTGCAGGTTTTTGGACTCACTGGGTTTCACCCCACATCCCTCAGTACCTCATCAACACACATCTCCAAATCATCAAGCCCTTCAGCTTCCCAGATGCATCCACTGTAGTTAATTCTACCAACCCTTGCTGGTGCCAGCTGCCAGCATGGACTGTGCCAGGCCTCCTGATTAAGGTGGAAGATGTATTTCTGTGCTATGAATTGTCAAATCATCTTTTTTCTTTATTAACAGGGAGAATATTATCTGAGCAGAGCCTCCTCTGAATCCAGGATCCAACTCTGCAAGCTGCCAAAGTGGGTGCTGAGTGTTTCCTGGTTCTCTGCAGAAGGCACTTGTTCACTCCTCAGAAACTCTGCCCATTAATAATGCTCACAGACTTTTGTCGCAATGCCACAACTATGGCCTCGAGCACTCTGCTAGCAGAGTAAGCATCCACCAACAGCCAATACATCAGCTGCAGCTTGGAATTGTCCAGCAGCATTACATCTTCACTATGCATTTTAATGTTCTGTACCCCAAACAATAATGCTGCCTCTGAAGACAGAAGACAGCTCAGAATCCAAGACTTGCTAACCTCAGCTGCTCTCAAGTATCCAGTACCAGCTTTAATAGAGTCCAGCAAGCCATTATCCCCAGAGAAGCTAATGCAAGGAAAAATACTTGCTGGTATTGGCAGTTCAATCTCCAGCATTTTTGCTAAGGAGCAGAAGATCTAGAAAGTTAGCTACAAAGGGGTTTCAGAGATTTAACTTGCAATTCCCTTTTGGATACTAAGTTTAAAGATCCTCGCAGCATCTAGGCCATTTCATTTATTTCTTTTGAGTGCTGGATTTGCCTACACCAAGCATACAGCCTGACACTCCAGAACACAGCAACAGGGAGTGAAGGAAAGTGATTTGCAGCAATTGGCCCCCCTTGTGTGATCAAAGCTAAGTAACTCAGCACAACAGCACGGATTCTGGGCTGTATCTTGGTGAGCAATTACTCATACAGAAATAGCACTTCAAGACTCAGATAAAACTTCTGGATTGTCAGGTCTTTTGTTAAGAACATTGCCAAACACTGCCCCCAGAAGATCCTACAGTCTCTATTTTGCAAGTTGAGAACTAAGCTTATGCCATACCCCAGACTCTGCAAGGAAAAGCCAGTGCACAAAGTTCAATCTAAAATAAGTGGGGCAACACCCCAAAGGACAAAAACTTATTCTGGAACCATTGTGTTCAACAAGGGTGTTTTCACAAACAATTGCAGTTTCTTTGCAAGCCACCTCTGCTTTACACTAAGCAACTTTCCTGGGCCCTGAGACACCAAGTTCACACAGTTTCAACTCCTGTTCAAGCACTTGGCAGCCATTGAAGTTAAGCCAGCATCAGGCACCTAAATCTTCCCCTTGAAGGTGTGAGCCTAGTGTCTTGCTCTGTGGCACAGAGGAAGTCTTGGCAAAGCCAGGTTTTAGAGGAAAATCTTCTTTGTCTCTCCTTAATGAAACCAGTCCTGAAATCCAATAAAAAGTTGATCCTCCTCTTTATCACTTGCATTGCAGTTCCTCTCCAAATAATACATTCAGACTGAGCAGGTCTTACCATTTATAACAATTCTGAGCAGACAAGCAGATTATTCTGATACTTGGTACTAGTGTTACACTCCAAAAGCACCCCAACAGCACAGAATTCACTGTCCTCAGCAAATTTCAGACTTCAGCAAACTCAAACTGACCCACTCGGTAGACAATTTGACACTATATTTAACCTCAACCACCCACTTTATGATCAGCAATCTCTGTCTCATATTTTTCCTTTTCTTGAGGTGGAAAAGATGCAGTTTTAGAAATCCTTGCAGTCTAAAAGCTTGATAGAGCAAAGATGACCATGCCATCCAACTGAGGCTTGCTTTTTTGGATTGATATGGCACAAAAAATAGTCCACGTTGAAGTCTGACTAGTACCAAGAACCCACTGCTAACAACCGTGGCACATTTTCATGTCTGCTGACATATTAAGGCTAGACAAGTAACAGATAGCCCTTTTATTTGGAATTTAAAAGAATATTCAACAGAACTTAAGTGCCACAAGATGCACACAGCAAGCACAGGGTTCATCATACAATACACAAGGTTTCAGATAGATATTTGGGCATTAAGACCACAGCAAAGACACGTGCTTTAAACAACAGTCTAGACAATGGATCCAAAAGAGGAAATCTTCAGCATCAAGTTGCTGTTGACTTCAAAACAGAAGTCTCCCTCACCTAATTGTCATTACTTTCTCTCAGTTTCATCTAGCACTTCCTCTGCATCATCTTAGAAAATAATTAGCCCTAACCCAGCTTGACACACAGAATCAAAGCAGGAACTTCTCAACTTTGATATCCATACTTCTGTGCCAAATTGGGACAACTTGATTTTACAAAGCAACTTTACCACCTGTAGGCAAGTCAGTGTCACAGCACACACCACACCAACTGCACGAGCAAATGTTTTCATCTTATGGTCCTCTGTCATATGCAATCAGCCAGTTTTGCTCATGAAACTGCAGCAAACATACCTTACACATCAGTGAAAACTGACCCCATTAAATGGTCAGTATATTCAGAACAAGTCTAGGCTTTAAAAAGAGCTGGTTAATTTTACTGCCAATAATTGCAGCAGCTAAGATAACAGTAATCAAATCCCATGCTTCAGAATGCGACTTAACTGCCTTCAGGGTCAGGAAAATATCTACTTGCTTGCCTCTGGATATCACTGAAGAACTACCATACAGGATTATATGACTCAAACATAACACCCATTTATTGCTCAGTGCTATAAGCAAGAGAGTGCATTTAACAGGTAAAACAATCCACTACACCCAAATCTCTGCCACAACTTATTAACATCAACTTTTACTTGCTACTCTCTCACTGTCTCCATCCTCCTCTGGAACATGATTTTGTTCTGCAGAAGGTCAAATTTTGTTTTCCTAGCTGCTCTCCCAACAAATGCATACAGAATTACCTAAGGGCACTTCAAACACCCTTTGATAATTTTTTGTTTTAATTGGGCCAGCTATCTGTTATCAACATTAACACTGAGAGAATATTGAAAACTACAGCTAAAACACTGATTAGCTGCTGTTCAGGTCCTTAATTCCCTAGGAATAGCCAATAGACAGGCATTTCCAGCTTCCCTGCTGTGCCCCAATGCAACAGAAGAGCTAGGCAAAGGGAAATTAAGCAATTAATTGGTTCTTAAAAGAAAAAAAAAAAGGAAAGGGGAAAAAAAAAGTAGTTGAGTAAATCATTTAGTACATTGGAAAACTAATAGCAGAGGCCAAAAGACAGGCGCAGCAGAAGCATCGCCTCCCTCCTGAAGCTGCGTGTTGCCCTCTGCTGTTCTCTGGGTGGGCTCCTGACACAGCTCAGTCTGTGCTCCTCTCCTCACTCAGGACCTTCTGTCCTCACTCACTGCCAGCCTCGAGCTCCAGCACAGTTCAGTCGAGACTGTACACATGCCTCTCTCATGCACCTATAAAAGAGATACAATCTGGAAGAGTATTCCTAGTTTAATTTGCTAAGACAGTGGTAAACTCTGCAATACTTGCCCTGCCTTGCAAGACTCCTAAGAATTGCTCGTTTGTGGAGTGGTTGCACACTGCAGCAAGGGAGTCAAAAAACTCGTGCTAATAAACATAAGTTGAATCTTCTTTACAGGCACAAAATCAGCTCAGGTTATGTTATATAGCTGTCATGTACAATCAGCTGGTTTTCCTCAATGAAGGGACCCTGTGCTGTCCTGGTATCACGTTAATTAGTGACAAGTATGCCATTGGGGAAAGTGCTTCCAGCTGCAGAAAAAGCAGAGGACAGGTTGCAACACAGCTGAGAGGATAAGCCCAAGGATGCTCTCTGTTGTCTCCTTAAGCTTAAAGCAAGCAAACAAGGTAAAATGGTCAATGCCAAACCCCTTAAGTCAGATGTCATGAAAATGTCCCCATGCACAGAGCTGGTGTATTACTGACACAATTCTCCCTGCAATAAAACACACATCTTTAGAAAAACCTGAGAGAATGCTAGAGATGTTTACCTGGGGGAGTTTGAAGAAAATTGGCCATATGTCAGCTCCCCAGATGCTCTTTTCCATAGTTTTAAGATCAGGAAGCCTGGCAGCTCACCCCACCTCTGATTTTTCACTGATCTGTGCAAATATCAGTACAACACAAAATATTTTTGTCACAGTCTCCTCATCTATAACCCAGTCATCATGACACATAAGAGCTGGTTTTGGACACCTGCAGAGAGATGGAGGGCTTAAGGCAGGAGTCAGGCTACAATATTTTTAGTGTTACTGGGGTAATAGAGACATTGACAGTTATTTTCAACCAAGTTTAGACATGAAGAGATTAATGAATGACTCTCAGCCCGCTCATTTTCAGAGACGAGTATCCAGTTCCAAGCCAAACCCTCAGTCTGACCCCAAATAGTCACTAAACATGACCTGGTTCCTGGTAAAACAAAGTTATCTGTTCTTGACTGCACTGGTACAGTGGAAAGGTAGAAGCCCACTGTGAGATGACCAAAGGACTGTGCAACCACAAAGCCAGAAAAACACTCAGAGCAACTGGTTGCAGTGGGGATACAAGCAAAAGCATGCCCGAGTCTAGCCCAGCCTTAGCACATGGACAGGTCCTAATCAAGAAGCTTCTAGATTTGTGTAGTGCTCACAAGGGTAATAAACTGTCACCCTTCCACCATGACCACGCTGCTGGGGCACAGGGGCCCAGGGGGAAATGCTGCTCATTTCTCTCCTAACAATGTGAGAAAATGAAGTTTGAAAAGGTGGAGAAGAGAAAAGAATGCTGCAGTTAAATCAGCTGGTATGATAGACTACCAAAAATGGCAGTGTGAGGTTGCTGTCTCCTTAATAAAGGCATTCTGATTCTATTGGTCATTGCCATCAAGACAACCACGCTCACTTGTTGCACAACTTTCTCTACCATCCAGTGTTCAACCTGCTAATATCCACAGAGAAACAGCTATGCATTCATAGGTCAGAGAACTTCCAATTATGCAAAGAAAAACATCCCAGGGCATGAGTCTGAATTAAGATAATATCCATTGCTTAATAACAATGACAAATTCCTTCTGCCCCCAGAAAAATATTTAGATGCATACAAAAAGGAGTGGAAGGAGGGGATGATGAATCTTCTGTATCAGCTTTTCAGTATTAGCCACAGAAATGGCAGTCACGGGGCTTTCTTGGAGCATTTACCCTTGGTGGTCAGAAAATCTAGATAGAAATCAGCAAGTGGAAAAACTCTCAATACCACCAGCCAGTTCTAGTTAGTCCTTTATACACAGACCAAAACTGAACCAACCAGGAGGATTAGACACAAAAAGGATTTCTTTTACTGGAAGGACCAGCTGTTTTCATACCAGATATCTGTGCACTTCTTGTCAGGAAAGGCCAGGCTGTCCTGACTTTAGAGTCCAGTTCTCCTAATATCTTCCTATGATAAAAGCTCCAAACAGCAAGGCATGAAACTACACCTGCAACTGTGTAAATTCTCAGCTTACTAAAGTCCTAAAAGTCAGCAGTGCTCCTTGAAAGGATTCCTTGTGCTGCCTGATGCACAGACACCTTTCAGATGCTCGACAGTTCCCTCATCCACCGATGTGCCAGGGACCCGCCTCAGCCTGTGACACAAATACCGTAAAAGCTGTAGACCCCCAGGGATGAAGGGAGCAGGTCTCTCCTGTCCATCCACCACCCAGCAGTACAGCAGGAGGGTAGGAAGCTCTGTGATTTCCCATGAGAACTCCAGAAGGGGTGGCAAGAAGGCAGGACAGCAAGGTACAACAACAGGAGCCAGCTCATTCACCCTCCTTTACTCACAAGTCTGGGATAAACCAGAGTTCAAGGGTCCTTCTGTGGTCTGTGAGCTCGGAGTACTTCCTCCTACAGCTCCTTATCTCCTGTCCCACCTTCCAAAGAGCTTCTTAACATCATTCAAAGGCAAAAAAGTGGAAGAACTCAATCCAGCAGATTTGGATGGGAGAAGCTCACCAGCTCATTGTCACACTCGAGCTAGAGCTACCATCCATCTGGTTATTGCTGTGCTCCCTCTTGTACTGTGCACTGCAGCTTGTTAGATGTCCCCTGGCATCCATCCCTCCTGCTGCCTGTCACCAAGGAGAATGGCAGCTGGGATTTGGCACAACACTTCCTCACCCTTCAGCACACTCAACTATTCTGATGCATTGAGCCTGATACTGTTCACATCAAATTCTTACAAAGATTTTCTGCTCTCACCTTCAGTATTGATATCAAAATTAATAAGCAAAGGTATCTTGTTTTTTAGGTGGTAATCAGAGAACAAAATGCATTGGTGAAATGACTGCCATATTGTCAGAGGATTATTCACATACCTGGACAATTACAAGTTGCAGGAATGAAATGATGGTGATAGAACTGCAATGTTTATCAACCTCTGGGGCCAGCAGGCATAATAATTATTTCATTTTTCATTACTGCATGAAATTAGGGAAACCAACAAGATCTTAAGGCTGGGAGGCATCCATCTCAGCTAACTACACCATCTCTTCTTCTCCAAACTACACAAAATTCCAAGCTCCAGAACAAATCCTAACTGCATGAACAAAACTGTGGAAGAACTAGTCTGCAGAAAAATCAAGAAGAGAGTCAGCAAGCTTCATCTTAGTGGGTTCCAAAGCTTTAGGGAGCAAAGTTTACTGGGGTCAAAGTCCTGAAAAACCTGTACTGAAATCACAGCTGGAAGGGTCTTGCCAGTACTCCTTGACAGATACTTTGAATGCTTTTAGTTCAGAGGGAGGCGAGAAGGCAAGAAAGGAGGGATAAATAATAAAAACAACTTTAATGAAATTAACATTCAATTTCACTACAAAAATATTTTTCATTAAGTTTTCAGAGCCTACTAATTTTTTTTTGTTTATGAGAAGTGAAAGCAAGGTAAATTATTTCCTAATTGCTTCATACTATACTCACTTTTTAAATGGATTTGTTTTCTAAATAATTACCATTAATAGAAGTTGTTTTCAAAACAGAAACTGACATCACAGAACATTTTCATTTTGATAAAAAATGTATCTTTTTCCCTCCCTCCCCCACTGAACACTTAATTCAACATTCTTGTTTGACCATTGCAGCAACAGATGAATAAAATAAATCTAATTGTAATTTTGAAGCTGCCTTCTGTTGACCCATATTATTCAGAACACTGCTGGTTTCTCTTTGCTTCAGATTCTACCTGTTACAAACACTCTACAGATGCATTCCTCTTTTTTTAGCTTATCTTTTATCAGGGCTCAAAGAACCCTTCTGAGGCCAGGCTTGCAGGGCAAGCTCCAGCAGTAGTGTTTAAGTGCCAAGACCCACACTCAGCAGAGCAGACTGGTCTTTCCAAGCTGCTGGATTGCTGACACTTTGCAAATGTCATCTCCAGGGCTGTGCAGCTCTGGATGGCAGGGCAGGCGTGACAGAGCACTACTAGAGAACACACACGTGCACATGAGAAAAGAAAATCAATCACTTGCAGCAGAGATTAATAAAGGAGGTGAGATTCTAAAATGCCAGAACTGCTGACATCTGACATGCTGAGGAATATCTGCAAACCTCTGCAACTCCTGGCTGGGACAATTTCCTTGGCATATTCACCAGTAGCAGCTCACCTACTGGTGCTGGTCACTGTCACTGCTCTGTTCTCCAACACAGGAAAAAAAACCAAGCCACAGAGAGCAAAGATGCACAGATGTAGAGAGCTTCTGTGTGACTGCCTGTCTCTCGACACCGCTGTCCTACACTGCACTGACTGAAGGTCCTTACTGTCTGACCACCTTCTATTCATTCTATTCTGACTAACCCTCACTTTCACCTCCAAATGTTACATTTTCACAATTATCTCCTTTAACCCACCACAGGGTGGGAGTAGGTGGGTGGTTGAATCCCTTAGAGAGCATTACCAATGCCAAGAGATGGAGGTACCAACAACTGGACAGTCAGTTAATCTCTGCAAATAAGGCATTATCAGAGCTGGGTATATTATTATGTGAATAGGATATTATTCAAGAAACAACAGTTTGGTCTTAAATTCTCAAATAAAAAGGAACAAATAATGTGCATTCAGTATGAATGCAAGCAAGTAAAAATTCATAGGAGAAATCCAGACTTCAGCAGTAAGTGCAGATACTACAATACTGTCTCTCCCACAGGCATGAGTGTTTAAAGTGCTGCTTCTCTGGGCAGGGAATTTCAGCCCACAGAAGAAACCTGCTCACACACAAAACTGGCTGCTAGAGCAAGCCAGCACACATCTGGCTTGCTGGAGCCACTCACCTCCTGGGACCTCACACCCACATTCAGTATCAGTACCTGCAAGGGCAGCTCTAAGATCTCCCCCTGCACCCAGACAAGGACAGCAGGGAGTCAGCAAGCCCTGATCACACTACACAAGAGGAACCCTTCTGATATCCCATCCCAGGACTACAAATATCCAGTGCATGGATAGATAGATAGACAGACAGACGGATGTAGCAACAGCAGCATCTATCTCATGTGATACCCAGTACACACCTGAACTTGGGCAGATGAGAAAGAAAACATCACCTCTCAGTTCCAGGCCCTCTAGTCAGCTCAACAGCAACCTTGCACTGAACTCTTCCACTAAAGGTCACCTGTCTCCAGCTCCCAAGTAGAGTCTTGAGTAGTTTTCTAGTCACCTGGTGAGAAAGTAGCATCACAGACCTGTAATTGTCCCTGGCTTTGTGGTATTCCAGGCAGACACAGCAGCACCAAGAAGCCAGGACAAAGTTCTCCTTGGCTTAACTCACCACTGACAGCTCTGAGGCAACAGTGCCAAGATAAGGGCATATTACACCTGTGGAGCAAACTGGGTATTCCTTCTGCTCACAGATCTATAGCATTATACTGAAAGGTTGTTTCCTTTTGGAAATAACCAGTTGTAAAAGGGCTGATGTTGTCATGCTCATTTTCTTCCATTCATTCATAGAAAACTCCTTTTACCTGTGGTCCTTCTATACACTGGGGCAGGGGGAAAGGATGCACAAGAGAAATATTTTGCTTCAAAAACTAATTTTGCCCTCAAACAAGGGGGGGGGAGGGGGCATAGAGGATAGAAGTTAGGAATCTAGAGGAAAGTCTGCTATAGACAAAGGGACTGAATCTTGTATGTGGAAACCAGACCTCTTTTATCCAACTGAGATTAAAACAAATAAATAAATAAATAAATAAATAAATCCCAAACCTTATTTATCACTCAAAAAAGGTCAGTGTTAGCCCTTCAGGCAAAGCTGCAGGTGTTATTTCCATATGCTTCATGTACCCTCAGCTCCAGCTCTGGAAGTTTTCAACCTTTTGTATGAGAGCAAAGAGAAAACATGAATATTTCATGTGTTGCCTTCGCTTACTTGCAAGTTCCCTGGAAACTATTAAAGTGCAAGCGTAATAATGTCATCATTTACTTGTCATCTTCCACCTGCTCTTTGAACAGAAAAGAAGAAAAGAATACCTGCACTCCCATCCAAAGCCAGTGCAAACACAGTGCCCTATTCATTGAAAGACAAATTGAAGGTTCTTCTAGAGAGAGGTGGGCTGAAGAGGCAAGTGTCCCAGGTCACCTTCTGGAGGTCCAAGAAAGCTTTTGCAATTATCATTCTCTTCTGAAGGGTATAGCTTTCTGACACAAGGGTATAGCTTTCTACTATTTCAGTCTCCATCACCATCTCCTGAAGCAAGCACCTCTTCCTTAAGTTTCTAGGAATCCTGTTCACCCAAAACCACCTTCAAAGCTGACATACAGAATTATCCAAAAGCACCACTTACACCTTCCACAGATTAAAATATGACCTCTTCTGGAGTGAAATGCAGCTGGTGTTTACACACAGCAGCAGTATGATCAGCTATTGGAGGACTGGACTACTGCCAGGTAAATTCATTCTAGAAAAATATGGTGCCCAAAAAGCAACAGTGTCCCACATCTTTTGTCTAAATACACACAAATGCCAGGGACCTCCTGTGTGTCAAAGGCTTCAAAAGTACCATTAGCAACTACCTCTCATTAACAAAATGCTCCATTTCCTTCCTGGTACCTCTGAGAAGGTCATTGCCCAGCCTTATTGCTCTGCACAGAAGCCTTTTTTCCATTTTACCTTCAGCTCATTCACTGAGTTAAAAGCTGATTGTTCCTGAACCAACACTGCCCTCTTTTCATTAACCCTTCTCCCTTCCTGGTACTAGTGACCTTAATGCATTTAGAGAGAACAGGTACTTCCCATCTCTATCATCCTTTCCACCAGTTTTACAAGCTTTTAGTCTCCACTCATTAGAGGAGATCTCTTTTCCCCAGTCATCTCACTAGCCCATCTCTGCCTGTCTTGTTTCATGTTCAATTCTTCTTCCTTGAACATGGCTGACAAGAATTATACAGCATTTTCTAGATGAGCTCTTCCTAGTGCTTATAAATTATTGACAAGGGTTAGTTTGGCAAAAGGGAACAGACTTGCTCAAGCATTCAACACTAGCTCTCAAGCATTCAACAGCAGTGAAGGTACCTCCTTACCTGTGCTGGGGAGTACCTAATGCCAGGAAGAGGCTTGACTGAGGCTGGAAGGCAGACACTGACAGCAGCACTGGACTGGCCATGCCATAGAAGTGCTTGTATTAGTCACACTACAGGCCACTAAATAGGAGAACAAATCATCAAAACCAGTGATGGTAATGGAAGTTATTTCTTTCCCCATGCACACAAACATCATAATATCAGAAACCACCTCTACTCCCCAGGTAGGATTGCCTCTCCTGACAAGAGGAAGGGACTGGACCAGGTCTCACACGAAGTCACACTCCTTCATCCCCAGTTTTCTTCTGCAAGCAAGTCTTCCAAACTGAGCATTACAGTGGTTCAACCACAGCTGCACATCTGAGTCCTGCTGGATATTTCAGAGACCTCTGGGAGATGCTGAGCTCCAGCACAACTGTGGCCCTTTCCAGGCATTGCTTTGCCCCATTATCAGAGCAGACTGTCTTTGCTTCCCAGCTTGTATACCTGGTCCAACAACCTAGTCCTAATGAGAGGAAAACCTGTTTCTCTAGGTGTAGTCATGGCTTTATAACTCAAATTAAGGTTCCTCAGCTCCTTCAGGAACAAATGAAATACAGCCCTAACTAAGAAGATTTAATAAAGGACAAATGTAACATGTAAGCCTAAATCTCTCTTTTGTAACCCAGCAAACAGGATCAATATTCTGAAAGGAGAATTCAATATATAGGAAGCTCAGATATACTCCAGAGATCTTTCCCAAGAGTCAGACTTCTCCGAGAGTAAATGATTGCTATGACTTTCCACCAACATAGTTTAAGACAGGGGAAATCTCTCTAGAAATCAGTGATTTAAAACAAAATATGCCTCTAAGCCCTGTCCCTCCCACTTGCTCTCCTTTTCCAACCAAACCTGAAAGCAAAAGGATGAGAATAAAATTTATTCTGAAACAGAAAATGTCCAAGATGTATAAAACATACCCTTATAACTATACACACAAAAACTTGGCTAAAATTAAATGTTCTAATTACAGATAAGAAAAAAAAAAAAAAAAAAAAAAAAAAAAAAGAGGGTTATAAAAAAATTAGGAGAAATAAGGAAAAAAAACTAAAACAAAAGGGGGAAAGGAGCTAATTTCTTAACAAAACTAAGTATTTGACAAGGGACCTGCAAAATTTGAAGTGCAAAAGTCAAACTGCCCCAGATCCATCACAATCCTACACTAACATAAGTTTTTTGGCCTCTACTGATGTTTCAAAGTTCAGCAGATCCTGGAAACTCAGTTTTCTTGCAAATAAGGGGAGTATCACAGCAACTGCAGCCAGCTGGCTGGCAATACAGAGACTCAGTATTATTGGGGGGTTTTAAGTTTTAGAAATTCAGCATCCCAAAAGACTAAATGAACACAGCCCTTGCCAGGTGGCTGATGGCTTCACTCAACCTGCCATTTTTTTGTTTTCCAGAATGCACCTCTGATTCTTTCTTAGAACTCAATAACACCTTACCTGTCTCTCACACAGCCTTTCCTATAGCACCAGGAGAAACTTGGAAACGCTGCCATACTCTCTTCACAAACATATGCACTGCATTTATCTGCCAAGGAGGCAATGTGTGGCAGCATGTACTGCCTCAAGCTAAACGTCCTTGGGTTTGTAAAGACTTCACAGGTAGTGCAAAACGGGCCTTTTAAAGGGAGCCACAAAAACCAGAGCACAGACCAGGGGTCTAAGGTAGCAACTTCCACATATGGGTTGTGTTTCCTCGGTGTATGCGCCTAAAGGGGGGAAGCTAGCCCTCAGTTTCACCTTTAAGTGGTATAATTTGACTCTGAGGATTTTTGGCAGCCAGATTCCCATCATCTTTCTGGCTGCTGAGAACAAAATAAAGCAAACAACGCCTCCGCTCTACAGGCCCCGAGCTCCTGACCCCCAAAGCAGAGCACAGAGCGTAGCTCACATCCTACATGGGCTATCTCCTGGCACAGCACAGCCCCAGAAAGCCATACAAATCTTCACCATCACATTAAAATGCCTCTGGCAGGTTACAGCATGACATATAGCTCTAAAGCATCATGCTCGTGGGCCTGTAAACAAGCCAGGATACAGAAGGAACTTCCCTGCAGCGTGTATTATCACACTGATGACAAGCATTTTTCTGAAGCATATGGTATTTGTCACAAGGTATGAAACCGCACACTTCGCTCTTCTGCTACCCCACCACAGTGCCCCACCAGGGATGCCTCAGTTTCCAAGCCGTGAATCACTCAGAAGAGACAGGGGATGCTCTCACAAGGACTAGCAGAGCGCGGCTTTTCCTCCAGGAGAGGGCACCAGCGGTGTATCCTCACCAGCCAGGGACCCGCTCTCTCCCAGCCACACGGGCGATGAAGGGCTCAGCCACACAAACGCACCCGGCTGAGAGGTGAGGGGAGCAGAATCCGTCTCCTTCCTACAGCTGTATGGGCGCCGCAGAGTGGCGGGGCAAAGGGCACAATGCCACGGCAAGAGAAAGACTCAGGGCACCACTGGAAAAGTGGATCTGCAAAATTAGAGTGTTCTGCTACAGACAAGCTCTGCTAAAGGTAGATAAAGGGCAAAGTTTAACATAAACCAATGGAAAAGGCATCTAGGAACCAAGGTACTTAGGCTTTACACATACTCTTTGGTCCCATCATGGCACTTCCTGTGCATCTATTAGCCTTTCCTTCCCTAGACTGAGCATTTTTATTATTCAGGTCATTTGAACAGAAATGGACCCCAACAAAAAAAAATTAATACAAGGATGGCCAAAAGGCAACTAAAGAATCCAATGTGCCCCGCTCCTTTCACTTGTCTCTTGCTTATCCATCACCCCTGAAGCCATAAAGCTAAATTAGATAGACCCCAAAGAGCCATTGTCCCATGCAGCCCTGGCCACTCATGGCAGTGTAAAAAGCTCCTTGGCTTCAGTCTCCTGGCATGACAAGAAGCAAAACATGGAAGAAACTCTGATAACTAGACACTTCTCCCTTAAAAAGCAAACTACCTGGTCCCCTCCCAACAAGAGAGGAAGGAGAAGCATGTCCTCTCCAAGTCATTTCTCTCCATCAGCCTGACTTTAGGGCTGGATTAATCAATAAAGTATGCCCAGGCAATGCTAACAGCACTGCAGAGAATGCTACCTTGCAGTGGCTAATTACTACAGAGAGTTTAACGAAATTTAAAGAGACTGAAACCTTCTTCTATCAATAAGGAGCTGGGTTTGTTACATGCCACCCTTATTCAATTAGAAGATGTGCTCACCAGGCTGGCTTCACTCTCAGCTTTGCATGCTAAGGAGCAGCGTATCAATCTCCATCTTTGCTCCTGATAAAGAGGAAGGAGATACTGTCACCACGGCCACCTCTCTGCCCTCCAGTGTTCTCTGCTTGCAACAAGGACCCAAGTGACACATGGATCTCTTTCCCTCTTTTCCAAAGAGCACAGTGACTAACAAAAAAGCTGAAGGACTGACAGCCCTGGAGTCCAGCCATCACCAAGCAGCTCCATCCTAACACAATCAGCTTCTCCTGCCATGTCCAGTCTGCACTTCCAAAGCCAGTCCTAGGGAAGCAAATCCTAAAGATTTAGAGGTTCAGATTGTTCAGTGCTGAACACAATTTTTTTCTTTCCCTCAATATACACATTTGCATTTCAATCTGGGTCTCCTTCTCTCCTTTCCCTCTCAAAGTATTTTTCTTTGGACTACTGGAATTAAGTATTAAAATCAGAGTATCACTTGCTCACCCTGGCAGCACTCACCATCTAGAATGATAACAGCATCCATCAGCACTGTCACAGATAAGGATCCTACTCCTGTTCTCACTGCAAAGCCTCTTCATCCTCGCCAAGGGTTTAAAATTTGGTGGAAAAATTAGCTTTTACCAAAATCCAGCATACAAGCTTTCAAAAAAGCACTGAAATGGGATGTTTGGTGGGGGTTTTTTTAAGCTGATTTATTTCCATTCAGTCCCATTACAGAAGTTGCAGAAGTAGGAAAAGCAAAGATGCAGGTTCAGATTGCTCCATTTACATTTCTATAGCTCATACTCAGCTCTCATTACAAGAACCCAGCAGCAAGCTCACAATGTGGACTGATGCTTTTGATAACTGATGAAAATCACAAAGCAAGGGAGAGCCTGCATTTTTAAGTCCACTACATAGCACTTGCTTATTTAGATCATATAAGGCATTGTTTGCTAAATACACAATTTCAGACCCAATTGCAGGGTATTTTTCTTTTACCTATAGTCTAGCTTATTAAAGATATACAGGACTTGATGCATTGCAGCTTTCAAGGATCCAGAAATTTCCGGTACATTTTCATTTTGAAAGGAAAATATTATATTCTCTTATAGTTCCTTTCAGTTAGTGAAAATTTATTTCCTATGCAACTACCTCAGGGGTAGCACAATGAAGTGGTTAAACTGCCAGTAGAAGCTATACATGAGATCTGACAAAAAGGGGAAAAGAAAAAAAGGGAAGAAAATTAAAAAAAGGGTAGAAAAATTCCTGCTGTCTTTTGTGAAATAGAATAGAATAAAAATTGGTGGGGAAAGAAATGTAATTCAAGAACCTCTGGGGTATATTGCAAAGAGCAAGAAAGAAATTAAAAGCAATAAATAAACAGTTGACAATATCCCTTTTAAACCACAAAAAACAGTGTCTGTATGTTCAATGTGAACATTAACAACTGTTGTGTTGTCTGGATAGCTACAAAAACAGCCAACCTTTGTGAATCTGGATCTCAGATCGTTATCCCCTTCCTGCCACCTCAACAATAATTTCTGTGCTAATTAACAGCCATGCCAGTAGAAGAATCTGGCCAAAGCAGATCACAGGATTTACTTCCAGGTTCAGCACTGGTCATTAGGAATCACACAGCACACTGTTACTGTTTCCAAGATTAAAACTACAAGCTCCTCTTTAGAGCACAGTGAGTCATCAGCAAGATAAAGCCCACAGCTGGCTGGAAGTTGATGTGTGGTGTTCTTCAAAGTACAGAGAGCTCCCACTTCACTATCTTGTCCTCTATTCCAAACTATCCATAATCCAGCAATGGACACTTCCTGGGGCTGCAGCCAACACTTCCACCCTCTGCTGTGCCACTCCACCTTCTAAACAGCAGGAATTCTTTCACTGCAGACACCCCAGTTTTAACACCTCCATCACAGACTTAACCCATGACACACAGCACGTGTGTCAGGGCCACCACTCCCTGCTCCATGCAAGACCCCTTCTTGGGGATTCTCACCACCCACCTTCTGCCCTGTGCCAGTCACTCCCTGAGCACTAAGATGTGTTTTGCCTGCTTTCCACCCACAGCCTTGGGTTCTTTTCTATTCAGACTCGTAAAATACTCCTGTGAATGAGGCAGAGATCTGCAAGCTTCAGGCTCCCAACATAACCAGCTCCCACCATCCAGTTGTAAGAGCAGAGAACTGACCCCTAGGAGCAAAGAAAGAAGCCAAGTGATGCCATGAAGATTTTGCCATTTCTTTTATACCCCATTATACCTTTTTACAACTTCTGTATTCTTAGTGCTTTTTGCCTACATTCTTGGACTTGTTTATTCAGCTAGAAGACTAAACATTTTAGAAGCTTCATAAGTAGAAGATAGCATGCCCCAGACCCCAAGGTCCTCTCCAGAACACATTCTGTAAACTAAGATAGAACCATCCAGGGGAAGGTTCCTTGGGGAGGGGGGCTCATTCAAGCCATCCAGGCTCACTGGGGAATCCCTGATAGATATGCTAATTAGTAGGACCTATAATGTTGAATCAGATATTTTGGGGGGGTGCATTGTGGTGTGCATTTTGGTGCATTTGACCTGGATGTGGTGCACCTAAGGATCCTTAAAATAAATAGCAAGGGAAAATCCCTTTTTCCCCTTCTAACTGTGTTTGACTCTTGATTTTAAGACTAGGACAAGACATCCCAAGGACAGGCCCTTCTGTCCACTGCTCCTGAGCTGCCCAGTGCAGAACGATTCCCCAGTCACTGAGGTCCCCAAGGGGACTCCCTCAGCAACACAGCAACTACCATCCCAGTTTAAAGGCGTTCCTCCCTTCTCTGGCCATCCTAGAAATTCAAAAGGCTTTCTAACATCAAAACCTCTACCTTTTTTCTGAAGCATGGCTGAAATCAGCTTATGTGGTTTTAGACAAAATTATAAAAAGAAAAAACAGGAAGTAGCGAAAGGGATTAGCATACCCTATAAGCAAAAAATAAGTTATTTCCCAGAAAGTGGCAGGCACACACTAATGCTCAAAAAACAGATCCTTCCCTGGCTTCTGTGTAGCACTCAGAGTCTGTGGACAATGGTTCATGCCCTGACCCAGTCACTGACCATTTTGAAGCACAAAGAGCATTACCTTGCCAGTTAAATCAGTCGAGCCTGTGTCAGAGCCTGACCCTCAAGCACCAGAACACAGGTCTCAAAACTGGACACATCTATTTACACAGGCCTAAGTGCCACAGCTGCTGAGGCAGCTGACTGCAGCAAGGGAACAGCACAGCCCCACAACTGCCTCTTCCCAACTTCCTATACCCCAAAAATCTCCAAGAGCCAGCAGATTTACCACTGCTTATCCACAACTCATAGGCAGTGTCCTCAGCAGACTGGGAAAAATTAGTTCAAGGGTCCTGTTTTGAGTGACCTCTGTTTTCCCCTGGAAACTGAATATGCCAAGCAAGCCCCGGGATGAAGAGAACAGTTCTCCTGGGATGCTGAAGGAAAATGATGGATAACAAGCAGACAAATGTTATTTGGGAAAATGCTGTTTTGCAACAGCATCATGCAGTCATTATCAAATGGGTTTCCTACACATTGGTTTTTCCTACCCAAGGTGTTACAATTAGCAGCTAGCTGATGTCTGGAAAGATGGCCATTATACACAAATGTCTTCCAAAACTAGGACAGCCATTAAGTTCCTACAGCATAGTGCTGGCCACAAGACTATTGACACTGTCCTGGAAGCAAAATGTGTTCCCAACGAGCTGCCCCCCAGCAAAACCAAAGGTATCACAGCTTGTGACCAAAACAGAGACAGGGACATGCCGTCATGTAATCAAGAACAGCAGGCTCTAATGAAGCCACATGCTGTCACTGCTTTCAGACTGCAAATAAAGCTTAATCATTCTGCAGCAGAGGCAGAAATCAGAGTAAACCTCTGGTCTCCACCACAGGTGATATCAGGTTGAACTCTGAAGAATATCTCTGCCTTTAAAATCTGTAGAGACAGGCTACAGATTCTTCTCCAAACACATTAACCTTTTCCTTTCAACGAAGTCAAAGAGCATTTTTGAAACTCCAATACCAAACATCAAGATCTTGGATTAATTAAACTGCAAGATGGGATTTCAAGGCCCTTTACTCAAGATACAGCTAAGGATAGTTTGAGGGCTTCTCTCAATTTGCTCATTATTTTGCCATCATTGTTGAAGGGCTAGGTTCTATTTATGAAAACAAACAGGCTCATGAGAGAAAATAGACCCTTTTTTCCAAGCGGTCGTTCAGTCATCCTTCAGACAGAAGAATTAAGTAGAAAAAAACAAGCACATGCTTACCCATCATTTCTTTAGAGTTCCACAGAGATTGGCACAGCTTTTATGGAGGTGAGAAGCAGAAAGAGGACAGGCCTGGTCATTACCTTTGGGATGTGGCTGCATCCTCTGAAAGGATACAGCAGGGAAAGCCCTGCAGCTGGCTCCCTGCCAGTCCACATGTGCACTTTGCACAAGCACAAGCTCGTGTACCAAAAGCACTTTGTCTGCAGTAGGTCAGGTGTGTATCTGTGTAAAACAAAAATCTTTTCTGTATCATTTCAGTATGATCCCGCTATAATAGCATCAACTTATCCAGGCAGCTCCCAATTCTCCCATAACTAGGTCTCTGCACAGGACATGCACACCCAGAAACACAGAATCAGTCTTCATAAGAAACCAGAAGAAGTTCTTGATGAAAGAAGGAAGAATGATCAAAGTTATGTCACTTAAATAGTAAGGACCACAGCTGTACTGCAACCTTACTTTTGCATAGCAGCCAAGGCTCTCTAATATGCAGCAGCCTCTTTAATTTCTACTCTCATGTCTGTTCTTTGTTCACAGAACAAAGCCTGATCTACTTACAGATTTATACTTGCATAACAATACTGAAGTGGTGATGAGCTTTATTAGTATTTATTATTAACCAGGTGGACTAGAACAATCTCCACCATGAATTCAGTTTACCAGGATGAGGATACATCAGCAGAACTGAATCTGTGTAGGCAGCAGAGGCTGGCAGAGAGGAGGAGGGATGTAGTGAGTCACCCACAGCACTTGTCTGAAGCAAGTTTCTGCTAGATCTCTACATCAGCTTTTAGGCTTCTCTTTTCCTAATTCCTAGGTTTAAGTGAGACCACACAGGCCACAGAAGGGATGAAACAACCCCTTTTGGCACTTACAGATGACATAGTTAACATCACGGTCCAAACAGATTCCCAAGGACATCTCAGGAATAGATTCTCCTGGTCCTCTTCCAGGACTTCACCCACTGGCTAAGCCCTAGCTCTGTTCAGCCCATCTCTGGAAGCCTCACGTAGCTATTTTCCCGGACCAGCACCCACTGGGGAACACCAGTTGCATGAGAAAAAAGTTTTTAACATGAGGAACACAAAGTCTGGGTATGGAATTACTGAGATACCAGAGGTGACTCTCTCACTTCCAGTAGAATACTCCAATCAACCGTTCCAATAGACACAGTCTAAGCTTCAAATATTTCAGCCTCCTCTTGCCCTGCTACATGCAATGGCAGCCATGTATTGCCTGCAGAGACCCCAGTTTCATATATGACCAGGGAGGACTTCATCCTCTGGGGTTCTTCTGAACACAAGGCCCTGTTTGGTGGGACACTCCTGATGCTTCTCCCTCCAGCCCCACACAGACCCTCTAAAACAGAGACAACAGACTGAGCAAATGACAGGGACAGAGAGTATCACAAAGGAGGAGAGGAGCTTCTGCACCCCAAATCTTTCAGATCCAAACTGAAAGCCTTAATCAGGAACAAGAGAAACAGCAGAGGAGGAGTCACTCAGGCAAGTCAGAGGAGAGTGGCAAAGGCTCCATATGAACTCGCTGGGAAACTAGGCTCAAACCTATCCCCCTCTGTCTTCCCCCCTTATCAACCAGCAACATTTTGATTGTCTCATTTTAAATTTGAACTTTTTAAACAAATTACAACAAAGCTTATGTGAGGTTAATCATTCCCTGTTTCCTCTGGCATTCATTGTAATAGTACTAATTGCAATAAACACATTTAAAATTAATATGCATGTCATATGCATATATCAATTGCATTTTAATTTACCTTTGACTAACATCCACAGACTGAACGTGCTTTCAATAATAAAAAGCTCTGACACAGTTTAACCAACCTCTGCCTGCCAGACTGCTCCCACAGCATTGGGAATCCATGACAGACAAGACTGATGAAGGGGAAAACATGCAAGCCACCAGCAGCAACTTGCAGACCCAGGCAAGCTCAGCCTATAACACAGGGCAAGGATGAGCCTTTTCTCCATGCTAAGCCATCTCCACTGCCTGTCATTTTGGAAATAGGCTCACTCTTACAGTTCCAGAGTACACTGATAAAATATTTCAGATCTGTTTGCAAGCAAGGAGGATTTCATTTTCACTAACACAGATGGTTTAGCCATTATCAGCCACCTCCCTCTTCACAATTCCTTCCAAACATCCATCAGCAAAGCTCTACCAGGCAGGGCCATGACAAGGCACAGCCTCAGCAAGACCAGCAGGAACCTTCAGCAGGGTCAGAGGCCATGAAACATTTTTGCCAATACCAGACACAAATGGAATCAAGTGCATTGACTAAAGACTCTTTAGCTGGGATGCTGAAATTGCTGAGGTGTGGGTGACCTGCCCCACAGTCAGTTTATGCATCAATTAAACAGACCACAAACAAGTAAAAGGGCACTGAGAGAAGAGCTGGAACAAATCCTGCTGCTCTTACACATTCCCTTCTCTGAGCTGCTTGCTCTGCTCCCCTGCCAGAGGACACGCTCATTACAGCAAAAATAAAGAGTGTTCCTTAGCCCCACAGACATACCTACAGATTGAAATAATTTTTAAGTTAACACTTAAAAGATGTGTTTTAAGTGAAGATGTGAAACCCAACCAGTGCTGGATTTGCAGATGACAGCATACCTGCCACATCTCCTTCAGAGCACGCTGCCAGCCTGAGTGAGGAGCCAACAAGAAGATCTCACATGTCCACTCCTGCTGCCTGCTACAGGTATAACCCCACACTGAAGGAAGGATGACAGAGAAGCTCCTGGCTCCAGCTAACACTGGTGCTTGTCTCTCCAGAGTTCAGCAGCAGCACACAAAGAGGATGTGCATCATTCAGCACTGAAGACTCAGATGAGAGTTACCGAGTGAAAACAGCAGCATAACTTGACGGCATCCCATGCCATGCCTGTGCCGACAGTCAGGCCTGCTCAGGCAGAAAAAGGGAAGGTTGAATAAGCTGTTGCTGAAGAACAGTTTTTACCAATCTTGATGAGCCATCAGAAAACTTACTGCAACAGAGTGCTGAAGATCTTCTTCAGCAGTATTATCTCCTATCTCCCCAGACAACCTACAATCTGGCCCTGGTCTTACTCCAGCATCTTTTGATGTTATCTTTCTTAAAACGCCTTCAATAAGCACAATTCTGTCTAAAGGTTTTCAGAAGGAGAAAATTTATATGAATATTGGAGCACAGTTCTGTCCAATTGATCTGACCTCTGCTCAAGGACCCCGAACCCAATATTTAGATTTTTCCAATTGCACACCAAGCCAATGCCAAATGACCTATGAAGCTAATTCAAATTAACTGGCACATCAAATGCTTGTATGAAGGAGTTCATGAGTCAACCATGGACAAAGAATGAGTCATAGGAGATACATAGGAGATAATTTTGAAGAATGAGTAAACCTGAAAAAAATCCCAAATTGCCAATGAACAATACGCAAGTAGAAAAACATGTTCAATTTACAAAATAAGTTAATTGCTATGAATTAGTCAGATGGCTCTAGTCACATAAACATATCTATTGTGGGCTGCTGTTGCAGTTTACATGCCACAGTTGAGCAGTTTAAATCTCTATTAAAGGTGTCTCTGACTTTAACGAGAGTTACTGCAATGTATATCAGCAACACACTCTGGAGATACACAGAAAGACATACCAAAAAGAAATCCAGTGCCACAAAAATGAAGCTACCTTAGCTTCAACGACAGAGGACACTTTCATGAGCACTCCCAGCTCCTGCAGGCCTCTCAGGGAAAACTCACACTCATCCATATACCTCCCAGGACTCCACAACATGGGAAAAACGCAACTGCTGACTCCTACTGGCTACTGTCTTCAAACTCACTGTCAATTAAGAAAGGAGATGGGAAAGCCTAAGGACTTGGTCAGCTCAGAGAACACAGCTAGTCCTCCCTTTGTTCCTGCAGTTGCTGAAATACCCCATATCCCCAGTCCCTCCCTAATGATTAGGGAAGATCACTCCCAATATCGTTCCCCAGATGAGTTTAAAAAAAATCAATTCTTATGCCCATTTTAGAAAATCCTCTTTTCACAGGCTCTGCTCAGCCACCAAGTCACATCACCAGTTTTGTTCCTTAAGCTCACATCCCCCCATTTGCCTCACCAGAGACAAAACTGGGCCAGTCCCAGCAACACAGAAAAGGCAGAGGCTCCTGCAGCCCTCATATCAAACCTGCAGCCTCCTGCCTACCTGAACCCAAAACTTCCCCAAGCACGTCCCTCAGAGCAGGGAGCAGTATTTCAGAAGGTTCAAACAGAATATATTGGTTCAACAAAGACAGGCGACTTCCATGGTTTGGCACTCATTTGCTATTTCCCTCTTCCCACTTCCAGGTCACACAATAAAACCAAGCCCTGACAGAAGCACAACTTCTCTGCAGCACAAACATTTTGGGGATGCATAAGGGCACAATTACACCTTGAAATCTCTCTGGCTGCAAAGGTCACTCAAGAGATTCCCACTGTGTTCACTCCCACCCTCTCTAAGGTAATTTATCATCCCCACAGACATTCCTGGGATCAAGTTTAGATTAAAGTTCCACTCACCCTCCCCTCCTTTTAAAGTTTTGCTTTTGATCTTTTGATTGTCACCAATTCATGACAACTACAGTCCCACAAATGGTGACATTAACACAAGTGAGAGGAACAACACCCAGAGATGGGGATTTCAGAAAGTACAGGAATCTCCTAAAACAGCTTTGCCCCTTGAAGCATTTTAACATCATACCTCACATTTCATGTTTCTGAGCCTTTTCACATCTAACCCTGCCTAAACTAAATCTTCTTGGAAGAAACCCAAGTCTTCTTAAATGAAATAGAAACTCAAATCATGAGATAGTTTATTACAATGGGTTTTGTTTACAAGGCTGAACAAAATTTAGCCTGACTTCCAACTGTGCCTTTACTACCTTCTTTTTCTTGTACAGTTTTTATCAACCTGTACATGTAGGGATGGATATGTGTGCAGGATGGTACAGTTTTTTCTTTAAGTTTTAGTCATGTTTATTGCTACACAGTTCATTCATTGGTAGTCAGTCTCCTGTCAAACAGTTTGCAAAGCAAGTGTTTTAATTAACTAATTTTCTAAAGCTTCCAGTTACTGACCCCAGTTCTGCCAAGAATATTATGTGCCTCAGGGTAAAGCACATAGGTTTTATGACTACCTGCAGCTACATCAGAGCCAGGGAAACATCTCCCTGCAGGATGAAAGTAAAATAAAGCTTTTCAAGTAATCCCTCTCTGCATGCCAGCACTAGCACCCATCTCCTAGGAGACTCACCAATCCATCTAGAATCAGACCCCATATTTATAACCAACCCTTAAATCCCAAATGAGTAACAAAGCAGTGAGCTAAAGGCCCCCATGATTCACTGGTAGGAAATGTAGTCAGCATTCAACATCCTATGTCTGTTAATAGACCAACTAATGCATAATGCCAAATGGATCTGTTTCCACAGCACTGCTTGAAATGCAGAACATTTAGTCAGTCTGGAAAGGACTTTATAGTTATTGACACACAGGAGGGAAGAGTATTTATGCCTTTTTGGACCAGATGCTCAGATCTTCCCACCTGATAGCCACAGTCCTCCTAAGTAGCACTTGGACATGGTTCCAAGTCCAGCTAAAATAACAGTAGTCATATACCCCTCCTGCCCAAGAAAGGTCTGGAAGCAGAGCCTCATGAGGCTGGGAAAGCTAAAAAATACCTGAAAAGGCATAAAAAACCAAAAGGATACTCATCAACCCCATCACACACATTAAAAAAAGTAGAAGCAGAAGCAAATCTGCAGCCACTGAGTAGTCATATAAACCCAGAGCAACACTTAGTGAAATCTAAAGAGCTGATCTGCACTTAATCAGCTCTGACCCAAGCCACAAGTGAAGCACAGCTGCTAAATCGTTACCCTCAAACTCCGGAGTGCTCTAATAGTTTTCCTTACAGTCTGTGCCAGATCATGACAAGCAGGCTGAGTAATGTAAAAAAACTACCTGTGACCAGAAATTCAAGTAATGACCTTAATTACTTGTAAACAATTTTCATGAGTGCTGCAAACTTCAAATAAACGCCTAACAAAATGCAGCAGCATTTTGGTCTGAAAGACTCCAATCCTTCCAGCCTTCAATGAGACCTGAAGTGTCAGGAACGGTTTCTTTTTCTCACTTCTCCATTCCCATCCACTGTTGGCTACCTAGCACCAGGAGAATTTTGAGACACAGCATGCCCCCAGGCAGTGGGGAACACCAGGGCAATCTCATCCAGAGGTGCTCTGGTTGAAAAAGCCTTAGATCTACACGCTATACAGAGCTATAAAGGCAGACAGGGAGAATAAGCTTTGCACTATACATACACCATAACTGAACAGCCCAAATGGCTGGTCAGTGCAGAAATAAACCAAGGGCTGGTTATGCAACCACTCTGACGCAGCACAGACCCAAGCTGCTGCCAGAAGCAGTAGTCATATGCCACTTGACCACCCCCAGCTGTTCATTCCCACAGCAAACCTTGTGCCAGCCCCGATAAAATGGGTGATGGATTCTGGGGGAGGAAAAGACAGCTGAAAACTGCACAGACAAGCTTGGAGCCTTCGAGTCCCCTGCCTGATGGATCAGCTCCTTGGCAGTGCTGGCCCAGGGGAGGCCATGGGAACAGGCTGCAGCACAGCCAACACAACAGCCTCAGCTGGCAGCACATAAACAGTCAGATGGAATCACAATGTGGCTACAGTCTTTTAACTTCTCCATTTAAGAAATGTTCCTGTCATGGAGCCTTCTATGAAATTATTTATAATATTCCTGCACTATTCTGCAGGATGGAAATGCTATTACTGTCATGTTACCACCTAGTAACCAACAGAACTAAAATCCAGTCCATGACAAAAAAATACCTCCCAGATAAACACTAGATTGGAATAATCCAGGTTTTACTGAAGCTTAGTAAATACATGGCTTGGAGACACTGCCAAATATAATGGAGTGACAATGGGACAGCACTATTATGTGCTTTCTGGTTCTTTGCTCTAATGCTTTACAAATATATTTGCCCAAACCTAAGTTATATGTGAAGGATTTCTGAAAGGGATTCAACATGGAATATACTGCCAGACAAGCTGCTGGAAGAGCTAAAATTAGACAAAAGTTTAAGTGACCAATAAATGGGAGGAGTTATAAAGCACAGGAAGCACTTAGAAACATTTCAGGACCTAAGTGTTAGAGCTTTGTCAATAATTTTCCTTCCAAACATCTTTCTAATAGCATATTCCTTTGACCAAAAGCAAGCATTTTTCTGCCCTTTTGATCTAAACATTTTGTTCTTATTCCACACCTGAAAAACTAAAGTGGTTCCCCACAACTGAATACAAAAGAACACCTTTGTTAAATATTATTTTTAAGAAAACAACCATAAATAAAGCACACACAGAGAAAAAAAAAAACCACACACACACACAAAATCACAAGAAAAACGATGGCATTTCAAAGAAACTTCTGCTTCTTCACACTTTCTTCCCCAAAATAATTTAAGTAGAATTGGTNGCACTTCCCTGCTCCCCTGTGCTAGCCTTCAGGTTTGCCAGTTTTTGGGAAGCACTGCTCGTGGTTATTGTCAAAAATAGATTAGAAACTGTTAAACTGTTCATATTAATATTGTTAAATAGTTAATAATTGTTAGATTAATACATGTACTGTTAGAAAGTTTGGTTATTATATTATAATAGGGGTTAAAAATGTAGTTATAAGAAATATGGTTCTCAATTTACTGAGTTACACCTAAGTAAAGTGCACCCCACCCCAAGAAACGAGCCAGCCTGGACAAAAACCCCTGAGAACCAATCAGCGCCTTATCCCTCATGCAAACGAGGGCTCCAAACAGAGACCAATCCAAAGTGACAAAAAACAATATAAAAAGGGGGCATCCAGGTCAGTGAGGTGGGCTGCTCGACCTTGGACATCGGGAACATCCCTGTTCTGAAGAAAAAGATCCAGTGCCAGCTCTGCAGTATCCAGCTCGTGGCTGACCAGGAGCCCTCCTGCTCCACTTTCCCCAGACCATCGGTGTGAGCTCTGCCCGCGGGCCCCTGTGCTTTAGGCCACAAAATAAATGCTGAAATCACTTTAGAACCGGGAGTGCAGTCCTGTTTTTAACAGTTATGGCTTCTCAAGAGAGACAAGGCACTGTCATGCCACCGGCTGGTGTGGCATTGACTGTACTGAATACAGGGCTCTACGCTGCTCCACACAACAACCTTTCTTAGCTGGAAGTTAGTTTGGAACCAAAAGTTCACAGGCAATTTTTTCTCTAACTGTCAGACCTTGATGCTGACCCAATATCCAAAAGATGACAGTCATCAGGTATGAGACATCTCCAGCCTGGCTGCATCTCTTAAAAGAGGTCCTGTTCTCAGAAAGGCTTTCCCTGGCATTCCAGCATTCTCCCACTAAGCCCAGCAGCCAGGCCAGCCAGCAAGCCACCAACAAGCAGGTGTTTTTCTTCAATGTGCCTCCACTGTGTCATGTTCTTGGCACACTACCATGTGCAGATCCTATAATACAAAAGTCCAGATTCTGCTCAGAGCAAGAATTCCACTAAGGCAAAAGACTGGGCTGAGGATAGATCATGAGCCTCTCCTAAGGACACCTGTTTAAAGGAAAGAAGTTGATTCACTGAATGTCAGCTGTTGTTAAAAATATCTCACTAGTCCTGTTGGAAATGGTATCAGGTTTAAATTTTTTTATATAACTTCAGTCAGAGGTTTGGTTCACCTTTTCCCACGGGGAGGGGAACTGAAGTTTCTTTTCTAAGGACTGTTTCACCACTCAATGAATTTAACATCTCAACAAACTGGGAGTAGCTCAGAAGATACACAAAAGATAAGAGCCATTAGCAAACACCAACTCCGGACCTGACCCCTGGCATGGTCGGGGCACTTGATCTGGGAAAAGAGAGGTAAGAGAAAGAGAACCTAATTAACATCAAAGATGAAGGGACTGATAACCAATAGGAAACCAAATACTAACAGCTATGTAACTTGGGACCAATGAATGTCGAACCAATGAATTCCTATGGGGTTTGAGTCTGTACGTATCTGAAAAATCTAGTAAAAATCATGTGTGATGAAATTATTTTCTCTGCACAACCCAGGCAATGTGCGGATTAAATTATTTCTGTTGCACATCCTGGCCAGAACAACATCCAGCCAGAATAAAGTAATGCCTTGATTCTCTAACACTAAAAATGTTGGGTGGTTTTTGTTTTTCCCACAGTTTCAGTCACAGTCCCACAGAAACATGAGGAAGGCCACTCTAAGTCAGAACAAGGATCCAATTAACCCACAATTCTGCTTTGCCACTGTGATCACTTCTGACACCTAAGGCAGAATGAGGTCAAGATAAGTATCCATAGCATTAACCCTAATATTCTCACAGTATCTGGTAATTTTTCATCTAAAGGGATTCTTTGAATTCTGTCTAGTGACTGAGGCTACAGAAGACCAGCATGACTATTTACTATAGCTGAGCAAAAAATCACAGAGTTTCAACCTGCAGTGGCTTTATTTTGAAGACCAAGAATGCCATGAGGTTTCCTTGGCTCTTTTGCAGTCCCTAAAGGACAGCTGGCTTATTACATCATCTCCAGCAAGTAAGGTGGAGTCTCGCAGTCTTACTAAAGCTGGTGTTCTCTGTCCCCATCCTGTCCAAACCAGATAATGAAAAAACATTATACATCTGCATAGATCTGGCATGCCATCTATCTGCAAAAAGCACTGCTGGCTCTCTGGATCACATCTGTTTAAAGATCCATTTGAACTTTTCCATCTATCTGGTGCTTTGAAATCGCAGGGTACAGACAGGCCAATTATGAACAATTAAGTTACCACACGTAAGAAATTACTGTTTCTCAGATGAGCAGAGCTAATTGGCCATATGCACACTCACAGCCTAGTCCCAACGGCTAAGAAAATTTGTTGTAACACATTTTGCTACCTGTTTGCAAGGGAGTAAAAGAACAACCATAGTCAGCTAGCACAGCTCACGGCATCACTTTTTATCAGTGCTTTAAGGAGATACACACAAGTAACCTGTTCATTCCTACAGTGAAACCTTTAGATATTGTCCGTGTAACTTAGCTCCACCTCAACAAACAACTCACACTTCACAAACAAAACCAGTTTCACTCTAAACAGAAGCAAAGACCTTGCTATTTAAGTAAAAACATGGAGGAAAAAACGCAGCAGGGAAGAACCAGATTTACTTGCTACTTGTTCCTCCTCCATGTAATTAATTCAGTAGCATATCTTAAACTATGCATTTTCTTTCAAAAACACAGAAGTTGAGTGTATGAATAACTTTAGTTCTTTGTCAAAATAGACATAACTTTTCTTGCTTGCAGTAAATTACCTGGAAAAAAGATCACATTATTGAGGAAAATGACTACAAAACAACCCCAGTAGACTTGGCTACAAGATGAGATAGGAGCAGGGGCAGACATCCTCAGAAATACTGGAGCTGCATTATTTGAGGGTCAGCCCTAATCCCAGGAGGGTAAATGGGTCACAGCAAAACATGAGAAGAACCAACTCTACGGAATTTATCACTCAATAACATCCCGCCTTTGGCGCACATTAATCATGCTGTGACGAGAGCCAGCCAAGAGGCAGAGATGCACACGCGGTTGCTATGGAGTTAAAGGCTTGAAGGAGATACATGGAAACAGCACAACTGCAGGGAGCGCAGTTAACTCTTCAACTGCCTCTGTCTGAACAGCTTCCTGGCCAGACAAAGTCGTGCACACCCATTCTAAGGGAATCCTTTTAAATACTCAAGAGTTCCCATGAAGACTCAAAGTCCAACAACCAAATTCCATCAAGGAAGAATAGTTGCTCCACATCAAAAAACAGGGAGAGACTGACAAACAACAGCCAGATGTTACAGAAACTGAGCAAGAATGGAGGGATAAGAGGATGGAGCTGGAGGGAGGGAGGACCATGCTTTGCAGCATACAATCTCTGCCAACTGTCTTTGTCGTTTAATACTTTCATCTGTCACACATAAAGGAGCAAAAGTAACTGCTGGAGACCCATGCAGAGAATGAGTTACCCCCAGACGAAAGGTAGGGGCATCACCATAAATTTAAATGCATCCATGGTTCTGAAAAGTCGCAAGCACGCTGAAGTTCTAAGAAGCCCAGACTCATCCCTTACTCAAGAAAATACATCTTGAAATGTTTGGACTTTTTCTGCCCTGTGGCATCATTCAGCTCTGTCTGAAAAAGCCACCACATTTGCTGATGTGAGCGCACAAGACTCACATATAGGCAAGGACTGGGATGAGGCTGGCACAGGACGTGCTACTTGCACAGACTAAACAAGGAAGAACTTCTTGGAAGACAGTTTCCTGAAGCAAATGTTTTAGGGATGCGAAAACAGTTCTAGGAGACTAGGCAGGTCAGGTAAAAAATCCTGAAGAGAGTGACAAGCTTGCTCATGACTGAAGTAACAAAGAACATTTCATGGATAATCCAACCAGCTACTTCCAGATCACAAGAAGCTGCTGCACATCCAATTCCCTGCAGAGTTTCCTAGCAGGGGCTGTGTGTGTATATATATATATACATATATATGTAGATAATCAGCAAAGTTTCTATTTTCTCCTCCTACTTAAGGGAGTCTTTTAGTGAGCAACCTCCTACACTGCTATTTTTACCTGCTCCTAATCAGTGTGTTCTTAAACATTGAGAGACTCTGAGAAGAGCAGTTCAACACCTCCAGTGCACAGCCCACAACACACTGAGTAATATCTGGGTGGCAGCTCTTTCTCCCATCACCCAGGACATGATGTCTTGCAGAGTGCTAGGGAAAGCTGGTGGTCAAGGCCTGGGGGATTTCTTCTCATTCTCAGGATACTGAGCTGGAACTGAAGGTTCTCTGAGCAGAGAGCATTAGCACCGTAAGAAGTCAAGTAGAGAGGACTGGACCCAAAGTCAGAGTTTTAAACTGCTGATGTAGTAAATAATAATACTGAAAATGACCAGAAAAGCTGGTAAAAGAGTTTACTGCATTATTTTCTCCTCTCCTTTTTATGTCCTTTCACCATAAGGCTTTCAGTTTTCACTTTCAATGAATCATGCTCCATTGCCAGACCCAAACATGCCTGATCTCAGCCTCACAGGAGGCATTAACCTGCACACATAATTCCCAAAAGACCAGGGCGCCTCAGACCTTCCAAGGAGTCCCTGAGATTTATGGTAACAAGGAGCCCAAGAACAAGTAGATGGCACCAAATCCTGATGCCAGATGACAGCTCATTAATCAGTGGGCTGCACTCTCAGCTCCTCTAAAGGACTTTATCAGATGGCAGTTTATTAAGGGTGGCCATTTTCAAATGCCCAACACTGCAGATGTGGTGTGTTTTCATGGGTTGTGGTGATACCCTCTATGCTAGCACAAACCCTGATCATGCTTTGTCTCTCCTCATCCATTTGCACAGCCTTGCTCTGAAAGCAGATGCTAAACTCTTTCTTGACTCTTCTCAAGAACAGATAGATCTTCCTTTGAAATAATCATTAATTCACTTGATTCCACAAGTTATTTTCTCTCTTGCAGCAGCATTAAAAAAAAATATTCCACCAAGGGCAAAGCTCCAGAGGAGACACAACAGAGAATCAGCACCACTGCCCCAAAACCCAACTACACCAAAAATCCTTAAAGGCAGTTCCAATTATTTCAGGAATGTTGCCAGCAAGACTGACTGCACCATGTTTGGGAAAAATGGCATCTTGGGCTGCACAAGAGTGTTCTGAGCAAATCTCAGCTTCCTGTCAACACGTACTATTTAAATCTCTGACATTTTAAAAGTTGACCCTATGGATTGATTGTAGGTAGTTCAATATAAGCATTCAGCACATGATGCTTGATATTTAAACTTCTTCGTTCAGATTATAAATGTTGACAGATTTACCTATGATTGTAGTTGACTGGAAAGTATCTGTCCTCCTATTTCAAGTTTCAACATTTTCCCCATTTTTGTAAACATTTATCACACAATTTTTAAAGTTGTTCAAAATATTCAAAACATTTTTTCTCGCACTGAAAAAAACAATCAAAGCAATTTCCTAATCAGAGCAATATCCTAACATTTTTCACAGAGTGCTTTGTCATAAAGTCCTTTGATTAAAGCTGAAACTTTTCAAGAAATTTTCAATTTTCTTGGAGAATTGATTGAAAACCACATCAATAGTAATTCTGTAATCACTCTCCTCTCCCTTGAGTCTTACAAAGACTCATGATATTGATTTTATTTTCACTTTAAAAGTAGAAGTACATGCAGTTCAAATCTTTAAGTAAAAATTCTTAGTCAATTTAACATTTGTCATAAAACTAGTAAACAGCAATGTGAAATATTAAAAATTTTTAGCAGGGCTAACATTTTTCAATGACATCACTTCAACATGAAAAAAATATTCTTTTGAAAGCAAAGTCACTTTAGAAAATATATTAATAAAGCATTTTGAAAGATTTTCATTCTGCTTTCCTCTATATTTTTTTTCTTCATCCAGCTGCAAAAAGAGCACAAGTGATTTTGGGGAAAATACTTTAGTATAAATTTTTAATACATAGTTTCCTGACAAAATATTAACACTCCTTACTGCAGTTTACTTCCTATGAGCATCAACAGCAGTAATCACTAGAACATGACCAAGGAAGGTCAAGCTCACCCAGGGCTTTCCTGCCTGAAACAGAGACAGCAGTCTGTATTCTCCAAACTCTCTGCAAACTGCACTCCATTTACTGAAGTAATAGTAGGAGAACACCACTGAAAGAGACTGCTTAACTTAGAGGGAAACAGCAGCATGGGTCACACTGCAGCCCTCTGGTACTCTTTCATACCCTACATTCAGGGCTTGCTGCAGTTCTGTCACACATGAAGGGAACTGCACAGGGACAGAGCCATCCCCCAGTACCTGATCCAGATCAGGCCCAGCGGGATACACACAAAGAATGGGATGGTGCTTTCCCCTCTTCCCCAGAAATTCATGCCTGCTAGCAGACCATTTTCTCTCCACATTCATACCCTTACAGAGTCTAAGCAGGGAAAACTAGAAAGCAAGAATCACTTTGTTTCAGTCACATTCACAATAACATGCATATCAATATGTAAAACAAACAAGACATTGTCTGGAAATTCAGAAAACAATGGATGATATCTTTGCTGAGACAATCACCACATAAATGCATTTCACAGCCTAAGACTTCAACACAAGTGACAGCTAAAGAAAGATAAGTCAGCTCATGTTTATTTTTTCAGGCAGTAAGCCTTCAGACCAAGCCTTGGGTGGTCACAATTACATCACAGTCTCTTACAGTGATAAGCAAAATCTGCCTTCTAGCATGTGAAAGCATGCTGGAAAGAATGTCTGGTGGCAAGAGGTAAGCAACAAGCACCAGAAACAAGTGTGCAAATAAGGAAGAAGGAAGCTTTTGCTCTCTGGAGCAGTTACAGGAGTCAGGGATGGCATGTTCACTCAGCACATCATCTGCTTTGATCCCTCTATTTATATTCAAGATAGATTACATACAATTACTATGTTTCTATGAAACCTAATTAATCTATTTATTACCACCAATTCTCTCTCACAACCCCCTGCACAGAAGTGAAAGTTTGTTTACTACAAAGTTTTGCCTCTTTGAGCTGAAGTGGTTTCCTTCCTCACAACAGATCATTACTGTAAAGCCATGAGACAAATCCAAGTATCTGTGTCGTTCCTCGGTGCGGTCTCTGTGACACATGTCTGATACCAGCAGAGAAACTTCTCTGAGGTTAAACAGGACATGACTTTCAAGATTTCTCCCACGATAATCTGTAGTGAAAGAAGTTCCATACTCCAGCTCTGGAGTGGGTTTTGATGACTCAAGGCCAGTGTAGTTAATGGGAGTGTGGGACCCAGCAAGCTGAGAGGACCATGGCCTCACTGCAGAGGAACATTTATCCATGCAGACCAAAGGTATGCCATGGGACCACATTCCTCCATCAAACATGAAAACTCTTTGGGAAACACAGTGGCCCAAAAAACTGCTGACAGGGGAGTCTTGATGTGGGCACTTCTTTCTGTAGCACTGCTTGACTCAGTCCTCGCTGTCACTTGGCCTCCCTACCCCCATCGTCCAGCTCAGCTCCCAAGTGTTTCAGCTCCCTGAACCACCCAACCACTACTAGGACTCCAGCTTCCTCTTCTTCCCTTCACATCTCCTCTTGTCTCACCAGAAGGTGGCAGATAATTGCCAGAGATCATTAGGACAGGCAGGAATCTGTACTTTCCTTCTGGGCTAAATACCCAAAGGAGTCTGAAGCCAGCTCTAGCCCTCCAGCGCTTTACTCCCCTGCGCTTGGTTCTGAGGTAGGACTGTTCAAAGGTGTCTGAATCATCAGCTACCCCTTTAAAGCACTTGCCTCCTCTCACCCCTGCAGCATTCTACCAGCCCCACTCCAATCCCCCAGGGATGCAGTGCACCCTCTCCCCAGCAGCCAGGGAGCCCAGCTGAGTGCATTAATTGTTCCCTGGACACTGCCGTGAGGCTGATCCGCTAATCAGGCTCAACAAAACCCTGGGGAAGCTCCCAGAAACCATCCTTGGAGTGAAGCCTCCCGTCTTCCCCTCCCGCCAGCTCCCCCGGCCACAGCTACAGACAGCACAGCTGGGACAGAGTAGGAGCCGGGATTAAAAAGGACACAGGGATGGCAGGAGTTATGGGATGCCCTCTCAGCCTCTCACCTTCCCCCAGCCTATTGGCCTTTGGGAGGTGGGGGTGAGTCAGGCTGGCTGCTGTGACCAGTGCTCAGTAATAGCCAGAACTGTGTGTTGCCAACACCTTTATAGCTACGGATGCTCCTGCACAGCACCAGGAATGCTGCCTTGGGAAAAGTTAACTCCATCCCAGTCAGACCCAACACAACACCTCTGGCTGCAGACTCACAAATTAGACACTTCAATGTACCTCAAAATACACCCAAATAATCAGAAAGTCTTCTTTTGGATAGATATCTTCAATTGGAAAATTAAACAAACAAAGATGCTGAGAAGAGGAGGAAAACTCACTGGTTGCTGATAATAAACAAGCATGTCTTGAAAGCTTTTCCCAGCTCCTTGGCAACCAAAAGAGTCACCCAAGAGAGCAAGGGGCAATTGGACAAGTGGTTTAACTGGATTAACTGCTTCCAGAAAAATAGCTTTAGGTGGATAAGGAAAATCTTTTGTATATTCCCACATCTTCATCATCCTGTACTGGTATTACAGGCCCCAAATAAAAGTCCAGGGAGACTTCAGACAACTTGCATTCAATTCAAAGGAAACAGTGGAAAAACAAGAGCTCAGATCAAGAAAGAGAGACCTTTACCTTCATGTCACTTTTTCTCTTCATTTGTTATGTCCATATTAGAAAATAAGACAGGTCAGGGCCTGTCTTTTGGTCCTGAGACCAATTGGCACATCAGGGTCTGCCTTCATCTGAATGAACTTCCTTTCTCCCCAAGACAAGGTGCCAAAAGCAAACATTCTTGGGCTACCCAATCCTCTAAACCAGGTCTGAGTTTGTCTGAAAATGTTTCTTGGCATGGGACACCAATGGCCAAACCATGGCACTCTCACACCAGGCCAAGCATCCAGGAGCAGTGAAAATCCAGGAACATCCTGGACAGCATGTGAAATGAAACAGGTAAGGCACATCCCTCCTGAGGTGGGTGCTGGGGTCCCACAGACAGAATTTGCCATCATTCATGGGCCCAGCACCACAAGTTTAATGGAGAAGAGTTGCTGGCTGCGAGCCCAACCTCTGACAGATTAGTGTCTGTCCTAGAGGCAGAAAATCTGGTCCACAGAGATTAAAAGTGCTCTGCCCATCTTTCTTTGTCAATAACCTCCTGGGGATGGATGACATACGGATCAGCCCTCGGCAGCAGGGGAGGTGGCAGAGGGATGAGGATGTTTTGCTAAAGCAGCAGTGATGTCCCTCAGCCTGGCTTTAACACACACACCTCTCCTTTTCTCTGCAGTCTTTCCATACAAGGAATCTGTCTTTGCAAGCAGATCTGGGACTGGCAGAAAGAAATAGTCTTTGACATATTTCCTGGGGGCCCTTTGATAATGAAAAAAGAGTTAAACACTGGCAACACCTGACTGGCCTTCCTGCTTTCTTTTTATCATTTTAATTATAATTTTTTTAAAAAGTTGTTTGAAACAAACCATCAAAAATAAGCAAAACAATGTCCACATATCAGTCATCAGATAGAAGCAATTTTGAACTCTGATGCTTATGTATCTCTGTAGGCACAGTAGATATTAATAATTTAACAAACTATTATAATCATTACTATATTTGGCAGTATAAGAACAGTGCGTTTTAGCAGAATTTCTCTCCAAATCTCACTGCAACAGTCATTAATAAATAAAATGCAATTCAGTGCATTAAATGTGTTGTTTAAAGGCTAAATATTTCATCAGAACTAATTCATTTTAAATAATCAGACTAGGACTCTCCTCCCAGCACCAGGACAAATCTTGGCTCTGTACACTTTCCACACTTAGAAATGAAATTATGTATCAAAAAGCAAACCACAAATTGAATTCAACTGGAACATCTACACAGCAGATCTTAGACTACAACCCACTGAAGACAGATGGGATCACATTCAAACAGGCCACAGGTCTCAAAACTTTGTCATGCTGTTTTGGCCACCCAAGAAAATTAAGACTGAAAAAATACAGTAGAACTGTTTGCATTTATTGCCTGCCTTGAACTGTGGCCAGTGGCTGATTCCCCATGGGAAGGAGAGAAAAAAGGCATGTTGGTCCAGAGCTCAGCTGCCAACAGCTATAGACAGCAGTGATTATCCAGTGCTTCCCACTGGACACTCCACAAGGACTCTGCAAAGGAGGCCAGGTGCCTCTCACAGGTGGAGAAACTGAGGCACAGAGGGAAACAACTTGTCAGCAGTTAACGTAAAGCCTAAAGGCTGAGTTCCTACATATTTCTCCATCCTGCACAAGTGATGCACCTGAAAGCTCTACCCCATTGCCCCCTAAGGCACTCATGACTCCATTTCAGTTGCAACTTTAGGCTTGCAAATGCTACTTTGTTTTCCCCCTAAAGTTTTTTTTGTTAAATCAGGAATGGGACCAAGTAATTGAGATCTGAAGTGCAACTCCCCCTCCACTCTCAAACACACCCAGCCATAAATTGGCGAGTTTCTAAATCAGGATGAAGAGGGAGTTTGATTTTAGTTTCTGTCAGCTGGTATTATTAGCAAAAAAAAATGCTAAGAAACTCATATTAAAAATTAAATAAATGACAAACCAAAACTAAACAACCCCAAACAAATAAACAAGCAAAATCACATATGTTTTTCAGTTTGAAGTTTTCCACTGAAAATTTTCTTAAAAAGAAAAAAACAAACAAAAAACAAAAACTAACAAACACAACCAAAAAACCACTCTCTAAACTACCTGTCATTTTCTGGCCACCTCCAGAACAGTGTGTGAGCATCCACCCTGCTGACTGACAAACTGACGTCAGCAAGGTAATTCCTGTAATTAAAACAAAACAACATGACCCTTACAAGCAAGCCCTGCATCAGACACTATAATCTCTATTTTTACCCATGGAGCTCACTGTTTTCCTCCAACAAGAGCACATAAACACTGCAACCTTCTTTTCACTGACTTTACACCAAGACAGCATAGCACAACAAAATCACAGGGAACAGTATCTTCAAGCATGACTTTCTACAGCAAAATAGAAACTTAATAAGGCCAGCATATTTTGTATCTTCCAAATTGTGCTGAATTTGCTGTCATAACTATGTAATACTTTGTTTTAACCTTTTAAAATAAAAGTATTAGCTTTTCCATAACAAAAAATTCTTTAAACAATTCCTCAAAATTTAGGGAGATGTGATTCTTATTTTGCTGGTTGGTTGTGATGGTGTTTGTTTATCTTTTTAAAATCAGAATGTAAGGATATGTTTTGTCCAAGTCAAAACCTGGGGAGACCTTTCAGGGTGGTGATGGGGGTTAGCGATTAAAGCCAAATTATTTCCCTTCTGTCAACCAGCCCACACACACTCAAAAACACCAAGGTGAGCAGTCAGTTATTTACAGAGTTCTCTGTACTACAAATTCTTGATTCCAGAGAGATGCCAGATACAATTCACTGCCAGATACAGCTGTGCTACTGAGCAGTGTGACATTGGGAATAGATGGACTTTTGGTCTCATCCAGCATATCTGATCTTATGATCCTGGGCACAGGTCCAAACCCCATTAAACTCAATAGAAATGCAAAGAATTAACTGGCTTTGAGTCAGACCTTATATGACAGTGGACAAGAACAGCTAGAGATATTTAACCTGTCAAGGAGAAGAGTTAATGGGAACTTACTCTAATAAATACACTGCCTTTACTGCACTGTCTGTTTGTGCTTTAAGTCATTCATCCTCCAGTGCTAAGGAGCCTTAACTCCAGAGCCAAAATCCAGATTATTTCTCTGGGCTTTCATCAAGACCCTTCAAAGCACCGTTGTACGAGTCAGACAAGCCAGCAGGACCTGAGCTGGAGGGGAACCTAAACCCAGGACCAGTGAAGGACCAGCACAGCATGGCTAGAGAGGTAACAGGCAACAAAGGAATTTGGGAAACTGATTCAGAGCTCAGGCAAGGAGCAAAGCAGCAAGAGAACACACTACACCACCAGCCAGGGTGGTCACTACCAAGGCAGTAAAGAAGCCTCATTTTTGTTTGACATGCTGTTTGGACACTGCTTGGTGGAACTTTGTGAAGCCCTCATCATCACTCAAAGACTTCTAAAGGGCTGCATTCCTGGATTGCCCAACCCCTCCAAGAGACACCTCTGCTTCACCACGCAGCTTGATGGCTTCTGACACTCATTAATTTATCACTGCATTAATGCTTTCCCAGCTGCTGTCTGTTATGGAACTCAGATAGAAGCACAGCCTTGCAGATGGAAGGGGCTTTCAAATTCCATCCTGTCTAAGCCCACCGGCCAGAGAAGGGGAAGACACGTGGATCTAATTCTCATCTACTGACATTTCATCAGTGTATCAGCACTGCCTTTGAAGGTACTACTGTTGCACTATTCAGCATCAGGAAGATGAAAAATATGCCCTTGAAATAAAACATGCTGCTCTGACAGGAGCTCCTGCTTCATCAAGCTAAGGTCCTTACTGAGGCAGGATTTTATTGCAATACCAAGGATTTAAACCAAGCACAGCAGTTTTATTAAAGAGAGAGAACAAAAGACAAACCAAAGGGTTCCAGTGACAAGTTACTCCAGGTGGAAGTGAGGGATCCAGAACACCACTTCCAGTCTGGCAAAGGGATCACTCACAACACTTGGTCTGTCTGGCCAAGTCTATATACTATTTATCCACTCAGCCGAAAAAATGTATTTCCTCACAGCAGCTGTTTCTACAACCACAGGACAGCCTGGCAACCCTGGCTCAGGGCTATAGTGTAGGACAATGTTTAAAAGTCTGGTTTGCTAATTTATTACAAAGTGTTCCCTCCCTCCAAATTCCAGTCAGGTGGATGCTTGTGACCTCTCAAAACAGAAAACCCTAAGAAGAAGTGAAGATACTTAGCTAAGCACTGAACTGACAGCCCACAGTGGCCCAAAAGACTTTGAGAGGCATCACATGCACCAGGAATGGATATCCATCTTCTTCCAGAGCAAGCCCAATAGCATTTAGGATACAGTTTAACACTGAGATTTTTATTCCAAATATTCCTGAAGAACACAGACTTACTTGGCAAGTTTCAGCTTGGCAATTCTCAACCTTAAGTGTCCAAATTACTGGTAGGCAATTAACATCATTGCTAATGCACATGCTAGTGCACTTGAATATCCAAGATTCTTCTCATCAGAGCAAGAAAGGGAAAAAGATACTTCCATACTATGGCAATTCCTGAGTCCTCCTCCCTTAAGTCACAGACTTAGTCATGTTCTCCACAATCAGACAACTCATTTTCACTGTCACAAGTTGAGGACAATAGAAAAGAGAATACAAGACAAATGAAAAAAAAAAAAAAAAAAAAAAAAATCAAGGGCATAAATTAAAGGAGATACATAAAGATACATAAAAACATAAAGACTCCTAAAGACCCACACTGGCAAAACTAAGGCTGCACACAGAAATATTCACATTAGGGTCCTGCCCACACTAGCATAAATCAAGCTCTACTGAAGCAACACTAGCATAAAATCACCATAAACCAGAGTGGATTTGAAACACTAACATCAGCTGAACAGTACCCCTTAAAAGGCTAATAGGTATTTACTGACATCCTTCCTCTTCCTTCAGTTAATGCCAGAACAGACCATTTCACCAGTGGTCTAAAGCTTTAGCTTTTGTGACAGCAATTTATGCACCCTGGCAGGTGAGAATGACCCATTCAGCATAAATAAGAAGGAGAAAAGCCTCCTGACAGTATTTCTCTGCCCAGTTCTTGTCTGAGACAATTTCAAGTATCATTCAGCCATGGCATGTCTAACCCGAACTGACCGTGTGTCCCAGACTCCCGGGAGTCAGATCCCCGACTTCGAATAATCCCTTTCCTCCCTTCTCCCCCAGCAGCACTTAGGCACAAAGCAGTGAATCATCAAAACACTGTTTAAGTTCCCAGTGGCTGTGCATGCCTTGCTCAGGGGACTGTTTTTTTCTCCTCTGGTGCTAATTCCTTCTATTAGGTTCATTCTCTGTCCATGCCCTGGGCAGGAGCTGCCATAGCAGAAGGATGCCCAAGAAAAATGCATCAGGACAAGTCAAGCACAAGCATGCCTCTGGAGGCAGACCATTTAAATGAAGAATGAACCTGAAAAAGCTACCAGCTTCCCTGAAGCCAGCACTGTCTGTCAACAAAAATTCACCACAGGGGACTATCACAGGAGCAAAACACCTTCTGGCCCCTCTTTCACGAGGGAGAAAGCAAGCACAAAACTGATCAATGTGCCACCCAAGGAACTGGCACAGGCTGGTGTCAAAAAGTCAGAAACAGCAGAAAAGGCCACATCTGCCCCATCACAACTGATCATCTATGGTCTGTAGAAACAAGCTGGCAGGGAATGCCCACACTGCCTCCTCTTCAGGAAATTCAAATTCCATGTATGAAGATGAAAACCAATGGCAAAGTTCTGCCATCTGTATCATATATAACATCCTTTAAAGACACAAAATTTGTGCAAGGTGCTGCACATACAGATGGGTGGAGAGGAAGCCTCTCCTATTCCAAATGTTTATCATTAAACATAGTTTTCTACTTTCCTCTTAAAACCCTACAACTCCATCGGCATTTTCTGGAAAATAAAAAATGCTCTTAGCTCAGGACAAAAAAGATTGAAAGGAGAGATCCCAGTTAATTGCCAGCTCTTTCCCACCTTGCTACCATTCCCTCCCATCTCCCAATCAGTGAGATCTGCAGATGAGAGCAGAGCAACACTGAACAGGGAGGACACGTGCTTTAGGAGAGCTCCAAATTCATCACACCAACAGCCACATTCAGCCTAAAGCACCTGGTGTGTAACTGAGGTTTGCCAAATCCAGCTGTGACAGACACAGAAAAACCTTCAATCTGACTCATACCAGAGGCTATGCAAGTCAGTACCACTGTTCAAAGGCCACAGCAAAGCAAAGAGGAGGAAGGGACCTGCAGTACCACAGAATAGCATCAGAGCCCACAGGTTAGAGTGGGAGGGTGTAGAGAGGGAACAGAGGAAAAGCAAGAAGAATCAGACTATGGCCCCAAATCATCCCTGGCTACATTTTTCTAATTATATTGTTATATACCTAGTTCTATAGTTATCAGGTCACATATCTTTACACACATGTAAACATAGGCACAGTATTCTCTACACTTCTAAAATACTTTTTTTCTTTTAAACCACATAGTGATTAAAAGGAGATTCTAAAAGATGTAAAAAAGCACAGGAAGCTCCACTCTGTCCCCTCCCATCCTACTCTGAGCTGCCCTCATGCAGCTGATTTTGACAAACACAGGTACAGCAAGCTTTGTTTTGTTAAACCTGTTAGGTACCAAGGGCAATAAATGTTCCAGCCAAGTCTCTGAGGTAAGAATGCACAGCATTAGACAGGGAGTTTCCCCATGAGCAGTGAAACAGAAACAACAGGACTGAACACTTTGACACACGTATCAACTCTCCCCTGCATCATCACGCATTCCATGGATCAGCTCTGGCCTCTCACCCTTGTCTCCTCCAGGATGAGCACATGAGGAGAACTCTGGTTCATTCCAGTCTCAGTCTGAGAACAGCATCTACCAGTCAGTGACTTCCATGACTATTAAACTTTGTCTTTGGGAAAGAAAATAAGAATCTCCTCTTTTACAGAAGACATAGCATTCTCAAGTGATTCAATATTTTACCGTGCAACATTTGATCTCATTCTGCAGAGTCAGACCTACCTATTTCCCCTTTCTGGGGGTTATTTCTCTATCTCCCCAATCCATTTTATTGCCTGTTTCCAGCAGCAGTACAGGAAGCACAAATAAATAATTTTTTTTAAAATCCACAGAAAGCTGAGAGCCATAGGAACAAAACCTCAGTGCAACTCAGAAAGGCAGGCTTTGTTACTTGCAGCAACAAGGAGGAACAAGTAATGCAGATAATCTGAAATTAATTAAATGGAAAGGCAGATAGCATTGAACCTGTCACAAAGAGGTGCTGTATAAGCAAACTGAGAATGCTACACTACCAGCAATGCTGCCTTTGATTAAAGGAACTGAGTTTCCAGGCAGGGTAGCAAAAACCAACATGAACACTTAATTACGAAAATTAAGGATTCCTCAGTGCTGATGCTGTAGCTGTGGTTTAGGTGCCTTGAAAAAGAAACAGTTTCTGCTTTGGATCAACGCACCACACTATCTGTGAGTTAGCACAGGAGGGATATTTTTGGAATCTTGTGACCAATTTGAACTGAATTCAATAGGGGATAAAAGGTCACAGAGGTGCAGAATTCCTCTACTCTGAGCTGAGTGAAGAAGCTGGCCCCAAAATAATATCTGGCCTGAACCATAAGCCACTGTGTGTCCACTTTCATAGCTGGCAGGGCTCCAACTGATTGATTCATCAATCACAGCCAGCTCTACAGCACACCTGGTAATGCTCAGCCAAGGACACCTTGTGCCACTCATCACCCCTCCAAACAGGCAGCAGAAGGAGGGATCATGACAGAGATGATAGGAAACACACAGAGAGAGAGAAGAGTCCTGGAAGGGCACACAGTTAAGTGGTTGCAAACTTCTGATGCCTAACAAAATGACCAGGCATTTTACTCATTTCCTGGTCCTTCAGAGAGCAGACAGCACTCACAGGCTAGATAACAAAGTTATCAACATGTCTACTGGGGTAGGACATCAAAAACACTCAGCAGAAATCATAATCTGGTGGGCTGCCCTGGCCAGATCATTATCTGTGTTATTCCATATCCCACAGTTTTCTGAAAGCCCTTCTGTTAAAGGCTCAGCTACCCATAGGTGACTGAACCATCTCTATTATACTTCTTTGACACCTGATATGGACACTGTGACTGGATAGGACTTTGTCCTGGTGTTGCTCCAACCATTGCCAAAGTACACCTGAATAAAGATTCTTTCTTCTGAAATACCAGTTCTCTCAAGTAGCGTGGCTATCACACTGGTTTGCAGTCTCACAGGCAAGGTACAAACGTGTTTTTCAGAGCCCCCCAGACCAGCAGGCAGGCCTGCCTCTCCCACCACACACTGTGAGCACGAGGTGACAGGTCTCCTTCACGTGCAGGCTCACCAGTCCTGTCTTGCTCCAGGCTTTTGGCCAAACAGAAGCAAAACCCTGTCCCGCTGCAAACATGAGGTTCATGCAAATTCAGAGAGCCAGTCTGTCTGTCCACAAGTGCCAGGCCCCAGTCCCAGACACCCATCTGCACCCCCCTCCATGTTCCCACTGTAGTGTCAAGTACTAGCAACATTTGGTTGGTTGGGAATAAAACTAGAAAGACACTGTGGGTGGTAGAACAAGCCTATTACCCTCACATGCTGGCCCAGCACTCCACCCAGCAGAAGACTGACACGAGGAAACCCAACCATGCCCCACCAAGAGGGCAGAAAGAAGATTCATTTGCCCTGCCTCACTCAGGAGTGCTTCACCTGCACCTGGTGTTGGACAAAGACTTTTCCCCTTTGGCTGTGAAGTGGAGCATAAAGGGTGGGGAAGCCACCTTAACGATCCCAGAAGCTTACAAGACCCGTGAACTCCGTATCATACTACATTACCCCAGGTAAAATTGCAAAAACAGGCAGGTAAATGTACATGTGCTATCATCCTAAATTATTCCAACTCATTCCAAATAATCCATATACTTCAGAGTCAGCTCCCACACCCCTCATCAGACAGATGTGATGCCTCTCCTGCCTGCATTTCCAATGAAAGCCCAAATTCATGGCTTCCACAGTCTCATCATGTTGATTCTCATCCAGCTCAAAAGGAGCTGCAATTTGAAATGGTTTGATCTGTAAAGCCAAGCAGGTAAAGGGATTGGAACAGCAAAGATTGTCTTAAAACACTTTGACACAGAACTTTGCAGTGCTTTAACTTGATCAATCTGTTAATGATTTTAGCTGAGCATGTTCTGCTTTTCTACTATTGAGAGCCCTGTTCTTTTCCCTCTTAATTCCTCAGCTATTTTTCCTTTCTTCCATGGAATCCCTTATAAAATATATATATATATATACACAGCATCTTTGCTGTGACAATGAAGTAAAATAAGTCCTTTGTTATTAAGCAGCCACATCAATACTGATCAACAGCACAGCCCAGAGTAGATACCTCCTTTCTTGAATGCCTCAGTTTTCTCAAAAAAAAAAAAAAAAAAAAGGAAATAAAAAAAGCTTATACTACTGACCTTCCTTTTAATGACCTTAGGAATACACAGCTGAAGCAGCCAGCAGAAGACCTTTATAAGTACAGTCATGTCTGTTATTCTGCAAGCACAAAATTGGCAGGATTTGGTGGTAAAGGACAGAAAGACCTGAACAGAGAAACGTCTCCATATACCCAGCCATCCACTCCACTGCCTTGTGCAGAAAGAATTCACCTCCATGTTTTGTAACAGGCAAATAAGGTCACAGACCAGCCACATCTGACTGCACCTCATGGTATTGACCACAGCTGAGGGGGATTTTTCAAATAGGCACCAACTAGGAAAAGACTAACAACCAATAAAAGGTTCCACTCCATCCTCCCTGCACCCATGAGGTCCTAAAGCATTTTAGCGAGAGCAAGACAATCATGTTTTACACATTCTCTTCCACCCAACCACTTTTGCAAATGTTCATCTATTTCAAGCCTCAGCAACAGCCCCTCATGTGAGTTAACTCTTCCTCGTAGATATGGAAGCCAAGGCATGGGGCAACACACAAACTTTAGCCACAATGGCAAGGGCACAAATCACAAAGCCAACCTGCATGCACAGCCTGCTCTCCTCTGGTACCCAAGGATGCACACCTGAACTCAGCCCATACATTACTCACTGCCTCGAAAGTCAGCAGAAGCTCTGTGCCAAGTCTTCTACTCCATTAACCACTCACAGGGGTCCTCTACCATATCCCCATGAGAGGCTCAACCCATTTCTGGAGACTACCAGCAGTACCCACATGTTACAGACTGAAGCAGTGTCAAAGTAGCTGCTTCCAGCATCCAAAGTTCTTCAGCCCATCAGTGACCTAAGTGATCTGCAGTTGCTCAGTCCTAGTTTTTTCAAATCCCAAACATACATTTTAGTCCCAAAGAGATCCGTATGTGCAACCATTATTCTCAGGAAATGTTTCTTTGTCCCACAGTGCAGTGGCTCGTAAGAATTCCAATTCTTTCTGTTCCTCCACATTCACAAAAATGAAAAGAGGAACACAAATACTAAGATTGGTGCAACACCTTCAACTTCATGAGTGCCAAGTGGCAGGGATCTGTCAGGGCAAGAGCATCCTCTGTGGATCACACACAGGGAGAGAGGTGATGGAGCCCAATTCTCCTGCCCTTCCCCGCCGCTGTCGATGGTGTGGGAGAGGGAGCAGAAGGGCAGCGAGGTGGGTCTGTCAGCAGTCACCCTCGGGTGCTGGCCCCGACACAACGGAGCAGGGCAGTGGGGAGATGGAGGGTGCAGCCAGGACCCGCACCGCTGCCCGCCGTGCCGCACAGGTCAAACACGATCCCTCTCCCACACCAGCAGCACCGCCGGCAGCTGCGGGGGATGCTGGAGGCTTTTTACAGGCACATGACTCAGGCTGGAGGGGACGGAGCAGATGAGAGACTCCGGCACAGGGAATTCCATCTTCAGGAAAAAGCCTGGCAGCGATTAGAGACAGCACAAAGGGACGCAGCATCAGCGGCACGGGATGGCAGAACGCTCCACCACGCCCGAGTGTCTGGTAGGACTCTCCTCTCTCGCCGAGGGAACCCCACAGCGGGAGTTTCCCAGAGCCAGTGACTCCGAGCGGGTTTCCTTATGGATACTTCAGCAGCCTCTGCCCTCCCAGCGCGCAGTCCCGGGCTCCAGCAGCATTCCCTCCCTTTCTCAGATGCTCACGCTCCCTCTAGCGCCAGGCTCCGCTCCGCTCGCCCGGGCAACCCGCACCCTTCCCGGAGCCCGGGCCCAGGGACCCACACCCCGCCGGAGCCGATTGGAACCGATGCTATTTGGGGCACGCAGGCCCTGCAGCGCTCGGCAGAGCTGCCGGGCTGGCCATTCTGTAGCGTGTCGGAATATGAAGAGGAAAAAACAGCGTGACAGCCTCAGTGTCAGGGCTTTGCCACTCGTTTCAGTGGGAGAGCAATCAGGTCTCCTTCAGCACTGAGGGGGATAAGCAAAAGAGAGATGTGATCACTCAGCATCAATCTGTTCTTACTTTTATTGCATTCTGGGACTCCAACGGTTATGAGGACTGGAAATTGACCCTAAAATTTCCATTTATCAGATTATTTATCAAATATGTTTATACCTACGCAGCCACATTCTACAAACATGCAGCAAATTTTCTTCAGTTCCCTCAGTCTCATAACATCCCATAAAGGCAGGAAAGGAAATACTTCCATGCTCTCCTTTTTGCACAGAGGAAATACTAACAACAGTGATGTGGTTCTCCCCGAACATTAAGGGGAAGTTAGGATTTGGAAATCTGTTTACCTTGTATTCCTACACAGAGTTTAAGCAAACCAGGATAGTTGCATGCAAAGGTGTGACTGCTGCAAAGTATATTCCAGCTAAGGGCTATTTCAGCTTAAAATTCCTGTTGGGCTCTACCAACTGTGTCACCAGAGCAGTCTCCAACATGGCTTACAGTGTGGGTCAAACTCGCACAGAGTAACAAACTCTCAGAGCCAAGCAAGAGTCACTGAAGGGCTGGGCACAAGAGAGAAGGCAACTCATCTGCCAACACTCCCGTGGCTGTAATTCAGAAAACACAAAGGGCCCACAGGTCTCCCTTGCTGTACTGCTCCATGTTTCCTCACCCTGTACTCATTTTTCAATCTTATTTTCCACTGCTATAGGAACCTGCAGGTTGAATTCTCAACTACAGTAAACTAGCCTAGATCAATCCTACATCAGTTTAAACTTAGTATCTAAACAAATACTTTGCTACTTTGGGGGATTTCTGCAATTACAGCATTGAGTGCTTCACAAAGAACATGTCATTTAATTTACTGTCTTGATTGAGGCAAGTTGGATTCAACAGCTTCAGACACACATTCTCACTGGAAGATAAACTTGACCAGAGCCCAGCCAAACCCAAGCCTTAGCTCCGTAACTGACAGGTCCCCTGCAATGTCCTCAACCCACCCTAACCATGAGCTCAGGCTTAGCCCTCAATTCTGATATGAATGTGAAATTGTACAAGTGCTGACTGAAGTAAGCATGTACTGCTCTCCCCGTTCTATCCACAGACACCCGGGGAGCTCAAGGAGCAGGACACCACGGTGTGACCTGAGTAAATTCCTGACTGTTTGCAAGACTGGTTTCCAGTATCCCTTAGTACAAGTAACACTAAAGATCTTTGCCTTTAACCTGTGCTTTTCCCATTAGACAATGCTGTTCTGCTGTGTTTTCTAAAATCTGTACTACAAATGCAGCTGTAAATTTGGAAACTCTCAGAAAGTTTCATCTTCCTACAGCCTTGCCTTCAAGAAAATATTTGTTTTATCTCCCATTTGAAAAAAATCTCCCCTGCCTAACATAAATTACCTGCTCGCACCCATTTTCCAAAGACTTCATAGTCTAATTGGATGAGTGTTTTCCATTATGAAAAAATAATTAAAGAATCACGGAGCTGTTTCTATTTGCATTTAGTCCCTTATGAAAGTTTAGCCACAAGTCCCAGGCCTCATCCCTGATCATGGCAGTCTGAGTACTGAGGTCTGAAGAGAAACTGCTGACAGACATCTAGGACAGGAGCAGTTCTGTTTCTAAGCTTGGAACTACAAGAACATCAACAGTTTGCTGTGCCAGGCATGGAAATGGCCCAGGGAACGATATCCACAGTGGCCCACAAATAATACCCAGCCCCATCCACCGGGCATCAAGCTGACTTTGCAATGAAACCACTCTGGAGAGAACACAAAGGATATTTTCCAGATGCCTTCTCCCTGCCCTACTAACTCAATGCAACCACAAAAGCAGTTGCCATGCCAGAGTTTAATTTTTGTTTCCAATCTTCTATTTAAATATTAATTAAAAATGGATTGCCAAGGTCCTGGAGAAGGACTTAAGTGGCAAGCTTCATTAATAAAGATAGAGGAAAGTGGTAACACCTCAACAGATTCGCCAGAGTTGGCCTACCTTCGATGGCAACAAGAACATAACCTAGTCAAAAGGTATTTGAGAAAGAAACAGTCTAGAATAGAAATTAAAATATCTACCAAATGCAGTGCAATTAATATGGTTGCTCAGTCACCATTTTTGCACTCTAGGAGTAAACATTTTAGACAGAAATCCAGCTGGACTTTTGGAGCAGTTACCCATGGCTGACAACTAAATGCAGCTTTGCCTGCCTAAAGACTCCCCTTCCTCCCTTCCAAGCATAGCAGTCTATCTGGAATTGCAAATATTGCCCATCACACACTGCATTGCAAGGCATCTTAATGAAAAACTACCTGGCACAGAGTGATCCCATTGGCCTCCCCAGCTTGTAATTCTCCATGAGAGTGAGTAATGTCTCAGCATCCAACCACCACTACATTAGCAGATCACACCAGAACCCTGCCAACAGCATTCAGAGGAATCGTTCCGGGAAGAGATAGGCTTCACTGTGAGAATTTGTACAACCTGCTTGTCACTGCCAGCCCCCAGACCTTGCATGGGGCAAAGAAAAAGGATCGGTGGTAGTAGGAACTAAAGAAAACCCATTCAGAGCAGACTGGTTCCCATCAGATCATCATCTTTACATGAGTCTTGAAAATCCCCAGAGACTTTCTTGTACCTTGCTGCAGCACTTTCTTTGAGAAGAAACTTTTCCTAATGTCCAATATGAGGTATGTTGGGACTGTTAACACATATTAATCCCTCTTCAACCAATAAGATCATCTTCTCTCTAACTCTGTTTCCAATGTCTGTAAGCTACTGCAGCACTATTAGCCTCCTCTTTATCAGCTTGTCCCAAAGACATCTCATACTCCAAGTCTTGGAGTGAATCTTGAAACCATGTTGACTCTAGAAATGACAGTCACAGGTTGGCTGGACAAAACAGTGCAGTGTGGCTGCCGAGATAAAACAAGGCCCCAGTCCAGTGTCTCACTACTTCTCATCCTGCCTTCCCCAGTTTTCAGGGCCTGGATCATGCTGTAAGCATCAATGCAATTTGCACAAGTAGCAGCTGCACCACTGAAGCACACCAGAATTCGGGTTTATCTTCTGCACTGCTCTACTACAATGAGGTAAAAAAAAATGCACAACTGACATTTTTCACATAGAATGAAAAATCCAACCCCTAGGATCATATAGGAACTTGGGCTGCCTGCAGCAACCTGCAATACTGCACGTGCCTTAGACAAATGCCCTCTGCTGCTCTTACTGGGGCATTATAGTGCATCTCTCATCTTTATGCCAGAAGTTTGGGAGAATATATGTCAGAATCTGGGAGATGTCCCCGCCCATGGCAGTGGGGATTGGGACTACATGATCTTTAAGATTTCTTCCAGCCCTTAATATTCAATGATTCCGTGGAGTTTGCCTCTGGATACTAGAAAGGCAAAGGCATATACACATGGGATAGCTAAAGCACAGAGTGATCATCAGCTGCAGCACCTCCATAGATGGTGGGCTGAAAATGGCATCCAGAGAAAACTAGAAATGTGCATCTTTTCTTCTCATATTGAAAAAAAAACCTACGCACAACACCATAGAATTTGTAGTATTTCCATCACAGAAGAAGCACGGACAAAATTAAGTAATTCCTATAAAAAGCTACATTTATCAGAGGGACAACTCTGAAACCTAACAACAGTTCCCATTCCTCATTCCACCAGTGATCATACCAGAAGAGCAATCCTAGGTAAGTGTGTTTTATTCACTGTACCTTCTTGAAATCCCTTGGAAAACCAACTATCAAGAAATTGGATAGTGAGATGTAAAACTGTAAGGGCATTAAAAGTGCTGCTATCTTTTTTTGCAGGTCCTTATCCTAGAAATCAGGGAGAGAAGAAGGAAGAAAAGATCATATGAGGAATCAAATCATCTTCATAGGAAGGTTGGGGAGACCATCTGATGAGCAGAAAAAGGAAAAATTTGATGCACTAACATTAACATGTAGAGAGGGAAAACAAGTGTAGAGGGTACAACTGCTCACTGAATGGCACATTTGTACACAGCATATGTGCTCAGAGGGCAATGGTTTTGGAAAAAGAATGGCTTGCAGGTCTGTTGGGAATCACAGTGTTTTTCACTAAAAATTCTCCTTTCTTTAGAAAAGCCTTGGCACGAAAACATTTTATCTGATCTCTCTAAGGTTCCTCAAGAGCTTCATGACCTTGCTTAATTAATGCTTCTATTAGGGCAGATTGATACTTGAAGCTCAAATAGAAGTCTGCTTTTTCTAATATCAGACCCACTGAATTAAGCCAAGTTCCCTTCATAAGAGTACAGAGAATATAAACCTCACCTCTACACAGAATAGTATTTTTGTATTTTCCTAACAATTTTTACGTGAAGATCCTCAGGTACTGTACAAAGCAGAAATTAATTCTGCTCCACACCACCACTTTGTGGTAGCTAAGTAGTACTATCCTCATTTAACATGGAAGAGGAGATCCAGAGAGGTTAATTGTCTTTCCTAAGGTCACAGAAAAAGCCTCTGGGCAGGACAAAGCAGAGGACCCAAATTCCCTGATCTCACCAGCCTTTTGCCTCTATTGTAATCCTGACCTCACTATCTGCAAATGGAGAAAACAAAAGTTTGTTGCCTGGAAGGGATTACGTTTTAATAAGTTAAATTGAGATTTTAGGGATGTGTGAGAAAAGGGGGATAGGAGATGGACAGAGCGTTGCTTTTAAAATAATAATAATTTAAAAAGCAGAGCGTTTTAACATTCTAGGTTAACAAGGCATCCAGCAGCTGCAAAGACCTCCCTTTTGTGGAGTGTCTGCAGACCTAGACGTCCCAGTAAAACCCCAGTTCTTTATTACCTTCCCCTTCTTTGCAAATCCATCCAGTTTTTAGGAATACCCCACTACTAATGCATGAAACTTTACTGATCGTATTTTTAATAATACATAAGTGACAAAAGCTTAGGTTTTGAAGTCTGTCCAAGTAACAGAATTGGTAAAAGCAAGCTGTTTGCTTCTTTACTGCTTTGGGAGCCTGAATACAGTAACAGACAGATACATCCTGCTTACTCTCCTAGGTCAACTGGCATAATCATGACACGAGTTAATATCTATTGTCCATTTTCAATACACCTCCCTTCTGCTTCACACCTCCCATGACCCAAGAAAATTCATGCTTTGTGATGTGGGGCTGGGAATCAATGTGGCTGGCAAAAGAACAAACACTGTTTGCCAGTGACCTTGGGCAAATTGCTCCATGTTCCTGTGCCACAGACACCCCAACTGTAGAATTAGGTAAAAACTGAGCTGCAGCAGAAAAACAGGCACTGGAGTCAGCCTTATCTGCTAATAAATGAAAGAACCCAGATTCAAGCATATTACTTTCCTGTTACACAGTTAAAAAAAAATCCAATTAATTACTAAATGCAGTATGTTTTCTGCAAAAGACAGGAGAGAAAAAGTCTCAGAATGCTAGACCTCATATTAGAAAAATCACAAAAAGATAACATTAGCATTTATTAACATGCTTGCTTCTCCTCCTTACAAACACTACCCTGGCAATAAACACCAGTCTTTTGCTTTAGCTTGTGCTTCTGAGTTGGAAGCTTTCAATGCATGGTATCTTGAGGTGCAAAATCCTAATGGCATGCCATGAACAATCAAGACATTTTCTTTCATTACCCTTCTCAGTCACCTGAAGTTAAAGAATAAGGAAACTAGTTATTTAAATAGCACGTTTCTGTAAAAGAAACCAAGGAAGGAGGGAGAATATTGTGAAAATCACTTTCTGAGCAGTGCTTTAGGAAAAAATAACCCTTCTTTCCCCTGCAAATGCCTACAGAAGGAGTTTTCTTTGCTACTTTTAGCAGAAATACTAGAAACTATTGGAAATCCATGCTGAGAAGGCATGGGAGAGGCATTTTAGATTATTTTGCTCAACACCCCTTGATTCAGCATCAAAATGAAACAAAAGAGAGGTGGTTTTCTTCATTACATGGCATGTTATATTAAATAGTCCTAGAGACAAGTGTAGTGCTGAAATATACCATACAGCTGTTTTCTCTTCAGTGTTTGCTTTCATCTTTAATGAGAGTGAAATTCATGCCTGGCAAACACAACTGCCTTTAAAAATTGGTTAAATCAAAGTAACATCTACATTGCTGTCAGAATTATTGCTTAAGTAATAATAAACAGACAAAAAACCTTCCAGTCAAAAAAAAAAAAAAAAAAAAAAAAGAGATGGTTGAATTGCACATTAGAACCTATAGCTGATGCACAGATAGAGAGACAAACAAGTAGGTAGACAATGTGCTCTTTTCATGGCTAGTAAGTTCCATGAAGAATGTATCTCAAAATGCAGCCAATCGGTTTTGTGCTGTTAATTGCTTTATACTCATTTCCAATAGTGACAAAACAATAAAAGAGGCATTTTCAAGGCAGTGACAAACTATAATAATCAGAATAATGGGAATATTGTCACCAGACATAAAGATTTCCCAGACTCATTTAAATTGCATCTGTTCCCAGACTACATGAGAGTAGAAATGGTATTTCTGACACCAAGTCAAAAGAAACTTGAAGTTCTGTCCACAGCCATCTGCCGGGCGTTGCAAAGCGGGTGTGAGGGAGGGCCCTGCACTATCGTGGCACAACGTGTGGGCTTTTGGGACAGGCCCCCTACACACACACACACACAATCCCACAGGCTTTCAGGAACACCTCGGCGACTCGTTATTACTGACTTCGGGGAAAAGGCGTGAGATGCCATGGATTTTTTTACAAACTTTTCACTGTGCTTCCACTACGTGCCTCCACTCAAAGCTCCTTGACGTGCTGTGGGGCTTTTCGCCCCTTAATGAATTAATGGGATCTCTCTCTTGCTTCCAGCACTCACAGAGGGGCACTGGAGGGCTTTTCCACCACCCCTATACATCATTCATCCCAGGCAGGGAGGCAGCAAAGCGTGCCACGGTGTTTATTACATATGGAGAGAGGGAGAGTGAGGGTCCCAGGGGAGCGGCACACGGGACACGCCGGAGCGCAGCAGAAGGGCTCGGGCCAGCCCGGCCCCTCGGGGCGCTGCGGCCGCGCTGCCCGGGGACCGCGGCTCTGCCTCCGGGAGCAGGGGCAGAACCATGTTCCCACTCGCCTTCTCCTTTCCCCAGGAAAACTTTTCTCCTGCGGCCATCGCTCCGTGTCCCACTCCCGCTGGCAATAAGAGCACGGTGCCCACCCAGCGCCCCTCTCCTCCCCGCACCCCAGCCGCGGCTGCCCGTCCCGCCACTGTCCCGGCTCCCTCCCCACCAAGCACCGCCAGACCGGGTCGGGTCGGGTCTGCGGGGCGGTACTCACGCTGCTGTTGTGGCCGGACCAGTGCACCATGGCTTGGTTGTGCGCCGCATCCCCGGTGAGCGCGAAGGTGGTGCTGCTCAGCCTCGGCTCCTCGGCCCCTCGCAGCCGCGCCGCTCTCCCATCCTCGGGGGGCCCGCGGGGCTGAGCGCGGCCGCCGCGCTGCCCCTCGGCCGCGGGCACCCCCCGGACTCTCCTGCGGCCCTCGCCCCGGGTCCCACTCCCGCTGGCAATAAGGGCACGGCGCCCACCCAGCGCCGGGTGCGGCGCACAACCAA